>CM061752.1:34866253-35570387 GCA_030979885.1 Lolium multiflorum
AAAACTTTGGGATAGGTTCAGGAAGTAAAATGTAATGATGCCTTGCTCTGGTAGAGCTTTGCACCATGATGATTAGCAAGTTTATTAGCTTGCAAGAGTATTATCTTGCTTGTAGGGGTAATAGCTTGCAAGAGTATTATCTTGCATTAATATCGTGAGGTGATCAAAGTGTTCTTCTTCTTCCTCTTGGTAGAATACCTCCTCCTCTTGATAGTCTCCGGTACTAGCGTCTATAAACGAATATGAGGATACAATCACCAAACAATACTTAAGTACTCTTAATTAGCCTTAGTGGCTCACACAATGATCTAGCATCACTACTTAACATTTATTACAAGATTATGCTAGGGTTTTCTTATTTAGTAATAGGAAAATAATTTCCTCTCATTGAAAAATGGAGTTAGGGTTTCTCTTTAGTATGTGAGAAATAATTTCCTCTCACTGAATCTTCTTAAGATTTAATTTCTCTTAAGAATAATATATGACCTAGGTTGACTAAAGTCAACCTCTTCATACTTACCATTTGAGAAAATGATTTAAATGAGGTTCCATACCTCATGCAATTTAATAATAACCTGTTAGTGATTTAATGCCACCAAATAATTCAATATGAGGTTACCTAGACTATGATCACTACCTCATATTGGATTACTTGAGAACAAGATTTACATGAGAGGAGTATCTCTCATATGATTTAGCACATAAGTGTAACAAATTTAAAGGACTATTATTGAGGTGATTTAATATTCTCAAAACAACCAGGGATGATCCCATGTTGACCAAGGTCAACACTTCACACTTAGTATTTTGAGAAAGTGAGTTAAATGAGATTCATCATCTCATGTGATTTAATTAATCTTTGAAAAATTTAAATATTATTTAGATTTAAGATTTATAAAGGAGCAAGTATGAGCTTAGGAATTAAAGGTCAATACATTACTTCATTTTGTTTGGCAAAGATTATTTAGATGAACACCTCATACCATTTTAATAACCCCTTGCAATGGTTTAATAATATTAATTAATCTAATGTGAGTTTTAATTTAACATGGTATCTATCTCATATTAATTTGGTTGAGGCAAGATTTAAATGAGACCAAAGGTATCTCATATTAATTTAATAACTAGGTTTGGAATATTTAAATACTACTTATGAGAATGATTAATTATTTTCAAATAGGAACCTATGGTTCATTAATACATGTGTTATCAATTCTTATTGAACTATTTGGACTAATGATTTAAGTGAGAAACTATACCTCATATAAGTTAAACTATCCTCTAAATGATTTAAAATCTATAAGTAATTAAGCATGAGACTTACTTGACCAGGGTCAGTACCTATTGTTGAATTACCTAAGATCACAATTTAAATGAGAGAGAAGCCCTCATACTATTTAAATAAATCTAGGTGTATGTATTAAATGTTCTAGAAATGGTTCCATAGCCATTATTTAACTCTAGTCCATGATCATGCAAAACAACCATGCTATATTTTTGCATAAACAATTATATTATGTCAAATGTGATTTATTAGAGTTGGAAACAACTAAAAACATTTATAGATAATTTCTAATATTTATTTGAAGTCAGAAAAGGTTCTGCCTTGTTATTTTTATCATTTAAAGTTAATTTCGAATTTGGACCTGAGGCCAGTGGCATTGTTTAGATAATTTCATGGGCTTTCCAAATATATAAAATTTGTTAAATTTGGTGTGGTAGATTTCAAACTATTTAATTTTGAAGTTGGCACCAGTATTGAATTTAGCTAAAAGGATTAAATCGAATTTGAATTTCGTGGGCCGCGCGGGAAAACGACACGGGCTAATCAGATTAAACGAACTGGGCCGGCCCAACTAACGTTTCACAGCCGCGGGCCAGCTGACAAGAGGTCCCACGCGTCAGTGAGTGGTAAACCCGAATCGGTACCTGCGACTAGGAGCCGTTGGATCAGACGGACGATCGACGGTCGAGCGTCGTCGTCGTCGACGGGGGAGAAGGGCGTGCTGCGCCGGCGAGGTAGGGGGTCGGAGGGCGCGCTAGGTCGCCGGCGGTCGAGGGAGGGGGTCGAGGCGTCGTTGGCGAGGGTGAATAGGCGCCTGGTACAGTGGCGGAGCTTGGGGAGGCGCGGATCGATGGCGAGGATCTGCGGGCTCCGGCGGCTCCGAGCTTGAGTTGCTCCGGCGAGGTGGTGTCCAATTGATGGTGGGAGAGGGATCAGTGATGGGAGGAGAGCAGATGTTGTGAAGAGTCGAGGCTCAGAGCTTCTCTATTTATAGCGGGGCGAGAGGGCCGGCGGGTGCTGTGAAGGGGCGGCCATGGCGCGGCGTCTGGAGCGGCGAAGGGGCAAGCTAGGGAGCTCGTCGAGTAGGCGACGGCTAGGAGATGCTCTGGGTGTAGCCGTTGCGTCCAGGGCGTGATAGGATTGCTCGAGCGCTTGCACTTTGTACCACAGTACTCGCGGCATGATTCCGGCGAGGACGACGGTGACGAGGCAGCTGCGATCGTTTGAGTGCGTCTACGCGTTAGAGGTGAGGGTGGTAGTGCTCGTTTCAGACGTAGGCATGCAGGGGAAGGACGGCGTCCAGTGTTGTGCCAGGGCGCGCTCACCGCGTGCGCTGGCATGCCTTGGCGAGGTGCTGGGCGCGCGTGTTCTGGACAAATGTGTGTGTCTCTTTGCGTAGGGCTGGTACAGGCGTGCTTAGGGGAGTACATAGAAGCTCGATGACATGGTGAGAGAGAGAGGGGAGAGCCAGGGAGAGATGGAGTGAGTGTGGCCGGCATGGGTACGGCATGGATGAATTGGTGATCATGGCCTCACTTTAACCAGAGGTGGCTTTGTTTGATGCAGAGGAGGTACTAGAGCAACAATGATCAAAGGGAGAAAGGGATTTAGGCAAGAATCCTCTGGATAATAGCATGTCTCACATTTCCAGATTTGTGCACACAAGGTGTATGATGAAATGGCCGCATGAAATTTTATTTGGATTTTTGCAATTCTTTTTGGTTTGGTGGATCTCATTTATATAATCATAGAGATATAATGGTGGTGGTGGTGTTCATTTTGGTGAAGATTTGCAAAGTTTCAAAAAGTGGATCATCTTCTCTTTAATTCAAAGTCTCCACTTGGCAATTCTCTGGTCAACCTGGTCAACTTCAGCAGGGATGGTCAACATGGAAGTTGTTGACCTTGACATGGTCTTGGATGACATGGCATTGGTTGACTAAGTTTAGTTTAAGAATTGAGAAATACAGAGGGGTAAAGTGGGGAACATTTTATAAAATGGCCAAATGACCATTATCACATGTATGTTGATTTTGAGTTTTGCTTTGATTTGATTTTGGTTTCTTTGATGCAATTGTGTTTATTTATCATATATGAACATTCTACAAGCAAGAGATCAAGCAATGGTGGCCTTGGTTGAAGTTTTGCAATTTGGCATAATGTGTATGTGAGTGAAATTTGGGAATTTTCTCCCTATTTGATTTCTCTTTATTTGATTTGACTTTGGTTGACTCTAATGTGGTTCTTATGAGTTTAGAAACATTTTAAAAGCATTGAAACCAATTCAAATGGTCTTGTTCAAAGATTTGCAAATTTGGCCTTAATACATAAGAGATGATGTGTCACTTTTTAATAAACTTGTAAATTGCTTCCCTTGCTTTACTTAGGCATGGGTTAGGGTCCATTTAGTGTTATATTAGGTTTAGAGATGGTTTCACACCATTTAGTCAAGGTTTAGAGACCTAGGTCAAGGTTTGGTGAAATGACTATGTGTCACATATGCTTTTATGCATATGTGGTATTTTATTTTTAATTTGACTTGGTTTGAGTCACAATGGTGTTGTTGAGTGTTGACATGATATATGGAGGTGATCCCTCCATCACAACAAGTCCTAGGGTCAATCTTCTCAAATTCCCAAATTTGCTATTTTACTCTCATATGCCTTTATGGCATTTTTAGTTTCTTTTTATTCTTTTTGGTTTCAACTTGGAAATGATTTAAGAAGTACTATATAAGGTTTATAAAGCTTTTCCAATCCTTTAAATAAAGTGGAAAGGTCTAGGGTAAAGATTTATAATTATAGCCCTAGGCACATATGCCTTTTTCTCATTTAATTTCCTTTTATTTCATTTTAACTAGGATGGTGAGAAGAGGGGTGGGGTTTAGGGTTTAAGATTATTTCAAATACTAATAACAGGCAATCATGGCAAAAGCACAAGAATTAAGCAGTTATTATGTACCAATCTTAATTTAATAAAAGTTTTGTTGGTTCCAAAAATTTGGAACTAGGGAAATTCATTTATTTTGTTTTGAATTTCTGGATGTTACAAACCCTTCCCCCTTAAACAAATCTCGTCCCGAGATTTTTAAGGGAGTTAGGTTCCTAGAGAGATTGAGCATTTTGACTAACGGAAGGCATACTTGTCGAGAATGCAGGGTGCTTCTGGGCTTCGATGAGTAGTCATGTGGTGAAAGCAGTAGTTGTTGTTGTTACGGATTCCTTCTTCCTATGAAGCGGCGTTGTTCTTTGGCGAATGCGCAGCGATGATGGCGATCTTGGCAAGCTTCTTGGGGCATTCCTTGGAATAGTGGCCCACAACTCCACATTCATAGCAGTTGACGGTGGACTTGTCCTTTGGGCGACAGGGATGGCATTGCTTCCGAGTCCTTGGGCCGAGGTTGTTGGGGTTGTTCCATTGTTGTGGTATTGGGGTTCGCGGTTGTTATTGTTGTTCCTAGGGCTTGAAGGGGGTCCTCCGTTGTTATTCTTGTAGTTGGGGCGGCAAGGTACAGCGGAGTGGCTGTTTACGGGTGAATCCCCTCCAGAGGAATTGATAGAGCCTTACGAGTATGGTGGGGTCCACTCGGTTCATCATTCTACGCTTGCGGTTCTCATTGGCCTGATGCAGCTTTCCTTCCATCTGTATGGCTGAGTCCACTAGGGCTTCGAGGTCAGCGAACGGAATATTCACTAACACAGTTTGCATCTCGTCGTGCAGTCCATTCAGGAATCTTTCCTTTCTTTTCTCATTTGTGTCGGTCTCGTCAAGGGGCGTACCTTGGCAGTGAGAAACACAATAGCGTATTCCACCTGAGACATTCTTCTTGAGTTCACGAACTCGTCTCATTTCTTGATTAAACCTTGAGGCACATGGTACTTGCTGAACTTCAGCTTGAAGTCTTCCCATGTCATCATCTGTCCTAATTCTTCATTGTTTTTTTTTTTTTTTTTTTTTTACGGGCACTTGTCCACCAGGCTCTTGCAGGTCCTGACAGGTAGTGGGTGGCAACAGTACTTTTTCTGCGGCTTCAACTCCCGCAACTTCAAGGTTGTTCTCTGACCCATGCAACGCCGGTCCATCAGCATCGAGGGGCTCTTCGGTTTTGCTGAACATTGGAGGGTTAGTTCTGGAAATTCTTCAGCTTTGACCCAGGGTGATCGTGGTTTCCATGGCCTTGATTGTTCTGAGCTATCTGTTGCAGTGCAGCAAGGTTTGCTTGGCGTTCAGCTCTTTCGGCTTCCCGGTCTGCCATCATTGTCTGCAGTAGTTGCATCATGGCATCCTGGGTGGCGTTGCGGGTTGGTGGGGCCATCTGATTATGTAGATATATCATGAGGTAAGAGGGAAATTTTCTATGGCTTATTTTGAGTTAGGTTTAAACTTAAACTTAAGATATTTTCAGGATGAATATAACACATATTTTATTTATTCACAACAAACATCACACATTACAAGCTAAAGCACTAAGGGTTTTAAGAACCCTTCTTCAAACTACGATACATGGTGCGGGATACAACTCACACCTACGTAAGTGAAGCTAGTGCAACTATTCCTCATTGTCTTCATCCACATCGATGGGAATGATCCCATCCTCTGCAGCCTCCAGAAACTCGTAGTCTTCCTCATCGGTGAACTCATCATCCTCAAAGTCGTTGTCATCACTCAGGAAGTCATCGCCTCCTTGGATGTCTTCTCCATCTTCCTCCATCTCCTGGATCTGGTCCTGCTGGGTCCTGACAGTCACCTCCAAGGTGCGAATCTTCTCGCGAAGACGGGTGATAGTAGCGACATTCTTGGCGCGCTGCAGGCGGAGTGATCCTTGGCGAGTAGCCTGATGGCGTCAGCATGATGAGCCAAAGCCATCTGGGCACGGTGGGCATGGACACGTGTCAGCTCCAGATCCTTCCGGGTCTCATGAAGCATAAAGTCCAAATGCTGCACATGAATCTTGAGCACCGGGTGCGAAGAGAGTGCCATGGGTTCCCCCATGGTGTCGTGCCTCGCGAAGTGAGCGAAGCGGCTTCCCCGGAGTGCGGCGATGTTCTGTCCACACACCCGAGCAAGTCCCTCCTGAAGGGCGTGAGCAAGACCGTCCACCCAGCTGTAGGCCTTGAAGGAGAAAAGGATCCTCTCCGAGATGGGAGGTTCCGAGCTTCCCTTCAAGTCAGCGGTGATCATCCACTGCTGTTCCCCAGCGGGGGTGTTGTGGATCCGGACTCCGTGGAACTGGGGAGGTGGGCGTTCGAGCTTCTCGGACACCAGGTACAAGTCGCGCTCAAACACCAGACTTCCTCCGTTTTCCAGATCGTAGGTCTCCGTCTGGACGTAGGGCTCCATCTGAAAGTGAAATGGATGAGTAAGTTAGAGATGTGAACAAGTGTGGCAAAATTTTAAATGGATTTATAAGGAGGTGCATGGCTTATATTTTTAAGAAGATCTGGTAGAGAAGAAATGAATAATTTTCATAAATACTCACTTTATTTGTTTTAGAAACTAAAATTTTCCGAACGTCCATTCTAACTAGGGTCTCCTAAGGTCAAACAATGGCTCTGATACCAACTTGTCAACACCCGGATTTTTACATTCATCGCAATCCCAGGAATATTGTTTTTGCGAGACATAATAGCTTGATATCACAACACATCATTCATTACAACACATAATCGTCTTACAACAAAGGATCACATGATCCAGTCTTAATACAACATAGGGGATCTAGAGATCCTATACAAAACACATAGCGGAAGCGAAGTAACGGTCGTGGTCCATCTGTTCCACAGGCAACTGTTGACGTCAGGAGTGGTCCTAGTTGTCGTAGACGTTCTGCTGTCCATCTTCCTCGTACCTGTTCACCTTCATAATCTGGCCATTTGAATAGCCAGGGACAAAGCCATGAGTACTTTTAAAGTACTCGCAAACTAATACTAGTGTAAGCACTATTAATTGTGGTAAGGGGATA
This sequence comes from Lolium multiflorum, assembly GCA_030979885.1. Taxonomy (NCBI): domain Eukaryota; kingdom Viridiplantae; phylum Streptophyta; class Magnoliopsida; order Poales; family Poaceae; genus Lolium; species Lolium multiflorum. Next base: position 34,873,501 of record CM061752.1, read on the forward strand.
CTAAGCTCTAGGTTTATTTGCATAAAGCCAAGTTTATTTCATAAACATTTAGTAAAGATGCTTGAATCACTAGACTAACTCAAGTGGGAACATTAGTGTCATTCCCACAACTGTTGTGGCTCAAGTCAAAGTCACCATTCACCGGTCAACTTCAAGTCACCAGTCATATGTCACATTTTTGAAAATGGTCTGATGACGGAACAGTATGGCCTTTCCAATCGTCGTAACCGTGGACACGGCTATTCGAATAGTTCTACACTCTGCAGAGGTCGTACACTTGTGCCACAATATTTGCAATAATCCGTCAGGGTTAGCTGGCCCTGATTTATCATACTCCGTATGCGGACTACCAACCATAACCTTTCACTTATATACTCTAGTACAGGCACCTCTCCCCATGAGCTTGGCCTCCCGGTGAGAACCAACTGTTAACCCGGGAACTGCACAGGGCTTGGGCCGGACAATTCACCTCAATCACGTCATTTCACAATATCTCATATTGCTTTGGAGGCAGCCCTTGGCATAACCCCGATGACGCTTGTTTAGAGGGAACCCATACTAAAGCACATAAATTTCTAGTTAAGCCCGTACCCATTTTGGGTATTGTGGGGGTACTTTCAAAATTGGAATGGTATCGCATCCAAACCCAACCATCAGTTTTATATCAAAAATCACCATCTTCTCTTGGTCATAATCACCTTCAAAGTCATTCAATGGAATGAACCATCATTCCAAGGTTTCAACTTCATTTCAAAGTCACATGTTCCCATCTAGAGTAGTCAAATTTTAATTGATTAGCGCTAGCAACTATTTCATGAGGGGTGCTAAGTATCTTGGAGCTTGCTAGGCTAAGTGTGATTCTCTTGTACTACTCTATATTTCAACCAAGTGAATCATAAATCAAAAAGTAACTTTGATAAATAAAAGCAAGTAAAGCTTGTAAAGTAAAAACTTTGGGATAGGTTCAGGAAGTAAAATGTAATGATGCCTTGCTCTGGTAGAGCTTTGCACCCTGATGATTAGCAAGTTTATTAGCTTGCACTGGTAGCTGGCATTAATATTAGCTTGCAGAGACTAGCTTGCAAGAGTATTATCTTGCCTTGATTGGTGAGGTGATCAAAGTGTTCTTCTTCTTCCTCTTGGTAGAATACCTCCTCCTCTTGATAGTCTCCGGTACTAGCGTCTATAAACGAATACGAGGATACAATCACCAAACAATACTTAAGTACTCTTAATTAGCCTTAGTGGCTCACACAATGATCTAGCATCACTACTTAACATTTATTACAAGATTATGCTAGGGTTTTCTTATTTAGTAATAGGAAAATAATTTCCTCTTATTGAAAAATGGAGTTAGGGTTTCTCTTTAGTATGTGAGAAAATAATTTCCTCTCATTGAATCTTCTTAAGATTTAATTTCTCTTATGAATAATATATGACCTAGGTTGACTAAAGTCAACCTCTTCATACTTACCATTTGAGAAAATGATTTAAATGAGGTTCCATACCTCATGCAATTTAATAATAACCTGGTAGTGATTTAATGCCACCAAATAATTCAATATGAGGTTACCTAGACTATGATCACTACCTCATATTGGATTACTTGAGAACAAGATTTAAATGAGAGGAGTATCTCTCATATGATTTAGCACATAAGTGTAACAAATTTAAAGGACTATTATTGAGGTGATTTAATATTCTCAAAACAACCAGGGATGATCCTATGTTGACCAAGGTCAACACTTCACACTTAGTATTTTGAGAAAGTGAGTTAAATGAGATTCATCATCTCATGTGATTTAATTAATCTTTGGAAAATTTAAATATTAGTTAGATTTAAGATTTATAAAGGAGCAAGTATGAGCTTAGGAAATTAAAGGTCAATACATTACTTCATTTTGTTTGATAGAGATTATTTAGATGAACACCTCATACCATTTTAATAACCCCTTGCAAGGGTTTAATAATATTAATTAATTAATGTGAGTTTTAATTTAACATGGTATCTATCTCATATTAATTTGGTTGAGGCAAGATTTAAATGAGACCAAAGTATCTCATATTAATTTAATAACTAGGTTTGAAATATTTAAATACTACTTATGAGAATGATTAATTATTTTCAAATAGGAACCTATGGTTCATTAATACATGTGTTATCAATTCTTATTGAACTATTTGGCTTAATGATTTTAGTGGGAAGCTATGCCTCATATAATTTAAACTATCCTCTAAATGATTTAAAATCTATAAGTAATTAAGCATGAGACTTACTTGACCAAGGTCAGTACCTCTATTTGAATTACTTAAGATCACAATTGAAATGAGAGAGAAGCCCTCATACTATTTAAATAAATCTAGGTGTATGTATTAAATGTTCTAGAAATGGTTCCATAGCCATTATTTAACTCTAGTCCATGATCATGCAAAACAACCATGCTATATTTTTACATAAACAATTAGATTAGGTCAAATGTGATTTATTAGAATTGGAATCAACTTAAAATCATTTATAGATAATTTCTAATATTTATTTGAAGTCAGAAAAGGTCCTGCCTTGTTATTTTTATCATTTAAAGTTAATTTCGAATTTGGACATGAGGCCAGTGGCATTGTTTAGATAATTTCATGGGCTTTCCAAATATATAAAATTTGTTAAATTTGGTGCAGTAGATTTCAAACTATTTAATTTTGAAGTTGGCACCAGTATTGAATTTGAACTAAAGGATTAAATCGAATTTGAATTTCATGGGCAGCGGAAAACGACACGGGCTAATCAAATTAAACGAACTGGGCCGTCCAACTAACGCTGACACAGCGGCCGGGCCCTGACAGGTGGTCCCATCACGTCTGAGTGGTAAACACCCGAATGGTACGCAGATAGAGGCGTTGGATCAGACGGACGATCGACTGGCCGGCGTCGTTGATGACCCACAAGTATAGGGGGTGTATCGTAGTATCTTCGATAAGTAAGAATGTCGATCCCAACGAGGGGCAGAAGGTGTTGGCAGCAGTTTCGATGGAGGATTCACTGTAAATGCTCACAGACAAGTATTCAGGGGGTTTTGATATTGCAGATAAATAAAGTACAAGTAAATAAAATGCGAGAGAAATAATTGCAGCGAGTGGCCCAATCCTTTTTAGCACAAAGGACAAGCCGGTTTGTTTACTTATAATGACCAAACGTTCTTGACACACGGGATTTTAGTCTAGTGCTTTCGCTTCATGTAGCTAAATAATCTTCATTGTTTTGATAAGTGTTGTGTGGGTGAACCTATGCTAATGCATCGCCCTTCCTAGGACTAATACATACTTGTGATTATACCCCTTGCAAGCATCCGCAACTACAAGAAAGTAATTAAGATAAATCTAACCACAGCCTTAAACTCTGAGATCCTGCGATCCCTCCTGCATCGATATACTAACGGGGGCTCAGGTTTCTGTCACTCCGGCAACCCCGCAATTAGCAACCGAATACAAGATGCACTCCCCTAGGCCCATAAATGGTGAAGTGTCGTGTAGTCGACGTTCACACGACACCACTAGAAGAATGACACCACAACTTAAATATCATAACATTGAATATTACTCAACCATAATTCACTACTAGCATTTAGACTTCACCCATGTCCTCAAGAACTAAACGAACTACTCACGAGACATCATATGGAATACAATCAGAGGTGATATGATGATGAATAACAATCTGAACATAAACCTTGGTTCAATGGTTTCACTCAATAGCATCTATAACAAGTATAGAATAACCGGGAGAGTTTCCCCTATCAAACAATCAAGATTTAACCCGAATTGCTACAGCGATGACGAGGTGCAGCGGTGGTGATGGCGGTGTAGATGGTGGAGATGATGATGATGATGATGGAGATGATGTCCGCTCGATGACGATGGCGATGGCGTCGATTTCCCCGGAGGGGGAATTTCCCAAGCGGATTCCGCCGCCGGAGAGCTCTTTCTCTCTCGGTGTTCTCGCCCCGCGAGCGGTGTAACCCTTCGTGAGGTCCTCTCCGTGGCTTAGGTTTTCGGGACGAAGGAGTACGCGAAGAAAAGGAGGCGAAAGAGGCGTGGGGCCCCAGCAGCACGGGATGGCGCGCGGGCCCGTGCGCGCCGCAGTGGTCCGGGGCCCACAGTGGCTCCTTGCTCCCCCCTTGGCTCCCCTCCGTCATCTGGAAAAATAGGAATTTACGTGAAATTCCCTTCCACAGTTGATCTTCCGAAATATTGCGTTCTGACGGTGCTTTTTCCAGCAGAATCCTGGCTCCGGTGCTTGATCCTCCAATGATGATGAAACATGCAAAATAGATGAAATAACATAAGTATTGTGTCCCAACACGTCTCCAACGTATCGATAATTTCTTATGTTCCATGCTACTTTATTGATGATATCTACATGTTTTATGCACATTATATGTCATATTTATGCATTTTCTGAACTAACCTATTAACAAGATGCCGAAGAGCGATTCTGTTTTTCTGCTGTTTTTGGTTTCATAAATCCTAGTAAAGAAATATTCTCGAATTGGACGAAACTTTCGCCCAGGGTCCTATTTTTGCACGAAGCTTCCAGAAGACCGAAGACCCTAACAAGTGGGGCCACGAGGTGGCCAGAGGCTAGGCCGCGCGGCCCGTGCCCCGGCCGCGCCGACCAGCCCCGGGCCCTCGTGGCCCCTCGCGTTGACCTCCGCCTGGCAAAGCTTCCGTCGCGAAACCCCAAAGAGAGAGCCACGATACAAAAACCTTCCCGAGACGCGCCGCCGCTAATCCCATCTCGGGGGATTCAGGAGATCGCCAGGCACCCTGCCGGAGAGGGGATTCATCTCCTGGAGGACTCTACACCGCCATGGTCGCCTCCGGAGTGATGAGTGAGTAGTCCACCCCTGGACCATGGGTCCATAGCAGTAGCTAGATGGTCGCCTTCTCCTTGTTGTGCTTCATTGTTAGATCATCTATATGTAATACTATATGTTGTGTTTGTCGGGATCCGATGGATAGAGAGTACTATGATTATGGTGATTATCAATCTATTGTTCATGTGTTGTTTATGATCTTGCATGCTCTCCGTTATTAGTAGAGGCTCTGGCCAAGTTTTTACTCTTAACTCCAAGAGGGAGTATTTATGCTCGATAGTGGGTTCATGCCTCCATTGAATCTGGGACAGTGACAGTAAGTTCTAAGGTTGTGGATGTGTTGTTGCCACTAGGGATAAAACATTGATGCTATGTCTAAGGATGTAGTTGTTGATTACATTACGCACCATACTTAATGCAATTGTCTGTTGCTTTGCAACTTAATACTGAAGGGGTTCGGATGATAACCTGAAGGTGGACTTTTTAGGCATAGATGCATGGATGGCGGTCTATGTTCTTTGTCGTAATGCCCAATTAAATCTCACTATATTTACCATGTCATGTATATGCATTGTTATGCTTTCTCTATTTGTCAATTGCCCGACTGTAATTTGTTCACCCAACATGCTTTTATCTTATGGGAGAGACACTAGTGAACTGTGGACCTCGGTCCTATTCTTTACATAGCATACAATCCCGCAATTGTGTTTACTGTTTTCTTTGCAAACATCTTCCACTCGATACGTTTAATCCTTTGTTACAGCCAGCCGGTGAGATTGACAACTCCACTCGTTTGGGACAAAGTACTTGGGTTGTGTTGTGCAGGTTCCGTTGGCCGGAATCGGTGTCACGCATCACATTTCGCGACCATCAACCTTCAACGTGCTTCTTGGCTCCTACTGGTTCGATTAAACCTTGGTTTCATACTGAGGGAAACTTGCTTCTATACGCATCATACCTTCCACTTGGGGTTCCCAACGGACGTGTGCATCTACGCGTATCAAGCTAAATTTCTGGCGCGTTGTGGAGATCAAGACACGCCGCAAGGGGAGTCTCCACTTCTCAATCTCTTTACTTTGTTATTGTCTTGCTTTATTTTATTTACTACTTTGTTTGCTGCACTAAATCAAAACACAAAAAAATTAGTTGCTAGTTTTACTTTATTTACTGTCTTGCTCTCCATATCGAAAACACAAAAAAATTAGTTACTTGCATTTACTTTATCTAGTTTGTTTTATTTACCGTTGCTAAAATGGCCAACCCTGAAAATACTAAGTTGTGTGACTTCACAAATGCAAATAATAATGATTTCCTATGCACACCTATTGCTCCACCTGCTACTACAGAAAATTCTGAAATTAAACGCTTTACTAAATCTTGTCATGAGAGAACAATTTTCTGGTGCTAGTTCTGATGATGCTGCTGCCCATCTCAATAATTTTGTTGAACTTTGTGAAATGCAAAAGTATAAAGATGTAGATGGTGATATTATTAAATTGAAAGTGTTTCCTTTCTCATTAAGAGGAAGAGCTAAAGATTGGTTGCTATCTTTGCCTAAGAATAGTATTGATTCATGGACTAAATGCAAGGATGCTTTTATTGGTAGATATTATCCTCCCGCTAAAATTATATCTTTGAGAAGTAGCATAATGAATTTTAAACAATTAGATACTGAACATGTTGCTCAAGCATGGGAGAGAATGAAAACTTTGGTAAAGAATTGCCCAACCCATGGACTAACTACTTGGATGATCATCCAAACCTTCTATGCAGGACTAAATTTTTCTTCGCGGAATTTATTGGATTCAGCTGCTGGAGGTACCTTTATGTCCATCACATTGGGGGCGGCTACAAAACTTCTTGATGATATGATGATAAATTACTCTGAATGGCACACGGAAAGAGCTCCACAAGGTAAGAAGGTAAATTCTGTTGAAGAAACCTCTTCCTTGAGTGATAAGATTGATGTGATTATGTCTATGCTTGTGAATGGTAGATCTAATGTTGATCCAAATAATGTTCCTTTAGCTTCATTGGTTGCTCAAGAAGAAAATGTTGATGTGAATTTCATTAAAAATAATAATTTCAACAACAATGCTTATAGGAACAACTCTGGTAATAACTATAGGCCATATCCTTCGCTAATGGTAATGGTTATGGTAATTCTTATGGGAATTCTTACAATAATAATAGGAGTGTACCCTCTGGTCTTGAAGCCATGCTTAAAGAATTTATTAGTACACAAACTGCTTTTAACAAATCTGTTGAGGAAAAGCTTGATAAAATTGATACTATTGCTTCTAGAGTTGATAGACTTGCCTCTGATGTTAATCTTTTAAAGTTGAAAGTTATGCCTAATAATGATATTGATAATAAGATTACTACTACAGCAAATGCCATCCAAGTTAGAATTAATGAGAATATAAGATTAATGGCTGAATTGCGTGCTAGGTGAGATAGAGAAGAAAATGAAAAACTAGCTAAAGAGAATAATGTAGCTAAAGTTTGGACTATTACCACCACTAGTAATGCTAATTCTCCACATGTTGCTGCACCTCCTACTATCAATGGTAAAATAATTGGTGTTGGCAATGTTTCTACTCCTAGTGCAAAGCGTAAAAACTGCCTGAAATTGCTAAAACTGCTGAAACTGCTTGTGATAAACTGCTGAAATTTTTTCCAACCTTGGGAACAATGATCCCATTGCTGTAGCTCATAATGATTTAGATTTTGATGATTGCCACATCTCTGAAGTTATAAAGTTCTTACAAAAACTTGCTAAAAGTCCTAATGCTAGTGCTATAAATTTAGCCTTTACAAAACATATTACAAATGCTCTCATAAAAGCTAGAGAAGAGAAACTAAAACTTGAAACTTCTATTCCTAGAAAGTTAGAAGATGGTTGGGAGCCCATCATTAAAATGAAATTCAATGACTTTGAATGTAATGCTTTATGTGATCTTGGTGCAAGTATTTCTGTTATGCCTAAAAAGATTTATGATATGCTTGACTTGCCACCATTGAAGAATTGTTATTTGGATGTTAATCTTGCCGATAATGTTAAAAAGAAACCTTTGGGGAGGATTGATAATGTGCATATTACGGTTAACAATAACCTTGTCCCCGTTGATTTTGTTGTCTTGGATATCGAATGCAATGCATCTTGTCCTATTGTGTTGGGAAGACCTTTTCTTCGAACAGTTGGTGCTGTTATTGATATGAGGGAAGGTAATATTAAATATCAATTTCCTCTCAAGAAAGGTATGGAACACTTCCATAGAAAGAGAATGAAGTTGCCTTTTGATTCTATTATTAGAACAAGCTATGATGTTGATGCTTCTACTCTCGATGTTACTTGATTTGCACTTTCTGCGCCTAGCTGAAAGGCGTTAAAGAAAAGCGCTTATGGGAGACAACCCATGTTTTTACCTACAGCAATTTTTGTTTTGTTGAGTCTTGGAAGTTGTTTACTACTGTAGCAACCTCTCCTTATCATGTTTTTGTGCCAAGTAAAGTTTCTATGTCAAAGTTGATGTTATATTTGGGATCGCTGCGCAGAAACAGCATTGCTGTCTGTCACGAATCTGGGCATAATTCTCTGTAGAAAATTCGAAAAAATCTGCCAATTTACGAGCGTGATCCTCAGATATGTACGCAACTTTCATTAGTTTTGAGTTTTTCCATTTGAGCAAGTCTGGTGCCATTTATAAATTCGTCTTTACGGACTGTTCTGTTTTTGACAGATTCTGCCTTTTATTTCGCATTGCCTCTTTTGCTATGTTGGATTTATTTCTTTGATCCATTAATGTCCAGTAGCATTATGCAATGTCCAGAAGTGAAAATAATGATTGTGTCACCTCTGAATGAGTGAATTATTAATGATGCACTAACACTCTAATGAGTTTGCTTGAAGTTTGGTGTGAAGGAAGTTTTCAAGGGTCAAGAGAGGAGAATGATATACTATGATCAAGAGGAGTGAAAGCTCTAAGCTTGGGGATGCCCCGTGGTTCACCCCTGCATATTTTAAGAAGACTCAAGCGTCTAAGCTTGGGGATGCCCAAGGCATCCCCTTCTTCATCGACAACACATCAGGTTCCTCCCCTGAAACTATATTTTTATTCAGTCACATCTGGTGTTCTTTACTTGGAGCGTCGGTTTGTTTTTGTTTTTGTTTTTGTTTGAATAAGATGGATCCTAGCATTCACTTTGTGGGAGAGAGACACGCTCCGTTGTTGCATATGGACACATGTGTCCTTAGGCTTTACTCATAATGTTCAAGGCGAAGTTTCTTCTTCGTTAAATTGTTATATGGTTGGAATTGGAAAATGCTACATGTAGTAATTCTAAAATGTCTTGGATAATGTGATACTTGGCAATTGTTGTGCTCATGTTTAAGCTCTTGCATCATATGCTTTGCACCCATTAATGAAGAAATACATAGAGCTTGCTAAAATTTGATTTGCATATTTGGTTTCTCTAAGGTCTAGATAATATCTAGTATTGAGTTTTGAACAACAAGGAAGACAATGTAGAGTCTTATAATGTTTACAATATGTCTTTTATGTGAGTTTTGCTGCACTTGTTCATCCTTGAGTTTGCTTCAAATAACCTTGCTAGCCTAAACCTTGCATCGAGAGGGAATACTTCTCATGCATCCAAAATACTTGAGCCAACTACTATGCCATTTGTGTCCACCATACCTACCTACTACATGGTATTTCTCCGCCATTCCAAAGTAAATTGCTTGAGTGCTACCTTTAAAATTCCATCATTCACCTTTGCAATATATAGCTCATGGGACAAAATAGCCTTAAAAACTATCGTAGTATTGAATATGTACTTATGCACTTTATATCTTATTAAGTTGCCCGTTGTGCGATAACCATGCTTCTGGGGAACGCCATCAACTATTGTTGAATATCATGTGAGTTGCTATGCATGTCCGTCTTGTCTGAAGGTCTATCATTTTGGTGGTTGGAGCATGCAAAATTGTTAGAGAAGAACATTGGGCCGCTAACTAAAGCCATGAATCATGGTGGAAGTTTCAGTTTTGGACATATATCCTCAATCTCATATGAGAATAATAACTTTGCTACATGCTTATGCATTTAAGAGGAGTCCATTATCTGTTGTCCATGTTGTGGTGTATGGATGTCTAAGTTGAGAATAATCAAAAGCGAGAAATCAAATGCGAGCATTCTCCTTGGACCTTTGTACAGGCATGGAGGTACCCCTTGTGACACTTGGTTGAAACATGGCATGCGAAGACCCGGTAGTCCAAGCTAAGTAGGACGAGGCGCGGCACTATTAGTATACTATGCGTGAGGCTTGCAACTTGTAAAATATAATTTTCATAACTCATATGCTTTATTACTACCGTTGACAAAATTGTTTCATGTTTTCAAAATAAAAGCTCTAGCACAAATACAATCGATGCTTTCCTCGTTGAAGGACCATTCTTTTACTTTTATTGTTGAGTCAGTTTACCTATCTCCTTCCACCTAAGAAGCAAACACTTGTGTGAACTGTGCATTGATTCCTACATACTTGCATATTGCACTTGTTATACTACTTTATGTTGACAATATCCATGAGATATACATGTTATAAGTTGAAAGCAACCGCTGAAACTTAATCTTCTTATGTGTTGCTTCAACACCTTTACTTTGATTTATTGCTTTATGAGTTAACTCTTATGCAAGACTTATTGATGCTTGTCTTGAAGTACTATTCATGAAAAGTCTTTGCTTTATGATTCAGTTGTTTACTCATGTCATTACCTTTGCTTTGATCGCTGCATTCATTACATATGTTTACAAATAGTATGATCAAGATTATGATGGCATGTCACTTGAAATTATCTTGTTATCGTTTTACCTGCTCGGGACGAGCAGAACTAAGCTTGGGGATGCCGATACGTCTCCAACGTATCGATAATTTCTTATGTTCCATGCTACTTTATTGATGATATCTACATGTTTTATGCACATTATATGTCATATTTATGCATTTTCTCGAACTAACCTATTAACAAGATGCCGAAGAGCCAACTGCTTCAGTTTTTGGTTTCAGAAATCCTAGTAAAGAAATATTTCGGAATTGACGAAACTTTCGCCTGTGGTCCTATTTTTGCACGAAGCCCGAAGACCTAGACCAACGGGGGCCACGAGGTGGCTGAGGCTAGGCCGCGCGGCCTGCCCCGGCCGCGCCGACCCAGCCCCGGGCCCCTCGTGTGGCCCTCGCGCTGACCCTCCGCCTACTTAAAGCTTCCGTCGCGAAACCCCCGGTCAGAGCCACGATCTTAAAACCTTCCAGAGACGCGCCGCGAATCCCATCTCGGGATTCAGAGATCGCCCGGCACCCTGCCGGAGAGGGGATTCATCTCCCTGAGGACCTACACCGCCATGGTCGCCTCCGGAGTGATGAGTGAGTAGTCCACCCCTGGACCATGGGTCCATAGCAGCTAGATGGTCGTCTTCTCCTTGTTGTGCTTCATTGTTAGATCTTGTGAGCTGCCTAACATGATCAAGATCATCTATATGTAATACTATATGTTGTGTTTGTCGGGATCCGATGGATAGAGAGTACTATGATTATGGTGATTATCAATCTATTGTTCATGTGTTGTTTATGATCTTGCATGCTCTCCGTTATTAGTAGAGGCTCTGGCCAAGTTTTTACTCTTAACTCCAAGAGGGAGTATTTATGCTCGATAGTGGGTTCATGCCTCCATTGAATCTGGGACAGTGACAGAAAGTTCTAAGGTTGTGGATGTGCTGTTGCCACTAGGGATAAAACATTGATGCTATGTCTAAGGATGTAGTTGTTGATTACATTACGCACTATACTTAATGCAATTGTCTGCTGCTTTGCAACTTAATACTGGAGGGGGTTCGGATGATAACTGAAGGTGGACTTTTTAGGCATAGATGCAGTTGGATGGCGGTCTATGTTCTTTGTCGTAATGTCTTGATTAAATCTCACTATATTTACCATGTCATGTATATGCATTGTTATGCCTTTCTCTATTTGTCAATTGCCCGACCGTAATTTGTTCACCCAACATGCTTTTATCTTATGAGAGACACCTCTAGTGAACCGTGGACCCCGGTCCTATTCTTTACATAGCATACAATCTACTGCAATTGTGTTTACTTTTTTGCAAACATCTTCCACTCGATACGTTTAATCCTTTGTTACAAAGAGCCGGTGAGATTGACAACCTCACTGTTTCGTTGGGACAAAGTACTGGGTTGTGTTGTGCAGGTTCCGCGTTGGCGCCCGAATCCCCGGTGTTGCGCCGCATCACATTTCTGCCACCATCAACCTTCAACGTGCTTCTTGGCTCCCAACGGTTCGATTAAACCTTGGTTTTACCGAGGCTTCGGTGCATCATACCTTCCACTGGGGTTCCCAACGGACGGTGCATCTAAGTATTATGTCCCAATATGAAATATATCAATGAATAACAAATTATGATACAAAATAGTGATGCAAATTGGACGTATCAACTCCCCCAAGCTTAGACCTCGCTTGTCCCCAAGCGAAACTGAGCTCGATAAACAAGACCACATGTTTATGGAGTGAAGAGTCGATAAATAAAATACGGACAAGAAGCATCATATTCATTCACACAAGACATTCTAGTAAACAACTTCCTCATATAACTCATCTTGAAATAGGTAAAGAGAAATCACAAGTAAAGGTGCATAAGAAATCATAGTTGGTGATGGCAAACTTCGTTCTTGGTCAGAGAACTACTAACGGATTGTACTTCTAAGCAAAGCTTTCATATTAGAATTTGTAGCTGAGCCTTCATATTTAACATAACAATCTCCTCATAATCATTGATAACTTCAAAGTCATATTTATTCAGATAAAATTGGTACTAAACAAGAAAGCATAAGAGACATGATTAACTGAATCATAGCATAAATGATTGGTTCACAACAACTCAATTGCTTGCTTGAGATAGAGAGATATAGGTTTACTGACTCAACATAAAAGTAAAAGATAGGCCCTTCGCAGAGGGAAGCAGGGATTAAATCATGTGCTAGAGCTTTTCAAGTTTTGAAATCATATAAAGAGCATAAAAGTAAGATTTTGAGAGGTGTTTGTTGTTGTCAACGAATGGTAGCGGGCACTCTAACCCCCTTGCCAAACGAACCTTCAAAGAGCGGCTCCCATGAGGGACGGCATCTCTACCAGCAAGGTAGATCATCCCCTTCTCTTTTGTTTACACATGTATTTTAGTTTTATTAAGGATGACACTCCCCCAACCTTGGCTTTCTCAATCCATGGCTAACCGAATCCTCGGGTGCCTTCCAACATTCACATACCATGGAGGAGTGTCTATTGCAAAATTAAGTTGCTTACTGATGAATCAGAGCAAAACATGTGAAGAGAATTATTAATGAAAGTTATTAATTGAGGCTGGGAACCTCATTGCCAGCTCTTATTGCAAAATTATTGGATAAGCGGATGTGCCACTAGTCCATTGGTGAAAGTTCGCCCAACAAGATTGAAAGATAAAACACCACATACTTCCTCATGAGCTATATAACATTGACACAAATAAGGAGTAGTAGTTTGAATAATTTAAAGGTAGCACATGAAGTATTTACTTGGAATGGCAGAAAATACCATGTAGTAGGTAGGTATGGTGGACACAAATGGCATGGGTTTGGTCTAAGGTTATGGATGTATGAGAAGCATTCCCTCTCGATACACTAGCAAGGTTTGATAGCAAGCATAAAGGTTGAGGGAAACAAACAAATATACATATGCTAGAACAATCATGCATCTTTCTCATAAGCACAAGCAATTTTAACTTAAGAATACTAAGCATAGAGATAATAGTAATATATATAAGTGTATTTCTCTCTTCTATTTAAACATCATGGTGTTGCTGCTATTGACCAATGCTAAGTTTGCCAAAACCAAATAGATTTACTTGATGCTCCCAAAGTGATATCAATACTTATGTCGAGAGTAATCATATAATGGAGATTGCAAACTAAAATAAGATGTGCAAAAAGTAAATGATAAGACTTCTCATTAATATTCCATAACGATAACTCACACCAACGGATACATAGATAACTAACTAAGAGAGATACTTCCACATTGCATACTATTCCATATGATAACTTCCCTACTCATGATATAACACTACTTGATAGTAAAAGATAAAGGTAATGATGATGTGATACCGCGGCACTCCCCCAAGCTTGGAACAAACCAAGGGGATGCCAATACCGATGATGAATTACTCCTTCGGTGATGATGGTGATGGCTTCTTCTCGCGCTTCATAAGGATCTCCTTCAACTTCAGCTTCTCAATTTTGCAATTCTGCACCAAAACTTGAAGAGACTCATTGTTATCCGAATATGGTGGTGCCGGCCTTGTGCTGGGAATTAAGTAATATTCCAGCAATCTGAAGTCGCTGGTTCTCCTCCTGAAGTATCTCCACTTCCCTTTTGAGAGCACGATATTGATCACAAAACTCATCGCAACCCGTATTGCTTCCTCCACACAAGGGAAAGAGTCGAGATCCAGAGCAGGCGGAAGAGCCCCTGCAAGTTATGAGAAAAAGAACGCCCAGTGTTAACCGATCCCACCAAGATTGGCTTACTCTTCGTAGTTTCCCACTCTCCTTTTGCTGATGCTATCTTCTCCTTCTCCTTATTGATCCTTTCATCCATCTCTTCCTTCCAAGGCCCCTTGTCTTTGTTGTTGGAGACCATGGTGCTTCTAGATCAAAACAAATCTGGCAGAAGCTCGAAACAAAACACGACGAGAAAACGATATACGGACCTCCAGGGGTCCGGGGATTATATAGCAAATATTTTTACGACAAAGGAAGGTTCCAGCCGAAAAGAGTGGAAACGGACGCCGAGGGGCTGTCACCAGGTCGGCGCGGCCAGGGCCGCGCCGGCCTGTGGTGACGGGCCCTCGCGCGTCTTTTCCACTCCGTTTCGGTTCCGTAATTTTTCATATTTTCTAAAAACAGCAGAAATAATGTTCGGAAAGGTAAACGCGGACTTTTTATTACCTGTACTGTTACCTATTCAAAGTCCAGCTGGCGGACTGTCAATTTGTCCTTTGATGAAAGCTCCGGTGTTTCCACTTGAATAATATCAACATCAACATTATAAGAATCACCCGAGATATAATGCTTGAGTCTTTGTCCATTCACCACTTGTGTGGCATTGCCTTGGAGAGAGCTAATTTTTATTGCTCCTGAACGGTATACTTCCTCAATAACATATGGTCCTTCCCATTTCGAGAGTAATTTCCCTGCAAAGAATCTGAGACGAGACCGATACAATAGAACTTGATCTCCAACATTAAATTCTCTTTTAATGATCCTTCTATCATGCCACTTCTTAACTTTTTCTTTAAAGAGTTTAGCATTTTCATAAGCTTCACTTCTCCATTCATCTAGAGAACTTAATTGCAACAACCTCTTATTACCGGCTAATTTAGGATCTTTATTTAGTTCTCTAACAGCTCAATAAGCTTTGTGCTCTAGTTCTAAAGGTAATTGACAAGCTTTTCCATAAACCATTTTATAAGGCGACATTCCCATAGGATTTTTATAAGCAGTTCTATAAGCCCATAGTGCTTCTTTCAATTTGCTAGCTCAATTCCTTCTAGATTTATTAACAGTCTTTCCCAAGATAGCTTTAATCTCTCTATTTGATAATTCTACTTGACCACTAGTTTGAGGGTGATAAGCGAAGCAATTCTATGATTAATACCATACTTAGCAAGAGTTTTTCTAAAACCTCCATGAATAAAATGAGAACCTCCATCAGTCATAATATATCTAGGTACTCCAAATCTAGGAAATATAACATCTACAAGCATTTTTATAGAGGTCTCACCATCAGCACTCTTGTAGGTATAGCTTCTACCCATTTAGTAACATAATCAACAGCGACAAGTATATGAGTGTTACCTTCTGAAGAAGGGAAAGGACCCATGAAGTCGAATCCCCAACAATCGAATGGTTCAATAACAAGAGTATAATTCATAGGCATTTCATTGCGTCTAGAGATATTACCAACTCTTTGACATTCATCACAAGATAAAATAAATTTCCTTGCATCTTTGAAGAGTGTTGGCCAATAAAAACCTGATTGTAGAACCTTTTGCGCGGTTCTCCAGCGTGATGTCCTCCATAAACACTTCCATGACATTTATTCAATATCTCCCGTTGTTCATATTCAGGAACACATCTTCGCATAATACCATCTACTCCTTCTTTATATAAGTGTGGGTCATCCCAAAAATAATGCCTCAAGTCATAAAAGAATTTCCTCCTTTGCTGAGCTGAATTGGAGGCAAATACTCGAAATAATAAAGTTAGCATAATCTGCATACCAAGGGCTCTCTCGCGAGCTCACCTTTATTACCGCCAATTGTTCATTTGGAAAACTATCATTAACAGGAACAGGATCATAAGCAATATTTTCCAATCTAGACAAATTATCAGCAACAGGATTATCAGCACCTTTCCTATCTATAATATGTAAATCAAATTCTTGCAACAGAAGTACCCATCTAATAAGCCTTGGCTTAGCATCTTTCTTTGTCATAAGGTATCTAATTGCAACATGATCAGTATGAATTGTAACGAATATAAGGTCTAAACTTATCACAAGCAAAGACTACAGCAACAATTCCTTTTCAGTTGTAGCATAATTTCTTTGAGCAGCATCAAGAGTCTTACTAGCATAATGAATAACATTTAATTTTTTATCTACCCGTTGTCCAAGACCGCTCCCACCAAAATCACTAGCATCACACATAATTTCAAAAGGCAAATTCCAATCAGGAGGTTCAACTACAGGAGCAGTTGTTAAGGCTTTCTTTAGAGTTTCAAAAGCTTCCTTACAATCATCATCAAAAACAAAAGGTACATCTTTTTGAAGAAGATTAGTAAGAGGCTTTGAAATTTTAGAGAAATCTTTAATAAATCTCCTATAAAACCTACATGACCAAGAACACTACGAATACCTTTAACATCCCTCGGATAGGGCATCTTCTCAATTGCTTCAACTTTAGCTCTATCAACTTCAATACCTCTCTCGGAAATTTTATGTCCCAATACAATTCCTTCATTAACCATAAAGTGGCATTTCTCCCAATTAAGAACAAGGTTAGTTTCTTCACATCTCCGCAAAACTTTATCGAGGTTTCACAAGCAATTATCAAAAGAATTAGACGAGAAAAATCATCCATGAACACCTCTACAATACTTTCAAAAACCATGAAAAATAGCAGACATGCATCTTTGAAAAGTAGCGGGAGCATTACATAAACCAAAAGGCATACGCCTGTAAGCATAAGTTCCATAAGGACAAGTAAACGTGGTTTCTCTTGATCTTTAGCTTTAACAGCAATTTGTGAAAACCCAGAATAACCATCAAGAAAGCAAAATGAGTATTTTTAGATAACCTTTCTAGCATTTGATCAATAAAGGGTAAAGGGTAATGATCTTTCTTAGTAACTTTATTAACTTTTCGAAAATCAATGCACATTCTATATCCTACAACTATTCTTTGAGGAATAAGCTCATCATTATCATTAGGCACACAGTCATTCCTCCTTTCTTAGGAACACAATGCACAGGACTAACCCATCTACTATCAGCAATAGGATATATAATACCAGCTTCAAGAAGTTTTAATACCTCGTTCCTTACCACCTCTTTCATCTTCGGAATTAGACGACGTTGATGTTCAACAGGCTTTGCATCTTCTTCCATATTAATAGCATGTTGGCAAATAGAAGGAGAAATCCCTTTCAAATCATCAAGAGTATAGCCAATAGCTCCTCGGTGTTTCTTCAATATTTCCAATAACCTTTCTTCCTCAATCTCTGAAAGCTTAGAACTAATAATAACAGGATATATTTTCTTATCATCAATATGAGCATATTTAAGATTATCGGGTAAAGGCTTTAAATCAAAAACAGGATCTTCCTCTGGTGGCGGTGTTGTACCCAAATCTTCCACCGGTAAATCATGCTTGAGAATAGGTTGGCGAAGAAAATTTCCTCAAGCTCATCTCTTTCTTTCCTAAAAGCTTCACTTTCACTATTCTTCAAATGTTGCTGCAAAGGATTATTAGGAACAAGAACAATAGATGCACACTGCTCCATTTTAAAATCATTACTAGGCAAGTCAACTTTATAAGGAGTTTTGGTAAATTTAGAAAAGTTAAATTCATAAGGTTCACCAGCAAATCTAGTCAAAATTTTCTCTTTCTTACAATCTATAATAGCTCCACAAGTATTTAGAAAAGGTCTACCAAAATGATAGGACAATGATCACTAGCAGCAGAACCAAGTACCAAAAAGTCAGCGGGATATTTAATCTTACCACATAGAACTTCCACATCTCGAACAATACCAATTGGAGAAATAGTTTCTCTATTAGCCAGATGAATAACCACATCAATATCTTCAAGTTCACAAGAACCAATTTCGTGCATAATCTCCGTGTAAAGCTCATAAGGAATAGCACTAACACTTGCACCAATATCACATAAACCATAATAGCAATGATCACCAATTCTAACAGATAGCATAGGAACACTAACTTGTTTGGATTTATTAGGATGTGAAACAATATTAGACGCATCTTCACGAAAATAATATGACCATCCTCCACATTTTCAACACAAGATCTTTAACTATTGCAACAGCAGGTTCAATTTTAATTTGTTCTTCAGGTTCTTTTGGTTTCTTTTCACTTTTATTAACCGCACTAGATATGACAGTACTCCTTCATTTTAGCAGGAAAGGAGTTTTTTCAATATAAGCTTCAGGAATAACATTATCAACAGTTTCAACCACTACACATTTGTTTACAGATGAATCGACTTTATCTTTATATGGTTCATGATACTTATCAAAATTCTTTTAGGCAATTCATAATGAGAGGCAAAAGCTTTATAAAGATTTGCAACAACTTGGGAATCAAGACCATATGTAGCACTCATATTACGAAATTTATCAGTATCCATAAAAGCTTCAATGCATTTATAATCATAAATTATACCTGATTCTCTATCTTTGTTGTTCTCCCATCCTTCAGTATTTTCTTGGATCCGATCAAGAAGGTCCCTTTTAAACTCTTCTTTGTTGCGTGTAAATGATCCAGAACAAGAAGTATCCAGCAAGGTCTTGTCTTGAAAAGAAAGTCTTGCATAGAAATTATCAATAATAACATTACCAGGAAGCTCATGAATGGAGCATTTGAGCATTAAAGACTTCAATCTCCCCAAGCTTGGGCAATACTCTCTCCATCATGAGGCCAAAATTATATATGCGGTTCCGATCTTTGTGAATTTCACTTGGAGGATAGAATTTGGAATAAAATAAAGGCACAATGTCCTCCCAATCAATAGAATCACCATTCTTCAGCAATTTATACCAGTGCGCCGCTTTACCAGACAGCGATATAGTGAATAGTTTCTTCCTAACTTCATTCATAGAAATAGCTGCACATTTGAATAACCCGCATAATTCATGCAAAAACAATTAATGATCACCAGGATGAACAGTTCCATCCCCTTCATAGCGGTTATCCATAACACGTTCAATAATTTTCATAGGTATTTTATATGGTACTACTTCACCTGGCGCTTCATCCACTACCGTTGCGGTAGTAGTAGATTTCCCAAATAGAAATTGAAGAGAAGATCTCTCCATAATGATTTATAGCAGCAGAAATAAAATCAGCACAAACAGTAAATTTCCTTACCAATTCCGCTTACCAATAGCGCTTCATCCCCGGCAACGGCGCCGGAAAATAGTCTTGATGACCCACAAGTATAGGGTGTATCGTAGTATCTTCGATAAGTAAGAATGTCGATCCCAACGAGGAGCAGGTGTTGGCAGCAGTTTCGATGGAGGATTCACTGTAAATGCTCGGACAAGTATTCATGGGGTTTTGATATTGATAGATAAATAAAGTACAAGTAAATAAAATGCGAGAGAAATAATTGCAGCGAGTGGCCCAATCCTTTTTAGCACAAAGGACAAGCCGGTTTGTTTACTTATAATGACCAAACGTTCCCGAGGACACACGGGGATTTTAGTCTAGTGCTTTCGCTTCATGTAGCTAAATAATCTTCATTGTTTTGATAAGTGTTGTGTGGGTGAACCTATGCTAATGCACCGCCCTTCCTAGGACTAATACATACTTGTGATTATACCCTTGCAAGCATCTGCAACTACAAGAAAGTAATTAAGATAACTCTAACCACTTAAACTCGAGATCCTGCGATCCCTCCATCGATATACTAACGGGCTCGGTTTGTCACTCCGGCAACCCGCAATTAGCAACCGAATACAAGATGCACTCCCTAGGCCCATAAATGGTGAAGTGTCGTGTAGTCGACGTTCACACGACACCACTAGAAGAATGACACCACAACTTAAATATCATAACATTGAATATTACTCAACCATAATTCACTACTAGCATTTAGACTTCACCCATGTCCTCAAGAACTAAACGAACTACTCACGAGACATCATATGGAATACAATCAGAGGTGATATGATGATGAATAACAATCTGAACATAAACCTTGGTTCAATGGTTTCACTCAATAGCATCTATAACAAGTATAGAATAACACCCGGAGAGTTTCCCCTATCAAACAATCAAGATTTAACCCGAATTGCTACAGCGATGACGAGGTGCAGCGGTGGTGATGGCGGTGTAGATGGTGGAGATGATGATGATGATGATGGAGATGATGTCCCGCTCGATGACGATGGCGATGCGTTACCTTCTCCGGGGGGAATTTCCCGGCGGATTCCTGCCCGCCGGAGAGCTCTTTTCTCTGGTGTTCTCCGCCCCGCAGAGGCGGTGTAACCCTCGTGAGGTCCTCTCTGTGGCTTAGGTTTCGGACGAAGGAGTACGCGAAGAAAAGGAGGCGAAAGAGGCTGTGGAGCCCCCAGCACGGGTGGCGCGGCCCTGGCGCGCCGCCCCGTGGTCCGTCCACAGGCTCCTCTCTGCTCCCCTTTGGCTCCCTCCGTCATCTGGAAAAATAGGAATTTACGTGAAATTCCCTTCCACAGTTGATCTTCCGAAATATTGCGTTCGACGGTGCTTTTTCCAGCAGAATCCTGGCTCCGGTGCTTGATCCTCCAATGATGATGAAACATGCAAAATAGATGAAATAACATAAGTATTGTGTCCCAATATGAAATATATCAATGAATAACAACAAATTATGATACAAAATAGTGATGCAAATTGGACGTATCACGTCGTCGTCGACGGAGAAGGGCGTGCTGCGCGGCGAGGTAGGGGGTCGGAGGGCGCGCTAGGTCGCCGCGGTCGAGGGAGGGTGTCGAGGCGTTGGCGAGGGTGAATAGCCTGGTGGCGGAGCTTGGGGAGGCGCGGATCGATGGCGAGGATCTGCGGCGGCTTCGTCTTGCGATTGAGCTGCTCCGAGGTGGTGTCCAATTGATGGTGGGAGAGGATCAGTGATGGGAGGAGAGCAGATGTTGTGAAGAGTCGAGGCTCGAGCTTCTCTATTTATAGCGGGGTGAGAGGGCCGGCGGGTGCTGTGAGAGGCGGCCATGGCGCGGCGTCTACGGTGAGCGAAGGGGCAAGCTAGGGAGCTCGGTGTAGGCGACGGCTAGGAGATGCTCTGTGTAGCCGTTGCGTCCAGGGCGTGATAGGATTGCTCGAGCGCTTGCACTTTGTACCACAGTACTCGCGGCATGATTCCGGCGAGGACGACGGTGACGAGGCAGCTGCGATCGTTTGAGTGCGTCACGCGTTAGAGGTGAGGGTGGTAGTGCTCGTTTCAGACGTAGGCATGCAGGGGAAGGACGGCGTCGATCAAGTGCTCGGCGTACTAGCGCGTTCCAGAGCGTGGTCACCGCGTGCCTGGCACGTCCTGGCATGGTGCTGGGCGTGCTTGTTCTGGACAATTGCGTGTGTCTCTTTGCGTAGGGCTGGTACAGGCGTGCTTAGGGGAGTACATAGAAGCTCGATGACATGGTGAGAGAGAGAGGGAGAGCCAGGGAGAGATGGAGTGAGTGTGGCCGGCATGGGACTTTACATGGATGATATTGGATCATGGCACCACTTTAACCAGTGCCAAGTGGCTTTGTTTGATGCAGAGGAGGTACTAGAGCAACAATGATCAAAGGGAGAAAGGGGTTTAGGCAAGAATCCTCTGGATAATAGCATGTCTCACATTTCCAGATTTGTGCACCCAAGGTGTATGATGAAATGGCCGCATGAAATTTTATTTGGAAAATTGCAATTCTTTTTGGTGGAGCTCACTTATATAATTAAAGAGAAAGAATGGTGGTAGTGGTGTCCATTTTGGTGAAGATTTGCAAAGTTTCAAAAAGTGGATCATCTTCTCTTTAATTCAAAGTCTCCACTTGGCAATTCTCTACTGGTCAACCTGGTCAACTTCAGCAGGGATGGTCAACATGGAAGTTGTTGACCTTGACATGGTCTTGGATGACATGGCATTGGTTGACTAAGTTTAGTTTAAGAATTGAGAAATACAGAGGGGTAAAGTGGGGAACATTTTATAAAATGGCCAAATGACCATTATCACATGTATGTTGATTTTGAGTTTTGCTTTGATTTGATTTTGGTTTCTTTGATGCAATTGTGTTTATTTATCATATATGAACATTCTACAAGCAAGAGATCAAGCAATGGTGGCCTTGGTTGAAGTTTTGCAATTTGGCATAATGTGTATGTGAGTGAAATTTGGGAATTTTCTCCCTATTTGATTTCTCTTTATTTGATTTGACTTTGGTTGACTCTAATGTGGTTCTTATGAGTTTAGAAACATTTTAAAAGCATTGAAACCAATTCAAATGGTCTTGTTCAAAGATTTGCAAATTTGGCCTTAATACATAAGAGATGATGTGTCACTTTTTAATAAACTTGTAAATTGCTTCCCTTGCTTTACTTAGGCATGGGTTAGGGTCCATTTAGTGTTATATTAGGTTTAGAGATGGTTTCACACCATTTAGTCAAGGTTAAGAGACCTAGGTCAAGGTTTGGTGAAATGACTATGTGTCACATAGGCTTCTATGCATATGTGGTATTTTATTTTTAATTTGACTTGGTTTGAGTCACAATGGTGTTGTTGAGTGTTGACATGATATATGGAGGTGATCCCTCCATCACAACAAGTCCTAGGGTCAATCTTCTCAAATTCCCAAATTTGCTATTTTACTCTCATATGCCTTTATGGCATTTTTAGTTTCTTTTTATTCTTTTTGGTTTCAACTTGGAAATGATTTAAGAGGTACTATATAAGGTTTATAAAGCTTTTCCAATCCTTTAAATAAAGTGGAAATGTCTAGGGTAAAGATTTATAATTATAGCCATAGGCACATATGCCTTTTTCTTATTTAATTTCCTTTTATTTTATTTTAGCTAAGATGGTGAGAAGAGGGGTGGGGTTTTAGGGTTTAAGATTATTTCAAATACTAATAACAAGCAATCATGGCAATAGCACAATAATTAAGCCAGGTTATTATGTACCCATCTTAATTTAATAAAAGTTTTTGTTGGTTCCAAAATTTGGAACTAGGGGAAATTGTTTATTTTGTTTTAAAATTTCTGGGATGTTACAACACATCCCGCTAGAACCATATATTTATGGGGGTAGCTTTTGTGTAGGTTTAACCCGATTTTTTTTTGTTTTGGTCTGTTTTTCGGGTTTCATCCTGGTTTTTTGTTTCCAGAAAAATGTACGAACTTTTTCCAAAATTTGAACATTTTTAAAATTAGAATATTTTTTGAATTTGAACATTTTCAAATTAGAATATATTTTGAATTTGAGCATTTTTAAAATTTGCTGATTTTTCAAAGTTGGATATTTTTCAACTTTAAACATTCTTATTTTTTTTTAAAATGTAAATCAGTTTTCGAAGTATGTTGTTTTTCAAATTTGAATTTTTTTTGAATATGAGCAATTTTTTAATTTGAAAAAAGTTTGAATATGAACATTTTTTAATTTGGAAAAACTAAAAATCTAAACAGTTTTCAAACTTGAACAAAGTTTGAATATGAACATTTTTTTTAAAATTTGGGAAAACTAAAAATCTAAACTATTTTCAGCTTTGAACAACTTTCAAATTTGAACATTGTTCAAATTTGAACATTTTGGATCATAACAATTTTTGAATCTAAAAAAAAGAAACTAAAAAACAAAACAAGAAAAAAAACAAAAGAAAGAAGAACAGAAAACGTATTGAAAAAAGCCCTGAAATGCGAACTGGGCCAGGCCCATATATCTACGCGGGGGTGTGCGGCTTCGTGTATGCTCCGAAATCTGAATAATTCAGAAAATCAAATTTATTTTATAGATTTAAACAATTTTCAAATTTGAACAATCATCAAACTTGAACAACTATGAGATTTAAACAATTTTCAAACTTGAACGACTTTCGGATTCGAACATCTATAAATTGCAAAAATTTAAAAATTAGAAACTTTTTTGTTTTATCATCTGTTTGAATTTTAGCATTTTAAATCCTACAAGGAAGAAAAACAGAAATAAAAAACAGAAGAAAAAAAAGGGTTTTGAAAAAGCGGTTAACACCCGAACTGGGCCGGCCAGTACCAGGAGCGGCCCTTACTTTGCAGAGGTCGGACTTGGGCTAACCGTATCTCGACTTCACAGGCACCGATCCCGGACTCACTTCCACAGCCCATTCTCCCCCCGGCCCATATCTCATCTTGGAGGAGGGGCAAAAGAAGGGTCAGCCTCAGCCGCCTCCCGTCTCGGCTCGTCTCGCTTCCGTTCCGCCTGCAAGCAAAGCGGAGATCCCCTTCCACCCCCAGAAATAAACCTCCACACAGCTCGCGAGGCGGCTGCAACTCTCGCACTCTCCCCCGAACCCTAGCCCAGCTCCGCCGGCGAATCCCGCCATGTCGCCGCCCGAGAACGCCAACGGCGGGACCTCCGCGGCCGCGCCCTCCGACCCCGCCCCGCCCGCCAAGCCTTCCGCCAAGGGGAAGAAGAAGGACGACAAGAAGGACGACGATCTGGTTAGCGCGCGCCCCCGCCCCCTTCCCCCACTCCGTCTCTCCCCCCCTCGGCCGAGATCGGGGAGCATCTCGCTTCGATCTGAGGTTTTGCCCATCCTGACGCGCTTGTTCGTTTGTTGGTCGGTGGGATGCGCAGTCGGAGGAGGACCAGGCGCTCAAGGAGCAGCTCGAGCTCTACGTGGTGCGCGCGCAGGACACGGATCCCGGCGTCCAGAAGCTCGCCCTCGAGAGCATGAGGTATTATTACTCCTGTTCCCTTCCTGACCCCTGGCAGATTCAGTTCTAGGTCCCTGAATTATGTTCTCGTCCTAGGGTTCGTGGCTCGCGCGTGTGCTGCTCGTTATGGGCTTAGATTCGTCGCCTCCATGTGATTTTACTGAATGCGCATGCTCTAGGGTTGGCCTCTGCAGTTACATCTAACTGAACAAGTTTTGCGGAGTGCTATCACTGCAGTTTCTGAAAAATGATACTAGTGTTTCCGCGTTAGTTCCGTGTGCTTCCACTGAGACTTTGACCAAACCCTACCAGGCAGGAGATCCGCTCAGCGACGAGCTCCATGACGTCCGTTCCCAAGCCACTCAAATTCCTCCGCCCACACTACGGAACTCTCAAATCCTACTTCGATATCATGCCAGAGTCTGAACTTAAGGTACCCCCCCTCCCCCTTTCTGTTCTACGGTGATTTTGATTGTTGATTGAGCACAGTGCTTGATGTCTCGATTTCACTGTTTTGCAGAAGTACATGGCTGACATACTGTCAGTGTTGGCCTTGACAATGTCTGTTGAAGGAGAAAGGGTATGTGCCTGCAACACTTAAATTGTGTTCGTATTATAGACACCACATTTCTACGTTTGGAGAAATTTATTTTGTTTCATTCACCTTCAATCGAGGTAGCCTTAAAGTTTGTTTTCACCTTTTAAATGTTTCAGGAGAGCCTGAGGTACCGTTTGTTGGGCTCTGAAGGTGACATTGGTTCCTGGGGTCATGAATATGTCAGGTAACAACACAAGTACATAAACATGTTAAGGTTTTTTTAAAAGTACATAAACATGTTCTATGCTTCCTATATCTTCACTTACATGTTTTCCTTCTGACTTGCGAATTTATATTGTAGCCGGTTTGATTTTTTCTTAGGTATTTGCTTCATGTATTATTGTATTCATTTGCTGTGTAAAAGTAATGTCAATTAATCATTTAATTCCCCCCCCAGAAAAACTTTTTTGATTTTCTACTTCATTCTGTTAGTTCCAAATCAGACCCTGAATTGTAATTTTTGATCTGCAAGAGGGTGATTTCTGAACAAAACAGACATGTGATTCTGACAGTCCCTTTCCTAGGACCACTATGAAGAGTTTTTGTAGCTTGATGAAATTATAGTGTGCATATTTTGGTTAGTCATTATGATACAATTCTTATTTCATTGATATGTTTGTTTTGATTTTGAGTGTATAATTGAGAACACCTCAGTTTCTCACCAGTTTCTGATGCCTTGTTAAAATTTTATTTATTTCTGCTGCAGACCTTGTGAGGTTTTGTATGCATTTCCTTTTCAAATTGTTTGATTCTTCTGAAATTTTCTCCTGACAGGAACCTTGCTGGGGAAATTGCTCAGGAATTCCAAAAGCGCCAGGTTACAACTCATTCATTTTATGATGGAAACTGGAGTTTTATCTTCACCTCTTGTATATTTATCTCCTATAGTTGATTGTTTGAGTAGTTCACATTGCACTATATCCTCCTCCCTCAGCTTCTTTTGCCATTTTACAGCATGCAACTTTGACAACTAATTTACGTTGTCATATATCCTTACAGCCCAACAAAACTATAATTATGAAAATAATTTTTGAGACAAAATTTTCATATGATTTTTGACTAGCTGATCAAAGTATAAAGGATATTATTAGTTTAAGTTTTGGAAGTTAGGCTTTAAGTAATAGCTTTTCAATGAACCAAGGGAGTAACTGATATCTTGGCCTTATTAGCCATTTCAAAGTTGTTGTTTGTACTTATGTCCCTTTCTTTTCTGTTTCTTTCTTTATATTTCAATCCTCCAATTTTGATTTATTTGCAGGGTGAGGACATGCCTATTGATGCCCTAATGGAACTAGTGCAGCAAATTGTCTCGTTCCACATGAAGGTTTGTTCTTATTAGAGTTGTAATTTTCAGCAGTTATTGCAATCATAACTGTTTGATCATTGATTCATTATTTGTTTTCTGCTGTCATTTGTATAATAGCACAATGCTGAGCCTGAAGCTGTAGATCTTCTGATGGAGGTATTTTTGTTCTGTACCATTTTGACCAGAACACATTACCTGTAGTTATCCACTAATACTGATGCATGATATTTCTTGTGTTTTCAGGTTGAAGACCTTGATTTGCTAGTTGAGCATGTTGACTCTACAAACTATAAAAGGGCTTGCCTGTATCTTACTAGTATGTCTAGGTATGTCTAAACATGTTACAATGCATTCTCATGAGTTATTTGCTTGTACCTAACTTTGGGGAGAGACCCTGGCTATAGTTTCAGAACAATTTATTTTTGAATTTTAGATAACTTGTGTTAATACTTTGTCTTATCTCCATTTTGGATTGCAGATTCCACCCTGCCCCTGATGATATGTTGGCACTTGATATAGCATATACCATCTACATGAAGTTTGAAGACCTTGCAAATGCTTTGCGCATAGCCCTGCTTCTTGACAGCAAGGTAATTAGACGATTATCTCATGTTATACTCCTTTTTCTTTAGGGTTACTTTTGAACTGACATGCATCTCCATGTTTATAGTCCATACAGTATGTGAAGCAGGTCTACACAGCAACTGATGATCTTACACTCAAGAAGCAATTCTCATACATCATTGCACGCCATGTATGTATTGCCCTCTTCTCACTCTCCCTCCTGGGTCAATTTTGGTTCCTTCTGTACCTTATTACCTTGGTTATTCTTTCCATATCTTTCTGTAAAAGTGGCCTCTATCCCATAAATATTGACCATGAGCTTTCCTCTCCTGAAGGGTTTAGCCTTGGAGATTGATGATGAGATAGCTGCGGATGAAAATGACAAGGAAATGTTGCAAGAAATAGTTAATAACACTAAGCTGAGTGAGGGTTACCTCACTCTTGCTCGTGATATTGAAGTTATGGAGGCAAAATCTCCGGAGGATATATATAAGGTGACTTGCATTTTATTACTTTCGTGTTTGTGGAGTGCCTTTTTAGTCCATGAAGTCTATAATAGAATTATTCTTACACTTTCTAATCTGCAGGTCCATTTGATTGATGGCCGTGGTGCCAGCTCCAGTCTTGATTCTGCAAGACAGAATTTGGCTGCAACATTTGTTAATGCATTTGTTAATGCTGGATTTGGCCAGGTTAGTTCTTGAGAAGCTTTTGAGGTTTATGTGAGGAAAGTGTGGATATTAAGATCGTTTCTTTATGCAGGACAAGCTGATGACTGCTCCATCTGATTCTTCCAGTAGCGGGTCGTCTGGAAACTGGTTATTTAAAAATAAGGAACATGGAAAAGCCAGTGCAGCGGCTAGCCTGGTTTGTTACATTGTTACTTACATTTTGTACCATAAGGTCTCCGTTTTAATTGTAACTCACCAATAAAAATTGAAAATATTGTTTCCAGGGAATGATTCTCCTGTGGGATACTGATTCTGGGCTTGCTCAGCTTGACAAGTACTTGCATAGTAATGATACTCATGTTGTTGCTGGAGCTTTGCTTGGTATTGGCGTTGTCACCTGCGGTGTGAAGAATGATTGCGACCCTGTATGTACTCCACTGCATTATCTGCTTTCTTCCTCTCCACCACCCCTCGCCCTGCCCCCTCCTTTGTTGCTACACAAGATCTGTCTCTAATATCCCAATTTTTTCGCCAGGCAATGGCTATTCTCATGGAGTATGTTAACAAGGATGACTCCAACATACGGATTGGGGCAATCTTAGGTCTTGGCATTGCATATGCTGGTTCTCAGAAAGATGAGGTGGGGATCGGTGCTTGCTATTGTGTGTCCAAGTTCCTTATGTTTACTCATGTATTTTGTGTTAATATGGTTTCTTATGTTCCAGCTAAGAGTGCAACTATCGGCTATATTGGGAGACCCCCAAGCAACACTTGAGGTCTTGGTCTTCACAGCTGTTGCCTTGGGGTTGGTGTTTGTTGGTTCTTGCAATGAGGAGATTGCGCAATCTATCATATTTTTCTTGATGGAGCGTAGTGAGGCCGAGCTGGCAGAACCGATTATACGCCTGCTTCCAGTTGCACTTGGCCTTCTATATCTTGGGAAACAGGTAATTTTGAGCGATCCGTGAAATTAGAAGTTTCCATAACTTGGCCGATTAGAAGTTTCATTTCTAACATTTGCATTTTCATTCACTAGAGCAAGTACGTAAAAAATCGTTAGGTGTTTCCTGGATATATCCATTTGGAATACTGTTTTATTACTTTTGGTTCCAATGATTTTCCCTATTATTTTGTGAATGCCACCGTTCAATCCAACAAGATAGCTCATTGCAATTGTTACTATATTATTTTTATACTACATTGTTTGTTGCTACTGCTTCTAATAGTAGCCTATGCACAAATTTTGATCATGGCACTTGCATTTTCAGGCCAATTTAGCACCCACAGATATTTGTCTCATTTAATATTATTGTGGCTATTTCAGGAAAGTGTCGAGGCTACCGCAGAGGTTGCTAAAACATTTGATGAGAAGATCAGGAAATACTGTGATGTAACACTTATGTCGCTTGCGTATGCTGGAACAGGGAATGTGCTTAAGGTACACAGTCATGTTATGTTATATCTTTGCTGTATTTAGCAGCGCCAAATTATTTTAATTGCTCCAACGTTTTCCCAATTCTGAATGCAGGTTCAAAAACTTCTTGGTATTTGCTCACAACACCTCGATAAAGGTGAAACACACCAAGGGCCAGCTGTCCTTGGAATTGCTCTCATTGCCATGTCTGAAGAACTAGGAGCTGAAATGGCTATACGGTCACTTGAGCGTCTTCTACAGTATGGCGAGCAGAATATTAGACGAGCAGTTCCTCTTGCTCTTGGTGTACTCTGTATTTCGAATCCCAAGGTATGCGAATAACTTCTGGTAAATTTTAACTCAGTTAATGGTGATAGATTTACAATTAAAATTCTATTAGGGTCATTTTAATGAAGTTATTACTTGAACCAAGCTTTACGCATAGAAGGTGCACACATTTGCAAAGATTTTTTGTTTGTCACTGAACAATAATATTACTGGTTTGTGTGGCAGACAGCTAGTTAGGTTTGCCAGATACTTGTGATTATCCTAATAGTTCAAAATCCCATGTCCTTTGGTAACCTGAGCTGTGAATCTACATCTGGTGCCATAATAAATGCACCACTCACTTCAAGCAAGACATTTTGATCTGACATCCTCCTAATATACAGATTGGTGCTCATTGATTATATCATGACATTATCATCTGACTCAGTGTCACCAAATGATGCTATTTAGTTCCTTACTTCCTTTACTGTAACCAAAGTGTGGCTGTTTTTGGTACACTATTAAATCACTGTACTAGATAGTTAATTCGTAACATACTTTTCAGTGGCCCTGTCTCGATGTTATGAACATTGAATGTTTCTACAGTGGTGTACTCTGGATGTTATGATTATTTTGGATAGTTCTAATATCTGCTATCTCAGGTAAATGTAATGGATACACTGAGCAGATTGAGTCATGATGCAGATGCTGATGTTTCGATGGTATGTGTATCTAACCTTTTCTAACCTGGCAGTTCACTCTAAAATTTAAGCTTTTATCTTATATATAGTAACTTGGTTCTCTTGTGTCTTTTTAATTGAATTGCTCTAGGCTGCGATCATCTCACTCGGTTTGATTGGTGCTGGTACAAACAATGCCAGAATAGCTGGTATGCTTCGTAATCTTTCAAGTTACTATTACAAAGAGGCTGCTCATCTGTTCTGTGTAAGTACAAATTCACAGCTATTCTTTATCATACCTTGTCATGCAGCTATATATTAGTTGTTAATCTTTTTTACATATTCAGGTAAGGATTGCTCAAGGGCTTGTTCACCTTGGCAAGGGTTTGCTGACACTTTCTCCATACCATTCTGATCGGTTCCTCCTTTCACCGTAAGTAACTATCTTCAAGTGCTGGCTTTAGCCTTCAATATTGTTGGAT
Source organism: Lolium multiflorum (assembly GCA_030979885.1). Lineage (NCBI taxonomy): Eukaryota > Viridiplantae > Streptophyta > Magnoliopsida > Poales > Poaceae > Lolium > Lolium multiflorum. Next base: position 34,904,636 of record CM061752.1, read on the forward strand.
TCATCTGTCAAACTTTTTGTTTCTTAGGATGGCACTTGGTGGGATTGTCACTGTTCTGCATGCGTGCCTTGATATGAAGTCCACAATTCTAGGGAAATATCACTACATTCTTTACATTATCGTTTTGGCGATGCAGGTATGCATATTACTCATCTGCCAATTTTATAACCTAACAGTTACTGGATTCCGAGCTTAAATTCTTCTTCCCTTGTACAGCCCAGGATGCTTTTAACAGTGGACGAAGATCTGAAGCCTCTTCCTGTTCCGGTGCGGGTTGGGCAAGCAGTTGATGTGGTTGGCCAGGCAGGAAGACCCAAGACAATAACTGGCTTCCAGACACATACCACCCCTGTCTTGCTTGCAGCAGGGGAGCGAGCGGAATTGGCGACTGACAAGTAAGTTTGACTAAAGACTGAACATGTACTTTTTATTTGAATATGTGTCCCTATGGCAGCTAATGAGTGTTGTGTTATGTTGCATGCAGGTACATCCCCCTGACATCAACGTTGGAGGGTTTTGTAATTCTGAAGAAGAACCCAGAATATCACGAGGAGTGAAGGAAATACCCTAAACTTTGATCTGATGCAAGTTTTTGGTTTCACTAGCATGGCACTCAGAGGTCTGGTTTGCTTTGTTCCCGAGGATGCCTTACTATGCCCTTCCTTCTCTTCCTCGGCACTCACGGGTTGTTCATCCAGTCTTTAATTCGTCCACCAGTGCTGAACTTAATTGTGAAGTGTGTTTGGTTGTGCAAATGACCAGCATATGCCACTTGTATGGTGTACACAGACTGGTGGGCACTGGAGGAGTTGAACTGCTGGTTTCTTTGACCTTAAGCATGTTTGTATATGTATCGAAAGAACTGAACAATCACATCTTTAGAACTGATACAGTGTTATCATTACCTGGCATAGTACGGTTAACTTTTGGCATGAGTGGCGCATGTGGACATGTCCACCTTTTTTCGGAAGTACTCTATAGTATCAGTGGTTACTTTGGTTTATGCCGTGCCTGTCCTAATTACTAGTTTTCTTCTACTTTGGTTCAAATGCTTTTCTAGAGTATTTGGGTCATTTCAACTGGCCATATCTGTCTGTCTAGGCCGGTGATGTGATGAGCATATGTAATCCGTTGCGTTGCCTGAAAGGCAAAATTCATACCTAGCGACCGGTTGTGTCTGGCCAGGCAGTGGCGAGTGGAACGCCTTGGCAAGCAGGGCTGCTGGCCGAGATCCAAGTCTGTATGCTATTCCATCCGGTAGGGAACATCAGCTTACCAAGTTCTCCCTAGAGAAAAAACAGTCCATGATTCGTTGGGAACATCACCTCCCCAAATTCTTGCGGAGGGAATAGACGCAAAAACAGTATGAAATATAACTATGTGGTTGTTTGGATGCCCGAGGATTAGCCCTATGTTTCAAAACAGGGTTTACCTATATTTTCTGGAAAACTGGGTTTAGTAAAAATTACAGGCCCATGTAAAAACACGTTTGGTCTAGGAAAACCTTAAACTGGTTTAAGACATGCCCTGCTTGGCCTACCCGTTGCGGAGCTAGCTTTATCCTCTCGTCTTCCTCGAGCTAACGCACTCTTCATCCTCTTCCCTGATTCTCTCCACTTCACACCACAACTGCCTCCAATCCAGCACGGCTAAGCTTCGCGAGCTTGCTAGGTGCCCAACGCCAACTGCTCCGAAGCCCGTAGCAGTGGTACCCAGAAAAAGCTAGAGAGCCTGACGGCATCGACGCCAGTGGTAGTCGCCGCCTCGCCGGCACATAGTCAACTATCTACGCCGTCCACCGCAAGGCCGGTGGCAATGCCCTCACCACCACTTCCCCCACCCATCTTTGGGGTTGCCCGCTGGAGAGGCCATTAGATTCGACATTACAGATTTACAGGTAAGCTTTTATTCTAAGCTAGGAGCAGAAAGGAAAAATCCTGGTCACGAGAAAGTCAGCGGCGATTTCCTTCTAGAAAGAAGTGTAGCAAAGTGACCTCCGTTTTGGAGTCAAATAAATTCCATAAGATGGGTCTGCTGAGCCAGTGTTATCGTCAACAATTGAGGAAATTAATCCTATTTTCGTCCCTCTATCCCACCCAGTTAGAATGCCGCCGACACCATCTGATGGGGATATATTCTAGGGGTGTGTCACTAGTCTCACTCGGTGCAGGAAAGGAGGCCCAAGGAGAGTTCTAGTCGACGTGGGCGGCTGGGCCCTAAGCCAGTGGAGCAACTGGGGCCCAAGCCCATGGTGCGACTAGGCCAAAAACCCTCAGGGAAACTGGGCTGAAGGCCCAGGCGACTGAAGACGAAGCTTGCTTGGAAGAGGAGTAAGGAATCCCGGATTAGTAGCAACTGATATGATTCGGACTTATCTCCATGTAACCTTAGATCGGGGGTGTCTATATAAACCCCCGAGCTAAACCCTAGAACCATACCATCTGAGATCCAATCTTCCCCTCATTGCTCTTGGCGTAGCCGCCGACTGAGCCCCCCTATTGTAATTCTCCACTGAGCAATAAGATCTACCAGGACCTAGGCCTTTTACTCTCCAGAGGGGCTGAACCTGGGTAAAACCTTGCGTCCTGTGCACCTCGCTCCGTAGATGGCTATGTCCCCTTGCTCCCGCATCAACGAAGTGCTGCACCCTGTAGCACCTGCCGTGGTCGCATCCACAACAGTGGCACCCACCGTGGTGCATGGGACATCAGGCCTCCGAGCTGCGGCGAGGCCCTACTCGCCTGTGCGCCGGCCGGTCGCCTCCTGCAGGATGATCGCCACGGGCAGCTTCTTCCACATCCAGCCGAGCACCTACCACCCGGCCCCATCGCCCCTCTCCCACGTCTGGATGGTGCCGGTCGGCACGATCAACCTTTTCGTCGGGCTCGCCGGCGTCAGCAACCCCACCGAGGTCCGCCCCGGCCAGCTGCAAGACCCCTACGCGCCGGGGCAGCTCCTGACGGCCACTATCCCTCTTTTTGACGAGGTGCAGGTCGAGGACGAGTCAGCCCTGGAGGATGATGCCGATTCGGAGGCTGCGGTGTCGGTCGCCGGATCCATCGTCGCGGCGTCACTAGGAGACTCCATCACCCTAGTCTCCTACCCGAGCGACTACGAGGACAACTCCATCCTCCCCCTCTTTGACACCGACTCAGAGACCGACTCCGTCGATGCCCCACGGTACCAGTATCCCATCGCCGTCCTCATGGCGACGGAGCGCCGCCACCCGACCCCTTCTCCATGCCCCTCCCCGCGACCGCGAACACGGCCGAGATCGAGGCGCATCGGGCGGCTCTCCAGGCGTAGTGGAAGAAGGACCTCGCCGAGCATCAGAAGTTCCGCCTCAAGCAGGATTTGGTGAGAGCTGTTTCTCAGTACCGCCAGCAGCGCAGTCGTTTGCGCATGGAGCGAGCTCACCAGCAGGGTTTCCCCTCCGCTCGCCTTAACTTCGACGATCCGGACGGAGAGGTCTGAATCGCCCAAGTCCAAAACCACGGCGTCCCGGAGTCGAGCCGGGCCGCCGCTGGTCGAGTGGCGCATGGTGAGGCCCTCACCCAGTCGAAGCAACGGTACCCGCACTACCAAAAACTGGTATACGCCGTACTCAGGGCCCAGCGGCGACTGGCTCCTTACTTCCACGGGCACCCCGTCAAGGTCGTCGCTTCAACGCCACTCGCCAACATCATCCTCAATCGCGATGAACCGGTTGAGTCGCCAAGTGGGCAATCGAGCTCGGCGTCCACAACATCACGTACGAGCCACGCCATGCGGTCAAATCCCAGGCGCTGGCTGACTTCTTCGTCGATTGGGAGGAAGCACAGCAGCCAACCTCCCGACGGACCTCAAGCACTGGATCATGTACTTCGACGGCTCCAAGAACCTTGAAGGGGCGGGAGCTGGGATCGTCCTCATCTCGCCGAAAGGTAACATTATGAGGTACGTCCTGCAGCTGCAATTCGAACCCTGCACCAACAACATGGCCGAATACGGGACACTCCTCCATGGCATGCGAATCGCCAAGGAGATGGGCGCAACAAGACTGCGCTGCTTCGGCGACTCCGATCTTGTCGCTAGTCAGACCTTAGGCACCTGCGACGCCACCGACGCCAACATGATCGCCTACAAGCGGGCGGTCGACCAGGCCGGCGCTAGCTTCGCCGGGCACGTCGTCGAATGGGTCGACAGGCGCAAGAACGGGGAGGCCGAAGCACTCTCCAGGCTCGGCTCCAAGCGACAACCACCTCTGCCGGGCGTCTTCCTCGACATCCTCACACACCCGTCGGTGCGAGTACCCCGCGAGGCCGACATCGCCGAGCCGCCCGCACCCGACTCCGTGCTAGTCGCAGTCGTCTCAGACGCTGGGGACTGGACGGAGCCGTACATCAACTACCTCGAGCGGCAAGTCCTGCCCATGGACGAGACGGAGGCACGCATGATTGTGTGCCGATGCAAGTCCTTCACCATCATCAACCAAGAGTTGTACAAACGCAGCATCTCCGGAGTATTGCAGCGGTGCGTCACCGCTGAAGAGGGATGCAAAATCATGCGCGACATACACGCAGGGGATTGCGGCCACCATGCGGGCGCTCGGTCGATAGTGGCCAAAGACTTCAGGCACGACTTCTACTGGCCAACAGCCCACGCAGACGCAGTCGAACTCGTTCGCGCGTGTGTCGGGTGCCAGAAGTACGCGAGCCAGTCGCACATGCTAGGCTCGACACTCAAGACCATCCCCCTCACTTGGCCATTCGCCGTGTGGGGCGTGGATATGGTGGGCGAGTTCAAAACAGCCCCAGGAGGATACACTCACCTCCTTGTCGCTGTCGACAAATTCACGAAATGGGTCGAAGCAAAACCCATCAAGAAGTGTGACGGCAGAACCGCCACAATGTTCCTGCGGGAGTTGATCTATCACTAAGGATACCCGCACAACATCATCACCGACAACGACACGAACTTCACCAAAGGTGAGATAGCGGACTTCTGCGAGGAAAAGGGGATCCGACTCGACCTCGTCTCAGTCGCGCACCCCGAGTCCAACGGCCAAGCAGAGCGAGCAAACCATAGAATCCTTCACGGAATCAAGCCGCGACTGGAGGTGCCCCTGGAGCGCGCGGCTGGATGCTGGGCGGAAGAATTGCCCTCCGTACTCTGGAGCATTTGCACAACTCCAAACAAGTCGACGGGCTATACGTCTTTCTTCCTAGTATACGGCGCGGAAGCAGTCATGCCCACAGACATCGACCACGACTGGCCACGTGTCGTGAACTACGCCGAGGAAGAAAACGAGCTCGCCCGTCAGACGGAGTCGATCTCCTCAACGAGGAACGAGACCTCGCACTCTCCATAACGGCCATATGCCAGCAAGGCCTCCGGCGCACAGTCGCCGATTCCGCAGTTGATCCTTCCAGGAAGGCGACCTGGTCCTTCGGCTAATCCAGGACAAGAAAGGTATGAACAAGCTATCTCCGCCATGGGAAGGGCCATTCGCCATCAGCCGCGTACTCGGCAACGACGCCTACTACCTCACCGATGTGCACAAAGACGACAAAGGCAAGCCGCTCACCAGAGAGGTCGAACGGCCAAGCAACATCAATCTCCTTCGCCGGCTCTATACCTAGTCGCCATGTAAGCAGCAGTCACACATCAATAAAGATAATGTTCACTTCTTTCGCATTCGCCAATCCTCACATCCAACCATGCTCCGCACGAACATATCTCCCAAGTCGTCGTACGAGCCAGTCGCCCAGCTGCGCAGCTCAGGAACCGGGAGACTTTCGCTTGCTTCTACTGATAGAGCAATCCACGATCAGCCAAGTAACTCGGCTAACAAGGACGTGGTGGTTAAGCAAGTCGCAACACCAGGGCTAGCCCATTCCCCGTTCCATACGCCGTCAAGCGAAAACGGCGACGGGGTCCTACAGTAGGGTCGCTCGCTCGACCAGCCCACCGGGCCCTAGCAACCGATCAATGCTAGGCCACACAACATACCAATTCCCTTATCTACCCTAGGACAGTAACTTGGAAAGGCTAAGTACTACGACCGGGGACTCCGCAAAACAGACCCACGGCTCGCTAAGGAAAAACGCCGAAACTAGAAACTCCTTCGGGGTCGCCATGCGACTGGCCCACCGGGCCACGATGAGCGGCGCGCTACAAAACTGCGCACCCCAATCGCCACTCCCCCTTTGAAGCAGCTAATCGCCCTATATAACTACGTACTGCGTCTCGGGACTTGGCAAAACGAACACCCAGCTCAAACAGGAAAATAGTCATGCTGATAGCCTTCATCGGAGTCGCCAAGCGACTGGCCAGTTGGACCATGTCGGCCAACTAATAAGAAAAACAAAATAACTCGAAACAACACAAACAATACACTGCAGTGAATTAAAAATCATTAAACAAAGTAACACACAAGATTATCGCTAACCAAAAGACCCCGCGAGTTGCCTACGCAGACTCACGGGAGTACAAAAATTCTTTATTACAGGAACAAGGGGGAAACTTCACCCCACAAGAAACACTACCCTACTCGGAAGGGCCAGCCTCGGAGTCGACCACCGGCTCCGCCCCACCGTCGCCATGAAGGAACTTCGGAGTGTACTTCACGACCGGATACATCGACAAGGCGTTCGTGGCGGTGGCGTGGAACAAGCGCTCGGCGGGGAAGTCCTTCGGCTTCTCCGTGACCTGTTTCGCCTCAGCGTTCTCCGGAGCTGTCTGGCTGACGATGTGCTTCTCTAGGTCCGCCGTCGCCAACACGCGGTCCACGTATGGACGGACCAGGTCCACAAGGCGCAACATCTCTGCGACGTCGAAGTCGCCGGTCTCAGATGGGAACCCCGCGGTCACTTCCTCCACGTCGAAGCCCTCGGAGTAGTGGGCAAGCACCATGCTCAGAGCCATGGTGATACCCACCCGGCAAGACGAGCGGCGCAGCCAGTCCACCATGGCAGGGACGTCAGTGACGGTCTTGAAGACCGAAGCAGCGTCGCGTGGAATCCGCTCCCGTGGGCTCACGTACTGAAGCACCGCCAGGATATTCCCCCACACATTTAATAATGCGCGTCGCCACGGTCTCCAGACATTCGAGGGGGGTTGCCGTCTCCACGAAATCGCAAGTCTCTGGAAGAAGAAAGCAAACAAGTTAGCACTCGCCACGCCAGGGGACTGGCCCCCCAAGCGGACTCGCCACGCTCGGGGACTGGCCCCCAAGCGGACTCGCCATGCTCGGGGACTGCCCCCCAAGCGGACTCGCCACGCTCGGGGACTGGCCCCCCAAGCGGACTCGCCACGCTCGGGACTGGCCCCCCAAGCGGACTCGCCACGCTCAAGGATTGGCCCCCCAAGCGGACTCACCAGGCTCGGGAACTGCCCCCCAAGCGAACCCGCCACGCCCGGGGACTGGAACCCCCAGCGGACTTGCCACGCTCGGGGACTGGCAACTCCAGCACGAGAGGTAAAAACAAAAGAAGTAAAAAAGAACACAAACACTCACCAAGAAGTTGCCGCGATATCTCCTGGACGAAGGTCTCGAAGCTAGTCTTCTCCTGCTGTATCGACAGGATGGTGGCAGCAGAAGCCTCCATCAATAAGACACCCTTCTTTCTCCTTGGGCTGGTTGCTTCTTCTACTCTCTCTCTACTCCATTTTTGCCCTTGAGAAGCTTCCTTTCCCTCTAATCCCTCCATGATTCATGCACCTATTTGAGGGAAAAGAGAGAGGAGATCTAGATCTACATCTTGACCAATCAAATCCCTCTCTTTGTATGGGGAATCCACTAGATCTAGATCTTGGAGAAATCTGGTGTTCCTCCTCTTATTTGTTATTCCTCTCTTATTTCCCTAATAGTTCTTGTAGCTTTGTTGTAATTTGAGAGAAAAGGACTTGAGCATCTTTGTGGTGTTCTTGCCATTGCATTTGATGCATCGGGTTGAGTTCTCCACGGTGATTCGTGGAGGTGAAAGCAAGAAAGTTGTTACTCTTGGGTTCTTGGAACCCTAGACGGATTTGAGGCCTTTGTGGTGATTTGTTGAGAGCCCAGTTAAGTTGTGGATGTGTGCCCCAACCTTTGTGTAAAGCCCGGTTTCCACCTCGAAGGAAATCCCTTAGTGGAACCGTGACCTAGGCCTTTGTGTCGAGGGTCACCGGAGAATAAGGTGAGGCGCCTTCATGGTGCTCGGTGTGTGGTGTGACTACCACATTTTGGGGTGAGGCATTTATGACGTTGGTGTGCATCGAGCAACCACACCTCAAGGTGAGGCCATTTGTGGCGTTCGGGAGAACTAAGCCACCGCACCTCTCCAACGGAGATTAGCACTCGCAAGACTGTGAACTTCGGGATAAATCATCGTCTCCCGCTTGCCTCAGTTATCTCTATACCCGAGTTCTTTACTTATGCACTTTACTTTGTGATAGTCATCGTGCTTGAAGTTATATACTTGCTATCACATAGTTGTTTATATCGCTTACATAAGTTGTTGGTGCACATAGGTGAACCATAGCATATAGGCTTTCGGTTTGACAAAGTAACACTAGTTTTATTCCGCATTTGTTAAGCCCATCTTGTAAAAAATTTAAAACACCTATTCACTCCCACCCTCTAGGCGACATTCGTGTCCTTTCAATTCCTTCCCCATAGCGTCGGTCGGTGGATAGGGTGGGCTCTGGCAATGGTGTGGCCGGGGAAATAGGCGCCGACATCGTTCCTTTAAGAGGCTCGAACACCATCTCGCCTTTAATGTCCTACCACTGCGACGCCACCCAGCAGCGCACGCTCACGGAAGCCGAGGGACGCCATTAACGCGGCCCTGGAAAAGCTGCGGCACATCGCCCGAAAGTAATGCCGCGGAAGACGAAGCATCTGTGTCCCTGCCAGGCGGGCCCGTGCGAGGACCGGGCGGACGACCTCAGCGTCCGCAGAGACGCAATCCTGACGCATATTTAGGCCACGTTTGTGTCGCTGCAGACGCCCGATCACTATGCGTCACCCCGCTGGAGGTGGTACAAGACGCATGCTAAGAGCATCTCCAGTCGCGTCCCCCAAAGCGTCCCCCAAACCGCGCCGGATCGAGCGTTTGGGGGACGTGTTTTGTTCGTGCCACGTTTGGGAGACGTCGCTCCCCAGCCGCGTCCCCCAAACGCCCCCCCAAAATGAATATTGGTGCATGAAAATAAAGGTTTTCATTCAATTTTGATTATATATTACAAAGTTTGAATGAAAACGGCTAGCTTTCATCTAAATCTAGCCTACGACCGCCCGATGCGTTCGACGGCCCCGCCCGCGTCGCTGCCCCCGCCGCAGCTCTTGCTGCACGCGCCGCCTCTCCGTGCGTAGGGCGGTGGCCAGACGCCGCTACTCCAGCACCGTGTCGACGTCCGCCTTCCCTTGTGATACGTCTCCAACGTATCGATAATTTCTTATGTTCCATGCTACTTTATTGATGATACCTACATGTTTTATACACATTATATGTCATTATTATGCATTTTCCGGAACTAACCTATTAACAAGATGCCGAAGTGCCGTTCTGCTTTTTTTTTTCAGAAATCCTAGTAACGAAATATTCTCGGAATTGGATGAAATCAACGCCCAGGTTCCTATTTTGCCCGGAAGCATCCAGAACACCCGAGAGCCGCGAGGAGCCCTGGGGCCCACACGTGTGGCCGGCGTGGCCAGGGGCCCGCGCCGCCCCCGTGTGGTGGCCCCGTCAGCCTTCCGACTCCGCTTCGCCTATATAAAGGTCCCTGACCTAAAACACGATACGAATAAGCCGCGGTACGCGAAACCTTCCGAGCGCCATCGCGAGCCAAGATCGGGGACAGGAGTCTCTGTTCGCACGCCGGACGGGGAAGTGCCCCCGGAAGGCTTCCCCATCGACACCGCTGCCGTCTCCACCGCCATCTTCATCACCGCTGCTGCTCCCATGAGGAGAGAGTAGTTCTCCATTGAGGCTCGGGGCTGTACCGGTAGCTATGTGGTTCATCTCTCTCCTATGTACTTCAATACAATAATCTCATGAGCTGCCTTACATGATTGAGATTCATATGATGATGCTTGTAATCTAGATGTCATTATGCTAGTCAAGTGATTTTTACTTATGTGATCTCCGGAGACTCCTTGTCCCACGTGTGTAAAGGTGACAGTGTGTGCACCGTGTGGGTCTCTTAGGCTATATTTCACGAATACTTATTCACCGTTATGAATGGCGTAGTGAAGTGCTTATTCATATCTCTTTATGATTGCAATGTGTTTTGTATCACAATTTATCTATGTGCTACTCTAGTGATGTTATTAAAGTAGTTTTATTCCTCCCGCACGGTGTAATGGTGACAGGTGTGCATCCGTGTTAGTACTTGGCGTAGGCTATGATTATGATCTCTTGTAGATTATGAAGTTAACTATTGCTACATGGTGTGAAGGTGACAGTGTGCATGCTATGCTAGTACTTGGTTTAGTCGTGTCGATCTTTCATGCACTCTAAGGTTATTTAAATATGAACATTTAATTGTGGAGCTTGTTAACTCCAGCATTGAGGGTTCGTGTAATCCTACGTAATGTGTTCATCATCCAACAAGAGAGTGTAGAGTATGCATTTATCTATTCTGTTGTGATCAATGTTGAGAGTGTCCACTAGTGAAAGTCTAATCCCTAGGCCTTGTTCCTAAATACCGCTATCACTGCTTGTTACTGTTTTACTGAATTACTACTGCTGCGTTACCGCATGTTTACTTCTGCAATATTACTACCATCAACCGCACGCCAAGCTATTTTACGCGCCGTACTCGCTCATATTCATTCATACCACTTGTATTTCACTATCTCTTCGCCGAACTAGTGCACCTATTAGGTGTGTTGGGGACACAAGAGACTTCTTGCTTTGTGGTTGCAGGGTTGCTTGAGAGGGATATCTTTGACCTCTTCCTCCCCGAGTTCGATAAACCTTGGGTGATCCACTTAAGGGAAACTTGCTGCTGTTCTACAAACCTCTGCTCTTGGAGGCCCAACACTGTCTACAAGAATAGAAGCACCCGTAGACATCAAGCACTTTTCTGGCGCCGTTTGGGAGGAAAGGTAAAATGTACTCACACTCCGGATCTCGGCTACTAAGCTATTTTCCGGTGCCGTTGTAAGTACTCGAAGCTATTTCCTTTAGACTCTGCAATTGCGACATTTGGTTTCTTGTTTACACTAGTTAGACATAATGGACAACAATGACCTTCTTATTCTATTTCCTGATTTAAGACATGGATGGTTTGATGCAAAAATTTAAAAATGGAACATATTAATATGAATGCTTTGAACACTATTGTTGCTAATGCTATGGAAAATTCTAAGCTTGGGAAGCTGGCTTTGATGAGCATGATATTTTTAGTCCCCCAAGTATTGAGGAGAAAATTTACTTTGATGATACTATGCCTCCTATATTTGATGATGAGAATAATAATGATAGCTACTTTGTTGAATTCGCTCCCACTACAACTAATAAATTTGATTATGCCTATGTGGGAGTAATAATTTTATGCATGAGACTCATGATAAGAATGCTTTATGTGATAGTTATATTGTTGAGTTTGCTCATGTTGCTACTGAAAGTTATTATGAGAGAGGAAAATATGATTGTAAAAATTTTCATGTTACTAAAACACCTCTCTATGTGCTGAAATTTTTGAAGCTACACTTGTTTTATCTTCCTATGCTTGTTACTTTGCTCTTCACGAACTTGTTTATTTACAAGATTCCTATGCATAGGAAGCATGTTAGACTTAAATGTGTTTTGAATTTTCCTCTTGATGCTCTCTTTTGCTTCAACTTCTATTTCTTGCGAGTGCATCATTAAAACTGCTGAGCCCATCTTAATGGCTATAAAGAAAGAACTTCTTGGGAGATAACCCATGTGTTTTTTTACTACAGTACTTTGTTTTATATTTGTGTCTTGGAAGTTGTTTACTACGTAGCAACCTCTCCTTATCTTAGTTTTGTTGCATTGTTGTGCCAAGTAAAGTCTCTATAGTAAGAGCATCCCCACTCGTTGGCGCTCCCCACGCCCAAATCCGGCGAATTTTTCGTCCGGATTGGAGGAAGATTTGGCGTGGGGAGTAGTAGTTTCCCAGCCGCGTGCCCAGGCGAAGTCGACGAGGCGAAAACGGAAACTTGACAAACTACGGCTAAAAACGGGTGAATATAGACTAAATTTAATGATATTTATCATATAACGGCGGAGTTCATACATAGAGGCCGAATTCGACTATATTTCGAATTCGGCTAGGGGAATTGAAATGCTAATTCTAAAACACGGCAATCTACATGCCTAAATGGCGGTAGAACACCGTGTAGTCGCCGTCGTCGTCGTCCTTCGGCTGCCCGGCTGCCGGCTGCTGCTGCCCTGGCCGCGTCCCCACCACCCCGGGGATGGCTTGTACATGTCGTCGTCGGAGGACTCGAGGTCGACGACGGGGACAGCGACGCCGGAAGGAGGTGTCGCGGGACGGCGGAAGCGCGCGGCATCGTCGTTGGCGGTTGTGGCGCCGCGGCGGCGCGCGGCGCGTTGTGTGCGGCGGCCAGGCAGCTCCGCCGCTGCCGCTCCTGCCGCTCCGCCGTCGCGCCTGGCCCATTCCGTGCGGCGTCGTCCTCGCGCTTCTCGTCCTCCAAGTCCTTCAGCGACCTGGCGATCCTCCGCCATCGCGGCGTCCTCCGCGCGCTTCGCCTCCTCCTCGGCGAGCTGGAGTGCGGCGGCCTCTTTCTTCGTCCTCTTCCGGCCGCTCTGCGGCGCGGAAGGCTGGTCGCGGATGACGAGGGCGCCGCTGCTGCGCCTGGTCGGCGGCGGAGACGCCGGCTCCCTCTTCACGCGCGCCGGCGTCGAAGGCGACGTCGCCTCCTCTCTTCACCGGCGCCAAGGATGACCTCGGCGCCGATCCGGAAGACGACGAGCTGGCAGCCCTGCGACGTTTCCCGGCGGCGGCTCGCCGATGCCCTCGATGGAGCGGGCATCGTCAGCACCGGGAAGTTGCCGCCCTGGATGTGCTCGATGACGGCCTCGAGGCTCCGGCCCGGCGCGCTCCACCAACGTTTGCGGCCCGCCGAGTTGTTGCGCGGAGGCGGCGGGCCGTCGTACGTGGCGAGCTCCCGCTCCCACCGGCGCAGGAAGTATGAGTTCCACGCCGTGTAGTTGTCGGGGTGGTGGCGTGGTTCGGCGCGCTCCTCGTCCGTCATTTTCATCCGCGCCTCCTCGATCTCGATGTCGAGGAGGTTGCCCGAGGCGGCGGCGGGATTGGCACGCCGCCACGCTCAGCCGCCACCCACCGCCGGGCGGCCTCGTGTCCGGCGGGCAGGGTACCCCGCTGGTGGAGGAGGTGCCCCCACGCGTGGAGCGAGCGGCGGGGGAAGCCGTTGTTGGCTGCGCCGTCGTCGTCGGAGAATGCCATCTTCGTCGGAGAATGCGCCTGAGTGAGGGAGAGTGGACGGAGACTAGAGGGAGACTGGAGGGAGAGTGGATCACGGGGTACCCCTGGCGGCGAGCGGAGCGGCGTATATAGGTGCGGCTGGCACGGGGGATTAATGCGGCGTGGAGTGCGACGCGTCCGCGGCGAGCTGACCGGCGGCAGCCTTTGACCGCGTGGAGTGCGCGCGGAAGACGATGCGTGCGCGGAAGACGACGACATTAACTCGCCGCGTGGACGGCGAATGCAGACCGGCGGCAGGCTTTTACAGCGCGCGGAAGACGATGCGATGAGGACGACGATCGGTTTCTCTCGCCGACAAGTTGGGGCCACCAGACGCGCGGGAAGTTTCTTCCCCGCTTTTCTTTCGTCCGGAGTCCCCGAGCGCTCCCCGGGGGCCGGGGATGGCGTGGGATCGCCGGATGAAACTAGGCCCAAATCCGGACAACGAGGAACCGGGGGCGCGATCGGGGCCGATTTACGCCGCCTGGATGTAAAAACGCTCGCCGGGGCCTGTTCGGGGGGACGAGTGGAGATGCTCTAAGGTTCATACTAGATTTGGATTACTGCGCAGAGACAGATTTCTTTGCTGTCACGAATCTGGGCCTAATTCTCTGTAGGTAACTCAGAAAATTATGCCAATTTACGTGAGTGATCCTCAGATATGTGCGCAACTTTCATTAGTTTTGAGTTTTTCCATTTGAGCAAGTCTGGTGCCATTTTAAAATTCGTCTTTACGAACTGTTCTGTTTTGACAAATTCTGCCTTTTATTTCGCATTGCCTCTTTTGCTATGTTGGATGAATTTCTTTGATCCATTAATGTCCAGTAGCTTTATGCAATGTCCAGAAGTGTAAATAATGATTGTGTCACCTCTGAACATGTAATTTTTTATTGTGCACTAACCCTCTAATGAGTTTGCTTGAAGTTTGGTGTGAAGGAAGTTTTCAAGGGTCAAGAGAGGAGTATGATATACTATGATCAAGAGGAGTGAAAGCTCTATGCTTGGGGATGCCCCGTGGTTCACCCCCTGCATATTTCAAGAAGACTCAAGCATCTAAGCTTGGGATGCCCAAGGCATCCCCTTCTTCATCGACAAATTATCAGGTTCCTTCTCTTGAAACTATATTTTTATTCGGTCACATCTTATGTACTTTACTTGGAGCGTCCGTATGTTTTTGTTTTTGTTTTTGTTTGAATAAATGCTTGTGTGGGAGAGAGACACGCTCCGTTGGTTCATATGAACACATGTGTTCTTAGCTTTTAATGTTCAAGGCGAAAGTTGATCGCTTCACTTGTTGTTATATGGTTGGAAACAGAAAATGCTACATGTAGTAATTCAAAAATGTCTTGGATAATGTGATACTTGGCAATTGTTGTGCTCATGTTTAAGCTCTTGCATCATATACTTTGCACCCATTAATGAAGAAATACATAGAGCTTGCTAAAATTTGGTTTGCATATTTGGTCTCTCTAAAGTCTAGATAATTTCTAGTATTGAGTTTTGAACAACAAGGAAGACGGTGTAAAGTCTTATAATATTTACAATATGTCTTTTATGTGAGTTTTGCTGCACCAGTTCATCCTTGTGTTTGTTTCAAATAACCTTGCTAGCCTAAGCCTTGTATCGAGAGGGAATACTTCTCATGCATCCAAAATCCTTGAGCCAACCACTATGCCATTTGTGTCCACCATACCTACCTACTACATGGTATTTCTCCGCCATTCCAAAGTAAATTGCTTGAGTGCTATCTTTAAACAATTCAAAAGTTATTACCTCTTATTTGTGTCAATGTTTTATAGCTCATGAGGAAGTATGTGGTGTTTATCTTTCAATCTTGTTGGGCAACTTTCACCAATGGACTAGTGGCTTCATCCGCTTATCCAATAATTTTGCAAAAAGAGCTGGCAATGGGATTCCCAGTCCCAAATTAATTAACAAAAATAGACACTCCTCCATGGTATGTGATTGTTGGACGGCACCCGAAGGATTCGGTTAGCCATGGCTTGAGAAAGCAAAGGTGGGGAGGAGTGTCATCATAATAAAACTAAAATAAAAAGGCACTCCTTCATGGTATGAGATTGTTGGCGGGCACCCGAGGATTCGGTTAGCCATGGTTTGTGAAAGAAAGGTTGGAAGGAGTGCCACCCAAAAATAAAATAAAATGGGAGCCACTCTTTGAAGGTTTGTCTGGCAAGGGGTTAGAGTACCCGCTACCATTCGTTGACAACAACAAACACCTCTCAAAACTTTATTTTTATGCTCTCTTTATGTTTTCAAAATAAAAGCTCTAGCACAAATATAGCAATCGATGCTTCCTCGTCGAAGGGCCATTCTTTTACTTTTATGTTGAGTCAGTTCACCTATCTCTCTCCACCTCAAGAAGCAAACACTTGTGTGAACTGTGCATTGATTCCTACATACTTGCATATTGCACTTATTATATTGCTTTGCATTAACAACTATCCATGAGATATACATGTTACAAGTTGAAAGCAGCCGCTGAAACTTAATCTTCCATTATGTTGCTTCAATGCCTTTACTTTAAATTATTGCTTTATGAGTTAACTCTTATGCAAGACTTATTGATGCCTGTCTTGAAAGTGCTATTCATGAAAAGTCATTGCTTTATGATTCAGTTGTTTACTCATGTCATTACCATTGTTTTGATCGCTGCATTCATTACATATGTTTACAATATGATCAAGTTTATATGACGGCATGTCACTTCAGAAATTATCTTTGTTATCGTTTTACCTGCTCGGGACGAGCAGAACTAAGCTTGGGGATGCTGATACGTCTCCAACGTATCGATAATTTCTTATGTTCCATGCTACTTTATTGATGATACCTACATGTTTTATACACATTATATGTCATTATTATGCATTTTCTGGAACTAACCTATTAACAAGATGCCGGTGCCGCCATTTTCTGTTGTTTTTGGTTTTAGAAATCCTAGTAACGAAATATTCTCGGAATTGGACGAAATCAACGCCTGGTTCCTATTTTGCCCGGAAGCATCCAGAACACCCGAGAGCCGCCAGAGGGGAGCCCTTGGGGCCCACACGTGTGGCCGGCGCGGCCAGGGCTGGGCCCGCGCCGCCCTACTGTGTGGTGGCCCCGTCAGCCTTCCGACTCCGCCTCTTCGCCTATATAAAGGTCCCTGACCTAAAACACGATACGAATAAGCCACGGTACGCGAAACCTTCCAGAGCCGCCGCCATCGCGAAGCCAAGATCTGGGGGACAGGAGTCTCTGTTCCGGCACGCCGCCGGACGGGGAAGTGCCCCCGGAAGGCTTCCCCATCGACACCGCAGCCGTCTCCACCGCCATCTTCATCACCGCTGCTGCTCCCATGAGGAGAGAGTAGTTCTCCATTGAGGCTCGGGGCTGTACCGGTAGCTATGTGGTTCATCTCTCTCTATGTACTTTAATACAATAATCTCATGAGCTGCCTTACATGATTGAGATTCATATGATGATGCTTGTAATCTAGATGTCATTATGCTAGTCAAGTGATTTTTACTTATGTGATCTCCGGAGACTCCTTGTCCCACGTGTGTAAAGGTGACAGTGTGTGCACCGTGTGGGTCTCTTAGGCTATATTTCACAGAATACTTATTCACTGTTATGAATGGCGTAGTGAAGTGCTTATTCATATCTCTTTATGATTGCAATGTGTTTTGTATCACAATTTATCTATGTGCTACTCTAGTGATGTTATTAAAGTAGTTTTATTCCTCCTGCACGGTGTAATGGTGACAGTGTGTGCATCCGTGTTAGTACTTGGCGTATGCTATGATTATGATCTCTTGTAGATTATGAAGTTAACTATTGCTATGATGGTATTGATGTGATCTATTCCTCCTACATGGTGTGAAGGTGCTAGTACTTGGTTTAGTCGTGTCGATCTTTCATGCACTCTAAGGTTATTTAAATATGAACATTTAATTGTGGAGCTTGTTAACTCCGGCATTGAGGGTTCGTGTAATCCTACGCAATGTGTTCATCATCCAACAAGAGAGTGTAGAGTATGCATTTATCTATTCTGTTATGTGATCAATGTTGAGAGTGTCCACTAGTGAAAGTCTAATCCCTAGGCCTTGTTCCTAAATACTGCTATCACTGCTTGTTTGTTTTACTAAATTACTATTATGCGTTACTACCGCATGTTTACTTCCTGCAATATTACTACCATCAACCGCACGCCAGCAAGCTATTTTTACTACGGCTCATATTCATTCATACCACTTGTATTTCACTATCTCCTCGCCGAACTAGTGCACCTTCTAGGTGTGTTGGGGACACAAGAGACTTCTTGCTTTGTGGTTGCGGGTTGCTTGAGAGGGATATCTTTGACCTCTTCCTCCCGAGTTCGATAAACCTTGGGTGATCCACTTAAGGAAACTTGCTGATGTTCTACAAACCGCTGCTCTTGGAGGCCCAACACTGTCTACAAGAATAGAAGCACCGTAGACATCACCTTGCTGCACCGCCTAGAGGGAGAGCTCGACGGCGCGACGCTGCGCCTCTTCGCGGGCACGGGCGTCGTCCGGAGCTTCTTCTCCGACTCGAACGACTTGACGAGCGCACGCTGCTGATCGGCCGTCTCGTCCGGGTGTGGCCCGTCGTCGTCGGACTACTCGAACTCGTCGTCGTCGTCGTCCTCCTCCAACTCGGTCTCCTCCTCCTCCGCCTCGGCCTCCTCCTCCTCCACATCCGTTGGCGCCTCCATCATCGCCGGCGCCAACTCGTCCGCCCGCCTCGCCCAGGCCGCCTCCGTTGCCGCCGCCTCCCGCTGCTGACGCTCCGCCGCTAGCTGCTGCTGGCGCTCGACCGAGTCCCGCCGCCGGCGCTCGATCGCCTCCCGCCGTTCACGGTACAGCATGTCCTGCTCCTCCTGCTGGCGGCGGAGGTCATCAGCCCACCGCTGCTCCATCTCCTCCGTCCGGCGCCGTCGCGCCTCTTCTGCCGTCGAGGCGTCGAACGCCGCATTGGTGTCCGCCGTCGCCTGCTCGTGCCACGTTGCTGCCGCGGCCCGTCTCGTCGCGGGGCAGGGGCGTAGAACGCCGCGATCCCGCCGCGTGCGCCTCACGCCGCTGGCGGGCCTCCTCTCGAGTACCTCCCGCCGCTGCTGACGAGAGCCAGGCCAAAGCGGCGTCCGTCGCGCCGCCGCTCATCCCGGGCGGCGGGGTCGATGTCGACCTGCGAATCCGGGACTGGAAGTGGAGGAGACGGCGGTGGAGGGAACTGGCCAGCGCCGGGGCGGTTCGCCATTGCCACTGGTGGTGGAGGAGACGGCGGTGGAGCGACGAGGGCTGTGTTTGTTGCTGGCGGCTGTGGTGGCTACCAATTACGCCGGGAGGCCTTTTATAGACGCCGGCGTCGGGAAGAAAGCGGGAAGAGGCGAGAAGAGGCGGGAAGATCGCGCGGGAACGGGCGGTGGCGTGCGAACGCCGGCGACACGTGGAGGCTGCGCAGCACCGACATGACGTCTTGCCTGCCCCTCCGTCGCCATTAAGGCAAAGATGCCGTCACGCAATTAACTTCCACCGCGAGGTAGGCGACGGTTAGGTCCAAACTTGAATGAGTCGCTGACGGGTCGGCCCCGCCACTCCCCGCCTCGCTTTTGTGTCCGGCGTGCCCGGAGCGTCCCCTGTGGGACGGGGACGGGCTCGGGGCGCCGGACACCGTATCGGGCCACGCCGGACAAAAATGGCTTTGGGGGACGCGGCTGGAACGGATTTTTGGTCCGGCGCGCCCCAAATTGTTTTGGGGACGCTTTGAGGGACGCGACTAGAGATGCTCTAAGAGCATCTCCAGCAGGCGCGCTATATCGCGGCGCGCTAAAAGTAAGAATCTGCGCGCGGTAAACCGTTGCCGCGCGCCGGAGCGATTTCTCCCCCGCCGGGTGCGCCATTTTGCAGCGCGCGTTGGCGCGGTAAAATAGCACCTCCGCCGGACGCGCCATTTTGCAGCGCGCGGGCGCGGCGCAAACAACAAACACAAACAAGTATGCATCCAACAAGATCAAACAATATATAAAAATTCACAATTAAATTGTACCATCCAAATACAATACATTGTTCACAACAATACTTCACACCAAATACAACACGTCCAACATACAACAATACAACATGGTTTTCATACAATACAACACATAGTTTTCAAACAAATACAACAAATATGCAACTATTGTTGTCCATTCCAATTCCACCATTCTTCCATGAGATCTTTTTGAAGCTCATCATGTGTGTCGTTGCACCGAATGGCATGGTATGAGGCAATGAATCGGGCAATCCTATGTGCGGACCTCCTCACTTGCACGGGAACCCCCATCAAGTCGTAGTGGGTATGATCCACACGATCATCCTCTATAATCATGTTGTGCATGATTACACACGCGGTCATGATATACCAAAGGCACTCTTGATCCCAAAATCTAGCCGGTCCTCTAACAATGGCAAATTGGGCTTGCAAAATCCCAAATGCTCTCTCTACATCTTTCCTAGCCGCCGCTTGTGCATTGTGGAATTGAGTTTGCTTCTTACCTCTTGGTTGAATAATTGGCTTCACAAATGTTTGCCACCTTGGATATATGCCGTCGGCGAGGAAGTAGCCATAGTTGTACTTGTGGCCATTTGCTTCAAACTCCACCAATGGACCTTCCCGCATTGCAAGTCTTGTCATTAGTGGTGACCGTTGAAGAACATTGATGTCATTGCAAGATCCGGGCATGCCAAAGAAAGCATGCCATATCCAAGTCTCTTAGTCGGCCACCGCTTCAAGTACTATGGTGGCATCCTTCTTGTAGCTTTTGAATTGTCCATACCATGCCGCTGGACAATTCTTCCAACTCCAATGCATACAATCAATGGAACCAAGCATACCGGGAAACCCCCGGTTGGCGTTGATCTCCAAAAGCCTTGCCGTGTCTTGAGCATTGGGGGCTCTCAAGTATGTGGAGCCAAAGACATTGACAATTGCAACGACAAAGCGCTTCACACACAAGATAGAAGTGCTCTCTCCCATGGCCAAATGATCATCAATAAGATCCGCCGGTATACCATATGCCAACATACGCAAGGCGGCGGTCACCTTTTGATATGTGCTATGACCAAGTTCTCCGGCGGCATTCCTCCTTTGCTCAAAGAAGCGATCATATTTGGTGACCTCCGTTGCAATGTGCTTGAACAAGTTGAGACTCATCCGGAAACGCCGCCAAAAATAGCTTTCGGGGAAAATCGGATTCTCATTGAAATACGACCGCATCAACTTCTCATGCCCTTCAATCCTTTCTCTCCACAACTTCTGTCTACCGAACACCGATCCACCAAATTTTGGCCTCTTAACGGCGCGGTATGCTAATAGTATCGATATGTTCTCCTCTTCTTCTTGGTCGA
Organism: Lolium multiflorum; assembly: GCA_030979885.1. Taxonomy (NCBI): domain Eukaryota; kingdom Viridiplantae; phylum Streptophyta; class Magnoliopsida; order Poales; family Poaceae; genus Lolium; species Lolium multiflorum. Next base: position 34,925,485 of record CM061752.1, read on the forward strand.
ACTCGTCATCCGATGAATCATATGATGAACTCTACAAACATATGTATGAAATTACTTCACTATGAACTATTGTAGCTAATTGGCGAGTAATAGAGGCCGGCCGGCGGAGGGTCATACCTTGCGAGCAAATGGGCGAGCACCATGGGCGCGCCATGTTGCTAGCAAGCTCGAGGACGACGAGGACGACATGTCGACGCCTGCGCGAAGGAGAACGCGACGGCGGCGCGAAGGGGGCCGCGGAGAAGGAGCGCCGACTGCAACTCGTCGCTGGCGGCGGCGCGAGCGACACAGTGCGGCGGAGCGGCCGCCGCTGCCAGGAGGAGGTGCGGGCGACGCGGATCTACGACGCGGCGGCGCGCGGAAGCGGGGCCGGCGGCGGCTGGATTTCGCGCCGGCGGTAGGTGGGGAAATGAGGGCGCGGGCGCGGGGAGAGGAAATTTCCAGCCGTTGGCTTTTTCGCGCTTGGACGAGCGTTGCCGCGCGCTGTAGCCGACGCGCCAGATATGCCGCTCCGTTTTGTGCAAAACACCGCGCGCCTAAAATTTTCAGCGCCGCGCCGTTTACCGCGCCTGCTGGAGCGACATTCTCTCCCGCGCGCGCTATATCGGACGTTTTTATGCCGCGCGGCCTATATAGCGCGTCTGTTGGAGATGCTCTAAGGCTGGTCATAGTGCATAGTAACTTCAACTAGTAACATGCACATGACACTAGTCTATGTTACTACCCTCATAGTACATAGTAACATCAAGTTAGTACTCCATTAATTAGCTTGTAGACTCATTGTGCCTTGAAAAGTGTGATGTTACAGTAACTAGTTATGTTACTCTATCCTTCTCTCTCCTCATTAACTCAGTGCCACATTGGTAAGTTACTACTGAAGTTACTTGCACTATGAGTAGTCTAAGGTAGCTGCCAAAAATTTAGTCTAATTTTTTTTTGGACAGATTTATCCTCCCACCGTATCACATAATGCTGCAGGTTACCATTGTACCGGTTTGCTCGTTTTATTCCCTCCGGCCTGAGCTTCTCGAACGAATCCCCCTCCTCCGCTGATAGCTGACTGCACGGTTCTTGAGATACCCATAGATCGGTTTCAATCCTCCTGCGCCGCCGCCCTGTGTTCTTGGCAGCGATGCTCGTCCAATCCCGCTATGATGCTCCTTTTCCTAAGAAATTCTACTCTGACAGGAACTTTGACCGTGCTTCAAATCAAAATCTATGATCGTAATCGAGGTTTCAAAGAACCACGGTGGGGATCAAGCGGACGACAAGCGGAAACCAGCTACAGGCCATGGTGGACGCTGCGGGCACTAGGAGGTGCATCGTCGCTAAAATTGAGCCCATCGACGCCCGCTCTCAACACTGAAGGCGGAGAGGAGAATTAAATAGGAGGCCAATCCGGTTCAGGCCGGAGCGCTGCTGCCGGACATGGAGGAGGCCGCCCGACAGGCATGCTCCGCCTCGCAGGGGCCACCGCTACACGGGTCGCGCGGGTAGGCGACGCTGGCGGGTGAACGCAGAGCTCTGGAGGAGGGCTGTGATCCGTGAGGAACGACAAGGCGGTGACGCGCTGGCTTGCTTGCTCGGGTGCGTCTAGAGGCGAGCCGAGCGGGGCGGAGGCTGGGTGAAGCGGCGCGTCAAGCTTCGCGGGGACGCGTCGCGCGCTGGCGGGTGGAGGCAAAGGTCGGTCGGTGGGGCGCCGCGAGGTCGCTCAGATGCGCTGCTGTTGCAGTGTTGCCGCCATGAGACAGCAGGGGCGAATCGGCGAGGGAGAGAGCAAAGCGGGGACACAACAGATTGGGCATGCTGTGCGATCTAGCAGCATGGGGGAGAGAAGCAGCGGAAGAGGGAGGGAAAGGCCGCACGACTAGCGAGAGGATACCCTGCTGCCGACGCACGGGGACTCAGAAACCAAGTGGCGATCTACCAACTAATTCTACCTTCTCTCGCTGCGAAAACCGATCGAGTTGTGTTTGTCAGTTGGGAGCATTGTGCCAATGGAATGGAGAAGAAGTGGAATAATCTCCACTGGTGGAATCATGCCAAAGCGAAACACAGGGTACACATACATATCAACTGTGCTTAATTGCTAGCTGAGCGGCGTGGACGTTCAACAACAACACTCATAGAGGGATCAGCTGGACATAAAAATCTAAAGGCGCTCCCATTATAATCTACAAACTCAAACTATCTCCAACTTTGAAAGATAAATTAATGCGGCACTAAAGATTGTAAATTGATATGTTTCTACAAGATGGCAACATCGGCACAACTTAGGCATGTGTTTCGAGGTCTGTATTTTGTTTTCTCTCCCGATGCAATGCAGGGGTATATTTTCTATATGTAATCTCTCTAAACAGATTGTTTAATAAAATATATGGTTGCTTCAACAAAAAAAACTCTCGTTCAGAAAAACTCCACCCGTTAATATTTTCACCTGTCTGGCTAGTTCGTGCTTTAAAAACGAGGTACCACGCTTATCTGACATTGACTAAGCAAAAAAAAAGTGACTGTTCCTCTAGAGAAAAACAGCTGGCTGTCAAATAGACATTCCCTTTTCTTTACTTATCTATTATCACAATACGTCTTGGAAACTCAAATCTTTATTCCCGGACATGGAATCATGATCTGTTCTGACTTTTACATTGGATAAGATAATCATATGAAAATTAAATGGGTAGCTTTTTTCATCCTTCTATACCACTCCAAGGGCATTATACTGATGCTTAATTATTGAAGCAGCAGCACCTTGGCCTGGGGTCGGTCACGCAGGCGCTCTTCTGCGGTATGAAGCCAAAACCGCTGCATGCATCTCGGCACTTTTGCTCGTTTTCGGCTTTCGCCGGCCCCTGGCAAATCTCCTCCTCCGGCACGCACCATTCACTTAATCGATCTGCACGAGGATTCAGAGTAGAGAAGACCAGTTAGTTAACATTCGACGTACGGGAATGAAATGTTAATGGATGCATGAAGAGGAAAAATAATGTCTTACAGTCTGCATGACAGGTCAGGAAAGAGGTAGAGATGGCCAGAAGAGCAACGATCAAGCACAAAATAAGTGTGTTGTTCTTGGGAGCTGCCATGACGCAGTGACGTGTTTCTTCTAGTCTAGTCGATGGATGGCAGGAGTCGACATGACGGTGATGAGATATATAGGGGCTCTAGGAGGATTTAGAGGAAGTTAATTAAATCTCATTATCCTCTCCTTATCATATCATATCGTATCATATCAAGGTGACAGCTATTTTAGGAGAATCAATTTATTATCTACCATTTATAGGTGATTGCAAAATTCGCCGCACCAAAAATAGTTTATGCATCAAATGCCATGCAACAAACGTGGCAGCACTGAAGTTTTTGTGGCTCTTGATTCTAAATTATGTTTCTATCGAATCACAAAATTAAATCACGATCCATTGTAGTTTCTGAGATTTTCAATACTCTAATTATCTCTTGTAGAGAGATATGTTTTGACGAATCGTTTTTGTTTTTGTCTAGTTTCAGCGTTATACTCACTTGATTATTAGATTACACAACATCTAATGGGGAGCTCTTTTAGGAATCGGATGCCCATATGTAGCTTCCCGTCGGACTCCTTTTGCGACTATGATTTCTTGTGCTTTGACGGTCTCATGGACTAGAATATAACATGGGAAAAGGTTGTTTGCATGTAGCGATTTGTTTTCAAGTCACGTGTGATTCTTCTCGCTTCAACAAATGACCGAAAACAAAAGACCAACACTGATGTTGTACAAGTTCATGCCCATTTCTACCAATATTTGTTCAAAACTCAGTAATACAAGCCTCCAATCTAAATCCCTAGTGAGCACCACAGGAGGCTGTGAAATGGACTAAACACCGGTTTGAAACTTTGAATAGAGTCGCCTGTGGTCATTGTAGAAATGCATTATAGAACGATAGGAATGAAAATAATGTAGGAATGTACTCAAAATTGAAAAAAAGCATATTAAAAAAGGGATTTCTATTTTCGTGCCCTCGAGTCATTAGTTGTACTCAGTTTTTCCCAACTCCTTAGTTTTTCCTCAGTTTTTCTCAAGCCCTTGTCTGAAATCCGCAGAAGGAGCTTGGACGGGAGGATTCCCGTTTAGTTGACCGTTCCGTGTTGACGTGTGGGGCCGCGTCACATGGGTCTGGTAGAAAGGGATCGTGTGGGACAGGACGAGACTGCGTTTGGTTGTACGTGAGAGCTCGGTTATGTCTCTGTCGGCCCAAATTGACATTTTTAAGAGCACCTTTTTCCCCTCTTTCTCTGTACCAGTTCTATCTGTTTTCACCAAATTAGTATCAAATCTAGAGAAGCTTCTATTTCTGTCTTTCTTCAATGATTGTTTCCTTTTGGCCCTCGCTTTTTGCTCAATATGGTAACAAATCTAGTAGCAAATCTAGAAGCTAGTATATGATAAATTCACAGCAGCATAATAAATTCAGAAAACTAAATATAGTACATGAACTACATATAGCAGCCAAAAGCAGCCAATAACAATGTTAATGTTCACGACAAACTAAGCTGAAAATAACACAAAACGTAATGTATGGCCAACATGAAGATTAGGATATCCCAGGATAAATAAATCTGTTCTTCATTCAGCATTTATATTTCTTCGTCGCTCCATTCTCTGATCTGAAGGAAATATTCATTGACCTTCTTCCGTCTGCAGTGTGCAGCCAATATATCCTCCAAACGGTATGTCTTTGTTCATTTCTCAGACCGTAGTTTCGTAATCTATCCACATGTAGTGACCACTCATCCCAGGCCTTTATATTATCGAAGTACTCTCTGATATAACCCAAATCCGTAGTAGATGCAGCCAGGTCGACCTTCCTCCAAATGCATGTTGTCCAACAACACAAGCAGCAGATCATCATCCGACTTCACAAGGTAGAACTTGTCTGCAAGTTCTGGAAATGGAAACAGTGTCTACATATTGACAGTGCTCGCGCGCTGCTCCAACTCGACATTGTTGGTGCACACTAATTTTCCGAACTCAAAATTGTTCACAGCTATTGTATACAATTCACCGTTGAACGGGGTAATGCAACTCAGAGAATGGTGCTCGATCGAAAAATTCCTTCTCCCCAATCATCATCTATACCCTTAGTTGGAGTGCTCTCATCGAACCAACAATTTCCGCTGGGTAATCTGTGAAAATGAAGACCATAGTCGGGGACTTCATTACATCGACTGACTCCAGAATAACAGATGGCATCTGCAGCTCAAACATAGTGTTTAATGTCTTTGTGATTCGGTTCAGAAGCCGTATCTTGTGCGGCTAGTTCTTCTGGGAAAGCACGATGACGGCACGACAAAAATCGACGAAGTAGTATATAAAATATATTGATGAAGATAACATTCAACACTAAGATGTTTACGATTGGAAATAAAAATAGATTAACTCTATAGATCTGGAGGAATTTGAGCCTTGCATGAACTTCCGTTAGATCGATGGTGACGTAGCGGGATGTGCGGAGGTGGAAGAAGGTGAACTCAGCGGCGCGTGGAAGGGCGTGTTCTACCATGATCCATTTGTGCAAGTGCACGTCGGGCTCAGGTAAACCTGAGCGCCAATTTCTACAAACTTGTCTCAAAACAGAGTAGGTGTCCACGTACTCCTCGTTCGCCAGTCAGCAGTCGCCGATCTTGTGAAGTGGTCCGTCAGCCATGAGAGAGGCCCAGTTCACGGAGGCGTCGCGCTTGGATGCGCCGCCCTTGGAGGCGACGGGCTCGACGGCGACGGCCTCGGATGCGGCGGGCTCGGTGGCGACGGGCTCGGATGCGACGGGCTTGGAGGCGACGGGCTCGGAGGCGACGGCCGCCAGCACATTCTTCTTCTCCATCGCCGGCAGGGGAGCGCGCGTAGGGCGGTTTGGGTTTTTCCTTCGATTTGGAGAAGTTGATGGGACGCGAGAGGCGTGGTTGCGAGCGTGAGGGAGAGAGGGGCTCTGTACAGGCACGCGACGGTTGGTCTTGTTGGAGATATGCCCAAGAGGCAATAATAAATGGTTATTATATATCTTTGTGTTTATGATAATTTTTATATACCATGCTATAATTGTATTAACCGAAACATTGATACATGTGTGATATGTAAACAACAAAGAGTCCCTAGTAAGCCTCTTAACTAGCTTGTTGATTAATAGATGATTAGTTTCATAATCATGAACATTGGATGTTATTAATAACAAGGTTATATCATTAATATGAATGATGTAATGGACACACCCAAATAAGCGTATGATGTCTACGGGTGTTTCTATTCTTGTAGACAGTGTTGGGCCTCCAAGAGCAGAGGTTTGTAGAACAGCAGCAAGTTTCCCTTAAGTGGATTACCCAAGGTTTATCGAACTCAGGGAGGAAGAGGTCAAAGATATCCCTCTCATGCAACCCTGCAACCACAAAGCAAGAAGTCTCTTGTGTCCCCAACACACCTAATAGGTGCACTAGTTCGGCGAAGAGATAGTGAAATACAAGTGGTATGAATGAATATGAGCAGTAGTACGGCGCCAGAAAAGTGCTTGCTGGCGTGCAGTTGACGGTAGTAATATTGCGGGAAGTAAACAAGCAGTAGTAACGCAGCAGTAGTAACTCAGTAAAACAGTAAACAAGCAGCGATAGCAGTATTTAGGAACAAGGCCTAGGGAATAGACTTTCACTAGTGGACACTCTCAACTTTGATCACATAACAGAATAGATAAATGCATACTCTACACTCTCTTGTTGGATGATGAACACATTGCGTAGGATTACACGAACCCTCAATGCCGGAGTTAACAAGCTCCACAATTAAATGTTCATATTTAAATAACCTTAGAGTGCATGAAAGATCGACATGACTAAACCAAGTACTAACATAGCATGCACACTGTCACCTTCACGTGTAGGAGGAATAGATCACATCAATACCATCATAGCAATAGTTAACTTCATAATCTACAAGAGATCATAATCATAGCCTACGCCAAGTACTAACACGAGTGCACACACTGTCACCATTACACCGTGTAGGAGGAATAAAACTACTTTAATAACATCACTAGAGTAGCACATAGATAAATTATGATACAAAACACATTGCAATCATAAAGAGATATAAATAAGCACTTCACTACGCCATTCATAACAGTGAATAAGTATTCTGTGAAATATATCCTAAGAGACCCACACGGTGCACACACTGTCACCTTTACACAAGTGGGACAAGGAGTCTCCGGAGATCACATAAGTAAAACTCACTTGACTAGCATAATGACATCTAGATTACAAGCATCATCATATGAATCTCAATCATGTAAGGCAGCTCATGAGATTATTGTATTGAAGTACATAGGAGAGAGATGAACCACATAGCTACCGGTACAGCCCCGAGCCTCGATGGAGAACTACTCCCTCTTAATGGGAGCAGCAGCGGTGATGAAGATGGCGGTGGAGATGGCAGCGGTGTCGATGGAGAAGCCTTCCGGGGGCACTTCCCCGCTCCGGCAGCGTGCCGGAACAGAGACTCCTGTCCCCCGATCTTGGGTTCGCGATGGCGGCGGCTCTGGAAGGTTTCGCGTACCATGGCTTCTTCCGTAAGGGTTTTCGACGCAGGGGCTTTATATAGGCGAAAGGGCAGCCTCGGAGGGTCGAAGGGGCGACGACACCATAGGCTGGCGCGGCCGGGCCAGGCCGCGCCACCTCATCATGGGCCCACAGGCCCCTCTGCGGCTCTCGGGTGTTCGGATGCTTCCGGGCAAAATAGGAACTGGGCGTTGATTTCGTCCAATTCCGAGAATATTTCGTTACTAGGATTTCTGAAACCAAAAACAGCAGAAAACAGGAACTGGCACTTCGGCATCTTGTTAATAGGTTAGTTCCAGAAAATGCACGAATATGACATAAAGTGTGCATAAAACATGTAGATATCATCAATAATGTGGCATGGAACATAAGAAATTATCGATACGTCGGAGACGTATCAGCATCCCCAAGCTTAGTTCTGCTCGTCCCGAGCAGGTAAAACGATAACAAAGATAATTTGAAGTGACATGCCATCATAATCTTGATCATACTATTTGTAAACATATGTAATGAATGCAGCGATCAAAACAATGGTAATGACATGAGTAAACAAGTGAATCATAAAGCAAAGACTTTTCATGAATAGTACTTTCAAGACAAGCATCAATAAGTCTTGCATAGGAGTTAACTCATAAAGCAATAATTCAAAGTAGAGGTATTGAAGCAACACAAAGGAAGATTAAGTTTCAGCGGTTGCTTTCAACTTATAACATATATATCTCATGGATAGTGTCAATGTAAAGTAATATAACAAGTGCAATATGCAAGTATGTAGGAATCAATGCACAGTTCACACAAGTGTTTGCTTCTTGGGGTGGAGAGAGATAGGTGAACTGACTCAACATAAAAGTAAAAGAATGGTCCTTCAAAGAGGAAAGCATCGATTGCTATATTTGTGCTAGAGCTTTTATTTTGAAAACATAACGAGAGCATAAAAGTAAAGTTTTGAGAGGTGTTTGTTGTTGTCAATGAATGGTAGCGGGTACTCTAACCCCCTTGCCAGACAAACCTTCAAAGAGCGGCTCTCATTTTATTTTATTTTTGGGTGGCACTCCTTCCAACCTTTCTTTCACAAACCATGGCTAACCGAATCCTCGGGTGCCTTCCAACATTCACATACCATGGAGGAGTGTCTATTTGCATAATTAAGTTGCTTACTGATGAATCAGAGCAAAACATGTGAAGAGAATTATTAATGAAAGTTAATTAATTGGGGCTGGGAACCCCATTGCCAGCTCTTTTTGCAAAATTATTGGATAAGCGGATGTGCCACTAGTCCATTGTGAAAGTCTGTCAAAAGTAAATGACAAGATCGAAAGATAAAACACCACATACTTCCTCATGAGCTATAAAACATTGACACAAATAAGAGGTGATAAATTTTGAATTATTTAAAGGTAGCACTCAAGCAATTTACTTTGGAATGGCGGAGAAATACCATGTAGTAGGTAGGTATGGTGGACACAAATGGCATAGTGGTTGGCTCAAGGATTTTGGATGCATGAGAAGTATTACCTCTCGATACAAGGTTTAGGCTAGCAAGGTTTATTTGAAACAAACACAAGGATGAACTGGTGCAGCAAAACTCACATAAAAGACATATTGTAAACATTATAAAACTCTACACCGTCCTCCTTGTTGTTCAAAACTCAATACTAGAAATTATCTAGACCTTAGAGAGACCAAATATGCAAACCAAATTTTAGCAAACTCTATGTATTTCTTCATTAATGGGTGCAAAGTATATGATGCAAGAGCTTAAACATGAGCACAACAATTGCCAAGTATCACATTATCCAAGACATTTTACCAATTACTACATGTAGCATTTTCCAATTCCAACCATATAACAATTTAACGAAGAGGAAACTTCGCCATGAATATTATGAGCTAAGAACACATGTGTTCATACGAACCAGCGGAGCGTGTCTCTCTCCCACACAAGGATGAACTTATTCAGAGAACTAAGATAACAAAACAAAAATAAAAGCACACACAGACGCTCCAAGTAAAGTACATAAGATGTGACCGAATAAAAATATAGTTTCAGGGGAGGAACCTGATGATGTTGTCGATGAAGAAGGGGATGCCTTGGGCATCCCCAAGCTTAGACGCTTGAGTCTTCTTAAAATATGCAGGGATGAACCACGGGGCATCCCCAAGCTTAGAGCTTTCACTCCTCTTGATCATAGTATATCATACTCCTCTCTTGACCCTTGAAAACTTCTGCCACACCAAACTTCAAGCAAACTCATTAGAGGGTTAGTGCATAATCAAAATTCACATGTTCAGAGGTGACACAATCATTCTTAACACTTCTGGACATTGCACAAAACTTCTGAAAGTTAATGGAACAAAGAAACTCATTCAACTTAACAAAAGCGGCAATGCGAAATAAAAGGCAGAATCTGTCAAAAACAGAACAATCCGTAAAGATGAATTTTAAAATGGTACCAGACTTGCTCAAACAGAAAAACTCAAATCTAATGAAAGTTGCGTACATATCTGAGGATCACACTCGTAAATTGGCAGATTTTTTCGTATTTTCTACAGAGACTTATGCCAGAATTCGTGACAGACAGCAATGCTGTTTCTGCGCAGCGATCCCAAATATAGCATCAACTTTAACATAGAAACTTTACTTGGCACAAAAACATGATAAGGAGAGGTTGCTACAGTAGTAAACAACTTCCAAGACACAAATATAAAACAAAGTGATGTAGTAAAAAAACACATGGGTTATCTCCCAAGAAGTTCTTTCTTTATAGCCATTAAGATGGGCTCAGCAGTTTTAATGATGCACTCGCAAGAAATAGTATTTGAAGCAAAAGAGAGCATCAAGAGGCAAATTTAAAACACATTTAAGTCTAACATGCTTCCTATGCATAGGAATCTTGTAAATAAACAAGTTCATGAAGAGTATAGTGGCAAGCATAGGAAGATAAAACAAGTGTAGCTTCAAAAATTTCAGCACATAGAGAGGTGTTTTAGTAACATGAAAATTTTTACAACCATATTTTCCTCTCTCATAATAACTTTCAGTAGCATCATGAGCAAACTCAACAATATAACTATCACATAAAGCATTCTTATCATGAGTCTCATGCATAAAATAATTACTACTCCCAACATAAGCATAATCAATTTATTAGTTGTAGTGGGAGCAAATTCAACAAAGTAGCTATCATTATTATTCTCATCATCAAATATAGGAGGCATAGTATCATCAAAGTAAATTTTCTCCTCAATGCTTGGGGGACTAAAAATATCATGCTCATCAAAGCCAGCTTCCCCAAGCTTAGAATTTTCCATAGCATTAGCAACAATAGTGTTCAAAGCATTCATATTAATATGTTCCATGGGTTTTTAATTTTCGCATCAAACCATCCATGTCTTAAATCAGGAAATAGAATAAAAAGGTCATTGTTGTCCATTATGCCTAACTAGTGTAAACAAGAAACCAAATGTCGCAATTGCAGAGTCTAAAGGAAATAGCTTCGAGTACTTACAACGGCGCCGAAAATAGCTTAGTAGCCGGATCCGGAGTGTGACCTTTTACCTTTCCTCCCCGGCAACGGCGCCAGAAAAGTGCTTGATGTCTACGGGTGTTTCTATTCTTGTAGACAGTGTTGGGCCTCCAAGAGCAGAGGTTTGTAGAACAACAGCAAGTTTCCCTTAAGTGGATTACCCAAGGTTTATCGAACTCAGGGAGGAAGAGGTCAAAGATATCCCTCTCATGCAACCCTGCAACCACAAAGCAAGAAGTCTCTTGTGTCCCCAACACACCTAATAGGTGCACTAGTTCGACGAAGAGATAGTGAAATACAAGTGGTATGAATGAATATGAGCAGTAGTACGGCGCCAGAAAAGTGCTTGCTGGCGTGCAGTTGATGGTAGTAATATTGCGGGAAGTAAACAAGCAGAGTAACGCAGCAGTAGTAACTCAGTAAAACAAGTAAACAAGCAGCGATAGCATATTTAGGAACAAGGCCTAGGGAATAGACTTTCACTAGTGGACACTCTCAACTTTGATCACATAACAGAATAGATAAATGCATACTCTACACTCTCTTGTTGGATGATGAACACATTGCGTAGGATTACACGAACCCTCAATGCCGGAGTTAACAAGCTCCACAATTAAATGTTCATATTTAAATAACCTTAGAGTGCATGAAAGATCGACATGACTAAACCAAGTACTAACATAGCATGCACACTGTCACCTTCACGCCAGTAGGAGGAATAGATCACATCAATACCATCATAGCAATAGTTAACTTCATAATCTACAAGAGATCATAATCATAGCCTACGCCAAGTACTAACACGAGTGCACACACTGTCACCATTACACCGTGTAGGAGGAATAAAACTACTTTAATAACATCACTAGAGTAGCACATAGATAAATTGTGATACAAACACATTGCAATCATAAAGAGATATAAATAAGCACTTCACTACGCCATTCATAACAGTGAATAAGTATTCTGTGAAATATAGCCTAAGAGACCCACACGGTGCACACACTGTCACCTTTACACACGTGGGACAAGGAGTCTCCGGAGATCACATAAGTAAAACTCACTTGACTAGCATAATGACATCTAGATTACAAGCATCATCATATGAATCTCAATCATGTAAGGCAGCTCATGAGATTATTGTATTGAAGTACATAGGAGAGAGATGAACCACATAGCTACCGGTACAGCCCCGAGCCTCGATGGAGAACTACTCCCTCTTCATGGGAGCAGCAGCGGTGATGAAGATGGCGGTGGAGATGGCAGCGGTGTCGATGGAGAAGCCTTCCGGGGGCACTTCCCCGCTCCGGCGCGTGCCGGAACAGAGACTCCTGTCCCCTAGATCTTGGCTTCGCGATGGCGGCGGCTGGAAGGTTTCGCGTACCGTGGCTTCTTCCGTAAGGGTTTTCGACGCAGGGGCTTTATATAGGCGAAAGGGCAGCCTCGGAGGGTCGAAGGGGCGACGACACCATAGGCTGGCGCGGCTAGGGCCCAGGCCGCGCCACCCTATCATCCTGGGCCCACAGGGCCCTCCTCGGCTCGGGTGTTCTGGATGCTTCCGGGCAAAATAGGAACCCGGGCGTTGATTTCGTCCAATTCCGAGAATATTTCGTTACTAGGATTTCTGAAACCAAACGGCAAAACAGAACTGGCACTTCGGCATCTTGTTAATAGGTTAGTTCCAGAAAATGCACGAATATGACATAAAGTGTGCATAAAACATGTAGATATCATCAATAATGTGGCATGGAACATAAGAAATTATCGATACGTCGGAGACGTATCAGCGTAGCATAAGATCACGTCATTAAGTTATTTGCTATAAGCTTTCGATACATAGTTACCTAGTCCTTATGACCATGAGATCATGTAAATCACTTATACCGGAAAGGTACTTTGATTACATCAAACACCACTGCGTAAATGGGTGGTTATAAAGGTGGGATTAAGTATCCGGAAAGTATGAGTTGAGGCATATGGATCAATAGTGGGATTTGTCCATCCCGATGACGGATAGATATACTCTGGGCCCTCTCGGTGGAATGTCGTCTAATGTCTTGCAAGCATATGAATAAGTTCATAAGAGACCACATACCACGGTACGAGTAAAGAGTACTTGTCAGGAGACGAGGTTGAACAAGGTATAGAGTGATACCGATGATCAAACCTCGGACAAGTAAAATATCGCGTGACAAAGGGAATTGGTATCGTATGTGAATGGTTCATTCGATCACTAAGTCATCGTTGAATATGTGGGAGCCATTATGGATCTCCAGATCCCGCTATTGGTTATTGGTCGGAGTGAGTACTCAACCATGTCCGCATAGTTCGCGAACCGTAGGGTGACACACTTAAAGTTGGATGTTGAAATGGTAGAACTTGAATATGGAATGGAGTTCGAATATTTGTTCGGAGTCCCGGATAAGATCCCGGACATCACGAGGAGTTCCGGAATGGTCCGGAGAATAAGATTCATATATAGGATGTCATTTTATGTGTTTGAAAATGATTCGGAAGGTTCTATGGAAGGTTCTAGAAGGTTCTAGAAAAGTCCGGAAGAAACCGCTAAGGAAGGAGGAGTCCCGGAGGGACTCCACCTCCCATGGCCGGCCAACCCTAAGGGGAGTAGTCCCAAGTGGACTCCCCAAAGGGGGCCGGCCACCCCCTCACATGGAAGGGGGAATCCCACCTCAAGTGGGATTCCCACCTTGGGTAGGTTTCCCTATCACATGGAAGGTTTTGGGTTCGGGTCTTATTCGGAGACTTGTAGTCCAACACTTGGGGCTTCCACCTATATAATGAGGAGCCAAGGGGAGGGGGCCGGCCACCCAAACAACCACCAAGGTGGCCGCACCCCTTGAGGCCGGCGCCCCCCTCTCCCAAACCCTAGCGGCTCTCTCTCCTCCACCACATCCCGCACGCTTAGCGAAGCTCCGCCGGATTTCTCCACCACCACCGACACCACGCCGTCGTGCTGTCGGATTCAAGAGGAGCTACTACTTCCGCTGCCCGCTGGAACGGGGAGGTGGACGTCGTCTTCATCAACAACCGAACGTGTGACCGAGTACGGAGGTGCTGCCCGATTGTGGCACCGTGATCAAGATCTTCTACGCGCTTTTGCAAGCGGCAAGTGATCGTCTACCGCAGCAATAAGAGCCTACTCTTATAGGCTTTGGAAATCTTCAAGGGTGAGTCTCGATCATCCCCTCGTTGCTCCGTCTTCTAGATTGCATCTTGGCTTGGATTGCGTTCTCGCGGTAGGAAATTTTTTGTTTTCTATGCAACGAATCCCTACAGTGGTATCAGAGCCGTGTCTATGCATAGATGGTTGCACGAGTAGAACACAATGGTTTTGTGGGCGTTGATGCTTATGTTGTCTTTAGTTTGAGTACTTTGCATCTTTGTGGCATAGTGGGATGAAGCGGCTCGGGCTAACTTTACATGACCGCGTTCATGAGATTTGCTCCACGCGACATGCAACTTGTATTGCATAAGTGGCTTTGCGGGTGTCTGTCTCTCCTACTATAGTGAAGATTCAATTTACTCCTCTATTGACAACACTAGTATCACCGTTGTGGTTCATGTTCGTAGGTAGATTAGATCTCACTCGAAAACCCTAAACCACGTAAAATATGCAAACCAAATTAGAGACGTCTAACTTGTTTTTGCAGGGTTTGGTGATGTGATATGGCCATGATGTGATGATGAATATGTATGAGATTATCATTATTGTATTGTGGCAACCGGCAGGAGCCTTATGGTTGTCTTTAAATTTCATGTTGAGTAGTATTTCAATGTAGTTGTAATAGTTGCTACATGAGGTGAACAACCATGAAGACGGCGCCATGGACCTTGACGCTACGCCGACAATGATGGAGATCATGCCCGTTGATGATGGAGATCATGTCCGTGCTTTGGAGATGAAGATCGAAGGCGCAAAGACTAAAGGGCCATATCATATCACATATGAATTGCATGTGATGTTAATCCTTTTTGCATCTTATTTTGCTTAGATCGCGACGGTAGCATTATAAGATGATCCCTCACATTAATATCAAGATAATAAAGTGTTCTCCCTCGTATGCACCGTTGATATAGTTCGTCGTTTCGAAGCATCTCGTGATGATCGGATGTGATAGACTCAACGTTCACATACAACGGGTGTAAGCCATGTTGCACACGCGGAATACTTGGGTTTGCTTGACGAGCCTAGCATGTACAGACATGGCCTCGGGACAACGGAAACCGAAAGGTTGAACACGAGTCATATGGATGATATGATCAACATGTTGATGTTCACCATTGAAGCTACATCATCTCACGTGATGATCGGTTTTGGTGTAGTGGATATGGATCGTGTGCCACTTAACAACTATGAGGGATGTTGTATTAAGTGGGAGTTCATTAGTAATTAGATTAAAACTTGAACTAATTATCATAAACATAGTCTGAGTAGTATTTTGAATTAAATTTGTAGAATTGGCATCCGTTTTCTACCATGCGTTAGTCTTGTAGTTGAGATTGAAATACTGTTAAATCTGACAAGTAACTTTACGGACTGGTACGGTACCGTATTGTTAAAGAATCAAGAAATGATTAAGTCCTATTGCAAACTTTTAGTAAACCTTACATTGTTAATTCAAAGAGCATGGTTTCAATTAGTACCTACAATTGTCTTGTCTCCGTGAAACTTGATGTTCAAATTTGTTTGAAAAGTAAGGAGCTGAAAAGTTTTGTTTTCAGAAAGAAGCAAGGTATGAGATATATGCGATATCTAAGACCTTACTGCAAGATGATAGAATATAATCTAGTGAGACTACATAAACTCATAAGTTTTATGGGAATGTACGAAGGTTGAAGACGCCATCCCAATCCTCCAACTATTGGGGCACTAACGATATTCGCATATCCATGAAGTGATCGTCCTTAGTATTCACCGTTGCTAAGACTCGTCGTTTCGAAGCATCTCGTGATGATCGGGTGTTATCGATTCTACGTGTGCATATGATACGTCTCCAACGTATCGATAATTTCTTATGTTCCATGCTACTTTATTGATGATACCTACATGTTTTATGCACATTATCTGTCGTATTTACGCATTTTCTGGAACTAACCTATTAACAAGATGCCGAAGAGCCAGTTGTTGTTTTCTGCTGTTTTTGGTTTCAGAAATCCTAGTAAGAAAATATTCTCGGAATTGGACGAAATCACCGCCCAGGGTCCTATTTTTGCACGAAGCTTCCAGAAGGCCGAAAGGGATAAGAAGTGGGGCGACGAGGCGCCGCCACCATAGGGCCGCGCGGCCAAAGGGGGGCCCGCGCCGCCCTATGGTGTGGGCCCTCGTCAGCCCTCCGACTTGCCCTTCCGCCTACAAATAGCCTCCGTCGCGAAAACCCCAGTACCGAGAGCCACGATACGAAAACCTTCCAGAGATGCCGCCGCCGCGAATCCCATCTCGGGGGATTCAGGAGATCGCCTCCGGCACCCTGCCGGAGAGGGGATTCATCTCCCGGAGGACTCTACACCGCCATGGTCGCCTCCGGAGTGATGAGTGAGTAGTTCACCCCTGGACTATGGGTCCATAGCAGTAGCTAGATGGTCGTCTTCTCCTAATTGTGCTTCATTGTTGGATCTTGTGAGCTGCCTAACATGATCAAGATCATCTATCTGTAATACTATATGTTGTGTTTGTCGGGATCCGATGGATAGAGAATACTATGTTATGGTGATTATCAATCTATTGTTTATGTGTTGTTTATGATCTTGCATGCTCTCCGTTATTAGTAGAGGCTCTGGCCAAGTTTTTACTCTTAACTCCAAGAGGGAGTATTTATGCTCGATAGTGGGTTCATGCCTTCATTGACACCTGGGACAGTGACAGAAAGTTCTAAGGTTGTGATGTGCTGTTGCCACTAGGGATAAAACATTGATTCTATGTCTAAGGATGTAGTTGTCGATTACATTACGCACCATACTTAATGCAATTGTCTGTTGCTTTGCAACTTAATACTGAATGGGGTTCGGATGATAAACTGAAGGTGGACTTTTTAGGCATATATGCAGTTGGATGGCGGTCTATGTACTTTGTCGTAATGCCCGGATTAAATCTCACTATATTTATCATATCATGTATATGCATTGTTATGCCCTTCTCTATTTGTCAATTGCCCGACTGTAATTTGTTCACCCAACATGCTTTTATCTTATGGGAGAGACACCTCTAGTGAACTGTGGACCCCGGTCCTATTCTTTACATCGCATACAATCTACTGCAATACTTGTTTTACTGTTTTCTTGCAAACAATCATCTTCCACACAATACGGTTAATCCTTTGTTACAGCAAGCCGGTGAGATTGACAACCTCACTGTTTCGTTGGGGCAAAGTACTTGGGTTGTGTTGTGCAGGTTCCACGTTGGCGCCGGAATCCCTGTTGTTGCGCCGCATCACATTTCGCCACCATCAACCTTCAACGTGCTTCTTGGCTCCTCCTGGTTCGATTAAACCTTGGTTTCTTTCTGAGGGAAAACTTGCTACTGTGCGCATCATACCTTCCTCTTGGGGTTCCCAACGAACGTGTGAGTTACACGCCATCAAGCTCTTTTTCTGGCGCCGTTGCCGGGGAGATCAAGACACGCTGCAAGGGGAGTCTCCACTTCTCAATCTCTTTACTTTGTTTTTGTCTTGCTTTATTTTATTTACTACTTTGTTTGCTGCACCTAAACAAAACACAAAAAAATTAGTTGCTAGTTTTACTTTATTTACCGTCTTGCTCTCTATATCAAAAACACAAAAAAATTAGTTACTTGTCTTTACTTTATTTGCCTAGTTTACTTTATTGCTACTAAAATGAGTAATCTTGAAGTTGAAGTTCGTTCTTTTAAGCAACAAGGGGGAGAAAGTTTTAAAGATGCTTGGTATAGAATTAGTAATGCTCATCAAAGGTGCATTAAGAAACACTCCACCACTATCCTTCTTAGGAACTTTTATGTTGGTTTATCTAGTTGGAATAGGTATGTTCTTGATGCTCTTTCGGGAGGTAATTTCCTAGGTACTCCCGCCTTAGAAGCTAGTTGCATCATTGAGAGCCTAGTTGGAATACCACCTGTTAATGAAGTTAAAATTGAAATCTCTCTTGAGGATGTTATAAAAAAATTGGAAACCATAGAGAAAATTTTTCCAAGTATTGAAACTAAATTAGAAATGTTATTGGATAAAACTGATGAACTTGATAAATCCCTAGGAGGAATTGATGAAAGAATTAGTGTCTTAGGAACTTGTGTTGTTCACGATAATCAAACTAATAGGATTGATGAACTTGAAAAAGCTATGGGAACCTTGGGTTCAACCTTTTCTTCTCTCAAGTATAATGAGAAAGCTTATGTGGGTAAAGAGCAAAAATTTATGTATGTCTCTAAAGTGCCTAAACAAAAAAATTATTATAGGCCTAAAATTGCTAAAACCCCTAGCACCACCATAGAAAATTTAGATAATGGAGCACCTAAAGTACCCTCTGCAACAAGTTGTGTTTGCATGAAAAATAATGATGTTGATGCTTCTACTCTTGATGTTACTTGATTTGCACTTTCTGCGCCTAGCTGAAAGGCGTTAAAGAAAAGCGCTTATGGGAGACAACCCATGTTTTTACTACAGTACTTTGTTTTATATTTGAGTCTTGGAAGTTTTTTACTACTGTAGCAACCTCTCCTTATCATGTTTTTGTGCCAAGTAAAGTTTCTATGTCAAAGTTGATGTTATATTTGGGATCGCTGCGCAGAAACAGCATTGCTGTCTGTCACGAATCTGGGCACAAGTCTCTGTAGAAAATTCGAAAAAATCTGCCAATTTACGAGCGTGATCCTCAGATATGTACGCAACTTTCATTAGTTTTGAGTTTTTCCATTTGAGCAAGTCTGGTGCCATTTTAAAATTCGTCTTTACGGACTGTTCTGTTTTTGACAGATTCTGCCTTTTATTTCGCATTGCCTCTTTTGCTATGTTGGATGAATTTCTTTGATCCATTAATGTCCAGTAGCTTTATGCAATGTCCAGAAGTGTAAAGAATGATTGTGTCACCTCTGAATATGTGAATTATTAATTGTGCACTAACCCTCTAATGAGTTTGCTTGAAGTTTGGTGTGAAGGAAGTTTTCAAGGGTCAAGAGAGGAGTATGATATACTATGATCAAGAGGAGTGAAAGCTCTAAGCTTGAGGATGCCCCCGTGGTTCACCCCTGCATATTTTAAGAAGACTCAAGCGTCTAAGCTTGGGGATGCCCAAGGCATCCCTTCTTCATCGACAACATCATCAGGTTCCTCCCCTGAAACTATATTTTTATTCAATCACATCTTGTATTCTTTACTTGGAGCGTCGGTTTGTTTTTGTTTTTGTTTTTGTTTGAATAAAATGGATCCTAGCATTCACTTTGTGGGAGAGAGACACGCTCCGCTGTTGCATATGGACAAATATGTCCTTAGGCTTTACTCATAATGTTCAAGGCGAAGTTTCTTCTTCGTTAAATTGTTATATGGTTGGAATTGGAAAATGCTACATGTAGTAATTCTAAAATGTCTTGGATAATGTGATACTTGGCAATTGATGTGCTCATGTTTAAGCTCTTGCATCATATGCTTTGCACCCATTAATGAAGAAATACATAGAGCTTGCTAAAATTTGATTTGCATATTTGGTCTCTCTAAGGTCTAGATAATATCTAGTATTGAGTTTTGAACAACAAGGAAGACGGTGTAGAGTCTTATAATGTTTACAATATGTCTTTTATGTGAGTTTTGCTGCACCGGTTCATCCTTGAGTTTGCTTCAAATAACCTTGCTAGCCTAAACCTTGTATCGAGAGGGAATACTTCTCATGCATCCAAAATCCTTGAGCCAACTACTATGCCATTTGTGTCCACCATATCTACCTACTACATGGTATTTCTCCGCCATTCCAAAGTAAATTGCTTGAGTGCTACCTTTAAAATTCCATCATTCACCTTTGCAATATATAGCTCATGGGACAAAATAGCCTTAAAAACTATCGTAGTATCGAATATGTACTTATGCACTTTATCTTTTATTAAGTTGCTTGTTGTGCGATAACCATGCTTCTGGGGAACGCCATCAACTATTGTTGAATATCATGTGAGTTGCTATGCATGTCCGTCTTGTCTGAAGGATCTATCACCTTAATGATTGGAGCATGCAAATTGTTAGAGAAGAACATTGGGCCGCTAACTAAAGCCATGAATCATGGTTGAAGTTTCAGTTTTGGACATATATCCTCAATCTCATATGAGAATAATAATTGTTGCTACATGCTTATGCATTAAAGAGGAGTCCATTATCTGTTGTCCATGTTGTCCCGGTATGGATGTCTAAGTTGAGAATAATCAAAAGCGAGAAATCCAAAATGCGAGCTTTCTCCTTAGACCTTTGTACAGGCGGCATGGAGGTACCCCTTTGTGACACTTGGTTGAAACATGGCATGCAAAGATCCGGTAGTCCAAGCTAAGTAGGACGAGGTGCGGGCACTATTAGTATACTATGCATGAGGCTTGCAACTTGTAAGATATAATTTACATAACTCATATGCTTTATTACTACCGTTGACAAAATTGTTTCATGTTTTCAAAATAAAAGCTCTAGCACAAATACAGCAATCGATGCTTTCCTCTTTGAAGGACCATTCTTTTACTTTTATTGTTGAGTCAGTTTACCTATCTCCCTCCACCTTAAGAAGCAAACACTTGTGTGAACTGTGCATTGATTCCTACATACTTGCATATTGCACTTGTTATACTACTTTATGTTGACAATATCCATGAGATATACATGTTATAAGTTGAAAGCAACCGCTGAAACTTAATCTTCCTTTGTGTTGCTTCAATACCTTTACTTTGATTTATTGCTTTATGAGTTAACTCTTATGCAAGACTTATTGATGCTTGTCTTGGAAGTACTATTCATGAAAAGTCTTTGCTTTATGATTCATTTGTTTACTCATGTCATTACCATTGTTTTGATCGCTGCATTCATTACATATGTTTACAAATAGTATGATCAAGATTATGATGGCATGTCACTTCAGAAATTATCTTTGTTATCGTTTTACCTGCTCGGGACGAGCAGAACTAAGCTTGGGGATGCTGATACGTCTCCAACGTATCGATATTTTCTTATGTTCCATGCTACTTTATTGATGATACCTACATGTTTTATGCACATTATATGTCGTATTTACGCATTTTCTGGACTAACCTATTAACAAGATGCCGAAGAGTTGCTGTTTTCTGCTGTTTTTGGTTTCAGAAATCCTAGTAAGGAAATATTCTCTGAATTGGACGAAATCACCGCCCAGGGTCCTATTTTTGCACGAAGCTTCCAGAAGACCGAAAGGGATAAGAAGGGGCGACGAGGCGCCGCCACCATAGGGCCGCGCGGCCAGGGGGCCCGCGCCGCCCTATGGTGTGGGCCCTCGTCAGCCCTCCGACTTTGCCCTTCCGCCTACAAATAGCCTCCGTCGCGAAACCCCAGTATCGAGAGCCACGATACGGAAAACCTTCCAGACGCCGCCGCGAATCCCATCTCGGGGATTCAGGAGATCGCTCCGGCACTGCCGGAGAGGGGATTCATCTCCGGAGGACTCTACACCGCCATGGTCGCCTCCGGAGTGATGAGTGAGTAGTCACCCCTGGACTATGGGTCCATAGCAGTAGCTAGATGGTCGTCTTCTCCTAATTGTGCTTCATTGTTGGATCTTGTGAGCTGCCTAACATGATCAAGATCATCTATCTGTAATACTATATGTTGTGTTTGTGATCCGATGGATAGAGAATACTATGTTATGGTGATTATCAATCTATTGTTTATGTGTTGTTTATGATCTTGCATGCTCTCCGTTATTAGTAGAGGCTCTGGCCAAGTTTTTACTCTTAACTCCAAGAGGGAGTATTTATGCTCGATAGTGGGTTCATGCCTTCATTGACACCTGGGACAGGACAGAAAGTTCTAAGGTTGTGATGTGCTGTTGCCACTAGGGATAAAACATTGATTCTATGTCTAAGGATGTAGTTGTCGATTACATTACGCACCATACTTAATGCAATTGTCTGTTGCTTTGCAACTTAATACTGAATGGGGTTCGGATGATAACCTGAAGGTGGACTTTTTAGGCATAGATGCAGTTGGATGGCGGTCTATGTACTTTGTCGTAATGCCCGGATTAAATCTCACTATATTTATCATATCATGTATATGCATTGTTATGCCCTTCTCTATTTGTCAATTGCCCGACTGTAATTTGTTCACCCAACATGCTTTTATCTTATGGGAGAGACACTCTAGTGAACTGTGGACCCCGGTCCTATTCTTTACATCGCATACAATCTACTGCAATACTTGTTTTACTGTTTTCTTGCAAACAATCATCTTTCACACAATACGGTTAATCCTTTGTTACAGCAAGCCGGTGAGATTGACAACCTCACTGTTTCGTTGGGGCAAAGTACTTTTGTGTTGTGTAGGTTCCACGTTGGCGCCGAATCCCTGTTGTTGCGCCGCATCACATTTCGCCACCATCAACCTTCAACGTGCTTCTTGGCTCCTCCTGGTTCGATTAAACCTTGGTTTCTTTCTGAGGGAAAACTTGCCACTGCGCATCATACCTTCCTCTTGGGGTTCCCAACGAACGTGTGAGTTACACGCCATGCAACGGGTGCAAGCTAGATTTGCACATGCGAATACTAAGGTTAAACTTTACGAGCCTAGCATGTACAGACATGGTCTCGGAAAGTCGTCATGATATGATGGATAAAATTATGAGTGAAATTGTTCATCATATTACAAAGTTACTAATAGTGAAATCTGGAACACTTGTCATATGATGATCAACTTCAAAGTAAGAACCTCAAGGTTATTGGTATTTGACCAACAAACCTAGAAGTCAATGATGTTGAAGTGTTTTTCTGAATAATGAGGAAAGCTAAAAGAGAAACTATAAAAGATATTTTGGCAGAAAGAAAAGAAAAGACTAGAAAGTCTAGCTCAGGTGTATATAAATGATATACATGTTATGGTTGTCTTCCTAGTTTGGTCACACAATAAAATTCTTGGGTATTTGTACCATATTGGTTGGTATGAAGTGTCATACAAAACAACGCAATACAAGAATACAATGGCCTAAGTGACTGACAAGGAATATGATAGGTATGCACGTCTGGAACAAAAATAAAGTGTTATTATGTTCATCGTTGGCATTCTATCTAGCCCTTAGAATTTATAATAAAGAACTTAATAATTGTTATTTTGCTCTGGTCAAATGAAAACAATGAGTTGTTCAAATTGTGACATTACTCCATGTACAATGGATAAGTTATTATAAATCTTAATGGTGAAACACACACACACATAATACTGACGCTAAAATGCCATAAGGCAAATGATTTGAATTCCACTTATTTGTGGAACCGCCATTTAGGTCATGTTAGAAAGGAACACATGAAGGAACTCCATGCAAATGGATTTTTGGAGTCATTTGATTTTTGAATCGTTTGGCGCTTGCAAATCTTTTCTAAAAGAGAATGACTGAAATACCGTTCATAGGCCAAGAGTTGAACGGGCAACTAACTTAGTGGAAACATACATGATGATATATGTGGTTCACTGGGCATAGTTGTGTGCGGAAGATTCTTCTACTTTATGAAAACTTCCAACAATGAATTGAGTATATATGTAGATATACTCGATAAGGAAGAAGTTTGAAACATTTGAATGGATTCAAATAAATTTCATC
This sequence comes from Lolium multiflorum, assembly GCA_030979885.1. Classification (NCBI taxonomy): domain Eukaryota; kingdom Viridiplantae; phylum Streptophyta; class Magnoliopsida; order Poales; family Poaceae; genus Lolium; species Lolium multiflorum. The sequence goes on from CM061752.1 coordinate 34,949,383, forward strand.
ATGAAGTGGAAATCATCGTAATAGAAAAGTCAAATATCTATGATTGGATCATAGTGGAAATATTTGAATTACGAGTTTTAGCGAACATCTAAGAGAGTTATGAAGTTGTTCTACAACTCACGTTTCTTGGAGTATCATAGTGATGATGGAGTATCCGAGAGATGTATCCAAACCTTGTTGGATCAATGATGAGATAAAATATTGATGCCATTATATTTTTGTGGATTATGCTTTAGAGACTACCGCTTTTACACTGAATAGAGCATGATCATGATCCGTTGAAATGACACCATACGAGTTATGGCATGGGCATGAACCCTAATAGTCCTTTCTTAAATTTTGGTATGCATAGCATAAGGTGAACCAAAATCAGATGAATGTCTTTGTGGTTATCCCAAAGAATTAATTGGGAATTCTTTCCACTATGGAGACAAAGACAAAAGTTTTTGTCGATGTTTCTTACTTATTTCCAAGAAATTGTTTTAAGCGAAGTATTTGAGTGGGAGGACAATAGAACTTGATAAGGTTTATGAACCTGAGCATAATGATCAGAGTAGCGTAGCATCGGAATTAGTTCCGGAAGCGGCCACGACGATCATGGCTCCCATGTCTACAAAATGTTATAGTCATGGAGATCAAAGTACTTATTGAACCTTGTAGGTATGATTTACTTTGTGATCAAATAAATGATTTGTGAACAAAGGATTGTTTTTGAACAATGATAAACCAACTACAAACAAAGAAGTTATGATGGGCCCTGACTCCGTTAAAATGGCTATACGCCATGAAATCCAAGATAGATGAATACTTTTTGAAAGTAAATGGATCTATGAAATTGATGAACTTGGATGGAATATCCTTGAATAAGCTCGACTTGTCGAAAAGTTGTTTACGACAAAGTTCAAAGAGTTGACTACGATAAGATTAGATCTTCCGTAGCAATGCTTATAGTCTATGTGGATTATTCTAGTAATCGCTACATATTTCTTTTATGAGATATGCTAGTAGGATAGCAAAATATATTACTTAACAGAAGTGTGTATTAAAGGTGTATACAAGATACAACCAAGAGTTTTGCTAGTCCGTAGAATACTAGATAAGAATACGAACTTCAATTGGATGAAGTGAGTATTGCGGAGTTGGAATCTTCACCGGATGAAATAGTCAAAGAGTTTTTGATTTCATCAGAAACGATGAAGGTGCTTGCATTTGCAAGAAATTAAGTGGGAGCGCTGAGACATATTTATAATACTTTATGTAGATGACATATAGTTGGTTATAAATGATGTAATTATATACTTGATTATAAAAGGTTTCATTGAGAATTAACTTCAATGAAAGGATATGGACTGAAACATATTTAGTGTCAAGATCTATGAAGATAGATTGAAACACATAATAAGTTTAAGTCAAAGTACATAGAAAGGATATTGAAGTAGTTCAATATAGAAATATTAAGAAAATGTTCTTGTCATGTGAAGTTTTAACAAGACTTGAGTGTATCTGACACTCAATGAGTAAAAACACATGAGTGATTTTAAATCACAATTAATATGTACACAATCAGATGTCCTGAGCTCTAAAAGTTAGGAGCATATACCAGAATGATTCATGTGATGATCATTGACAAACAGTAAGAATATCCATGTGTGCTTTAGAAGAACCAAGGATATATATATATATAGTTTTATATGGGTAATGACAAACAAAATCGCTGTAAAGTGTTGCACCGATATTAGTTTGGTCATATATAAAAATAAATTTCAATCTCAATTAGGCTAAGTGTTATTAAAAAAGTAGCACAATGCTAGATTTAGAAGAGTTCTAAATATTGTGACAGATTCTACAAAAGAAGGCAGAGTATGTCATTGTTTTGACAATGATTGAGGATGTTGAGTCAAGAAGTTCTTTGAGAACTTGGTGTAGTTCCGATAGTGTCAGAACTTTGAAGCTATATTGTGTGTGACAATATTAGTGACATATTTCAGACCGCGGAATTAAGGTTCCACCAGAAGACCAAACATATTTAATGCCAACTCATTTGGAAAATGAGTGATGCGTGAAGACGCAAATGAATTGCAAAATACATACGTTTCTGAGTGTGTCAGAACCGTTGACTAAAATCTCTCCCGTGAGCAAAACATGATAAAGCACCAGAAGGCCAAGGTGTTATATCTTTACATATGTAAACTAGATTATTGACTCTAGTGCAAGTGGGAGACTATTGGAGATATGCCCAAGAGGCAATAATAAATGGTTATTATATATCTTTGTGTTTATGATAATGTTTATATACCATGCTATAATTGTATTAACCGAAACATTGATACATGTGTGATATGTAAACAACAAAGAGTCCCTAGTAAGCCTCTTAACTAGCTTGTTGATTAATAGATGATTAGTTTCATAATCATGAACATTGGATGTTATTAATAACAAGGTTATATCATTAATATGAATGATGTAATGGACACACCCAAATAAGCGTAGCATAAGATCACGTCATTAAGTTATTTGCTATAAGCTTTCGATACATAGTTACCTAGTCCTTATGACCATGAGATCATGTAAATCACTTATACCGGAAAGGTACTTTGATTACATCAAACGCCACTGCGTAAATGGGTGGTTATAAAGGTGGGATTAAGTATCCGGAAAGTATGAGTTGAGGCATATGGATCAATAGTGGGATTTGTCCATCCCGATGACGGATAGATATACTCTGGGCCCTCTCGGTGGAATGTCGTCTAATGTCTTGCAAGCATATGAATAAGTTCATAAGAGACCACATACCACGGTACGAGTAAAGAGTACTTGTCAGGAGACGAGGTTGAACAAGGTATAGAGTGATACCGATGATCAAACCTCGGACAAGTAAAATATCGCGTGACAAAGGGAATTGGTATCGTATGTGAATGGTTCATTCGATCACTAAGTCATCGTTGAATATGTGGGAGCCATTATGGATCTCCAGATCCCGCTATTGGTTATTGGTCGGAGTGAGTACTCAACCATGTCCGCATAGTTCGCGAACCGTAGGGTGACACACTTAAAGTTGGATGTTGAAATGGTAGAAATTGAATATGGAATGGAGTTCGAATATTTGTTCGGAGTCCCGGATAAGATCCCGGACATCACGAGGAGTTCCGGAATGGTCCGGAGAATAAGATTCATATATAGGATGTCATTTTATGTGTTTGAAAATGATTCGGAAGGTTCTATGGAAGGTTCTAGAAGGTTCTAGAAAAGTCCGGAAGAAACCGCTAAGGAAGGAGGAGTCCCGGAGGGACTCCACCTCCCATGGCCGGCCAACCCTAAGGGGGAGGAGTCCCAAGTGGACTCCCCAAAGGGGGCCGGCCACCCCCCACATGGAAGGGGGGAATCCCACCTCAAGTGGGATTCCCACCTTGGGTAGGTTTCCCTATCACATGGAAGGTTTTGGGTTCGGGTCTTATTCGGAGACTTGTAGTCCAACACTTGGGGCTTCCACCTATATAATGAGGAGCCAAGGGGAGGGGGCCGGCCACCCAAACAACCACCAAGGTGGCCGCACCCCTTGAGGCCGGCCCCCTCTCCCAAACCCTAGCGGCTCTCTCTCCTCCACCACATCCCGCACGCTTAGCGAAGCTCCGCCGGATTTCTCCACCACCACCGACACCACGCCGTCGTGCTGTCGGATTCAAGAGGAGCTACTACTTCCGCTGCCCGCTGGAACGGGGAGGTGGACGTCGTCTTCATCAACAACCGAACGTGTGACCGAGTACGGAGGTGCTGCCCGATTGTGGCACCGTGATCAAGATCTTCTACGCGCTTTTGCAAGCGGCAAGTGATCGTCTACCGCAGCAATAAGAGCCTACTCTTATAGGCTTTGGAAATCTTCAAGGGTGAGTCTCGATCATCCCCTCGTTGCTCCCGTCTTCTAGATTGCATCTTGGCTTGGATTGCGTTCTCGCGGTAGGAATTTTTTGTTTTCTATGCAACGAATCCCTACAAGTTCTCATTCAAAAATATTGGTTGAGGTAGGCCAAGATGGGTTTCATTGTACAAAACACGCATTTTCCATTTTTTAAATCTCATATTTGAATCCCTTAGTCTGTTTACTACTCACGTGCCCTTGGTTTCTTGATACTACTCAGTTTTGCCCTCTCCCTTCACAAATTCTCACAGACGCCCAACATTGTCCTGATTGGTCTAGCCCATGTCACGCGGATCGTGCCCGCCGACCGTTGATCGTATGATCTAACGGGCAGGATAACCCCTATCTCTCTCTGATCGGGGCCACCACCCTCTCTCTCTCTGTCGGCGGCTAGCTTCCACCCTCTATGTATGCTAAATACCAGTTTTACCGTATTCAGCAAGTTTGGTTTTCTGTATTATTTTTCACGCGCTAAAAATTATAAACTATTTTAGGTGTTACTTTTCACGCAAAAAATGATAAACCATCACCGATTTCTTGTAGCTATTACTTTTCACGCATAAAATGATAAACGATCACCGATTTGTTGTAGCCATTACTTTTCACGCAAAAAATGATAAACCATCACCGATTTCTTGTAGCTATTACTTTTCACGCAAAAAATGATAAACCATCACCGATTTCTTGTAGCCATTACTTTTCACGCTAAAAATGATAAACGAAACAATCTATCTATCTCTATATTTGAAGTTTGGGAGGGTTCACCATCTACTTATGTTAACTTTCGAGGTTTTGACCTGAAAATCCACTGGGTATTATAAAGGGAAATAAAAGTTCAAAAAATGTAAAAACGAAACAATCTACCTATCTTTGTATAGAAGATCATCTGTATGATTTTTGAGGTTATTTAGAGAAGGTCGAAAAAACCTAACTTGTTACAAAAGCTGGTTTCAGTGAGACCAAACGGCATGCGCTTAAGCAAAGTGATTTTTTCGAACATCTCCAAATGACCCCAAGTTTGGCATACATGATGCCATACCTGTAACAACAAGGAATATCTAAAAAGTTTCACAAAATTTGAAATTTAGGGTGAAAATGATGCCATACATGATGCTGTTTTTCGAGGTTTTGACCTGAAAATCAACTGGGTATTGTAAAGGGAAATAAAAAGTTCAAAAAATGTAAAAACGAAACAATCTATCTATCTCTGTATAGAAGATCATCTGTATGAAATTTGAGGTCATTTAGAGAAGGTAGAAAAAATCACCTTGTTAGAAAAGCTGGTTTCAGGAGACGAAACGGCATGCGCTTAAGCAAAGTGATTTTTTCGAACATCTCCAAATGACCCCAAATTTGCCATACATGATGCCATACGTGTAACAACAAGGAATATCTAAAAAGTGTCAAAAAAGTTTGCCCAACCGTATAGCTCTATCAAAAAGAACCTCACCATGGCGCTAGTATAATTTTTTAGTTACAAACTTTCGTTACCTAACCTTCAACATGAAACTTGTTTCAAATTCATTTTGGCCTACAAGAAACAAATCCCACCTTGATTCGGCATGCTGATACGTCCGACGTATCGATAATTTCTTATGTTCCATGCCACATTATTGATGATATCTACATGTTTTATGCACACTTTATGTCATATTCGTGCATTTTCTGGAACTAACCTATTAACAAGATGCCGAAGTGCCGGTTCCTGTTTTCTGTTGTTTTTGGTTTTAAATCCTAGTAACGAAATATTCTCGGAATTGGACGAAATCAACGCCCAGGTTCCTATTTTGCCGGAAGCATCCGAACACCCGAGAGTCGAGGGGGGCCACACAGCCCAGATGATAGGCCGGCGCGGCCCACCCCTGGCCGCGCGGCCCTATGGTGTCGCCGCCTCTTCGACCTTCTGACGCTGCCCTTTCGCCTATATAAAGCCCTTGCATCGAAAACCCTTACGGAAGAAGCCACGATACGGAAAACCTTCCAGAGCCGCCGCCATCGTGAAGCCAAGATCTGGGACACGAGTCTCTGTTCCGGCACCTCGCCGGACGGGGAAGTGCCCCCGGAAGGCTTCTCCATCGACACCGCTGCCATCTCCACCGCCATCTTCATCAACGCTGCTGCTCCCATGAAGAGGGAGTAGTTCTCCATCGAGGCTCGGGGCTGTACCGGTAGCTATGTGGTTCATCTCTCTCATATGTACTTCAATACAATAATCTCATGAGCTGCCTTACATGATTGAGATTCATATGATGATGCTTGTAATCTAGATGTCATTGTGCTAGTCAAGTGAGTTTTACTTATGTGATCTCCGGAGACTCCTTGTCCCACGTGTGTAAAGGTGACAGTGTGTGCACCGTGTGGGTCTCTTAGGCTATATTTCACAGAATACTTATTCGCTGTTATGAATGGCATAGTGAAGTGCTTATTTATATCTCTTTATGATTGCAATGTGTTTTGTATCACAATTTATCTATGTGCTACTCTAGCAATGTTATTAAAGTAGTTTTATTCCTCCTGCACGATGTAATGGTGACAGTGTGTGCATCCGTGTTAGTACTTGGTTTATGCTATGATCATGATCTCTTGTAGATTGCGAAGTTAACTATTGCTATGATAGTATTGATGTGTATTATTCCTCCTACATAAGCATGAATGTGACAGTGTGCATGCTACGTTAGTACTTGGTTTAGTCGTATTGATCTATCTTACACTCTAAGGTTACTTAAATATGAACATTGAATTGTGGAGCTTGTTAACTCCGGCATTGAGGGTTCGTGTAATCCTACGCAATGTGTTCATCATCCAACAAGAGTGTAGAGTATGCATTTATCTATTCTGTTATGTGATCAAAGTTGAGAGTGTCCACTAGTGAAAGTCTATTCCCTAGGCCTTGTTCCTAAATACGGTATCGCTGCTTGTTTACGTTTACTTTACTGCGTTACTACTGCTTGTTTACTTCCTACAATATTACTACCATCAACTGCACGCCAGCAAGCTATTTTCTGGCGCCGTACTACTGCTCATATTCATTCATACCACTTGTATTTCACTATCTCTTCGCCGAACTAGTGCACCTATTAGGTGTGTTGGGGACACAAGAGACTTCTTGCTTTGTGGTTGCAGGGTTGCATGAGAGGGATATCTTTGACCTCTTCCTCCCCGAGTTCGATAAACCTTGGGTAATCCACTTAAGGGAAACTTGCTGCTGTTCTACAAACCTCTGCTCTTGGAGGCCCAACACTATCTACAAGAATAGAAGCACCCGTAGACATCAAGCACTTTTCTGGCGCCGTTGCCGGAGGAAAGGTAAAAGGTACTCACACTCCGGATCTCGGCTACTAAGCTATTTTCCGGCACCGTTGTAAGTACTCGAAGCTATTTCCTTTAGACTCTGCAATTGCGACATTTGGTTTCTTGTTTACACTAGTTAGGCATAATGGACAACAATGACCTTCTTATTCTATTTCCTGATTTAAGACATGGATGGTTTGATGCGAAAATTAAAAAACCCATGGAACATATTAATATGAATGCTTTGAACACTATTGTTGCTAATGCTATGGAAAATTCTAAGCTTGGGGAAGCTGGTTTTGATGAGCATGATATTTTTAGTCCCCCAAGCATTGAGGAGAAAATTTACTTTGATGATACTATGCCTCCTATATTTGATGATAATAATGATAGCTACTTTGTTGAATTTGCTCCCACTACAACTAATAAAATTGATTATGCCTATGTGGGGAGTAATAATTTTATGCATGAGACTCATGATAAGAATGCTTTATGTGATAGTTATATTTTTGAGTTTGCTCATGTTGCTACTGAAAGTTATTATGAGAGAGGAAAATATGGTTGTAAAAATTTTCATGTTACTAAAACACCTCTCTATGTGCTGAAATTTTTGAAGCTACACTTGTTTTATCTTCCTATGCTTGTTACTTTGCTCTTCATGAACTTGTTTATTTACAAGATTCCTATGCATAGGAAGCATGTTAGACTTAAATGTGTTTTTAATTTGCCTCTTGATGCTCTCTTTTGCTTCAACTCTTATTTCTTGCGAGTGCATCATTAAAACTGCTGAGCCCATCTTAATGGCTATAAAGAAAGAACTTCTTGGGAGATAACCCATGTGTTTTTTTACTACAGTACTTTGTTTTATATTTGTGTCTTGGAAGTTGTTTACTACTGTAGCAACTCTCCTCCTTATCTTAGTTTTTTTGCATTGTTGTGCCAAGTAAAGTCTCTATGGTAAAGTTGATGCTAGATTTGGATTGCTGCGCAGAAACAGTATTGCTGTCTGTCACGAATCTGGGCCTAATTCTCTGTAGGTAACTCAGAAAATTATGCCAATTTACGTGAGTGATCCTCAGATATGTACGCAACTTTCATTAGTTTTGAGTTTTTCCGTTTGAGCAAGTCTGGTGCCATTTTAAAATTCGTCTTTACGTACTGTTCTGTTTTTGACAGATTCTGCCTTTTATTTCGCATTGCCGCTTTTGCTTTGTTGAATGGGTTTCTTTGTTCCATTAACTTTCAGAAGTTTTGTGCAATGTCCAGAAGTGTTAAGAATGATTGTGTCACCTCTGAACATGTGAATTTTTGATTATGCACTAACCCTCTAATGAGTTTGCTTGAAGTTTGGTGTGCAGAAGTTTTCAAGAGAAGAGAGTATGATATACTATGATCAAGAGGAGTGAAAGCTCTAAGCTTGGGGATGCCCCCGTGGTTCATCCCTGCATATTTTAAGAAGACTCAAGCGTCTAAGCTTGGGGATGCCCAAGGCATCCCCTTCTTCATCGACAACATCATCAGGTTCCTCCCCTGAAACTATATTTTTATTCAGTCACATCTTATGTACTTTACTTGGAGCGTCTGTGTGCTTTTATTTTTGTTTTGTTATCTTAGTTCTCTGAATAAGTTCATCCTTGTGTGGGAGAGAGACACGCTCCGCTGGTTCATATGAACACATGTGTTCTTAGTTCATAATATTCATGGCGAAGTTTCCTCTTCGTTAAATTGTTATATGGTTAGAATTGGAAAATGCTACATGTAGTAATTGGTAAAATGTCTTGGATAATGTGATACTTGGAAATTGTTGTGCTCATGTTTAAGCTCTTGCATCATATACTTTGCACCTATTAGTGAAGAAATACATAGAGCTTGCTAAAATTTGGTTTGCATATTTGGTCTCTCTAAGGTCTAGATAATTTCTAGTATTGAGTTTTGAACAACAAGGAAGACGGTGTAAAGTCTTATAATGTTTACAATATGTCTTTTATGTGAGTTTTGCTGCACCGGTTCATCCTTGTGTTTGTTTCAAATAAACCTTGCTAGCCTAAACCTTGTATCGAGAGGGAATACTTCTCATGCATCCAAAATCCTTGAGCCAACCACTATGCCATTTGTGTCCACCATACCTACCTACTACATGGTATTTTTCCGCCATTCCAAAGTAAATTGCTTGAGTGCTACCTTTAAATAATTCAAAATTTATCACCTCTTATTTGTGTCAATGTTTTATAGCTCATGAGGAAGTATGTGGTGTTTTATCTTTCGATCTTGTCATTTACTTTTGACAGACTTTCACAATGGACTAGTGGCACATCCGCTTATCCAATAATTTTGCAAAAAGAGCTGGCAATGGGGTTCCCAGCCCCAATTAATTAACTTTCATTAATAATTCTCTTCACATGTTTTGCTCTGATTCATCAGTAAGCAACTTAATTTTGCAAATAGACACTCCTCCATGGTATGTGAATGTTGGAAGGCACCCGAGGATTCGGTTAGCCATGGCTTGTGTAAGCAAAAGGTTGGGAGGAGTGTCATCCATAAATAAAGAAAAACTAAACTAAAGTACATGTGTAAACAAAAGAGAAGAGGGATGATCTACCTTGCTGGTAGAGATAACGTCCTTCATGGGAGCCGCTCTTGAAAGTCTGGTTGATGAGGTAGTTAGAGTGCCCGCTACCATTCGTTGACAACAACAAACACCTCTCAAAATTTTACTTTTATGCTCTCTTTATGTTTTCAAAACCAAAGCTTTAGCACAAATATAGCAATCGATGATTTCCTCTTTGAAGGACCATTCTTTTACTTTTTATGTTGAGTCAGTTTACCTATCTCTCTCCACCTTAAGAAGCAAACACTTGTGTGAACTGTGCATTGATTCCTACATACTTGCATATTGCACTTATTATATTACTTTACATTGACACTATCCATGAGATATACATGTTACAAGTTGAAAGCAACCGCTGAAACTTAATCTTCCATTGTGTTGCTTCAATACCTTTACTTTGATTTATTGCTTTATGAGTTAACTCTTATGCAAGACTTGTTGATGCTTGTCTTGAAGTACTATTCATGAAAAGTCTTTGCTTTATGATTCACTTGTTTACTCATGTCATTACCATTGTTTTGATCGCTGCATTCATTACATATGTTTACAAATAGTATGATCAAGTTTATGACGGCATGTCACTTCAGAAATTATCTTTGTTATCGTTTTACCTGCTCGGGACGAGCAGAACTAAGCTTGGGGATGCTGATACGTCTCCGACGTATCGATAATTTCTTATGTTCCATGCCACATTATTGATGATATCTACATGTTTTATGCACACTTTATGTCATATTCGTGCATTTTCTGGAACTAACCTATTAACAAGATGCCGAAGTGCCTGCCTGTTTTTGGTTTCAGAAATCCTAGTAACGAAATATTCTCGGAATTGGACGAAATCAACGCTCAGTTCCTATTTTGCCCGGAAGCATCCAGAACACCCGAGAGCCGCATAGGGGGCCACAGGCCCCAGATGATAGGCCGGCGCGGCCCACCCCCTAGCCGCGCGGCCCTATGGTGTCGCCGCCTCTTCGACCTTCTGACGCTGCCCTTTCGCCTATATAAAGCCCCTGCATCGAAAACCCTTACGGAAGAAGCCACGATACGGAAAACCTTCCAGAGCCGTGATACGTCTCCAACGTATCGATAATTTCTTATGTTCCATGCTACTTTATTGATGATACCTACATGTTTTATGCACACTTTATGTCATATTTGTGCATTTTCTGGAACTAACCTATTAACAAGATGCCGAAGAGCCAGTTTTCTGCTGTTTTTGGTTTCAGAAATCCTAGTAAGGAAATATTCTCGGAATTGGACGAAATCTTCGCCCAGGGTCCTATTTTTGCACGGAGCTTCCAGAAGACCGAAGAGATAACAAAGTGGGGCGACGAGGCGCCGCCACCATAGGGCCGCGGCCAGAGGGGGGCCCGTGCCGCCTGGGCCCTCGTCAGCCCCCCGACCTACCCTTCCGCCTACTTAAAGCCTCCGTCGCGAACCCCAGTACCGAGAGCCACGATACGGAAAACCTTCCAGACGCCGCCGCCGCGAATCCCATCTCGGGGATTCAGGAGATCGCCTCCGGCACCCTGCCGGAGAGGGGATTCATCTCCCGGAGGACTCTTCATCGCCATGATCGCCTCCGGAGTGATGAGTGAGTAGTTCACCCCTGGACCATGGGTCCATAGCAGTAGCTAGATGGTCGTCTTCTCCTTGTTGTGCTTCATTGTTGGATCTTGTGAGCTGCCTAACATGATCAAGATCATCTATATGTAATTCTATATGTTGTGTTTGTCGGGATCCGATGGATAGAGAATACTATGTTATGGTGATTATCAATCTATTGTTTATGTGTTGTTTATGATCTTGCATGCTCTCCGTTATTAGTAGAGGCTCTGGCCAAGTTTGTACTCTTAACTCCAAGAGGGAGTATTTATGCTCGATAGTGGGTTCATGCCTTCATTGACACCTGGGACAGTGACAGAAAGTTCTAAGGTTGTGATGTGCTGTTGCCACTAGGGATAAAACATTGATTCTATGTCTAAGGATGTAGTTGTCGATTACATTACGCACCATACTTAATGCAATTGTCTGTTGCTTTGCAACTTAATACTGAATGGGGTTCGGATGATAACCTGAAGGTGGACTTTTTAGGCATAGATGCATTTGGATGGCGGTCTATGTACTTTGTCGTAATGCCCGGATTAAATCTCACTATATTTATCATATCATGTATATGCATTGTTATGCCTTTCTCTATTTGTCAATTGCCCGACTGTAATTTGTTCACCCAACATGCTTTTATCTTATGGGAGAGACACTCTAGTGAACTGTGGACCCCGGTCCTATTCTTTACATAGCATACAATCTACTGCAATTGTGTTTTACTGTTTTCTTGCAAACAATCATCTTCCACTCGATACGTTTAATCCTTTGTTACAGCAAGCCGGTGAGATTGACAACCTCACTGTTTCGTTGGGGCAAAGTACTTTGTTTTGTGCAGATTCCACGTTGGCGCCGGAATCCCTGTTGTTGCGCCGCATCACATTTCGCCACCATCAACCTTCAACGTGCTTCTTGGCTCCTACTGGTTCGATTAAACCTTGGTTTCATACTGAGGGAAACTTGCTTCTATACGCATCATACCTTCCACTTGGGGTTCCCAACGGACGTGTGCATCTACGCGTATCAAGCTAAATTTCTGGCGCCGTTGCCGGGGAGATCAAGACACGCTGCAAGGGGAGTCTCCACTTCTCAATCTCTTTACTTTGTTTTTGTCTTGCTTTATTTTATTTACTACTTTGTTTGCTGCACCTAAACAAAACAAAAAAAATTAGTTGCTAGTTTTACTTTATTTACTGTCTTGTTCTCTATATCAAAAACACAAAAAAATTAGTTACTTGCATTTACTTTATCTAGTTTGTTTTATTTACTGTTGCTAAAATGAATACTCCTGAAAATACTAAGTTGTGTGACTTTACAAATGCAAATAATAATGATTTTCTATGCACACCTATTGCTCCACCTGCTACTACAGCAGAATTCTTTGAAATTAAACCTGCTTTACTAAATCTTGTCATGAGAGATCAATTTTCTGGTGTTAGTTCTGATGATGCTGCTGCCCATCTCAATAATTTTGTTGAACTTTGTGAAATGCAAAAGTATAAGGATGTAGATGGTGATATTATTAAATTGAAAGTGTTTCCTTTCTCATTAAGAGGAAGAGCTAAAGACTGGTTGCTATCTTTGCCTAAGAATAGTATTGATTCATGGACTAAATGTAAGGATGCTTTTATTGGTAGATATTATCCTCCCGCTAAAATTATATCTTTGAGAAGTAGCATAATGAATTTTAAGCAATTAGATACTGAACATGTTGCTCAAGCATGGGAGAGAATGAAAACTTTGGTAAATAATTGCCCAACCCATGGACTGACTACTTGGATGATCATCCAAACCTTCTATGCAGGACTAAATTTTTCTTCGCGGAATTTATTGGATTCAGCTGCTGGAGGTACCTTTATGTCCATCACTTTGGGGGCGGCTACAAAACTTCTTGATGATATGATGATAAATTACTCTGAATGGCACACGGAAAGAGCTCCACAAGGTAAGAAGGTAAATTCTGTTGAAGAAACCTCTTCCTTGAGTGATAAGATTGATGCGATTATGTCTATGCTTGTGAATGGTAGATCTAATGTAGATCCAAATAATGTTCCTTTAGCTTCATTGGTTGCTCAAGAAGAAAATGTTGATGTGAATTTCATTAAAAACAATAATTTCAACAACAATGCTTATAGGAACAACTCGGTAATAACTATAGGCCATATCCCTCTGCTAATGGTAATGGTTATGGTAATTCTTATGGGAATTCTTACAATAATAATAGGAGTGTACCCTCTGGTCTTGAAGCTATGCTTAAAGAATTTATTAGTACACAAACTGCTTTTAACAAATCTGTTGAGGAAAAGCTTGATAAAATTGATACTATTGCTTCTAGAGTTGATAGACTTGCCTCTGATGTTAATCTTTTAAAATTGAAAGTTATGCCTAATAATGATATTGATAATAAGATTACTACTACAGCAAATGCCATCCAAGTTAGAATTAATGAGAATATAAGATTAATGGCTGAATTGCGTGCTAGGTGGGATAGAGAAGAAAATGAAAAACTAGCTAAAGAGAATAATGTAGCTAAAGTTTGGACTATTACCACCACTAGTAATGCTAATTCTTCACATGTTGCTGCACCTCCTACTATCAATGGTAAAATAATTGGTGTTGGCAATGTTTCTACTCCTAGTGCAAAGCGTACAAAACTGCCTGAAATTGCTAAAACTGCTGAAACTGCTTGTGATAAAACTGCTGAAATTTTTTCCAACCTTGGGAACAATGATCCCATTGCTGTAGCTCATAATGATTTAGATTTTGATGATTGCCACATCTCTGAAGTTATAAAGTTCTTACAAAAACTTGCTAAAAGTCCTAATGCTAGTGCTATAAATTTAGCCTTTACAAAACATATTACAAATGCTCTCATAAAAGCTAGAGAAGAGAAACTAAAACTTGAAACTTCTATTCCTAGAAAGTTAGAAGATGGTTGGGAGCCCATCATTAAAATGAAATTCAATGACTTTGAATGTAATGCTTTATGTGATCTTGGTGCAAGTATTTCTGTTATGCCTAAAAAGATTTATGATATGCTTGACTTGCCACCATTGAAGAATTGTTATTTGGATGTTAATCTTGCCGATAATGTTAAAAAGAAACCTTTGGGGAGGATTGATAATGTGCACATTACGGTTAACAATAACCTTGTCCCCGTTGATTTTGTTGTCTTGGATATCGAATGCAATGCATCTTGTCCTATTGTGTTGGGAAGACCTTTTCTTCGAACCTGTTATTGATATGAGGGAAGGTAATATTAAATATCAATTTCCTCTCAAGAAAGGTATGGAACACTTCCCTAGAAAGAGAATGAAGTTGCCTTTTGATTCTATTATTAGAACAAGTTATGATGTTGATGCTTCTACTCTCGATGTTACTTGATTTGCACTTTCTGCGCCTAGCTGAAAGGCGTTAAAGAAAAGCGCTTATGGGAGACAACCCATGTTTTTACTACAGTACTTTGTTTTATATTTGAGTCTTGGAAGTTGTTTACTACTGTAGCAACCTCTCCTTATCATGTTTTTGTGCCAAGTAAAGTTTCTATGTTAAAGTTGATGTTATATTTGGGATCGTGCGCAGAAACAGCATTGCTGTCTGTCACGAATCTGGGCACAGGCCTCGTAGAAAATTCGAAAAAATCTGCCAATATACGAACGTGATCCTCAGATACGTACGCAACTTTCATTAGTTTTGAGTTTTTCCATTTGAGCAAGTCTGGTGCGCTTTAAATTGTCTTTACTGACTGTTCTGTTTTTGACAGATTCTGCCTTTTATTTCGCATTGCCTCTTTTGCTATGTTGGATTCATTTCTTTGATCCATTAATGTCCAGTAGCTTTATGCAATGTCCAGAAGTGTAAAGAATGATTGTGCCACCTCTGAACATGTGAATTATTAATTGTGCACTAACCCTCTAATGAGTTTGCTTGAAGTTTGGTGTGAAGGAAGTTTTCAAGGGTCAAGAGAGGAGTATGATATACTATGATCAAGAGGAGTGAAAGCTCTAAGCTTGGGGATGCCCCGTGGTTCACCCCTGCATATTTTAAGAAGACTCAAGTCTAAGCTTGGGGATGCCCAAGGCATCCCCTTCTTCATCGACAACATCATCAGGTTCCTCCCCTGAAACTATATTTTTATTCAGTCACATCTTGTGTTCTTTACTTGGAGCGTCGATTTGTTTTTATTTTTGTTTTTGTTTGAATAAAATGGATCCTAGCATTCACTTTGTGGGAGAGAGACACGCTCCGCTGTTGCATATGGACAAATATGTCCTTAGGCTTTACTCATAATGTTCATGGCGAAGTTTCTTCTTCGTTAAATTGTTATATGGTTGGAATTGGAAAATGCTACATGTAGTAATTCTAAAATGTCTTGGATAATGTGATACTTGGCAATTGTTGTGCTCATGTTTAAGCTCTTGCATCATATGCTTTGCACCCATTAATGAAGAAATACATAGAGCTTGCTAAAATTTGATTTGCATATTTGGTCTCTCTAAGGTCTAGATAATATCTAGTATTGAGTTTTGAACAACAAGGAAGACGGTGTAGAGTCTTATAATGTTTACAATATGTCTTTTATGTGAGTTTTGCTGCACCTGTTCATCCTTGAGTTTGCTTCAAACAACCTTGCTAGCCTAAACCTTGTATCGAGAGGGAATACTTCTCATGCATCCAAAATCCTTGAGCCAACCACTATGCCATTTGTGTCCACCATACCTACCTACTACATGGTATTTCTCCGCCATTCCAAAGTAAATTGCTTGAGTGCTACCTTTAAAATTCCATCATTCACCTTTGCAATATATAGCTCATGGGACAAAATAACCTTAAAAACTATCGTAGTATTGAATATGTACTTATGCACTTTATCTTTTATTAAGTTGCTTGTTGTGCGATAACCATGCTTCTGGGGAACGCCATCAACTATTGTTGAATATCATGTGAGTTGCTATGCATGTCCGTCTTGTCTGAAGGATCTATCACCTTAGTGGTTGGAGCATGCAAAATTGTTAGAGAAGAACATTGGGCCGCTAACTAAAGCCATGAATCATGGTTGAAGTTTCAGTTTTGGACATATATCCTCAATCTCATATGAGAATAATAATTGTTGCTACATGCTTATGCATTTAAGAGGAGTCCATTATCTGTTGTCTATGTTGTCCCGGTATGGATGTCTAAGTTGAGAATAATCAAAAACGAGAAATCCAAAATGCGAGCATTCTCCTTAGACCTTTGTACAGGCATGGAGGTACCCCTTTGTGACACTTGGTTGAAACATGGCATGCAAAGATCCGGTAGTCCAAGCTAAGTAGGACGAGGTGCGGGCACTATTAGTACACTATGCATGAGGCTTGCAACTTGTAAGATATAATTTACATAACTCATATGCTTTATTACTACCGTTGACAAAATTGTTTCATGTTTTCAAAATAAAAGCTCTAGCACAAATACAGCAATCGATGCTTTCCTCTTTGAAGGACCTTTCTTTTACTTTTATTGTTGAGTCAGTTTACCTATCTCCCTCCACCTCAAGAAGCAAACACTTGTGTGAACTGTGTATTGATTCCTACATACTTGCATATTGCACTTGTTATATTACTTTATGTTGACAATATCCATGAGATATACATGTTATAAGTTGAAAGCAACCGCTGAAACTTAATCTTCCTTTGTGTTGCTTCAACACCTTTACTTTGATTTATTGCTTTATGAGTTAACTCTTATGCAAGACTTATTGATGCTTGTCTTGAAGTACTATTCATGAAAAGTCTTTGCTTTATGATTCACTTGTTTACTCATGTCATTACCTTTGTTTTGATCGCTGCATTCATTACATATGTTTACAAATAGTATGATCAAGATTATAATGGCATGTCACTTCAGAAATTATCTTTGTTATCGTTTTACCTCTCGGGACGAGCAGAACTAAGCTTGGGGATGCTGATACGTCTCCAACGTATCGATAATTTCTTATGTTCCATGCTACTTTATTGATGATACCTACATGTTTTATGCACACTTTATGTCATATTTGTGCATTTTCCGGAACTAACCTATTAACAAGATGCCGAAGAGCCAGTTGCCGTTTTCTGCTGTTTTTGGTTTCAGAAATCCTAGTAAGGAAATATTCTCGGAATTGGACGAAATCTTCGCCCAGGGTCCTATTTTTGCACGGAGCTTCCAGAAGACCGAAGAGATAACGAAGTGGGGCGACGAGCCGCCACCATAGGGCCGCGCGGCCGAGGGGGCCGCCTATGGTGTGGGCCCCTCGTCAGCCCCCGACCTACCCTTCCGCCTACTTAAAGCCTCCGTCGAAACCCCAGCACCGAGAGCCACGATACGGAAAACCTTCCAGAGACGCCGCCGCCGCGAATCCCATCTCGGGGGATTCGGAGATCGCCTCCGGCACCCTGCCGGAGAGGGGATTCATCTCCCGGAGGACTCTTCATCGCCATGATCGCCTCCGGAGTGATGAGTGAGTAGTTCACCCCTGGACCATGGGTCCATAGCAGTAGCTAGATGGTCGTCTTCTCCTTGTTGTGCTTCATTGTTGGATCTTGTGAGCTGCCTAACATGATCAAGATCATCTATATGTAATTCTATATGTTGTGTTTGTCGGGATCCGATGGATAGAGAATACTATGTTATGGTGATTATCAATCTATTGTTTATGTGTTGTTTATGATCTTGCATGCTCTCCGTTATTAGTAGAGGCTCTGGCCAAGTTTGTACTCTTAACTCCAAGAGGGAGTATTTATGCTCGATAGTGGGTTCATGCCTTCATTGACACCTGGGACAGTGACAGAAAGTTCTAAGGTTGTGATGTCTTGTTGCCACTAGGGATAAAACATTGATTCTATGTCTAAGGATGTAGTTGTCGATTACATACGCACCATACTTAATGCAATTGTCTGTTGCTTTGCAACTTAATACTGAATGGGGTTCGGATGATAACCTGAAGGTGGACTTTTTAGGCATATATGCAGTTGGATGGCGGTCTATGTACTTTGTCGTAATGCCCGGATTAAATCTCACTATATTTATCATATCATGTATATGCATTGTTATGCCTTTCTCTATTTGTCAATTGCCCGACTGTAATTTGTTCACCCAACATGCTTTTATCTTATGGGAGAGACACCTCTAGTGAACTGTGGACCCCGGTCCTATTCTTTACATAGCATACAATCTACTGCAATTGTGTTTTACTGTTTTCTTGCAAACAATCATCTTCCACTCGATACGTTTAATCCTTTGTTACAGCAAGCCGGTGAGATTGACAACCTCACTGTTTCGTTGGGGCAAAGTACTTTGGTTTTGTTGTGCAGATTCCACGTTGGCGCCGGAATCCCTGTTGTTGCGCCGCATCACATTTCGCCACCATCAACCTTCAACGTGCTTCTTGGCTCCTACTGGTTCGATTAAACCTTGGTTTCATACTGAGGAAACTTGCTTCTATACGCATCATACCTTCCACTTGGGGTTCCCAACGGACGTGTGCATCTACGCGTATCAAGCCGCCATCGCGGAAGATCGGGGAGAGTCTCTGTTGGTGCAACCCGGAAGGAAGTCTCGCATCGGCACTGCCATCTCCACCGCCATCTTCATCAACGCTGCTGCTCCCATGAAGAGGGAGTAGTTCTCCATCGAGGCTCGGGGCTGTACCGGTAGCTATGTGGTTCATCTCTCTCCTATGTACTTCAATACAATAATCTCATGAGCTGCCTTACATGATTGAGATTCATATGATGATGCTTGTAATCTAGATGTCATTGTGCTAGTCAAGTGAGTTTTACTTATGTGATCTCCGGAGACTCCTTGTCCCACGTGTGTAAAGGTGACGTGTGTGCACCGTGTGGGTCTCTTAGGCTATATTTCACAGAATACTTATTCGCTGTTATGAATGGCATAGTGAAGTGCTTATTTATATCTCTTTATGATTGCAATGTGTTTTGTATCACAATTTATCTATGTGCTACTCTAGCAATGTTATTAAAGTAGTTTTATTCCTCCTGCACGATGTAATGGTGACAGTGTGTGCATCCGTGTTAGTACTTGGTTTATGCTATGATCATGATCTCTTGTAGATTGCGAAGTTAACTATTGCTATGATAGTATTGATATGTATTATTCCTCCTACATAAGCATGAAGGTGACAGTGTGCATGCTACGTTAGTACTTGGTTTAGTCGTATTGATCTATCTTATACTCTAAGGTTACTTAAATATGAACATTGAATTGTGGAGCTTGTTAACTCCGGCATTGAGGGTTCGTGTAATCCTACGCAATGTGTTCATCATCCAACAAGAGTGTAGAGTATGCATTTATCTATTCTGTTATGTGATCAAAGTTGAGAGTGTCCACTAGTGAAAGTCTATTCCCTAGGCCTTGTTCCTAAATACTGCTATCGCTGCTTGTTTACTGTTTTACCTACTGCTGCGTTACTACCGCTTGTTTACTTCCTACAATATTACTACCATCAACTGCACGCCGCAAGCTATTTTCTGGCGCCGTACTACTGCTCATATTCATTCATACCACTTGTATTTCACTATCTCTTCGCCGAACTAGTGCACCTATTAGGTGTGTTGGGGACACAAGAGACTTCTTGCTTTGTGGTTGCAGGGTTGCATGAGAGGGATATCTTTGACCTCTTCCTCCCTGAGTTCGATAAACCTTGGGTAATCCACTTAAGGGAAACTTGCTGCTGTTCTACAAACCTCTGCTCTTGGAGGCCCAACACTGTCTACAAGAATAGAAGCACCCATCACACCTCCCGCCGATGCCGATGCCGATATCGGCATGGTCAGAACGGCTATGCTCGCCGCCACTGCTAGGTCACCGTCGGGATGCACCCTCAATCCCGTCCCCTCATTCGATCACTGACACACCAGAGATATCGCCGAGGCAAATGCCGAACGTACATGCTGATGCCAATGCCAAACATGCACGCCGTTGTGGGCACGACCACGCCGCCTCGCTATGCTGGACGCCACAGACCACCGCGAGGTCTTTCCCTTCGCCACCACAATCCCCTAGCACCCATCTATACACGCCAGAAAGGAGAGACACTAGTTTTCTCTACATTGCCCGCGTTCATGTCCGACACCGTCAGTCAAAGTGTTGAGGTAGTCGTCGATGTCCTCGACCATTTCTTCTTTTCTTTGCATGGTTAAATGCTTCTAGTTCATATCTATCTAATGCGTCTGGTCTCGCCTCATGCAGTTCTTTGTGGACGTCGATCTCATCTCGGCACCCCGCAGGCCACCTCCTCCGTGCTATCATTGTAGAGCTCCGTTTAAAATCTAATCCTACCCGTGTATTGCCCCTTGTATCAGCGTCATGACCCCACTTGTCATTCGATATACGGAAGCCCCACTCGTCTGTGTTTTCATCAGGGATACGTCGATGCTTATGGTCAAACAAAGATGGATGGTCTGACGCGTCTTTGCAGGCTCTACGTGGCCCCACTAGTCAGCAGATAACGGTCAAAGTTGTTGAACCATCAGGCAACCGGCCGTTCCAGCACTTGTGCGGGTTTCAGATAAAGGCTTGGGCAAAACTGAGGGAAAACTAAGCGACTGGAAAAACTGAGCACAACTAAGGACACAAGGGCACGAAAATAGAAATCCCATTAAAAATGATAAATCATCCCTAGATGATATCAATTATGCACTTAGCAAAGGTAATAATTAGCAGCATGGATGATAAAGAAGGGAAGCATGGATTATACTTTAGCTTGGGAAAAAGAATATGAAACTTTGCAAATAAGTTGAGAAGCATGGACAAACAGAATCATCAGATTTATGGTAATGCAACATAATGAGTACTATGTACGTAGAAGCCAAAAAAATGAAAATCTATACTATTATATTGGAGTGGGTTGTAGGTCGTCAAACGCGTTTGGTGAAGGATATTTGGAGCATCTGGACCATCCAGTTTGCCCGCACCACCTCTCTCGCGAAATTAACATGCCAAAATCTCCCTAATAATTCTTGATTGGTACTTGCCAAAATCTACTTCTTTGGGACTAAAGACGGAGTCGTATCAAATCAAATCTTCATTATCCCCCAGACACCTTTCTGCGAAATCCCCATGATTTTTCCGTCTACACCGCCACCATCAGAGGCACAAACTCTCTCTGCCTTTGCCTTCTCTTTCTCTTAGCTCTCCCCCGATAAACACATAATGCGCGCCGATGACCGATATGAGCTTCTCTGGTTGACGCGCGCCTTGGAGAATATCATCAGTGCGACACAATCGAGTAGGGGTGGAAACTGGTAGTGGGTAGTCCATATTATCCAAAATTTGCATTCGAGAAGCTAAAAATGGAAGTGGAAATATCTGAATCCGGACGTCTGTGAAAATTGATATTGTAGAGGGGCGCCTGCTTCAGTCCATACAAGGACCGAGAGAGCAGGCACACGTCATCGGGGTGCTCGACGTCGACGAAGCTGATGGGCTGCTGGCAGTACACCTGCTCCGACAGATGGCCATGGAAGAAGGCGTTGGAGACGTCTATCTGATGCAGCCGCCACACGCGAGAGGTGGCGAGGTGCAACACCGTGCGGATCGTGCCCGGTTTAACAACCGGGGCAAACGTGTCCGTGAAGTCGACACCAGCGCGTTGTCGAAAGCCGCGCACGACCCATCGCGCCTTGTAGCGCTCGAGAGTACCATTAGAGCCGAGCTTGTGCTTGAAGACCCATTTGCCGGTGATGACGTTAGCACGAGGGGGCTGGGAACCAGCTCCCAGGTCCGGTTGCGCTGCAGCGCATCGTACTCCTCCTGCATGGCGGCGCGCTAATGCGGGTCGCGCAAGGCGGCGCGAGCCGAGGTGGGCACCGGCGAGAGGGCGGAGGTGGACGGCGCACCAACAGCATCAGCAGCAGCCTGCCCGGTCCAGGAGCCGGTTGGACCGGCCTGGGAGCCGGCTGGCCCGACCCATGGCCCGGTCTGACCGGCCTGGTGACCGGATGGGCGGCTGGAGCCCGGTTTGACCGGGGCTGGCACTGGCCTGGCCGGTCCTGGGTCAGCGGGGAGGGCGCCTCCCCCTCGCTGAGCGAAGGCACTCCGCCGTCATGCGGCAGGACACTGTTGCCGCTGTCCCAGGCAGACGCGACGGACGGGGACGCCGTGCAGACGTACTGGTCGGCGGGGTAGCGCGTAGACGGCCGCCGCACGCCCGCACGTGCTCGGGTGAGCATGGGCGCAGGAACCGCAGCGACGGGCGGTGAGGTGCGACGAGGCGGCCGATGAAGCAGGCGACGAAGAGGCGGTCGGGCTGGTCGACGACGCCGGAGGCGGCGCAGGAATAGGCAACGGGGGCGCCTCGTCGCGGCGCCACGGCGACGGAGACGCTGGGACAGGCGGGCCGGCGAGGCCACCGCGGTAAGTCGTCGGCGCGCGGGGCCGGCCACAAGGGGGCTAGCAGGCGCCGGGGGCGTTGTCGGAGGCGTCACCAAGAGTCGCTGCTGAAACGGAAAAACCAACTCGTCAAAGTACACGTGCCGGGAGGTGAGGACACGATGTGAGACCGGTTCGTAGCAGCGGTAGCCCTTGGTGTTGGCGGGGTAGCCGAGAAACACACAAGGGAGAGAGCGCGCAAGCTTGTGCGCGGCGGTGGCAGCAGTGTTAGGATAACACCGGCAGCCGAAGATGCGGAGGTCATCATAGGCGGGCGGCGCACCGTAGAGGAGGTGATGCGGCGTGTAAGACCAACGCACACGACACGGGCGAATGTTGACGTGGAGAGTCGCCGTGGCAAGAGCATCCGGCCAGAAACGTGGGGGCATGTATGCGTGGAACAGAAGGGTGCGGACGCAGTCGTTGAGAGTACGAAGCATCCGTTTAGCACGACTGTTCCGTGGAGAAGTGTAGGGACACGTGAGGCGGAAGACGGCGCCATGGGCGGCGAGAAGTGAGCGAATAGTGATGTTGTCGAACTCTTTGCCATTGTCGGTTTGTAAGGCATGGATGGGCAACCGAATTGAGTGGAAACGAAGGCGAAAAAGGGGGTGAGGATGGCGGCAACGTCAGATTTACGACGAAGGGGAAAATTCCATACAAAATGCGAGTAATCATCCAAAATCAGTAGATAGTAGTTATAACCAGAATTACTTGGAACAGACGAGGTCCAAACATCACTATAAATAAGTTGAAACGGAAAAGACGCGACTGTTTTCCTAGACGACATGCTTCACAAGAGTGGGCATCCGTTTTATTGCAAGTAAAGGAAAAGTCTTGCATTATTTGACGCAGAGCGGCGGAGCTAGGATGGCCGAAGCGAGCGTGCCAGAGATCGACACCGGCGGAGAGGAGGAGGGCGGCGAGGGCGACTCAGCGTCGCAGTAGTTGAAAGGGGATGATGGTTAGGGTTGTTTGGTTGAGAGGGAGAGAGAGTGCGACTGGTGGGCTGACTGACTTGATCAGTCTGGTTTAACCAAACCAGTCCACCTAACTAGTGGGCTCCAAGGGCATATATGTCTTTACCCAAATACCCCAAATTCTATAAATCCTTAAAATCCAAAATAAAAAGCCGAAAATGAAATAAAAATAGGAAAATAATAAAATAAATATTCTATATTGCAATTTAATTCTTAAAATTATTTTTTGAATAAAGTTTCAAAACCTCAAACTTATTAATTAAAAATAATTCCAAGAATAAAAAACCATTACTCTTAAGTAAAAAAATAAGGAAAATTTTAGGAAATTCCTAAAAATAAATTACAAACTTAAATTCCATTTTCCTATTAAGTACTTTAAAATAAGAAGAGAAAATTATTAAAAATATTATCTCTACTAATTAAAACAATTATTAAAAATCTCATAAAAGTCTTAAATAATAATTATTAATTCTTTTGAAATTTATAATTAATCCTTATTCTTTAAATGAATTCAAATTAATTATACTAACTCAAATTTAAGAATTTGAATAACAATCATCACATAAGGGGTAACACCACCTGATAATTCACTAAAGCATGCATCATTTGGATCTTTAACCATTGCCATTACCGAACAAGGATGCTACTTTTTAGAACCCGATGTCCCGGGTCAGTACCTTGCGGTATACATGCAAAAGTTTATCGCTTGCTCATGTCAATTGATTACTTTTATCAAAATACTTGGAACTTACTATTTGTGTCACTCCTTCCCATTACAAAGAAAAGTATTACTTTTTCAATTATGAACATGGTTATGTGGTGGGCAATGGAATCATGGTATAACTATGTTGGAGGTTCCATTGCAACTAGGTTTAAATCCTCATAGGATTAAAAACAAATGTCGTCTACTGATTTTTGTGATGTAATAACTGTGTTAGTTATAAGGTCTGGAGTGGGATGGAGCAGTTAGATGTACCTTTTTTTCCCTCGCTTGTCAATTGATGCACTTTACTGAAGCGGTAGCGTCCTCTGGGAGCAACATGAGTGGCCGGGAGCCCTCAAGTCCACAAGGTACTGTGGTCTACAAAGGGTTGTAGAAGACCGGTGAAGGCTATAGAGGTCGGAACCTACCCAAAGGGGTACGTAGCCCGGAGAGGGTATATCATCAAGGTCGAGAAGACCGACGAGGATCCAAGGCCAGAACTACAACAAGG
Organism: Lolium multiflorum; assembly: GCA_030979885.1. Lineage (NCBI taxonomy): Eukaryota > Viridiplantae > Streptophyta > Magnoliopsida > Poales > Poaceae > Lolium > Lolium multiflorum. Next base: position 34,974,406 of record CM061752.1, read on the forward strand.
GTGTGTATGCGGGGTTGCGGAGAAGGACAATGATTGACTTAGACCTTAGACTGGGCCCCATCTTAAAGAAGTATGGATGGGAAAGTACGCCTGGCTGTGTGCCACAAGGCTAAGTTCTCTTACGGAAAAAGTAACACACCTCTGAAGAGTGTATTTAATTGTGGCTTGTTACTCCTAGTTCTGGAAATAAACTGTGAACACTGCAGGAAAGAAAGTCCATGAAGTTCTAGACACATGTGAAGGCTGACGAACATAGTTTTTCAGAATAAAAGCAACTCTTTGAAGAAAGATTTACAAAAACATGCATTTCCTGCGAATTTATGGTCTATGGTTGTAATTAGTGCGTCAAACACTTTTTTCTATAATGAACTTTCTAAGTATGCTCGTACTCACCCTTCTTTGAATCCCATGCTTTGACTGCAAGAACAACCGGGAGGAGGTCACCGAAGGAGCTGAATACACCGAAGACAGCTGCTACAAAGAACCAAACTTATCCAGAGGAGTCGAAGGCATCAACTATGTGATTGCCTACGACACAGAGGGAGACGACGAGGAGGCTGAAGAGTAGTTGTAACACTTAAGTTAGTTAGTCGGGCATCATTAAACCTTATAGAATAAAGCTGCACAAGTAGTCATGGTACTTAGTTTACTTCTATTTGTTGTTCGAAAGTCCTTTAGTGTTGAACTAGAACTAGACCAAGGAGAAACTCAAGTGTGATGTACATATGTGGTTTGTAATATTAAGTGTTTAAATAAAAAACTAGTTATGTTTTCGTTAACTACTTCTATCGATGTAATATTTACAAATTGGCATTTCACAACTGTTATATACCTAGTACAGTATGCAGTGGTATAGTGGGTTACGGCATAGTAATGTTTGTTCCTTAAAATATAAAAGTTCATGCCTCAACATATATCCTCCCCGGATGCTGCTGTGTTTGAACCACATGAAAATACTTGTCTTGTAACAAACCTGCACGTACATAAGACACGCGACGTTCACATCCATCGTGCAGCATATGGCAGCGCTCGCCCGTGCTCGAACCATGAAAATCCAAAGAAACGCTTCTTCTGGTCTCCCCTCCTACCCTCTTCTTCTTTTGTTCTGACGAAACGAAACAGTTGCGTCCTTCCGAACAGTACGTAGCCGCAGAATGGCCGCTCTCCAAACGGCGGCTCTGCTGCTGCTACTTCTGCTGGCCGTCGCCTCCGAGGCCGCGGAGCCGCCGCAGCAAGAGCGGACAGCGCTCCAGGAGTTCCTGCTCGGCACGCCGCACGAGCGCTCGCTGGGGTGGAACTCGCCGTTGGCACCCTCGGCGTGCCTCTGGTTCGGCGTCACCTGCGACGCGGCCAACGCCACGGTCGTCGCGGTCCGCCTGCCCGGCGTCGGTCTTGTCGGTGACTTCCCCGCCGGCACGCTCGGCAAGCTCACGTCCCTGCACACCCTCTCCCTCCGCTCTAACCGGCTCTTCGGCGCCGTGCCCGGCGACATTTTCTCTCTTCCCAACCTCCACTCGCTCTACCTCCAGAACAACCGCCTCTCCGGCTCTATCCCGCCAGAGCTCGCCGGGCTCACGGCGCTCCGGCACCTGGCGCTGTACGACAACGAGCTCTCCGGCGAGATACCGGCCGCGCTCGACGGCCTGGCACAGCTCCGTTCGGTCAGGCTGGATGGTAACCGTCTCTCCGGCAGCATCCCGAGCCTGAGCGGCCTCAGACGGCTCGAGGTGTTCAACGTGTCTGAAAACCAGCTCGACGGCGCCATCCCAACCTTCCTCGCGCGCTTCCCGCCCGAGTCATTCGCCGGAAACCCCGGACTCTGCGGCGAGCCCCTCAACAGTCCCTGCCCGGTATCGTCGGGGAAGAAGAAGGGGCTATCCGGCGCGGCGATCGCGGCCATTGCCGTAGGAGCAGCGGCGGCCGCGCTGCTCGCACTCGTCCTGCTCGTCCTCTGCTTCTGCCGCCGGCGCCGGGACGCGGCTGCCACCGGCGACAACAGCGGGAACAAAGCGATGTCCACGCCGACGCAGGAGAGAGGGTTCACGCCGTCGCCGGTGTCCGGCGAGATGACCGACCTGGCCGACCTGACATCCTCAAAAGACCTCGTCCCGTCGGCGGGGGAGACAACGACTCGCCGGCTGGTGTTCGTGGGCGGCGCCGGCGCCGGCGGCTACAGCTTCGACCTGGAGGACCTGCTGCGCGCGTCGGCGGAGGTGCTGGGGAAGGGCGGCGCCGGGACGACGTACAGGGCGGTGCTAGAGGACGGGGCGACGGTGGTGGTGAAGCGGCTCAAGGACGTGGTGGCGGCGCGGCGGGAGTTCGCGTCCGCCTTGGAGGCGCTGGGGCGGGTGGAGCACCGCAACCTGCTCCCCGTCCGCGCGTACTACTTCTCCAAGGACGAGAAGCTCCTCGTCGCCGACTACCTCCCCGCCGGCAGCCTCGCCGCGGCGCTCCACGGTCAGTTATCTCCTTACTCTCAGTCTCAGTCAGTGACAGTTGTATTATTGCACTTGAAAATTGAAGTAAACTCCGGTCAAGGTGTAGAATTCAGTCACAGCGCTGTCCAAATATTCAATCAGTGCAAGGGACAAGACGACGGCGATGGTTCCGTCATTTTTGTAGCTTCTGAAATATCGTAAGTAGGAAAATGATTGGGAGGTATAGCAAAGGCGATTCCATTTGGCTAGCGCGCGTACGTTGTTGAAAGTTACGTACTAATTCCAAAACATTCAAAGGGAATAAGAGATGATCAACCGGTGGCTCGGCTGTGCCATTAATTGGTTATCCATCCGTGATGGCATCCTGTGGCCGCCTAGTCATGGTCTTTGATTGATCTCAACGTATATATTGTCTGTTCTGCAATCAGTTTAGTGCCACGAAAAAGGAAAGAGAATTATACTGTTGCAGTTTGCTGCCTAATTTTGACCTGAATCTTCTCAATTATTCCGTAGATCACTAGTGTAGTGTAGGTCTGTAGACTTGGGCTTAGTTTATATGAATAAGTTCGATAGACCTGCCAAACAACTCTACTCTTCCTCCATGAATAAATGTACTTTGTTCTAGAAAAATATTTATTTCAAATATTGAATTTGTGGTATGCCGCCCCGGACCCCCCCTTGGCGGGGTCGACATTTGTATTCGACTTGTTGTTTTGATATAATACATGAGTTCAGGTGGGCAAATCGCCCCCCGTTGATTTCTCCAAAAAAAAAATTGAATCTGTGGATGTCCGACGAAATAATCCCGCAACTCAAATTCCCTAAACTATCACGGTGTATTCTCGAAAAAACTGACAATACCAATGACCTATCAGATCCAGTGCAACCGAGCTTGTGGTGCAACATGCTAACTTGAAAATTACATGTTAAAGCTATCAAAATGCTGCAAATAATTTAGCAGAGAGATAAAGCATGCATTTACAATGTCAAAAAACATTGAGTTTAAACTTGGCTAACAGCTAAAAACACAAAAGTCAAAATATTAAGTCGGACCGTGAAATGAGCTCATGAACATAAATTTTGTGATACATGTTATACTCTATGCTAATTTATCCTTCTGACAACTTTTAACATGCTACCGGTTGCACCACAAGAAGCAACAAATTGCATATTACCACCAAGACTGGGGCTAGAATTGATCACAAGCACCACATAGTTAACATTATACGAAAACATCCACTACTGGGACAAGTCATTGCCCATAACCCTGAACGATAATTTAAATGTGGATTTGCAATTATGTCAAACTTAAACTGCCTTTTGTCCAAATTTTAGGCTACCTTGGGCTGAAAAGGTTAGGGGTCCACATAGGACATCATTTCTGATTCGTTAATTGTCAGCCAACTACAAACAAGATACCCACTCCAATCCACAATAAGTGAAGCCCCAACATTTATTGTCATGAATTAAAGCCCAACATTTATTGTGGATCGTAACTGATTTATGACCAAACAAAAGGTTATTTTGGGATTAAATTTTAACATCATATAGGAGACTACACATGATTTTCTAGAATTGTCTGTACTTTTTCGTAGGTTTGAATTCTTACCAAAAGAAATCCCTGCGCAATTTAGTTTGTGTGCAACAGCTTACCTGAATTATGGTGGTCTGCACTCAAATGTTAACAATGATCTCAGAAAACTTTCCCATCTAGTAGAAATAACGAAGCAATCAAACGGTCCAGGCGTTTCTTCCAAGTTGCAACTTCATATGCAACTAGATAAATCTCAATTGCAACTTAAATAAAACTCATGAATCATGGTGTAACCTATAAACTAGGAGTCGAGTGAGAATTAAGGTAATTCTCGTTCGTGTGTGAATGAGCAAAACCGTTAAATAAATAAATGGTGCTTATGAGCAACTCTAGCCCCAATTATAATGATTCTTTGTGGTTAACTCCACCACGAACTTAGGTGAACTGAATGCGTCATCCCGTCTAATTTTGCATCACCATTGGTCACAAGTTCATGCATATGTTTTATGTTACCGTACAGATCGATACAAAGCTCCTTTGTTTTAAGATTTTGCTCATATATAGTTGGCAGTTCACAGTTTCACACTAGCTGAAAATCTCACTTTCCACCTCTCGACCTGCAGGCAGCCGAGGATCCGGGCAAACGCCAATGGACTGGGACGCGCGCGCGCGGGCGGCGCTGTGCGCGGCGCGTGGGATGGCGCACCTGCACGCGGCGCACGGCCTTGTCCACGGCGACGTCAAGTCCTCAAACCTGTTGCTCCGGCACGGCGGCGACCCTGACAACGCCGCCGCGCTCTCCGACTACTCCCTGCAGCACCTCTTCGCCCCGCTGCCCCCATCCGCGCGTGCCGGCGGATACCACGCGCCGGAGTTGGTGGACCGGCGTCGGCCCACGTTCAGCTCGGACGTGTACTCCCTTGGGGTGCTCTTCCTCGAGATGCTCACCGGCAAGTGCCCAGCTTCGGGGACGGCCGGCGTCGACGGCGGTGGCGCGGCGTTGGACCTGCCTCGGTGGGTGCAGTCGGTGGTGCGGGAGGAGTGGACGGCGGAGGTGTTCGACCAGGAGCTGGTGCGGCTGGGAGGCGGCGCGGAGGAGGAGATGGTGGCGCTGCTGCAGGTGGCCATGGCGTGCGCGGGGACCTCACCTGATGCGCGGCCGGAGGCGACGGAGGTGCTGAAGAGGGTCGAGGAGATCGGCGGAGGTCGGCACGGGCGGGCCACGGCGGAGGAGGAGGGGTCGTGGGGCACGCCGACTGGTGCGTCACCGTGACTCATCTACCGGGACATAAACACACACGCAATGTAATGAAGGCAGCACAGCACAACAAATGTACTGAATGCATTCGCAAAAGAATGTCATGGTAAAATGCAAACGTGTACCTGAGCATAGGGGTATGTTGTTTTTTTTCCGATCACATCAGATAATTAACGCTACACCTTCATTGACTTATCCGGTATGGCTAATCACTTCCTCCGGTGAATGCAAATGTAAGCATTTTTTGTTTGAAAAAGTGGTTTTGACTTGTTCACCGTGACTCATCTATCGGGACACAGTGGCGGACCCAGGATTAACATTGAGAGGGGCAAGAATGTGTTTATTGGATAAAAAAATATTTTTAAGTGTGGGCAAATCACTCTTTAAAGGAGCTATTACAAGGAGAATGAACATTTGAGTGGGGGCAGCTGCCCCCCTTGGCAACACCCTGGATCCGCCCATGTCGGGACATAAACACACGAGCGATGTACTGAAGGCAGCACAGCGCAACAAATGTACTGAATACATTCGCAAAACAAAACAAAAAATGTCATGGTAAAATGCATACATACGTGTACCTGAGCATAGTAGGGGTCTGTTGTTTTTTTCGATCAGAGCAGACAATGCTACACTTACATTGTCTTGTCCGGTATGGATAATCACTTCCTCGGGCGAATGCAAATGTAAGCATTTTTTTTTTGAAAAAGTTGTTTTGAGTGGTTTTGTATTAATTAAAAAACACAGGTTTTGTTGCAGTCTTTTCAAGCTGGTCTTGATGCTCCTTTTTTTCGTCCTCTCGGTAACTAGCATCAACATTACACTTCAGCCATCCTTGGAGAGGTTTTCTCGTTGTCCCTTTTTCCTTCATGCTTAGCTTGTTGCTTCTGCACACCAACTAAATTTATAGGTGCTTTGCCTTTCCTATCAATATTGCCTTTTCCAGATGCTAATCCCTGAAAAGTACTTGGATAATTCTAAAGAAAACTGACAGAGATATCAATGGATGAATCACCTTTGTGTAAAATTATATATCTTCTATGATATGCCATGCCCTCCACCAAATAACTCATCTGTTTCTTAAGTCATGATTTAAGCTATGTAGCAAAACAAGCACCCAATCATGCCCTATATATGCTAGTTTAGTTTTAGGCGGAAACTCCCAAATCTCACTTAAACCTTGTCTCACAGCCAACACCTTCGTACATTTCATGGTTGCGTGGTATCCCGACTCCTCTTCCATCCCGCAAATGGAGCGAGTAGGTAGGACATTAGGCAATGCCCATAGGTATGGACTTGGGTTTTAGGAAAAAGAGCATGCTAGTGGTTTCCTCGACTTGTCAGACAAATGAGGTATCCGACGAATATTAATTGGAAACTAATAAGTCACCGAGATTGTATAGATTCTAGGGTTTACAATTGTGTGTCGTATGATAAGGGTTCTGGATGGCCTCCCCGGTGGCTCCTCCTAGACCTTATATAGTGGGCTAGGTGTCAGAGTTCATACCCGGGTCGGTTACATACTATATGTCGGTTTACCCAATATGGCTAATATTTTTCTATCCCTAAAGAGCTCTAAGCTCCCACGGGTGGGAGCGTTTGTGGTTGATCCGCAGGTCTCTTTCGCGGGCCCCGCATCGAGGATTGACGCGTTGTGTGTGGTCGCAGTTGGTTCTGGGATGTACGTACTCCGTAAGGTGGTTCTCTTGGTTGATTATGCCGATTGGCCTCTCCACCGATGCATCATCTTCCTCCCCCAAATCCCCTCTCGCCGCCAGCGCCCAATGTCGCGCCTCTGCCATTGATACGTCTCAAACATATCTATAATTTTTGATGCTTCATGCTTGTTTTACACCAATTCATATATGTTTTGCTCATACTTCGTTGCACTTTTATATGATTTCCGGCACTAACCTATTAACAAGATGCCACAGTGCTAGTCCGGCACTAACCTATATGATTTCCGGCACTAAACTATTCGGACAAGTCATTGCGCATAACCCAAAAACAACAACTTAAATGTGGATTTGCAATTATGTCAAACCTAAAACTGTCTTTTGTCCAAATTTTAGGTTAGCTTGGGCTGAAAAGGTTAGGGGTACACAGACGACAGAATATATGAATTTCCAGCTAAGTTTGAAACTACAAACATGACACTCCCTCCGATCCACAATAACTGTTCGGGCTTTAGTTCAAATTTAACCAAACATAAAGTTGTTTTGGGCTTAAATTTTAACATTAAATAGGAGACTGCACATGATTTTCTAGATTTTTCCCGTACTCTTTGGGAAGGTTTGAATTCTTAGCAAAAGAAATCCCCGCCAAATATATTTTGCGTGCAAAGGCTTACAAGAATTATGGTGGTCTGCACTCAAATGTTAAAGAGGCGTGTGACTAATTCTCGGGGAGCTGAGAATTAAGCAAATTCTTAGTTAGGTGATGCATTAAAAATCTAGTTGAAACTCATGACTGACACCAACCGTGAAATAGTTCATGAATCTGAGAAAATTTTCTCATATGCAAACTCACAACTCATGACTAAGACGAATCACAAAGCAATCTAACGGTGTAGGCGTTTCTTGTAAGTTGCAACTTCATGTCCAACACTGCAAGTAGATAAATCTCAATTGCAACTCAAATATAAACTCATGAATCATGATGTAATCCTATGAACTAGGAGTCGAGTGAGAATTAAGGTAACTCTTATTCTACTTTGAATTAGCAAAAACGTTAAACGAATAAATGGTGTCTGTACAAAAATACGCACCAGGACCTGGGTTCAACGGGTAAAGGGTCAGACTAAAAAGAGGTAATTTTGTATCTCCAAAAAAGTTGAACAAAATATTTCTAGGTAGAGGGTGCATGTATGTATGTGCGTGCCAATTTTCATATCCAAATTCAAAAGTACGTAGTTTAGGCAAAAACACATAAATTTCAAATAAACAGTCTAAGGAAACTCGCCCTTTCCAAAATTTCTCCAACTTAGTGGTCGGATAACTATATACTTAGTACTGGAGTAAATTTAATAGGATTCAATCGTACCCATGTTTCAAAAAATTGGTTTTGGTGCATGTGAGCAACTCTAACCCCAATTATAATTATTTTTTGGTTTGCTCCACCACGAACTTAGGTGAACTGAATGCGTCATACCGTATAATTTTGCATCACCATTGGTCACAAGTTAATGCATATGTTTTAGGGTTAATGCTACACCTTCATTGCCTTATCCTGTATGGCTAATCACTTACTCCGGTGAATGCAAATGTAAGCATTTTTTTTTTGTTTGAAAATGTGGTTTTGAGTGGTTTTGTATTAATTAAAAAAACACAGCTTTTGTTACAATCTTTCCAAGCCAGTCTTGATGCGCATGACGAGACCGCACTTAGTGACACACCCCCACTGAACTCTCTACGACTATACTGACATAGCTCATGAGCAATCTTGTTGCAACTTCTGTCGGTATTGACTAGGGAAACTTGGCAATCAAGGGCCTTTTTGAGCTTGAATTCCTTCGCAATCATGCTAAGATCAGACCTGTCTTGACTTTCGTCTTTGAAACTTTCAAAGTTGACATGCATTTTTTTTTCAATGATTAGGTCTACTGACGAATTTTTAATGTCATTTTAAGGCCCTTTAAACAGCCATTGCCTTCTCACATCGAAGCAGCGCCACACCGGGCAATGACACCCAAGGCCGAGTGACAAGGTATTTATGCATAACAAGCAGCAAACAATCAAATCAAATTTCTGCTTGTTATGCATTAGCAACAGCGCTAAAACAGCAAACAATAAAATCAAATTGGGTACATATCGCTCTATTCTTTCAAAATTAGAGAAATGGCTCAAAAGGATTTCTCTCACCTGCAAACTGTTCCAAATCTCAAAGAATCCTACAGAGATGGGAGGCATGGGTGAGGGAACAGAGATCGATCCATGGAAACGACAGATACCCAGGAATCCATGATTGGCTTAGATAGATGTCATGCGGATTGCTCTTTCTTTGACACGACACAACTACAATACCGGAAGATGAGTCGACCATGTTCCGGAGCTAGAATGTATTGGTGGAGTTCTTGTTCGACCATGTTCCGGAGCTAGAATGAGGGGCTACAAAACTGTCTGATCTAGAAAGAAATGATTGCATTTTTAGCAAGCAAGCAAGAAGTCCAATCTGCCAATTCGCTTCCTCGAGAGCAAGGGAGAACTAGTCGCCCTGCGCACAAGCTGGAGCTTTCTAAGCTCCTGGTAAATATCATGATGATGTCATCCTCACATAAGGCTGCGCATCCCGCCGCAAAATCCATGCAACCATGGTTTCTATCACCAACACATGCAACTACCGATCAGCACACATAATTAATCAACCTCGTAATATATGTACCTCTTCGCCGAGACGACGCCACCACCGGGCACCTCTGCCTACCTCCCAGCCGAGCCGAGACCTCTTTCCGTTTCGGCGTCCCCTCAATCCACCACTTCCTGGCTAGCCCCCCCGCCACATCCATGCCAGCGCCACATCCATCCGTCCCAAGACACTGAGGGAACAACACAAGACACCAGAATCAAGATCCACTCATCCGGCCAGGGCGACGGCGCGCTATGAAACAACAGCGACCAAGGAAGTAAGAAGAAATACCTGTCTTGTTGGAGTGCCCTCGTCTCGTCACTTCCACCGACACCACTACGCGCACAGAACCGGCCGGCAATGGCACTCGCTCTCCTCTCCTCGACAAGTAAAAGTCAAAGTCTAAGTCACACACGCACCCCGCACGCGGCTTCTGACGATGTCCTTATACTTATAGAGGAGGTATGGATGACGGAAAGAAGACATGGGTGAGAGAACAGAGGTCTATCTGGTGAAACGATGTGTAGATCCTCTATCAGGGACTCAATGATTGGCCCGGATAGCTATCACACGGATCGCTCTTTCCTTGACCATCGGATGGAAGATGGGAGCTGACAGCGGATTCAATTAACTCGTTCGTGGAAAGTGGAAACATCACCGAGGTTATTTGTCCTCTCTTAATTTGCATGCACCTAGATATTATCATCCTAACTTCTTGTTCTCCCACTTTTGGTCTTTCCAAGGGATACATCTTAACTATCTTGCACAGCTATCAGGAGAAAATTAAAAACAAGGCGTGAATTCAAGGAGGCTCCTCCTTTCTTTGCTTCATGGCATGGCCCGTTCAACCAGATCAGTATGACATGATTATATGGCAGATATATAGTGGCACTTTAGAAATATTATTATACTCTTCGTTTTTATACATGTACAGAGAATTATACCGTTCTTTTCAATACATTTACAAACAAGGAAACTACATATATCAGTTAGGCATAGAATGAGTATATACATCAAACGAGCAGCTTCAATTGCAAATCAGAGCAGGGCGAAGATACCCAAATACTGCTTTTATCTCACATATCAGATGAGCAGGTTCAAATGCAAATCAGGGCCCCGGAAGTAACGTTTCAAATACTGCTTTTATCTCCGAGATCAAATGAGCAGGACCAAATGCCAATCAATTTTAAATACTGCTTTTATTTACTGAAAAATACTAATTTTAATTGCTGAAACTACTCTGCGTACAACTCATCTATGCACGATTCCTGTCTGGCAACCGATCTAGCAACATGCTGTAGTTTTGGTTCGCACACGTATAGCTGAATGCCTGGCGTCATACATGGATCAGACAGTGAAAGTCGTACGCATAGCAACATTCATTATTTACATATCAAGTTACACTACCCTGCTGGTCCTAGTCAATCATGAAAAGCATGTGCATCAAAAAGAAAATAAACGAAAGTATTGTCATGCTCAACACGTGGCATCTATACAAGACCAAACTATCTAGTTGTTCATGCGATTATCACTCAATACAATCAGGAGGACTCATTGGCTACTACTAACAACACAATACTACTACATACAAAATCAAGCTGGCTGCCTGCTTGAAAGATTGCACCCGAACTTCCACAACGTTAACTTCTCCGCTGACATAATTTCAGCAAGAGCCATGATGGCCATCAAGAGCACTAACTAGTTGCTGCTGCGGTGTCGAAGTGCCTCTCGTGTCCGCCCGTTTCATCGTCCTCACCAGCAAGACCCCCATTCACACACAGCCATCCATCAGTATGACAACCTTCTATGGCACAATCAGATATCAAAAATGAGATCAAACCAAGACAATCAAAAACTCGTACTGGGGAAAATTTAATACACGTGCATATACCTAGTTAGTAGATGAGTTATACATGTGGAGAGCAAATGGCATTGACTCCAGCAACAATGTATGAACCTGCAAGTGGTACTAGCTAGTGAAGACCCTGCATGCAACAGTACATGAGATATTTTAGAACCTTTTGTTGTGACTTGGAATATTGCAAAAAAAAAAAAAAGAGCTAGCAGGGCTTGATTCAATATATGCTTTCCATGAAGACCATCATATCATCTATATGTTGGCTTCTAAATCAACTAGATAGGACCATCAATATTTACGTACCATGAGTGCCTCTCTCGTCTCCGCATATTTCATCATCCTCCCCAGCTAGACCCCCATTCACACGCATGCATCATTCATGCCTTCTTGTGTCGTTGCTTAGAATAAAAGCCTTTTATAGTAAAATCAGATGTCAAATCTAGCAGCAATGTATCAAACTGCAAGTGGGACTAGCTAGCGAAGACCATGTTGCATGCACAAGTAACATGGGAGTTATAGAACGTTTTGCTGTAACTAGAATATTGCAAAAAAATAGCTAGCAGGGCTTGATTTGTACAATATATGCTTTTCCTTAAAGCCCACCATGTCCAATACAGATAAGATCTACCTGTAAGGCAGGCAACAAGTACACCACAAGATCTACCTGTTTTTCCGTTTTGCTGGAGCTGCCACTCTATATATGAATGGCCTCACCAAGGTTGACAGCAATACCACGATATGGTCTTTGTCGGCATGGTGGAGGTAGGAGCACCGCGATGACCTCGGCGGCCACCACCACACCGGCTAAACCATGTTTGTTCAATTATGTCCTGTTCAGCATAATAAATTTAATAAATTTACAACTATTTCCTAAAATACCAGAAAAATAGAATGTTAAATGACAAGAAGATGGCAGACTCACTTGAATTATGTTTTTGCACAATTAAGTATGACAAGGTAATATGTCTAAGCCATAACGATTTACATATGATTCTAGAAATAAGACACCAAACGATATGTAAAACACACATTAAACTAAATAGTCAATCAAGAGAATAAAGGTACACTAGATGAATGTTGTACTGGTTGTTGCATCGCCAGTGAATGGCGAGAAAGCTTCATAAACAAGTGCAGTGTGTGTAGATTGCATATGTACATGAAGAAGACAATACTTCCAGACTTCTCGAAATACAGTAGGCAAAAAGGAAATGGCATATGACACAAAGGAAATGCTACAGCCATTTTAATTTCTATTGGTTCAAACCGTTAACTTGAGATCAGATCTGCATGGTATCTCATACTTACATAATAGGGAGGAAAGAACAATTTGGAGAAGGCTATCATAAGAGAGTTACATGGATCGAATAGTCCATGGATTTTTTGTCAACCACAATAGCAAAAGTACAAGACATAGTTATCAGCACACAAAACACCACTCAAGCGTTTGCTGTTTCGACACATCATACATTATAAAGTAGTTCACGAAAATAAAGAAAAGTTCATCAAGTTAAGAAAACAGAGAAGTCTAATAATGTACATGACAAATGCTACAGCTTTGTTTGCGCCTCAGAGCAACAATGAAGTAGATCTACACTGCAACATTGACAACAAATGTATCCAAATAATTCAGAATAGATGCTAATGCTGAATGAACTTACAATCAAGATGTTGTCGACACCACGAGTGTGGCAACAACCAAATTAAATCTGAAGGGCTTCCACACCGTGTACTCAACCTTGGACCCCTCCTTGGTCTACGTAATACCAAACCAGTAACGAACATCATTTGACATGTGTATGAATCCTAACGGAGCAGCATAATGGAACATCACAAGCTGCATTTCAATTGACGAAATAATAGGATGTCATGACAATCGCCTAACTATATATGACATACTTTAGCTAGCAAACAAACCTCAGTGAAAACTGAAACAGAAATGCCTAGTAAGTAGTATGAGTATGACCAAACAAAATAGAAGCTAGCTTGGAATCACTATTGCTGTCCAATACCTTTTTTCGTACAACAATTCTTATGCATAAGCGGGAAAATCCTATACACTTCGAACCAGAAAATATTAGAGTTTCTCTACTGCATATGTATAACAACACACAAAGACCAAAAACTGAAGATTTATTACATACACATGTCCTATGCACACAACAAGTTTTTATTCAGTGGAACGGATGCCCATATTCCATACATGCATGCTTACTACCTATGCACACTTTCAATTTAACTGGTCAAAAGACGCAAATTCCAGCATAATCTACTGGTTGCAACTACACAACAAATCCCAACTGAACCAAAATAAGGCACAAATTCTAGCATATATACTGAAGAATAGCACATGGAAAGAAAATTCCCAGATTACTGCAAAACAAACTATACTAAGAATTTATAACCAAATCATACCTAAGCTATGGAAGTTCACATCTGATCTCAATAACACCCAATCATAGTTGAAACAGCACCAGCATGAACCCAAAATATAACAATTCAACTCAATCACATGAAACACGTCCTGGTTTTGCCTTTTCTTTCCCTTCTGGGAGAAGAGAGGCTACCTTTCTCACCAGCGACGCGTAAGCCCCTCCTCCTGCTCCCCCTCATTTCTGGTCCATCACGTACTCAATGTTCTCATCTGACACATGCCCCTGCTTTAGGTGCTCCGAGGACGCACAATTCCCTCGTGAACGGCTCCTGCCACTGCTCCAGGTGTCATTGATGTAGAAGACGAGTGGCAGACTACAGGGGAACAACCGAGACCAGGGATGCAGTCCTACAGCCGGAGCGCCAGCGGCCAGAAACCCCAGGCCTAGGTACACAGCAATCAAGCAAGAGAAGCCGCGGCCGTAGATATTCGCAATGTGTTAGCAAGCAAAGCTTAGTGACAAAAATGAAACAGAAATTACTAGCAAGTAGCATGAACAAACAAAATACAAGCTAGCTTGCAAATACTATCACCGTCCACATTGTTTGCCTACATAATAATCTACACATAAGCAGGAATGACAATCAACAAGTTGTATTACATATGTATATGTTTCTCTACTGCCTACGCACTCAGCTCAACAAGAAAAAGAAACAAGTTTTAGCTAGAATACATGCAAAGAGGAGCACAGACACATCATGGGACAATTTGTACAAAAAGCTAAATAATTCATGTTTAATATGCGACACACAATCAGATTTTATGACTAATAAAATGATGCAATATTGCCACATGATAGCCAGGATAGAAAGGAAATTTTAGTGCCATCTTCCTTCACAAATTTTAGTGGCATCTTCCTTCACAACATTGAGAAACACATCAACACTAGATCAGAAAAGTTGAGAAACATATCGACATTAACAGCAACCTAGATCCAGAAGTGGCGAAGCTTGACCTTATTGACGGAGATTGCTGCGGCGGCAATGCTCACCACTGCCTCCAACCATCAGACCTCGATGATGAGGGAGAGGCACCCCAGACTGTACCGGATCTGGTCTACGGAGATTGGCACCCTACTCCAAACTATGTCATAAAGCCAACACCAAAAAACCTATTCACACTACGGTGGTCGGAGCCTCGCCTCAACCACTCTCCAGCAGTCCAGCAGCATCGTCGCCATAGAGGGCCTTGGTCCAACCCGGATCCTAGTTGAATTTGGCAAGGAAATAGGGTCAACTAGTACCGGCCAGAAGTCAATACTTGAATAGTGATTTCTGGCTCAGTTTGATGGAGACCCGAGCCGTACATGAGCGGAGAACAGTGGGTGCCCCGAGACAAATAAAAAGATAGGTCAACCCGTATGCTACAGTGGCTATGCTTACCACATAATTAGCGGACACAGCTGTACTAATGTGCCGCACACTGGTAATCATCTGCCGGGGGGGGGGGGGGGGCAATATGCGTGCGTACTGAGGTGCTCAATCACACTTTTTCAACGAAAATGGGAGGAATCGAGATAGAGACCTTCCGATAGGGCGACATCGAGGCCGGCAGGAGCTCCATTGGACGGTGGCAGCACCGGGAGGAGCTCTGGTGGACAGTAGCAGCACCAGAAAGCCAACGCCACCGGAACAGTAACATAACCTGCAGAAAACCGAACCAATTCAGACGTAACATAAACTGGTTTGACACGGTTACTTATTTAATCTAGGTACAGAATTGATTAATGAGTTCGAAGCCTGTCATATGGGAAATCCAAAGTTTTAGGAAGCCTTAGCATCTGTGTGTTCTCGTATTAGCTTGTATGATTAAATAAGAAATGTGTATGCTTCCTCGTACTCAATTCAATTTGAATTGGTACAAAGTAATTGCAGTACATGTACCAACTTCTGCTTGTTCCCAGGACTAAAAATCATATTGCAGCATATGAAAAATCTTCATTTGTTTACACTTGCCTGGCAAGATGGGCTCGATTCTAGTCGACTCGTCCTAGTGTCGGGGATAGGGAGTGAATACGTCACCTGCGGGCGCGGCCTTCCTGCTGCTTCGCAGCGTCGTGGAGAGAATGAGTGGAAGGGGATCTCCGCCGCGTGTGGGCGCGATGCGGTGAGGCGAGCTTGACGTGGACTATGTGGACTTCCGTCGCTGGGATGCCGGAAAATCCGTCCTGCGACGGCACGCGGCAGCTGGGCGACCGCCGGCAACAGGAAGAAGGACGCCGTGCGGATGGCTCGCCGCCGCGTCCTACCTTCCCCGGCCACGCGCGCGACGCGGCCAAGTGAGCTCGTCGGAGCGCCGCGGGAGGATGCACGCGCGCGGCAGGGAGCAAGCCCGTCGCACCGCCGCCGGATCTCCGCCTGCGTCTGGTCGCCGCCGCCTCTATCTTTCGTTCTGGGGCGCTATGGTTTGGTTGGGTGCTGCTGCTGTGCGTGTCACGAGGCTTTGGCTGCTGTGGGTGAGTTTTGTGCTTTTGACGAGGGATCGTGGCGTGTGGGATACTAGCTTGAACGGTGCAGATTGGCTGGAGACCGACCGACGGTTTCTTCCGATGGCCTTGCACTTGTAGAGGAGGCACGGGTGAGGGAACATAGGTCGATTCATGGCAACGATAGATATCAGTGATTCCATGATTGGCCTAGGCAGGTATCACGCAGATCGCTCTTTCCTAAACCGTCCGATGGAAAAGAGGAGCTAGCTAATATCGGTTTCAGTACTTACCATGCGTGGAAAAGTCCCCGACGTTATTTCTCTTAGTACCTTATAATTTGCATGGACCCACATATTATCATGGCTTCTTGCGCTAGCGCCTTTTGGCCTTCCCAGGGAGCACAGCTTAACTATTTTGCATAGGTATCAGGAGAAAGTTAAAACAAGGTGTGGATTCAAGGAGGCTACTACTCTATTTGCTTCGCGGCATCAATTGCCCGTTCAGCCATATCAGTATGGCATGATTATCTGGCAGATATATAGTGGCACTGTATCACTTTACAAGTATTATTGTACTTTTCGTTTTTTTACATTTTCAAAGAATTATACTCTTCGTTTCAGATGCAAATCCAAGCCCAGAAATAACATTTCAAATACTGCTTTTATCTCCGAGATAAAAATCAGCAGGACAAAATGCAAATCCAAGCCCCGGAACCAGCTTGATTTTCATTTACTGGAAATACGTTGCCTACGACTCTTGTATGTATGATTCATGTCCGGCAACTGACCCGGCGGCATGCTCTACTTTTGGTTCTTTTCTCACACATGGACACCTGGCGTCACACAGGGATCGAACATGGAAAGTCGGTACGCAACGTACCGACTTTAAATAGGGGTTGACAACCCAAATGTCCACCAGGTTCCTGCATTTACCTACATAATCCCTCATGGATCTAAATCTGGCCAAAAAGTAATAATACTGGTCAATCTACTGAATCTAGTCTACTGAAAAAATTGATCTCCAATAAAAGGGCAACATGGCAGGAACTAATACTGGTTAATTCCAACGAAATAAGAAAACACTAAAACCTTAAATCCAAATTAAAAACCCATGACAGAAATGCGTATAACAGTTTTGAAAGGAAGAAGCTAGCCTTACCAATACCAATCCAATAATGTTTATCTCCCTTCCATAATAAAACTGGCAACCTGCCATGAAAGTATAACTAACCAATTTAACTAACCAGTTCTGGCAACGAAAGTATACTACTCCGTAAGAGGTTACTATCGACCTGTATCTTTTATCCTATTCCCTTCTAGATATTTCAGCATTTTATGTATCGACCAGTAGATTTCACCATGATTTGGAACCTCTGGTTGGCATAATCCAGTCATGAATTGGATCCTTTAAGAGAGTTACACAGAGGTTTTAGCACCAATTTTTATATAGTAGCTACGATCACATGATATATCATCTAAACTAGCTTCTTAGACCCACATGTCATAGCCTCTAAAATCCATCCATATCTCTATATCAGTATAACATTTATAGCTACTTGTGAATCTGATCCTCTCTATATCATACTGCAGATCAGCCATCTCTGCTGCATATCACTATATCGGTGATATCTTCAAACTTAATACGTCACACTCACATACTATCTATTTGATGCGAAAAAAGATCAGCAGGGTGTATCAATATGCCGTGAAAATGCTTTCAGTATTCTATGGTTGCATACTTCATTTAAGATGATACAATAAATTCTCCAGCAAAAGCTTCCTAAATTGCATTTACAGTAAAACCTACACAATATGTAGTGACCCAAATATCATGTTACGGTGGAGAAGCAAGTTATTATTCAAGAGCACAAATGAAAATATCAATCATCCTAGTCTAGTTATTATTCAAGATGCGACAGGTTTCCTTTTCTCTAGGCACGAAATAAAATTACAGTAATTAAGCCACAATCCAATTAATTCTATAAAAGAAACTAAGCATCGCCAGGATAGGTTATTTAATCTGAATGTTATAAAACATAGTGCAACATATATCTTACTGCGGATATATGAACGACCAGGACACAATGGTGCCAATCTTAAATATATGTGTGATATGCACAACAAGTCAATAGTACTGGTATGTCAATTCTACTTCAACGTTCATCTTTCCATTAGCTTAAATGTGGCATCGTTACAAAGCAAGGTGTATAAAGAATCCAACAGCAACACAACAAAACTCGTTCCAAGAATCCACTATACTATCTATATTGTTGCTATGCCACACAAAAACCCAGCATATCTATATTAAACACAGCAATAACAAATTTGGTACATTTACATTATTACTAGATCAGATTCAAAATAAAGAGTTGACAGAAAGCACACCACATAATTATCAGATTTCATTTTTATCATTGACAACGCAATTATCAAATTCTAAGCTTATTGTGCAACCATTTCGGAGATGGCTGCTCACAATAGCTAACAAGTAACAAAGAATGATGTGATGTTAACATAAAAATCACAAGTTGTAATATAGAAATCTAGCTGGGATCAATTTCACATTCACTCTGATGGAACCAATAATTTCACAAACTGACACCGGTGTTTATCTAGAAAGCACACGTTTAAATGAAGTCAAGCATTATTCAATGCCTAGGTTGGAAACCTCCCGAACCTCTAAACTGACATACAAGAGGACTCAAGAGCTAGCAAAATTGCAGCAAGCATAATAATACTAGTTTCAAGCATATCCACCTACAGCTAGTCACGAGGTATGGTGGGATAATAATTTACCTTCCAGACTGTTTTCGGTTGCTATAAAAGGAGCCACAAATTAAATGAGCGTGAAATTTGGTATCTGTTCAACAAAAAAGATTTGATATTGAGCTTTGGAACCTCTGTTAAGCATATAATAAAACAAGGCAATATCAGATCGATATAATTTGCAGATTGAACAAGGCAATAGCAGATTGATAAAATTGCAAAAATTGAACTTTGGAACCTCTGTTATTCAACAACGCAAAAGCAGATTGATATGTATTCATTGCAAAAATAAATGTAAAGGACACGGAGATTAGAATGTAATTATGCTTAAAAAGAGTGATTATTTAATTAAGGAAGTTACCCACATTACTGGACTCTAAATATAGGACACGGGTAGTAGAGGGCTAACCCCATACAGGAAGAAAAGGCATGACCGAATTATCACCTTAAAGAGCCTACAATTCATGCAAATATCATCAATCTGGTAAATCTATTTAACATCTAGATACCAGCACAAAAATAAATAAAAGGGTTATAACACAGCTCACAATGCTCACTGCACAACATTATATCATTTAAATTCACATCAACATCTATGTTACAGAAAAAGAAGGCACCATTGGATGCCGATGTTGACGAGCTCCTGAAAGGCTGCACCAAGGCGAGCGGCATAACCTCCTGCACGACATGGACGCGCACGCGCCCCACCTAGCCTTGGGGAAAGCAACTCGTGCTGCTTCCTCGCTGGCGCGATCACTCCCTGGTGTGAGGCACAACACCAAATTTTTGTCAATGCCCAACCCAACAAGGAATAGGGTATGATTTAACTCTCAACAGCAAGATAATAATGACATCATCATCCCAGTGCCATAGGAATATCCCCAAAATTAGCATGACATTCAAGATTTATTTAGTTTAACACACATTTTACATTAGAAACTCAATCGTCCATTCTCCTCATCTACAAAGTGATGACACACCCGCAGTGTTGTGTGTGCATAGTGAAGCTACAGTAGGCTGATCCCTACCTGTGGAGAGGTGTTGCACCAAATTTCAATCATTACACAACCACCTCAATACAATGCATATTGTATATTAACTCTAAGCGGCAACAAAAAAAATAGCACTATGCAGTAAAATTTCAACACTAGATCAAATAGAATCAGCTGCTAATAAGATAGTTTGGCCATATGGTCATAATCAACATTTATCATCTGACCTACATGAATATTGTACCAAATAAATCGAAGCTAAAACATTCAAACAGAAAAACTACAGACCCAAAAACACATGGCAGCGGGTTTCTTCATCCTAATGAGCACATATGCTGTTGCATAAAAACACAACTCAGCTAGTGCTGCTTGCCACATGGTTCTTGGCAGAGCATTGCGTGCTTGAGGCAGGGGGGCTCCAGCAAGAAGTTGAGATCCAAATCCATGACAACGGCCACGATCTCTACCTGCACATGGCCAGCATCAACCAACAGAAAAAGGCTACCAATTCAGATCAACCAAGGAGGCTAAAATAAAAAGAAAAGAAAAAGAACCATGCAAACATTATCACTTGCTTTATTTTTCCAGGGTTATCCCTCACATTTGCCAATAACACAATTCACAGAGAACACCGTCTGCAGCAACCAAACCAGCAGGGTTGGAGAGAGTGAGATTACCTCGACCGCGAACTTTATAGTGATGCCGGCGAGCGTGTTCGTCTTGGACACCTTGTGTGCAAGGTCGTCCATGACCAAGCAGGAGGGCATCAGCATCCTATCTGGTTTCAGACTCGTTGGTGTTGAACCCAGAAGGCAAGGGCGCTACACCAAAACCAACCAATGGGTCAAGCCCTACTTCCTCCTCAAAGTACAGGTCCTACTAGTAGCATCCTATAGAGGGATCTGCGTCCTCCACCGCACGAGTGCCGCCGTCAGAGCCATCACAACTTGCTCCATTGTCCTACATCAATAGTAGTAAATGTGAGTGCTTGGTAGAAACATAAGATAGATAGCATAGATAAAGTCTGGTACGCTTAAAAATGTGTCATCAACATCTCTCTGATGTTGCACTTTAAAGATTGACACATAATAATTCCCAAACTAGACAGAATTTTTTACCTAGGTTAGTATGTCAAATTATTATACAGAGATACCAAATTTCATCTTTGTCGTGCATATAGAGAATCCTCTCCATGAAACCCGAATCAATTATCCTCGTGAAAGGGCATTCTTACAACAGAATAGCCAAGCTAAAACATTCAAAGTGAAAAAAAAATTAGAATCCTACAACTCAGCAGGATCTATTATTTATGTTTTAGAAGCGCCAAAACTGAAAAGTTAGTAATCTATCTACTTGAGAAATATGATCTCTAAATATGCAACCAAATAGAGAAATGGTAGACTGTTAGCTCTGAATAAACTCCCACGGAAAGCACGACGCACCATAGGATTAATCCACACATATTATATGAAGGGCGAATAGCAGTTACGTACCAACATTTCTGGAATTCTTACTCTCCCCTAACCTATTCCTCCCATTCGGCAAGAATATACATAATGCACAAGAGATGGGTAGGTGCAGTAACAAAACATATCAGACCATGAGGGTTGGAACGAGCGAGATTACCTCGATGTTGTACTTGATGGTAATGCCGGCAAGCGTGTCCGTCCTGGACATGACACCTCGTGGTTGAGGTCGTCCACGACCGAGCAGCAGGACAGTGGCGTGTTCTCCGGAGACATTCGGTGCTGCCGGGGACGGAGTCCTTGGTGGTGAACCCGAGCAGCGAGGGAGCCCCACCAGAACCAAAATGTGTCAAGACCCAATTCCTCCTAGAAGTACAGGTCGCACTAGAAGCATCCTGACCACAGTAGTAGAGGGGTCTCTGGCTTCCACAACACAAGCGCCATCACCAGAGCCGCCAAGTCGCTCCATTAACCTGATCAATAAAATAGCAAAATTAGGAGTGATAGATAAACAACTGGCGCGGTTAAATCTAAAGATGTACGATGGACAACTCTGTGAAGTCGCACTCTAAAGATTGACATTCCCAAACTAGAAAAGGAGTTTTTTTAGATCAAAAGGCTGCAACCCCATTCCATTCCATTGGAAATGAAATGATCAGTTTTACATCATAACTAGATAGGATTTCTGGGCTGGGTTAGCATGTCATATTACAGTGTTAGACCAAATTTCAGTTGTGCCATGCAATATACACATTAATTTTTTCCATGGAACCGAAATCGATTGTCCTGGTGGAAAAGGCGTTCTTAATTGCTAGCAAAAGCTAAAATATACAAACTCCGAGAAGCTATCTCCATCTGACGGAAAGAATCGATTTGAAGTCAGTGAGATGGAATTGTGGTGAAAGGGAAGAGGGCTCAGATTGGGCACACGTCATTACCTTGAGCATGCGTGCCTCTGCAGACGGTCGCCGGGGCTGCCAACGGCGGCGGTAATCGAAATCGTCGCCGGTGGGTGAGACCCCGATGCGCCGCAAGGGTTTTTCGGATGGAGGCGTTGTCCTCCAGGCGGGAGGCGGTGTGGGCGGTACATGATCTCCGCGGTGACCGGCGCGTGGTCCGCCGTGGCTGGTTCCCAGACCGCCAGTGGCAGCGCATGGGGAGCCGGGGACTGAAGGGCGAGGAGACAATGGGGAAGCTTTAAACCAGGCGACGCATTAGCTTCGCGGAGGGAGGCGCGTTGATGCGGCGTCGGCGAGCGACGAGGATGGGGCGGCGGCGGCGGCGGCGGCGTGGTTTGGGTGTGGGGAATGGAGAGAGCGTTGGTCGATTCGTTTCTTTGGGTCACGGGAAAATTGGTTCTATACCATTAAAAGATCCAGACTTTAGAAAAATACCACCAAAAGTTTCGTCTTCAGTAAAATACCACCCAAAGCTGCCTCTGTTATTGCCTTGTACCATCACCGTGAACTCCACGTTAATTGGACCAGAAAACCAATCGATAAGAGCAGCTGTCCGTTGGCGCCATGCTCTTGTGCAGATCGACCCTCCGTTCTTGGCCACCTGGAGAGCTTATTCTTTCCGGGAGTGATCTCCAAGCCCTGAAAAATCTCATTCTACTCTATGTGCGGTGATTCCTGCTGTAGCAACGACGAAATCAAACGTGAACCGAATCACGACCGTCCGTCTTTTCTGCAAATTTAGCCGGCAATGTCATGCTCTCCTTCCCCTTCTCGTAATCATGAAATCTGCTTGCGAAAACGTTGTAGCCAACTAATTTTCGTTTGTTCATTTGCCTTTTACGTGGAGAACGCGAATGGCGTTCGGTTCATGCCGCCGCCGGCACGCCTATCCTTCCCGTCGTCGTACACCTCGCCAAGACCTGACACCTGCTTGAATAAAAATGTTCAAATTCTCGTGTCCAATCGCTTTACCTTGCTCGTCTTAGTTGCCCTGCCAAAGAAATTATGTCGTGGCACCCAAAATCGATTGATTGGTATCGTCTTCCTCTGTTCCGGTAGTTCAGTGTGGTGCAATTGATCTCCTGCACACAGCGCCACCTAGTCGCACTCCTCCTCTTCCGGTCCCTCGATGTTCCGCGGTCCTCCCTAAGCCGTATGTCGTCGGTGCTGCACCCAAGTCCGAGCGTCCCCGCCAAACTCCCGGCGTCGGTCAGCTCTGCAGTCCGTCATCGGCAACGAAGGCGCCGTCCCCCTGCTCCTCTGCCTTGTACAAGCGCTCCGACGAGTTCCCGGTGAGCTCCTTCTTCTTTTCCTCCTCGCCCCACACTCTCTGTTGCCCTGTGCTGCTCCCGTAGCTTGGGTCCTCGCCCGCCGCCATGGAACCCCACCGCCAGCATGCTTTCTGGCTGCCTCCCGCAAACCCTGCTAGCCCGCGGAGCATTCAGAGGAGGAGCGACGCATCTGGGAGGTGTGCCAGCGCTGGTACCTGTGCCGCAGGGAGGTACACGCCGACGTGAGGTGTGCCGCCGGGTGTTCGTCGTTCCGGCTAGGCTGTGTCTATGTGCCTGCGTGTCAAAATCTGTTTTTTTTTTCACATAGTTTGACGTGGAGATCACAGCGATGGTACATGGCTATAACGGAGCAGACTTTCCATGGCATTTTCCTGAAGACAAAGCTTTCAGTGGTATTTTTCCAAAGTCTGAATCTTTTAATGGTATAGAACCAATTTTCCCTTGGGTCACGCATTCATTCAACGCAAAGCTCTTGAATGCCTCCACCGAACGGTTCGGTTCTGACTTCTGACTTTTTTCTTTGGGTCCAGCCGGCCAGTACAAATGCAGATGTATACAAGACGGGTTTTCTTTATTTTTGCGGAAACAGCATGATTTTGAAGTACTACTATGTGCTTATTAACTGCAGACTTTGTTTTACCGGGAACTCTGCTTATTTAATACTAGAAGAGGGATTGCTGTATAGTGTACACAGATTGGTTGTTTGTGCTGAAAAGCTTCAAATGCTTGGCAGACGGTTCCATTGGAATAATACCTGATCACTTTTCGTATGCAATGGCAGAGAATGCCACGTCGTAAATATCGACACATTTTCTTCAACGTGTTATGCTGACAAGGGTCTCATCGTATGCGGAGGAGCCGGCTATCATCTCTTCCTCGGTCTGCAATGATAGAAGCGGATACATAGCGGGAGTCACGTACATGCGAGAAAAATCATGGCGGCGCCACCGATTGTCAGGGAGGGTGTGTTTCGGAAGTCGTGGTCGACGTGGCATCGTGCGGTCACGATAGCGTCAACGATGTGGATCGAGGGGAGTTGCACAGTGAGTCACAACCGGCGGCGGCGCCCGTTTGGCAACTCTCTCTCGATAGACAATGTTGATAAAGTGTGTGCACTAACCATGGGCGGGCACAAAATATTTACAAGGGGCATTCAAAGTCAGAATAAATTAATAAAAAAACCTAAACATGTGAGGATTAAGAACCCTAACATGCAAGTTCACGGTTTGCATGTCTCGCCTCTGCAATTCCACGGTACCCGCGACCGCCACGCCGAAATCCCCTCTCTGCCGATCGCGTCTTTCGCGGCGTCGGCCTGCTGCAATGCCACCTCGAACTAGATGGTTTGATGGGGATTGTGTTTTCTAAGTCCATTCGGTGGAGATGCAATGTTTCACACAGGTTTAGGCCCCGTTTGGAACCCCAAGCGTAGGAACTCAAAAGCATGGGATGCAGGAATTGAGATGGCATGTATCATGGATTCCTATAGGAACCAAAAACCATGGGAAATTTCAAATTCGTTGTTTGGATGTCTCGCGGGAAAACCACGGGAATCTTAGACACAAAAATATGAAAACATGAGTTAAGACCTCATGTTAGTTTTCCTCGAAAATTACTATGGAGTAGCATATTATAAATTGAATTTCAAAGGAATATTGGATTCCGATTCCCTTTGTTTCAAATGACACCGTAGGAATTGTTTTCTATAGAAATCATATCCTCCAAAATTCCTACCTTTCTCCTTTGTTCGAAATAGGCCCTTATGGATTTGGTTTGGTTGGCTAGGTGTGTTGGGTACCTACGGTACATACACATGATCTGTATATGACTAGTTTATTGCAGAAAAAAATCCGTATTCAGTTGAATACCCACGAGTTTGTCTGTGCCCATCCATTGCACTGACGTGGAACGTGTGATGGGGCAACACCGGCAACGGCGCAATTGGTCCAGATGCATGCCTTAGTGAAGATGGACATGTCAGCCCGGGAAAAGGCGCCCATTGTCTTGATGATGTCCCCGGCGATGAAAGTCGTCGCGTGGGGCGGGCGGAACAGTACCTTGGTAGTGTTGAAGAGAGGTGGAAGGTGCAAGGTGACGTCTAGGGAAAAGAAAATGAATGATATAAATTTCGCCGAACGCCGGCAAACTTACCTCGAGGTGGCGGACATCGCTAAGGAAGACATCCTTTTGCGGGAACGAGCTTTCAGTGGCTTCGGGTCGGCTATTCTGGCAGAACCGGACTAGGCCTATTTTTTTCTCTGCGATGGTTTTTCCCTCTTGCTTAATGAAAAGGCGGCGCTCGTGCCGGTTGCTCAAAAAAAAAAAAAATTCGAGACCTAACTGAATTTTGGAAATTGGCGTTTTCAGATACCATCCATAAAAGTATGTCGGAGATTTGTGTAAATTTGGTTGTATCTTTACACAAAAGAATATCTAGGTACATGTAAATTTGAACAAACTTGCGACATCCTTTTCATGAACAGAGTTAGCGGTATATTTTAGATTTTTTTTTCCTTTCAAATTTAAACAAATTATACTGCGATGGATGGATTCATGTTGATGTACATGCATGCAGGCATGCAGCAAGCGAGGAAACACGTACAGGTAGGTACTAGCAGAGGGATCGCTGGATTTCGCCACGTCGCCGCTATATATGTGCATCTCATTTTTCGATCGGGTCATGCGCGAGAGTAGTTGGGTGTTGCGCGTGATCCACCCTGCCCGTCACGTGCGCTCACTGCCTGGTGGTGCACTCTAACGGGCAGCAGAGAGAGAGAGAGAGCGCGCGCGCCGTGGGGTGCAAGCGAGCGGAGGATGAGACTGGGTCGTGCACGAGAGAACCAAGGAATGGGCCAGAGCGACGGAACCGATCGAGCCCCGTGCGCGCGCGCCGCATACGTACGTCGATGGACGTCGTGAGCACGTGGCATGGAGCGGCATGATCCGGCGTCGAACAGGCTCACGCGTGCGCACACACAAGATTAATTACGCGCGTGCAGCGGACCACTTTGATTATACGTGGCTCCAGTAAATGCGACCCGACCCGACGCGAACCAAAGCCCAAGGGACGAGGGTGGCGCGCTGGAACTCCATCCGTCGGTCGGGTCGACACATACATAGCCTGCCTGCCACCAAGTTTCGGTACCACCCACCATGCATTTTGCCCCTCGACAGTCCCTGCCCGGTATCGTCGGGGAAGAAGAAGGGGCTATCCGGCGCGGCGATCGCGGCCATTGCCGTGGGCGCCGCGGCGGCCGCGCTGCTCGCACTCGTCATGCTCGTCCTCTGCTTCTGCCGCCGGCGCCGGGACGCGGCTGCCACCGGCGACAACAACGTGAACAAAGCGACGTCCACGCCGACGCAGGACAGAGGGTTCACGCCGTCGCCGGTGTCCGGCGAGATGACCGACCTGGCCGACCTGACATCCTCAAAAGACCTCGTCCCGTCGGCGGGGGAGACGACGACTCGCCGGCTGGTGTTCGTGGGCGCCGGCGCCGGCGGCTACAGCTTCGACCTGGAGGACCTGTTGCGCACGTCGGCTGAGGTGCTGGGGAAGGGCGGCGCCGGGACGACGTACAGGGCGGTGCTGGAGGACGGGGCGACGGTGGTGGTGAAGCGGCTCAAGGACGTGGTGGCGGCGCGGCGGGAGTTCGCGTCCGCCCTGGAGGCGCTGGGGCGGGTGGAGCACCGCAACCTGCTCCCCGTCCGCGCGTATTCCCTAAACTTTCAGCATGTATTCTCTAAACTTTCAGCATGTCCGATGAAACGAACCCTCAACTTGAATTCCCTAAACTTTCAGCATGTATTCTCGAAAAAACTGGCATACCAAAGGACCTACCCAACCCCAGTGTAACCGAGCTTGTGGTGCAACGAGCTAACTTGAAAAGGTACATATTACAGCCATCAAAATGCTGCAAATAATGTAGCAGAGAGATATAGTATTTATTTACAATATCAAAAAACAACGAGTCTAAACTTAGCTAACAAGTAAAAACACAAAATTCAAAATATTAAGTCAAAATTTGCTGCCTAATTTTGACTTGAATCTTATCAATTATCCCATAGATCACTAGTGTAGAATAGGTTTTAGAATTAGGCTTAGTTTATGTGCGTAAGTTTGATACACCTGCCAAACAAGCATAGATTGCTGTGTGGATGTACATGACCTCACTGACATACCGGTGACCTATCCGATCCAGTGCAACTGATAAGTATCTAGTTTCTTTTTAGTGTGTAGATTCACTCATTATGTTATGTGTTTATTTCATTTTAAAATATGTAAATGTCTTCTATTTATGAACCTATTAAAATGCTGTGAATAATTTAGCAGACACATATAATATATATTTACAATGTCAAAAAGCGTTCAGTTTAAACTTAGTAACAACTACAAAAATAGAATAATTAAAATCTAAAGTTGGAATGTGAATTCAGCTCATGAACAAATATTTTGTGATAAATAGATGATACTCCATCCGCTTCAATCAATCAAACTTATATCATTTTGAAAAGGTAATTCAGTTAAGTAAGCTTTGATCTAACATCTAGAAAAAACTATTAGCAACTTTAACATAATATAGATATCACATGAAAATATACTTCAGATTATACCTAACGATATTGATTTTGTATTGTACATGTTAATACAAAATTTGGTCAAACTTCACACGGTTTGACTTTTTTACGAAAAAAGCCTTCTTCATTGGAGATAGTACATGTTATATTTTTGTATAAAGAAATCGACTTAAATACATTCATTCCCTAGCCAAGTGAGGATGTTCATTTCTTTATACATTTAACATGATTTTATTTTTTTCCTAAGCACCGGCTGCACCACAAGAAGCAACAAATTGCATACTACCACCACACCTAGGGCTAGAATTGATCATAACTACCAGGTAGTTACATTTTATGAAAACCATGATTGTTCGGAGAAGTCATTGCCAAAACCCAAAATGACGGATTAAATGTGAGTTTGCAATTTTGGCAAACAATACCAACTTTCTTCTGTCCAAATATTTGGTCAGTTTGGGCTGAAAGGACAGCAGTCTACATGGTATATAATTTTAGATTTTTTTTGGAGTTTTTCAAATTCTCCTGAATGTCTATATTTTTA
This sequence comes from Lolium multiflorum, assembly GCA_030979885.1. Taxonomy (NCBI): domain Eukaryota; kingdom Viridiplantae; phylum Streptophyta; class Magnoliopsida; order Poales; family Poaceae; genus Lolium; species Lolium multiflorum. Next base: position 35,003,284 of record CM061752.1, read on the forward strand.
GCCAAATTTGAACTTTCAAACATGATTATTGAATAACGACCAAACATAAAGTTAGGTTGGGCTTAAATTTTAACATTGTATAGGAGAGTACTTACGATTTTCTAGGTTTCTTCATACATTTTTGGGAAAGTTTGAATTCTTACCCAAATTGTGGTGGTCTGCACTCAAATGTTAAAGAATGGGTGTGAATAATTATTGCTCGAATGAAATTACGCTAGTTCACAATTAGGTGATATCATCAAATTTAAGTTGCAGCTCTCATGATTAACAAGAATCTCAAAACAATTCAGTGGCCACAGAAAAAATTTCTCAGTTGCAAACTTGTAATCCATGTTACAACTCATGAGTAGAAGGAATCAAGAAGCAATGCAATGATCCAAATGTTTTTTTTTCCTAAATTGCAGCCCTATGTGTAACGTGTCTCTGTTGCAAGTCAAATTAAAACTCATGCTAGCACGAGTCACGGTGTAATTCTATGAACTAGGCATTAAGCACGAATTAAGGTAATTCTCTTCGACTAAAAGTTAGCTAAACCATTGAATAAATGGTGACTATGACCAACTGTGGCACGAATTTATAATAATAATAATAATATTATTATTATTATTATTTGTGATTTACTCCACCACAAACTTAGGTGAACCGAATGCGTCCTCCCATCTAATTTATCTAATTTTACATCACCGTTGGTCACATGTTCATGCATATGTTTTTGGGTGTGATTAACTCACAGTCTACTGAGAACTAAGTAGTTATTAGTACAATGGTGTCATCAAATCTCAGGTGCAACCGATTACTACGGATCACAACATAAATCTTACATTTTGAAGTTATTTTTCGTAATTGCAACTTCACTTGTAACGACATTTTTTTGTTTCATCCCTAATTGCAACTGAAAGAATTCTGAGCTTCAGCCCAACTTACTACTTAAGTGCACATATATATCACAATGCAAATCCGACATTGCAGTCTAGTGAACACTAGGTTAATTCTCATTCTACCGAAAACTAGCAATTCCCTGTGTTTTATGTTACTGTTGCATCACAATTGGAGTAGTTGGCAGTTTACACTAGCTGAAAATATCACTTTCCACCTGCAGGCAGCCGAGGATCCGGGCAAACGCCGATGGACTGGAACACGCGCGCGCGGGCGGCCCTGTGCGCGGCGCGTGGGATGGCGCACCTGCACGCGGCGCACGGCCTTGTCCACGGCAACATCAAGTCCTCAAACCTGTTGCTCCGGCATGGCGGCGACCCTGACAATGCCGCCGCGCTCTCCGACTACTCCCTGCAGCACCTCTTCGCCCCGCTGCCGCCGTCCACGCGTGCCGGCGGATACCACGCGCCGGAGCTGGTGGACCTGCGCCGGCCGACGTTCAGCTCGGACGTGTACTCCCTTGGGGTGCTCTTCCTTGAGATGCTCACCGGCAAGTGCCCAGCTTCGGGGAGGGCCGGCGTCGACGGCGGTGGCGCCGCGTTGGACCTGCCTCGGTGGGTGCAGTCGGTGGTGCGGGAGGAGTGGACGGCGGAGGTGTTCGACCAGGAGCTGGTGCGGCTGGGAGGCGGCGCGGAGGAGGAGATGGTGGCGCTGCTGCAGGTGGCCATGGCGTGCGCGGGGACCTCACCTGATGCGCGGCCGGAGGCGACGGAGGTGCTGAAGAGGGTCGAGGAGATCGGTGGAGGTCGGCACGGCCGGGGCACGACGGAGGAGGAGGGGTCGTGGGGCACGCCGACCGGTGCGTCACCGTGACTCATCTACTGGGACATAAACACACGCGCGATGTAATGAAGGCAGCACAGCACAACAAATGTACTGAATGCGTTTAAAAAAAATATATACTGAATGCATTCGCAAAAAAAAATGTCATGGTAAAATGCATATAGCTATATACCTGTTAGGGCACTTTGAATTGTGCTGTCGTAGCTATATACCTATTAGGGCACTTTGAAATGTGCCCTCGTAGCTACCTACTAGAGCACATTCAAATTGTGCCTCGAACTGGATCATTTTAGGGCACATACAAAATGTACCCTCATAGCTATATATTTACTAGGGCACATCCAAATTGTGCCTCGAATTGAACCATTTTAGGGCATATACAAAATGTGCCCCTAAACATGTGCCCCAAAATCCCTACTGTGTTGTACTAGTGATCTATGCAAACAACCGCTAAACGAACCGCGACAAATTTGAAAATTTTAGCCGAAACCGGCCGATCCGTATCACCGGCGGGATTCCCGTAACTGTTTAGGTCGCACGTTCAATCTGCGGAGTATTGTCCAAGCTTATCATGGACTTACCATTTGCACCCAAGATCGTCTAGAATAGATCATGTGGATTCTCAATTCTCTCAACTAATATTCACAGCGATCGAAACGATCGTTGCTCACCAGCCGGGACTGCAGATCGCCGAGTACCCATCCTCCGCCGGGACCTCGATCGCGTGCACGATGTGGAAACCGCTTCTCGCCCGATCTCTCCGTTCCGTCTTCGGCGGCCCGCGCCATGGCCATGCCGTTCCGCCGCCTGGCGGCGCAGATCGAATCTTTTCGCGTGCATGCACCTTTTTGGAGCCGGAGGCTGGCAGCGGAGACGACGAGGGGCCGTCGCGGTCAAACCGCCAGGAGCGGAAGCTGCAGTCGCGGCGGCGGCATCTGTACGTGGTGCTCCGTGACTCGGGGTACAGCTTCTACAAGCTTAACTTTGACGACTCCGTGGAGGACATGAACGGCGGCGCGTCATCTGTACGTGGTACCCGCAAAAAAAAAATGAACGGCGGCGCGTCGGAAGGCAACGGCATGGACGGAGCGCAGAACCTGCGGCGGCTTCCGAAGCCGATCCTCCGCATCGGTTCCCGCAGGATCGGTCCACGCGCGCTCTTCCACGCCCTAGGCAGCAACATCGTCATCACCGGTGCCGCCTACGGCAGCAAAGGCCTCACGCTAGTCTACGACACGGACGCGGCGGAGCTGGAAATCGCAGAGGGCCTTCCCGACGAGTTGAGCGGCTGGTACTACGACGCCGTTGCCGCCGGCGACAAACTGCACGCGCTGCACTTCCCACACTACCTCTGGCAGGCGCTGCCGGCGGCGGAGTCAATGGCGTCCATGGAGAAGCAGTGGACTTGGGCGTGCAGTGGGCGCTCTCCGACGCCTACGGGTACCAACACCGGCTATAGAATCACGGCGCACGCGCTGCATCCGGACGGCCGCACGGTCTTCGTGTCCATCGAGGACCTCAACCAGCACCTCAACCAGGACCAGGCGCACGACACCTTCTCCCTGGACATCGAGAGCGACGAATGGACACACCGCGGCAACTGGCGCTTGCCGTTCCACGGCCAGGGCTACTACGACGGTGACCTGGAGGCGTGGGTCGGTGCCGCACTCGGCAGCCACGATTGGTCCCCGTGCCACGGCAACTACCTCTGTGCGTGCGACGTCCCAGACCTCGCCGCTGGCCCCACGCCTCGGCCTGCATCGAAGCTGTGCAAGCAGAAGCTGAATTTCATCGAGGCGCCTCTAACTGACATGGAGCAGGACCCGGTGCTCGTCCACACCGGGAATGGCAGGTTATGCCTCGTCGAGAAGGCATCATCAGCGCGAGAGACATCTGGGTGCCTCTGCTACAGCGGCGTCCTCCGCGTGACCATGTTTCGCCCCAAGTACGGCAAGAACGGCGAGCTGGTCATGGCCACCGCGCCCCGGGCTGCTCGCTCCTACCTGATCCCTGGTGCTGCCAGGTTTAAGAATGCATTCTGGATGTGATCGATCTGTGATTCTGGCTTCTGTTAGAGATAGAATTGGTTTATGTATTGGACTAGAGTCCAGCCTCTCTCTCCCTCATATGTAAATTTGCCTCGAAATACGCTTTCGCCCCGCTATATTAATATAGCACACCACCGATACAGCATAGGATCCATTGCTGGGGCAAACAGCACAAAGCAAGCCCAAAAGAAAACACAAAAGAAAGAAAAGAGAAACTAATGTCGAAAGGGTCGGATCAACGAAAACGAAGATGCCTCGCAACCGCTGCGCCCGCCGGATAATGCCCACCACGCTCCTAGCACTCTGAAGTTCCGCGTACCAAGCAACACCTTCAAGAAGGGGTGCGACGACGACGCCACTGCAGCCCGGAGTAATCCTAGGGTTTCCCCCGGTACGCGCAAGGACAAGGAAACAGGGCTCACCCAACGCCCTTCAAGAAGGAAGAGTGGCACCCGTGGGCGTCACAGCGTCGGTGCCGGTAATGCCGACAGGGATTTCTCCCGACCCTCGCAACCTCGCCCTGGACACTCCATCGTGCTCCACCACACTCGCCACCCACCACCATGCGCCACCACGGCCTTGCAAGCACCACCGCCGTCTCACCATGACCAACGAAGCGGGGTCATCACGAACAGGACGAGCCAACCGGGAGCGAGAGACAGCACGTCAGCAGCCACGCCGGAGGAACCACCTCCACCGCCACCTGCGGACACCGACCGGACGCGGCGACCGGAACACACCAGGCCCACCTGGCCCGGCCGAGCCCGAGCGGGCTCGTGAAGTTCCTGTCTATGCGCTGCAGTGTACGCGCCGCCGACAACGCCGCCCCGAGCTCCGGCCTTCCCTCCGTCCGCCTAGAGGAGCACCACAGGGCAAGGAGCCGGCCCGCCCGGACCCAGATGGGGCCCGAATGGCCCAGATCTGGGCCAGGCAGGTGGAGCCCCGAGCCACCGCGCCGTCCCGAGGCCAAAGAGCCTCGCCACCACGTCGTCGTCACCCGCCGCCGCGCCGCCAAGGAGGAAACGCCGCCGCCGGAACCGCTCCGACCTGGGAGCACCGCCACCAGACGAGGAGACCCCGCGTCTCCCCTTCATATGCGCGGGGAAGAGCAGCTCCGCCGCCGCCGGCACCGCACGGGGCTTTGCCCGGCGGCCTGCGCCGACGGCGGCGGCTGGGGAGGCCGGAGAAGGAGGGCGAGGGGGCGCTAGGTGATGGGCGCCCTCCTGCCGCCCGCGGGGAGCGGCAGCAAGGGCCGGGGGAGAGGAGGGGGTGGGGGCCGGGGGCGGAGGCGAGGAAGGCTTGGCGGCGGCGGCGGCGCGACGGGGCGGAAACCTAGACTCGTTCGCGTCGCGGACTCGCGGGAGCCCTTCCGCGTGTGTTTTCCGCCCGTCCGTCAACACTGCTCTGTTTCCCTCATATGTAAATTTGTACAACACGCCTCACTGCATATATAAACAAGAGATCAGGGGAGCTCGGGATTTATCCGAGTCATACCCAAAACTATTCACGTTTACATGGTATCAGACGCCAGCTCTTCCCAAAATTCGAGTTGATTGGATCGATCTACCTTCCTATCTCGCCGCCACATCCCAAACCACCGCTGATCTCGGCCATTGGCGTACATTTTACTCTATATAAATTGGCAAACGGCAGTTTAGACTAGCTGAAATTCTCACTTTTCACCTGCAGGCAGCCGAGGATCCGGGCAAACGCCGATGGACTGGGACGCGCGCGCGCGGGCGGCGCTGTGCGCGGCGCGTGGGATGGCGCATCTTCACGCGGCACACGGCCTTGTCCACGGCGACGTCAAGTCCCCAAACCTGTTGCTCCGGCACGACGGCGACCCTGACAACGCCGCCGCGCTCTCTGACTACTCCCTGCAGCACCTCTTCGCCCCGCTGCCGCCGTCCGCGCGTGCCGGCGGATACCACGCGCCGGAGCTGGTGGACCCGCGCCGGCCCACGTTCAGCTCGGACGTGTACTCCCTTGGGGTGCTCTTCCTCGAGATGCTCACCGGCAAGTGCCCAGCTTCAGGGACGGTCGGCGTCGACGGCGGGGGCGCGGCGTTGGACCTGCCTCGGTGGGTGCAGTCGGTGGTGCGGGAGGAGTGGACGGCGGAGGTGTTCGACCAGGAGCTGGTCCGGCTGGGAGGCGGCGCGGAGGAGGAGATGGTGGCGCTGCTGCAGGTGGCCATGGCGTGCGCGGCGACCGTGCCTGATGCGCGGCCGGAGGCGACGGAGGTGCTGAAGAGGGTCGAGGAGATCGGCGGAGGTCGGCACGGGCGGGCCACGACGGAGGAGGAGGGGTCATGGGGCACGCCGACTGGTGCGTCACCGTGACTCATCTACCGGACATAAACACACGCGCAATGTAATGAAGGCAGCACAGCACAACAAATGTACTGAATGCATTCGCAAAAAAAATGTTATGGTAAAATGCATACGTGTACCTGAGCATAGGGGTCTATTGTTTTTTTTTCGATCAGATCAGATAATGCTACACCTTCATTGTCTTATCCGGTATGGCTAATCACTTCCTCCGGTGAATGCAAATGTAAGCAATTTTTTTTGTTTGAAAAAGTGGTTTTAAGTGGTTTTGTATTAATTAAAAAAACACAGCTTTTGTTACAATCTTTCCAAGCCGATCTTGATGCGCAGGACGAGACCGCACTTAGTGACATAGCTCATGAGCAATCTTGTTGCAACTTCTGTCGGTATTCACTAGGAAAACTTGACAATCAAGGGCCTTTTTAAGCTTGAATTCCTTCGCAATCATGCTAAGGTCAGACCTATCTTAACTTTCGTCTTTGAAACTTTCACAATTGACATGCATTTTGTTTCAATGATTAGGTCTACTGATAAAATTTTAATGTCATTTTAAGGCCATTTAAATAGCCAATGCCTTCTCACATCGAAGCAGCGTTACACTGGGCAATGACACCCAAGGCCGAGCACACTACTTGACCATAATGGTCACGAAGTACAACACCCCATGCTCCTTTTTTTCGTCCTCTCGGTAACTAGCATCAACATTACACTTCAGCCATCCTTGGAGAGGTTTTCTCGTTGTCCGTTTTTCCTTCATGCTTAGCTTGTTGCTTCTGCACACCAACTAAATTTATAGGTGCTTTGCCTTTCCTATCAACATTGCCTTTTCCAGATGCTAATCCCTGAAAAGTACTTGGATAATTCTAAAGAAAACTGATAGAGATATCAATGGATGAATCACCTTTGTCTAAGTCACACGCGCATCCCGCACGCGGTTTCTGACGATGGCGTTGTACTTATAGGGGAGAGAAGGGAGGCATGGGTGAGGAAACAGAGATCGATCCGTGGAAACGATAGATACCCAGGAATCCATGATTGGCTTAGATAGATGTCATGCGGATTGCTCTTTCTTTGACCGTCCGATGGAGAAGGGGACCAAATATCGGTTTCAGTACTTCTCATGCATGTATGAAAAAAGGTCCCCGACATTATTTCTCTTAGTAGTAATACTTCTCATGCATGGAGTACCTTAATTTGCATGCACCTACATATCAGCTTAGCTTCTTGTGCCCGCGCCTTTCAGTCTTCCCAAGGAGTACATCATAACTATTTTGCACACTGTATCAGGAGAAAATTAAAACAACAAGGTGTGAATTCGAGGAGGCTCCTACTCTATTTGCTTCATGGCATTGCACGTTCAACCAGAGATAAGTATGGCATGGCTATTTGGCAGATATACAGTGGCACTATGTCACTTTACAAATATTATTGTACTTTTCGTTTTTCTACATTTACAAAGAATTATAGTCTCCTTTTCAGTAAATTTGCAAGCCAGGAAAATACATGTATCAAGTAGGCACGGAATGGTGTAAACGTCTTCAAGTGCAAATTAGAGCCCAGTCGTACAGATCCAAACACTGCTTTTATCTCACATATCCAATGCAAATCCAAGACCCGAAAGTAACGTTTCAAATATTGTTTTTTTTAATCTCCGATATCAAATGAGAAGCACAAAATGCCAATCAGTTTTAAAATACTGCTTTTATTTACTAAAACTACTTCGCGTATGACTCATCTATGTATGGTTCTCTTCCGACAACTAATCCAACGGCATGCTGAAATTTTGGTTCACACACGGATGGCTGGATGCCTGGGGTCGTACAGGAATCGGAAATTGAAAGTCGAACGCATAATAACACTCTTTATTTACATAGCAAGTTGCACTCAATAGTATTTTCGAGAAAACGCAAAAAGCCTTTGCGTTTCATTTCATTGAACAGAGAGAAGGTTTACAGTTACAAGCCCCCTAAGGGGTGGTACAACACGGTTGGGTAGGGAAGCAAAACAGAGGGGGGAGCTAGTGTACATCCCAGGTCTGGGGTAGGATCATGCGTAGCCCTTGGGCTCCTGCCCTTGCCCAAATAGCGGCTTCCTCCTTGACGTTGTTGACGACGGTGCTGATGGAGGGTTGGGCTCCATTGAACACGCAGTCATTGCGGTGCTTCCGGAGCATCCAGGGGACAAGCAAGGTGATGGATGCCAGGCCCTTATGGCTGGGAGCTGGGGAGCTTAGCCGTGCCCTGTGCCACCAAGTGTGGATCGAGTCATCGCGTTCAGGAGGGTTACAGGTGGCGCGCAGCCAGGCAAGAACCTCGAACCAAACCTGCTGGGAGAAGCAGCAGCCTGTCAAGAGGTGTTGCATGGTTTCCATCTCCTGATCGCAGAGCAAGCAGCGGGGGTGGTGTGGGAGTCCCCGGCGTTGCAGGCGTGCGGCTGTCCAGCATCGGTCCAGGTTGGCGAGCCATAGGAAGAACTTGACGCTCTGAGGTGCCCAAGTGCGCCAGGTCAGTCTCCAGGCGCCAACTCAATAGTATATTCTGTTGGTCCTAGTCAATCATGAAAAACTATACAAGAGCAAACTAGTTTAGTTGTGCATGCGATTAGCACTCAATACAATCAGGAGAATTCGTTGGCTCCTAACAACACAATCACCACTTCTACATACAAAATCAAGCTGCTTGAAAGGCTGCACACTAGCTTTCACAACTTAACTTCTCCGCTGACATAATCTTAGCAAGAGCCATGATGGCAATCAAAAGCAGGAAGTAGTCGTCGCCACGCTGCCAAGTGCCTCTCTCTCTTCTCTGCCCACTTCATCGTCCTCTCCAGCAAGAACCTAATCCACACACATGCACCATCTAAAACGCCTTCTTATGCCATTTCTTACTATGACAACCTTCGCTAGCAAAATCAGATATCAAAAGTGAGATCAAACCAAGAAGAAGCCATCTAGTGACCGGTAAAAATGTTAGGCGTGCATATACCTAGTTACTAGATGAGTCATACATGGGGAAAGATAATGGCATTAACTCCAGCAGCATGTATCAACCTGCAAGTGGGGTACTAGCTAGTAACAGTAACATGGAAGTTTTTAGAACGTTTTGTTGAAACTGGAATATTGCAAAAAAAAAAGAGCTAGCAGGGCTTGATTTGTACAATATATGATTTTCCCTAAATACCATCATACCATCTATATATTGGCTTCTCTAGCAACAAAACGTTCTTGCCATTGATAGGACAATTAATATTGACGTACCAATGTACCATGAGAAATTTGACAAGAAGATCGAAATGACGATGGCATTGATCTGGTTATACGCGACACAAGTTGTGTGTGGTTCAAGTACTACTTTGCCAATCTGCTTTCACATAACAAGCTAAGGAACACTTTTCGAACTTTATGATGAACTTGATGATACTGTAGCTTATGCCTTGTCAACTTAAAGTGCACAAGATCCAATATTGATAAGATCTACTTGTAAGGCAGGCAGCAAGTACACCACAATATTCAACATAAACTGATTCCTATAATCTGAATGAATACTAGCTGGAGCTGCCACTCTAGTACATAATATCTGACCAAAGTTGTGGACACATTCTGCACTCTAGCACATAACATAAGCACTAGCTATGGTGTTATGAATCTGATTTCACACAAAAAGCAAAGAACACTTGACCTTTCAAAATCTTCACACTATTCTTTTTTTTCTCACGCTTCCAAAAACTCTTGTGAATAAAAAGTATGGCAAAACACTAGACAATAGATTTTGCAGCAAACAACCTGGGAATTTTTTTTCAGGGATTTTACAAGTTTAAATTGTTGGTCCTTCAGCAGGTCTCTTTCGCGGGCCCCGCATCGAGGATTGACGCGTTGTGTGTGGTCGCAGTTGGTTCTGGGATGTACGTACTCCGTAAGGTGGTTCTCTTGGTTGATTATGCCGATTGGCCTCTCCACCGATGCATCATCTTCCTCCCCCAAATCCCCTCTCGCCGCCAGCGCCCAATGTCGCGCCTCTGCCATTGATACGTCTCAAACATATCTATAATTTTTTATGCTTCATGCTTGTTTTACACCAATTCATATATGTTTTGCTCATACTTCGTTGCACTTTTATATGATTTCCGGCACTAACCTATTAACAAGATGCCACAGTGCTAGTCCGGCACTAACCTATATGATTTCCGGCACTAAACTATTCGGACAAGTCATTGCGCATAACCCAAAAACAACAACTTAAATGTGGATTTGCAATTATGTCAAACCTAAAACTGTCTTTTGTCCAAATTTTAGGTTAGCTTGGGCTGAAAAGGTTAGGGGTACACAGACGACAGAATATATGAATTTCCAGCTAAGTTTGAAACTACAAACATGACACTCCCTCCGATCCACAATAACTGTTCGGGCTTTAGTTCAAATTTAACCAAACATAAAGTTGTTTTGGGCTTAAATTTTAACATTAAATAGGAGACTGCACATGATTTTCTAGATTTTTCCCGTACTCTTTGGGAAGGTTTGAATTCTTAGCAAAAGAAATCCCCGCCAAATATATTTTGCGTGCAAAGGCTTACAAGAATTATGGTGGTCTGCACTCAAATGTTAAAGAGGCGTGTGACTAATTCTCGGGGAGCTGAGAATTAAGCAAATTCTTAGTTAGGTGATGCATTAAAAATCTAGTTGAAACTCATGACTGACACCAACCGTGAAATAGTTCATGAATCTGAGAAAATTTTCTCATATGCAAACTCACAACTCATGACTAAGACGAATCACAAAGCAATCTAACGGTGTAGGCGTTTCTTGTAAGTTGCAACTTCATGTCCAACACTGCAAGTAGATAAATCTCAATTGCAACTCAAATATAAACTCATGAATCATGATGTAATCCTATGAACTAGGAGTCGAGTGAGAATTAAGGTAACTCTTATTCTACTTTGAATTAGCAAAAACGTTAAACGAATAAATGGTGTCTGTACAAAAATACGCACCAGGACCTGGGTTCAACGGGTAAAGGGTCAGACTAAAAAGAGGTAATTTTGTATCTCCAAAAAAGTTGAACAAAATATTTCTAGGTAGAGGGTGCATGTATGTATGTGCGTGCCAATTTTCATATCCAAATTCAAAAGTACGTAGTTTAGGCAAAAACACATAAATTTCAAATAAACAGTCTAAGGAAACTCGCCCTTTCCAAAATTTCTCCAACTTAGTGGTCGGATAACTATATACTTAGTACTGGAGTAAATTTAATAGGATTCAATCGTACCCATGTTTCAAAAAATTGGTTTTGGTGCATGTGAGCAACTCTAACCCCAATTATAATTATTTTTTGGTTTGCTCCACCACGAACTTAGGTGAACTGAATGCGTCATACCGTATAATTTTGCATCACCATTGGTCACAAGTTAATGCATATGTTTTAGGGTTAATGCTACACCTTCATTGCCTTATCCTGTATGGCTAATCACTTACTCCGGTGAATGCAAATGTAAGCATTTTTTTTTTGTTTGAAAATGTGGTTTTGAGTGGTTTTGTATTAATTAAAAAAACACAGCTTTTGTTACAATCTTTCCAAGCCAGTCTTGATGCGCATGACGAGACCGCACTTAGTGACACACCCCCACTGAACTCTCTACGACTATACTGACATAGCTCATGAGCAATCTTGTTGCAACTTCTGTCGGTATTGACTAGGGAAACTTGGCAATCAAGGGCCTTTTTGAGCTTGAATTCCTTCGCAATCATGCTAAGATCAGACCTGTCTTGACTTTCGTCTTTGAAACTTTCAAAGTTGACATGCATTTTTTTTTCAATGATTAGGTCTACTGACGAATTTTTAATGTCATTTTAAGGCCCTTTAAACAGCCATTGCCTTCTCACATCGAAGCAGCGCCACACCGGGCAATGACACCCAAGGCCGAGTGACAAGGTATTTATGCATAACAAGCAGCAAACAATCAAATCAAATTTCTGCTTGTTATGCATTAGCAACAGCGCTAAAACAGCAAACAATAAAATCAAATTGGGTACATATCGCTCTATTCTTTCAAAATTAGAGAAATGGCTCAAAAGGATTTCTCTCACCTGCAAACTGTTCCAAATCTCAAAGAATCCTACAGAGATGGGAGGCATGGGTGAGGGAACAGAGATCGATCCATGGAAACGACAGATACCCAGGAATCCATGATTGGCTTAGATAGATGTCATGCGGATTGCTCTTTCTTTGACACGACACAACTACAATACCGGAAGATGAGTCGACCATGTTCCGGAGCTAGAATGTATTGGTGGAGTTCTTGTTCGACCATGTTCCGGAGCTAGAATGAGGGGCTACAAAACTGTCTGATCTAGAAAGAAATGATTGCATTTTTAGCAAGCAAGCAAGAAGTCCAATCTGCCAATTCGCTTCCTCGAGAGCAAGGGAGAACTAGTCGCCCTGCGCACAAGCTGGAGCTTTCTAAGCTCCTGGTAAATATCATGATGATGTCATCCTCACATAAGGCTGCGCATCCCGCCGCAAAATCCATGCAACCATGGTTTCTATCACCAACACATGCAACTACCGATCAGCACACATAATTAATCAACCTCGTAATATATGTACCTCTTCGCCGAGACGACGCCACCACCGGGCACCTCTGCCTACCTCCCAGCCGAGCCGAGACCTCTTTCCGTTTCGGCGTCCCCTCAATCCACCACTTCCTGGCTAGCCCCCCCGCCACATCCATGCCAGCGCCACATCCATCCGTCCCAAGACACTGAGGGAACAACACAAGACACCAGAATCAAGATCCACTCATCCGGCCAGGGCGACGGCGCGCTATGAAACAACAGCGACCAAGGAAGTAAGAAGAAATACCTGTCTTGTTGGAGTGCCCTCGTCTCGTCACTTCCACCGACACCACTACGCGCACAGAACCGGCCGGCAATGGCACTCGCTCTCCTCTCCTCGACAAGTAAAAGTCAAAGTCTAAGTCACACACGCACCCCGCACGCGGCTTCTGACGATGTCCTTATACTTATAGAGGAGGTATGGATGACGGAAAGAAGACATGGGTGAGAGAACAGAGGTCTATCTGGTGAAACGATGTGTAGATCCTCTATCAGGGACTCAATGATTGGCCCGGATAGCTATCACACGGATCGCTCTTTCCTTGACCATCGGATGGAAGATGGGAGCTGACAGCGGATTCAATTAACTCGTTCGTGGAAAGTGGAAACATCACCGAGGTTATTTGTCCTCTCTTAATTTGCATGCACCTAGATATTATCATCCTAACTTCTTGTTCTCCCACTTTTGGTCTTTCCAAGGGATACATCTTAACTATCTTGCACAGCTATCAGGAGAAAATTAAAAACAAGGCGTGAATTCAAGGAGGCTCCTCCTTTCTTTGCTTCATGGCATGGCCCGTTCAACCAGATCAGTATGACATGATTATATGGCAGATATATAGTGGCACTTTAGAAATATTATTATACTCTTCGTTTTTATACATGTACAGAGAATTATACCGTTCTTTTCAATACATTTACAAACAAGGAAACTACATATATCAGTTAGGCATAGAATGAGTATATACATCAAACGAGCAGCTTCAATTGCAAATCAGAGCAGGGCGAAGATACCCAAATACTGCTTTTATCTCACATATCAGATGAGCAGGTTCAAATGCAAATCAGGGCCCCGGAAGTAACGTTTCAAATACTGCTTTTATCTCCGAGATCAAATGAGCAGGACCAAATGCCAATCAATTTTAAATACTGCTTTTATTTACTGAAAAATACTAATTTTAATTGCTGAAACTACTCTGCGTACAACTCATCTATGCACGATTCCTGTCTGGCAACCGATCTAGCAACATGCTGTAGTTTTGGTTCGCACACGTATAGCTGAATGCCTGGCGTCATACATGGATCAGACAGTGAAAGTCGTACGCATAGCAACATTCATTATTTACATATCAAGTTACACTACCCTGCTGGTCCTAGTCAATCATGAAAAGCATGTGCATCAAAAAGAAAATAAACGAAAGTATTGTCATGCTCAACACGTGGCATCTATACAAGACCAAACTATCTAGTTGTTCATGCGATTATCACTCAATACAATCAGGAGGACTCATTGGCTACTACTAACAACACAATACTACTACATACAAAATCAAGCTGGCTGCCTGCTTGAAAGATTGCACCCGAACTTCCACAACGTTAACTTCTCCGCTGACATAATTTCAGCAAGAGCCATGATGGCCATCAAGAGCACTAACTAGTTGCTGCTGCGGTGTCGAAGTGCCTCTCGTGTCCGCCCGTTTCATCGTCCTCACCAGCAAGACCCCCATTCACACACAGCCATCCATCAGTATGACAACCTTCTATGGCACAATCAGATATCAAAAATGAGATCAAACCAAGACAATCAAAAACTCGTACTGGGGAAAATTTAATACACGTGCATATACCTAGTTAGTAGATGAGTTATACATGTGGAGAGCAAATGGCATTGACTCCAGCAACAATGTATGAACCTGCAAGTGGTACTAGCTAGTGAAGACCCTGCATGCAACAGTACATGAGATATTTTAGAACCTTTTGTTGTGACTTGGAATATTGCAAAAAAAAAAAAAAGAGCTAGCAGGGCTTGATTCAATATATGCTTTCCATGAAGACCATCATATCATCTATATGTTGGCTTCTAAATCAACTAGATAGGACCATCAATATTTACGTACCATGAGTGCCTCTCTCGTCTCCGCATATTTCATCATCCTCCCCAGCTAGACCCCCATTCACACGCATGCATCATTCATGCCTTCTTGTGTCGTTGCTTAGAATAAAAGCCTTTTATAGTAAAATCAGATGTCAAATCTAGCAGCAATGTATCAAACTGCAAGTGGGACTAGCTAGCGAAGACCATGTTGCATGCACAAGTAACATGGGAGTTATAGAACGTTTTGCTGTAACTAGAATATTGCAAAAAAATAGCTAGCAGGGCTTGATTTGTACAATATATGCTTTTCCTTAAAGCCCACCATGTCCAATACAGATAAGATCTACCTGTAAGGCAGGCAACAAGTACACCACAAGATCTACCTGTTTTTCCGTTTTGCTGGAGCTGCCACTCTATATATGAATGGCCTCACCAAGGTTGACAGCAATACCACGATATGGTCTTTGTCGGCATGGTGGAGGTAGGAGCACCGCGATGACCTCGGCGGCCACCACCACACCGGCTAAACCATGTTTGTTCAATTATGTCCTGTTCAGCATAATAAATTTAATAAATTTACAACTATTTCCTAAAATACCAGAAAAATAGAATGTTAAATGACAAGAAGATGGCAGACTCACTTGAATTATGTTTTTGCACAATTAAGTATGACAAGGTAATATGTCTAAGCCATAACGATTTACATATGATTCTAGAAATAAGACACCAAACGATATGTAAAACACACATTAAACTAAATAGTCAATCAAGAGAATAAAGGTACACTAGATGAATGTTGTACTGGTTGTTGCATCGCCAGTGAATGGCGAGAAAGCTTCATAAACAAGTGCAGTGTGTGTAGATTGCATATGTACATGAAGAAGACAATACTTCCAGACTTCTCGAAATACAGTAGGCAAAAAGGAAATGGCATATGACACAAAGGAAATGCTACAGCCATTTTAATTTCTATTGGTTCAAACCGTTAACTTGAGATCAGATCTGCATGGTATCTCATACTTACATAATAGGGAGGAAAGAACAATTTGGAGAAGGCTATCATAAGAGAGTTACATGGATCGAATAGTCCATGGATTTTTTGTCAACCACAATAGCAAAAGTACAAGACATAGTTATCAGCACACAAAACACCACTCAAGCGTTTGCTGTTTCGACACATCATACATTATAAAGTAGTTCACGAAAATAAAGAAAAGTTCATCAAGTTAAGAAAACAGAGAAGTCTAATAATGTACATGACAAATGCTACAGCTTTGTTTGCGCCTCAGAGCAACAATGAAGTAGATCTACACTGCAACATTGACAACAAATGTATCCAAATAATTCAGAATAGATGCTAATGCTGAATGAACTTACAATCAAGATGTTGTCGACACCACGAGTGTGGCAACAACCAAATTAAATCTGAAGGGCTTCCACACCGTGTACTCAACCTTGGACCCCTCCTTGGTCTACGTAATACCAAACCAGTAACGAACATCATTTGACATGTGTATGAATCCTAACGGAGCAGCATAATGGAACATCACAAGCTGCATTTCAATTGACGAAATAATAGGATGTCATGACAATCGCCTAACTATATATGACATACTTTAGCTAGCAAACAAACCTCAGTGAAAACTGAAACAGAAATGCCTAGTAAGTAGTATGAGTATGACCAAACAAAATAGAAGCTAGCTTGGAATCACTATTGCTGTCCAATACCTTTTTTCGTACAACAATTCTTATGCATAAGCGGGAAAATCCTATACACTTCGAACCAGAAAATATTAGAGTTTCTCTACTGCATATGTATAACAACACACAAAGACCAAAAACTGAAGATTTATTACATACACATGTCCTATGCACACAACAAGTTTTTATTCAGTGGAACGGATGCCCATATTCCATACATGCATGCTTACTACCTATGCACACTTTCAATTTAACTGGTCAAAAGACGCAAATTCCAGCATAATCTACTGGTTGCAACTACACAACAAATCCCAACTGAACCAAAATAAGGCACAAATTCTAGCATATATACTGAAGAATAGCACATGGAAAGAAAATTCCCAGATTACTGCAAAACAAACTATACTAAGAATTTATAACCAAATCATACCTAAGCTATGGAAGTTCACATCTGATCTCAATAACACCCAATCATAGTTGAAACAGCACCAGCATGAACCCAAAATATAACAATTCAACTCAATCACATGAAACACGTCCTGGTTTTGCCTTTTCTTTCCCTTCTGGGAGAAGAGAGGCTACCTTTCTCACCAGCGACGCGTAAGCCCCTCCTCCTGCTCCCCCTCATTTCTGGTCCATCACGTACTCAATGTTCTCATCTGACACATGCCCCTGCTTTAGGTGCTCCGAGGACGCACAATTCCCTCGTGAACGGCTCCTGCCACTGCTCCAGGTGTCATTGATGTAGAAGACGAGTGGCAGACTACAGGGGAACAACCGAGACCAGGGATGCAGTCCTACAGCCGGAGCGCCAGCGGCCAGAAACCCCAGGCCTAGGTACACAGCAATCAAGCAAGAGAAGCCGCGGCCGTAGATATTCGCAATGTGTTAGCAAGCAAAGCTTAGTGACAAAAATGAAACAGAAATTACTAGCAAGTAGCATGAACAAACAAAATACAAGCTAGCTTGCAAATACTATCACCGTCCACATTGTTTGCCTACATAATAATCTACACATAAGCAGGAATGACAATCAACAAGTTGTATTACATATGTATATGTTTCTCTACTGCCTACGCACTCAGCTCAACAAGAAAAAGAAACAAGTTTTAGCTAGAATACATGCAAAGAGGAGCACAGACACATCATGGGACAATTTGTACAAAAAGCTAAATAATTCATGTTTAATATGCGACACACAATCAGATTTTATGACTAATAAAATGATGCAATATTGCCACATGATAGCCAGGATAGAAAGGAAATTTTAGTGCCATCTTCCTTCACAAATTTTAGTGGCATCTTCCTTCACAACATTGAGAAACACATCAACACTAGATCAGAAAAGTTGAGAAACATATCGACATTAACAGCAACCTAGATCCAGAAGTGGCGAAGCTTGACCTTATTGACGGAGATTGCTGCGGCGGCAATGCTCACCACTGCCTCCAACCATCAGACCTCGATGATGAGGGAGAGGCACCCCAGACTGTACCGGATCTGGTCTACGGAGATTGGCACCCTACTCCAAACTATGTCATAAAGCCAACACCAAAAAACCTATTCACACTACGGTGGTCGGAGCCTCGCCTCAACCACTCTCCAGCAGTCCAGCAGCATCGTCGCCATAGAGGGCCTTGGTCCAACCCGGATCCTAGTTGAATTTGGCAAGGAAATAGGGTCAACTAGTACCGGCCAGAAGTCAATACTTGAATAGTGATTTCTGGCTCAGTTTGATGGAGACCCGAGCCGTACATGAGCGGAGAACAGTGGGTGCCCCGAGACAAATAAAAAGATAGGTCAACCCGTATGCTACAGTGGCTATGCTTAGCACATAATTAGCGGACACAGCTGTACTAATGTGCCGCACACTGGTAATCATCTGCCGGGGGGGGGGGGGGGGGCAATATGCGTGCGTACTGAGGTGCTCAATCACACTTTTTCAACGAAAATGGGAGGAATCGAGATAGAGACCTTCCGATAGGGCGACATCGAGGCCGGCAGGAGCTCCATTGGACGGTGGCAGCACCGGGAGGAGCTCTGGTGGACAGTAGCAGCACCAGAAAGCCAACGCCACCGGAACAGTAACATAACCTGCAGAAAACCGAACCAATTCAGACGTAACATAAACTGGTTTGACACGGTTACTTATTTAATCTAGGTACAGAATTGATTAATGAGTTCGAAGCCTGTCATATGGGAAATCCAAAGTTTTAGGAAGCCTTAGCATCTGTGTGTTCTCGTATTAGCTTGTATGATTAAATAAGAAATGTGTATGCTTCCTCGTACTCAATTCAATTTGAATTGGTACAAAGTAATTGCAGTACATGTACCAACTTCTGCTTGTTCCCAGGACTAAAAATCATATTGCAGCATATGAAAAATCTTCATTTGTTTACACTTGCCTGGCAAGATGGGCTCGATTCTAGTCGACTCGTCCTAGTGTCGGGGATAGGGAGTGAATACGTCACCTGCGGGCGCGGCCTTCCTGCTGCTTCGCAGCGTCGTGGAGAGAATGAGTGGAAGGGGATCTCCGCCGCGTGTGGGCGCGATGCGGTGAGGCGAGCTTGACGTGGACTATGTGGACTTCCGTCGCTGGGATGCCGGAAAATCCGTCCTGCGACGGCACGCGGCAGCTGGGCGACCGCCGGCAACAGGAAGAAGGACGCCGTGCGGATGGCTCGCCGCCGCGTCCTACCTTCCCCGGCCACGCGCGCGACGCGGCCAAGTGAGCTCGTCGGAGCGCCGCGGGAGGATGCACGCGCGCGGCAGGGAGCAAGCCCGTCGCACCGCCGCCTCTATCTTTCGTTCTGGGGCGCTATGGTTTGGTTGGGTGCTGCTGCTGTGCGTGTCACGAGGCTTTGGCTGCTGTGGGTGAGTTTTGTGCTTTTGACGAGGGATCGTGGCGTGTGGGATACTAGCTTGAACGGTGCAGATTGGCTGGAGACCGACCGACGGTTTCTTCCGATGGCCTTGCACTTGTAGAGGAGGCACGGGTGAGGGAACATAGGTCGATTCATGGCAACGATAGATATCAGTGATTCCATGATTGGCCTAGGCAGGTATCACGCAGATCGCTCTTTCCTAAACCGTCCGATGGAAAAGAGGAGCTAGCTAATATCGGTTTCAGTACTTACCATGCGTGGAAAAGTCCCCGACGTTATTTCTCTTAGTACCTTATAATTTGCATGGACCCACATATTATCATGGCTTCTTGCGCTAGCGCCTTTTGGCCTTCCCAGGGAGCACAGCTTAACTATTTTGCATAGGTATCAGGAGAAAGTTAAAACAAGGTGTGGATTCAAGGAGGCTACTACTCTATTTGCTTCGCGGCATCAATTGCCCGTTCAGCCATATCAGTATGGCATGATTATCTGGCAGATATATAGTGGCACTGTATCACTTTACAAGTATTATTGTACTTTTCGTTTTTTTACATTTTCAAAGAATTATACTCTTCGTTTCAGATGCAAATCCAAGCCCAGAAATAACATTTCAAATACTGCTTTTATCTCCGAGATAAAAATCAGCAGGACAAAATGCAAATCCAAGCCCCGGAACCAGCTTGATTTTCATTTACTGGAAATACGTTGCCTACGACTCTTGTATGTATGATTCATGTCCGGCAACTGACCCGGCGGCATGCTCTACTTTTGGTTCTTTTCTCACACATGGACACCTGGCGTCACACAGGGATCGAACATGGAAAGTCGGTACGCAACGTACCGACTTTAAATAGGGGTTGACAACCCAAATGTCCACCAGGTTCCTGCATTTACCTACATAATCCCTCATGGATCTAAATCTGGCCAAAAAGTAATAATACTGGTCAATCTACTGAATCTAGTCTACTGAAAAAATTGATCTCCAATAAAAGGGCAACATGGCAGGAACTAATACTGGTTAATTCCAACGAAATAAGAAAACACTAAAACCTTAAATCCAAATTAAAAACCCATGACAGAAATGCGTATAACAGTTTTGAAAGGAAGAAGCTAGCCTTACCAATACCAATCCAATAATGTTTATCTCCCTTCCATAATAAAACTGGCAACCTGCCATGAAAGTATAACTAACCAATTTAACTAACCAGTTCTGGCAACGAAAGTATACTACTCCGTAAGAGGTTACTATCGACCTGTATCTTTTATCCTATTCCCTTCTAGATATTTCAGCATTTTATGTATCGACCAGTAGATTTCACCATGATTTGGAACCTCTGGTTGGCATAATCCAGTCATGAATTGGATCCTTTAAGAGAGTTACACAGAGGTTTTAGCACCAATTTTTATATAGTAGCTACGATCACATGATATATCATCTAAACTAGCTTCTTAGACCCACATGTCATAGCCTCTAAAATCCATCCATATCTCTATATCAGTATAACATTTATAGCTACTTGTGAATCTGATCCTCTCTATATCATACTGCAGATCAGCCATCTCTGCTGCATATCACTATATCGGTGATATCTTCAAACTTAATACGTCACACTCACATACTATCTATTTGATGCGAAAAAAGATCAGCAGGGTGTATCAATATGCCGTGAAAATGCTTTCAGTATTCTATGGTTGCATACTTCATTTAAGATGATACAATAAATTCTCCAGCAAAAGCTTCCTAAATTGCATTTACAGTAAAACCTACACAATATGTAGTGACCCAAATATCATGTTACGGTGGAGAAGCAAGTTATTATTCAAGAGCACAAATGAAAATATCAATCATCCTAGTCTAGTTATTATTCAAGATGCGACAGGTTTCCTTTTCTCTAGGCACGAAATAAAATTACAGTAATTAAGCCACAATCCAATTAATTCTATAAAAGAAACTAAGCATCGCCAGGATAGGTTATTTAATCTGAATGTTATAAAACATAGTGCAACATATATCTTACTGCGGATATATGAACGACCAGGACACAATGGTGCCAATCTTAAATATATGTGTGATATGCACAACAAGTCAATAGTACTGGTATGTCAATTCTACTTCAACGTTCATCTTTCCATTAGCTTAAATGTGGCATCGTTACAAAGCAAGGTGTATAAAGAATCCAACAGCAACACAACAAAACTCGTTCCAAGAATCCACTATACTATCTATATTGTTGCTATGCCACACAAAAACCCAGCATATCTATATTAAACACAGCAATAACAAATTTGGTACATTTACATTATTACTAGATCAGATTCAAAATAAAGAGTTGACAGAAAGCACACCACATAATTATCAGATTTCATTTTTATCATTGACAACGCAATTATCAAATTCTAAGCTTATTGTGCAACCATTTCGGAGATGGCTGCTCACAATAGCTAACAAGTAACAAAGAATGATGTGATGTTAACATAAAAATCACAAGTTGTAATATAGAAATCTAGCTGGGATCAATTTCACATTCACTCTGATGGAACCAATAATTTCACAAACTGACACCGGTGTTTATCTAGAAAGCACACGTTTAAATGAAGTCAAGCATTATTCAATGCCTAGGTTGGAAACCTCCCGAACCTCTAAACTGACATACAAGAGGACTCAAGAGCTAGCAAAATTGCAGCAAGCATAATAATACTAGTTTCAAGCATATCCACCTACAGCTAGTCACGAGGTATGGTGGGATAATAATTTACCTTCCAGACTGTTTTCGGTTGCTATAAAAGGAGCCACAAATTAAATGAGCGTGAAATTTGGTATCTGTTCAACAAAAAAGATTTGATATTGAGCTTTGGAACCTCTGTTAAGCATATAATAAAACAAGGCAATATCAGATCGATATAATTTGCAGATTGAACAAGGCAATAGCAGATTGATAAAATTGCAAAAATTGAACTTTGGAACCTCTGTTATTCAACAACGCAAAAGCAGATTGATATGTATTCATTGCAAAAATAAATGTAAAGGACACGGAGATTAGAATGTAATTATGCTTAAAAAGAGTGATTATTTAATTAAGGAAGTTACCCACATTACTGGACTCTAAATATAGGACACGGGTAGTAGAGGGCTAACCCCATACAGGAAGAAAAGGCATGACCGAATTATCACCTTAAAGAGCCTACAATTCATGCAAATATCATCAATCTGGTAAATCTATTTAACATCTAGATACCAGCACAAAAATAAATAAAAGGGTTATAACACAGCTCACAATGCTCACTGCACAACATTATATCATTTAAATTCACATCAACATCTATGTTACAGAAAAAGAAGGCACCATTGGATGCCGATGTTGACGAGCTCCTGAAAGGCTGCACCAAGGCGAGCGGCATAACCTCCTGCACGACATGGACGCGCACGCGCCCCACCTAGCCTTGGGGAAAGCAACTCGTGCTGCTTCCTCGCTGGCGCGATCACTCCCTGGTGTGAGGCACAACACCAAATTTTTGTCAATGCCCAACCCAACAAGGAATAGGGTATGATTTAACTCTCAACAGCAAGATAATAATGACATCATCATCCCAGTGCCATAGGAATATCCCCAAAATTAGCATGACATTCAAGATTTATTTAGTTTAACACACATTTTACATTAGAAACTCAATCGTCCATTCTCCTCATCTACAAAGTGATGACACACCCGCAGTGTTGTGTGTGCATAGTGAAGCTACAGTAGGCTGATCCCTACCTGTGGAGAGGTGTTGCACCAAATTTCAATCATTACACAACCACCTCAATACAATGCATATTGTATATTAACTCTAAGCGGCAACAAAAAAAATAGCACTATGCAGTAAAATTTCAACACTAGATCAAATAGAATCAGCTGCTAATAAGATAGTTTGGCCATATGGTCATAATCAACATTTATCATCTGACCTACATGAATATTGTACCAAATAAATCGAAGCTAAAACATTCAAACAGAAAAACTACAGACCCAAAAACACATGGCAGCGGGTTTCTTCATCCTAATGAGCACATATGCTGTTGCATAAAAACACAACTCAGCTAGTGCTGCTTGCCACATGGTTCTTGGCAGAGCATTGCGTGCTTGAGGCAGGGGGGCTCCAGCAAGAAGTTGAGATCCAAATCCATGACAACGGCCACGATCTCTACCTGCACATGGCCAGCATCAACCAACAGAAAAAGGCTACCAATTCAGATCAACCAAGGAGGCTAAAATAAAAAGAAAAGAAAAAGAACCATGCAAACATTATCACTTGCTTTATTTTTCCAGGGTTATCCCTCACATTTGCCAATAACACAATTCACAGAGAACACCGTCTGCAGCAACCAAACCAGCAGGGTTGGAGAGAGTGAGATTACCTCGACCGCGAACTTTATAGTGATGCCGGCGAGCGTGTTCGTCTTGGACACCTTGTGTGCAAGGTCGTCCATGACCAAGCAGGAGGGCATCAGCATCCTATCTGGTTTCAGACTCGTTGGTGTTGAACCCAGAAGGCAAGGGCGCTACACCAAAACCAACCAATGGGTCAAGCCCTACTTCCTCCTCAAAGTACAGGTCCTACTAGTAGCATCCTATAGAGGGATCTGCGTCCTCCACCGCACGAGTGCCGCCGTCAGAGCCATCACAACTTGCTCCATTGTCCTACATCAATAGTAGTAAATGTGAGTGCTTGGTAGAAACATAAGATAGATAGCATAGATAAAGTCTGGTACGCTTAAAAATGTGTCATCAACATCTCTCTGATGTTGCACTTTAAAGATTGACACATAATAATTCCCAAACTAGACAGAATTTTTTACCTAGGTTAGTATGTCAAATTATTATACAGAGATACCAAATTTCATCTTTGTCGTGCATATAGAGAATCCTCTCCATGAAACCCGAATCAATTATCCTCGTGAAAGGGCATTCTTACAACAGAATAGCCAAGCTAAAACATTCAAAGTGAAAAAAAAATTAGAATCCTACAACTCAGCAGGATCTATTATTTATGTTTTAGAAGCGCCAAAACTGAAAAGTTAGTAATCTATCTACTTGAGAAATATGATCTCTAAATATGCAACCAAATAGAGAAATGGTAGACTGTTAGCTCTGAATAAACTCCCACGGAAAGCACGACGCACCATAGGATTAATCCACACATATTATATGAAGGGCGAATAGCAGTTACGTACCAACATTTCTGGAATTCTTACTCTCCCCTAACCTATTCCTCCCATTCGGCAAGAATATACATAATGCACAAGAGATGGGTAGGTGCAGTAACAAAACATATCAGACCATGAGGGTTGGAACGAGCGAGATTACCTCGATGTTGTACTTGATGGTAATGCCGGCAAGCGTGTCCGTCCTGGACATGACACCTCGTGGTTGAGGTCGTCCACGACCGAGCAGCAGGACAGTGGCGTGTTCTCCGGAGACATTCGGTGCTGCCGGGGACGGAGTCCTTGGTGGTGAACCCGAGCAGCGAGGGAGCCCCACCAGAACCAAAATGTGTCAAGACCCAATTCCTCCTAGAAGTACAGGTCGCACTAGAAGCATCCTGACCACAGTAGTAGAGGGGTCTCTGGCTTCCACAACACAAGCGCCATCACCAGAGCCGCCAAGTCGCTCCATTAACCTGATCAATAAAATAGCAAAATTAGGAGTGATAGATAAACAACTGGCGCGGTTAAATCTAAAGATGTACGATGGACAACTCTGTGAAGTCGCACTCTAAAGATTGACATTCCCAAACTAGAAAAGGAGTTTTTTTAGATCAAAAGGCTGCAACCCCATTCCATTCCATTGGAAATGAAATGATCAGTGTTACATCATAACTAGATAGGATTTCTGGGCTGGGTTAGCATGTCATATTACAGTGTTAGACCAAATTTCAGTTGTGCCATGCAATATACACATTAATTTTTTCCATGGAACCCAAATCGATTGTCCTGGTGGAAAGGGCGTTCTTACTAGCAAAAGCCAAAACATACAAATTCCGAGAAGCTATCTCCGCCCATGTGTACGGCTCTGACGGAAAGAATCGATTTGAAGTCAGAGAGATGGAATTGTGGGGAAAGGGAAGAGGGTTCAGATTGGGTACAAGTCGATACCTTGAGCACGCGTGCCTCTGCAGACGTTCACCGGGGCTGCCAACGGCGGCGGTGATCGACATCGTCGCCGGTGCGTGAGACCCCGATGCGCCGCAAGGGTTTTTCGGATGGAGGCGTCGTCCTCCGGGCGTGAGGCGGTGTAGGCGTTACATGGTCTCCACGGTGACCGTCGCGTGGTCCACCGTGGCTGACTCCAAGACCACCAGTGGCAGCGCATGGGGAGCAGGGGACTGAAGGGCGAGGAGACAAGGTATACGGTGAAGCTGTAAACCAGGCGACGCAGGAGCTTCGCGGAGGGAGGCGCGTTGATGCGGCGTCGGCGAGCGACGAGGATGGGGCGGCGGCGGCGGCGGCGAAGACGTGGTTTGGGTGGAAGAGAGTGGGGAATGGAGAGAGCGTTGGTCGATTCGTTTCTTTGGGTCGAGCATTCAAGATGGAGGCAGGCATCGCAGCCCACTCAACGCTAAGCTCTTGAATGCCTCCACCGAACGGTTCAGTTCTGACTTCTGACTTTTTTCTTTGGGTCGTTGGTCCAGCCGGCCAGTACAAATGCAGATGTATACAAGACGGGTTTTCTTTATTTTTGCGGAAACAACATGATTTTGAAGTACTACTATGTGCTTATTAACTGCAGACTTTGTTTTACCGGGAACTCTGCTTATATTTAATAGAAGAGGGATTGCTGTATGCTAGTGTACACAGATTGGTTGTTTACGCTGAAAAGCTTCAAATGCTTGGCAGACGGTTCCATTGGAAAATACCTAATCACTTTTCGTATGCAATGGCAGAGAATGCTTCGGGGGATGCACGTACTGACGTACGTCGTATATATCGACGTTATATGCTGATAGGGGTCTCATCGTATGCTGAGGAACCGGCTATCATCTCTTCCTCGGTTTGCAATGATAGAAGCGGATACATAGCGGGAGTCACATGCGAGAAAAATCATGGCGGCGCCACTGATTGTTGGGGAGGGCGTGTTTCGGAAGTAGTGGTCGACGTGGCATCGTGCGGTCATGATAGCGTCAACGATGTGGATCGAGGGGAGCTGCACACACTGAGTCATAACCGCCGGCAGCGGCCGTTTGGCACCTATCTCTCAATAGACAATGTTGATAAAGTGTGTGCACTAACCATGGGTGGTCACAAAATATTTACAAGGGGCATTCAAAGTCAGTAAAATTTAATAAAAAACTAAACATGTGAGGATTAAGAACCCTAGCATGCAAGCATGTCTCGCCTCTGCAATTTCACGGTACCCGCGCTGCCACGCCGGAATCACCTCTCTGTCGATCGCGTCTTTCGCGACGCCGGCCCGCTGCAATGCCACCTCGAACTAGATGGTTTGATGAGGATTTTGTTTCCTAAGTCCATTCGTTGGAGATGCAATGTTTCACACAGGTTTAGGCCCCGTTTGGAACGTAGGAACTCAAAAGCATGGGAATAGAAAAAATGCAGGAATTGAGATGGCATGTATCATGGATTCCTATAGGAACCAAAACCATGGGAAATTTCAAAATCGTTGTTTGGACGTCTCGCGAGGGAAAACCATGGGAATCTTAGACACAAAAAGATGAAAACAGGAGTTAATTAGACCTCATGTTAGTTTTCCTCCAAAATTACTATGGAGTAGCATATTATAAATCGAATTTCAAAGGAATATTGGATTTCGATTCCCTTTGTTTCAAACCACACCATAGGAATTGTTTTCTATAGAAATCATATCCTCCAAAATTCCTACTTTCTCCTTTGTTTGAAATATGCCCTTATGGATTTGGTTGGTTGGCTAGGTGTGTTTGGTACCGACGGCACATACACATCATATGTATATGACTAGTTTGTTGCAAAAAAAAAATCCATATTCAGTTGAATACCCATGCGTTTGTTTGTGCCCGCCCATTGCACTAACGGGGAACGTGTGATGCGGCAACACCGGCAATGACGCAACTGGTCCAGATGCATGCATTAGTGAAGATGGACATTTCGGCGTGTGACTCTCGACGGTGGGCAGGCTTGTGAGGCAAAAGGCAACGGTGATGATCAAGGTTTGGTTGCTGCAAGGCCGTGTTAGTCGGCTCCGTTCTAGCGTGTCTGAATGTCTTCAGGTTGGTCTCCTCTTGCTATGAAGTCGAAGTTGCCATTGGGTGGTGTACGATGACCTTCGAGGGACGATCCGGCCTATTCTTGGGGAGCCATCTGTTTCGCATAGGCCAACTCAAGCTTCGCGTTTATGTAGCTTATGTGGGTAGCCAGGGTGGCTCGGTGTGCCCTTCGTGGCGACGTGTGGGTGCGTGTGGGCTTTGGCCCTGTTTTGTAGGTTTTCGCCCGATTTTCTCCTAAAAACCAGGCACTTTCTGCTTAATTAATGGATGAGGCAAAGTTTTTGCCTCCGTTTCAAAAAGAAAAGATGAACATGTGACAAGGGTACCCATTCTCTTGATGTCCCCGGCGATGAAAGTCGTCGCGTGGGGCGGGCGGAACAGTACCTTGGCAGTGTTGAAGATATGTGGAAGGTGCATGGTGACGTCTAGGGAAAAGAAAGTGAAAGATATAAATTTCGGAGTTTTGTGTAAATTTAGATGTATCTATACACTAATTAAGAGTGTGTAGGTATATTTAAATTTGAACAAACTTGGGATATCATTTTATGGTTAGAGGTAGTAGTAGTAGTATTTCCGATTTTTTTCTTTTCGTTTCAAATTTAAACAAATTCTGGCCGGGCAGATAAATGTGAAACATAATAAGGCGATGGATCGGATGGATTCATTTTGACGTACATGCATGCAGCAAGCGAGGACACACGTACAGGTACGTAGATAGCTGATGGATGTGTGCTTGTTTCTTTTGTCTATATAGATCGCTCATCAGTCGAAACGAGCAAGTATATTAAAAAGAGGAGAAAAACAGAGGGATCGCGCGCTGGATGTCGTCACGTCGCCGCTATATATATGTGCATCTCATTTCTCGTGCACGAGAGTAGTTGGGTGTTTTCATTCCCCGGCCAGCTGGCGTACGCTCACGTGGCAGGGGAACCAGAGCGACGGAACCGATCGATCCCCGCGCGCATGAGCACGTGGCAGGGGAGCGGCATGATCCGGCGTGCGTGCATGGTTGATTGACCGCGCGCACACAAGATTAATTTAGTGCATGCAGCGGAGCGGTCGCCTGCCAGCGCGCGTGGCTCCAGTAAATGCGACGCGACCCGACGCGAACCAAAGCCCAAGGGACGAGGGTGGGTCGGGTCGACACATACATAGCCTGCCAGCCACCAAGTTTCGGTACCACCCTGCGAGCCCCTCGGGAAAGAAGAAGGGGCTATCCGGCGCGGCGATCGCGGCCATTGCCGTCGGCGCCGCGGCGGCCGCGCTGCTCGCACTCGTCCTGCTCGTCCTCTACTTCGTGCGCCGGCGCCGGGACGCGGCTGCCACCGGCGACAACAGCGGGAACAAAGCGATGTCCACGCCGACGCAGGAGAGAGGGTTCACGCCGTCGCCGGTGTCCGGCGAGATGACCGACCTGGCCGACCTGACATCCTCAAAAGACCTCGTCCCGTCGGCGGGGGAGACGACGACTCGCCGGCTGGTGTTCGTGGGCGCCGGCGCCGGCGGCTACAGCTTCGACCTGGAGGACCTGCTGCGCGCGTCGGCGGAGGTGCTGGGGAAGGGCGGCGCCGGGACGACGTACAGGGCGGTGCTGGAGGACGGGGCGACGGTGGTGGTGAAGCGGCTCAAGGACGTGGTGGCGGCGCGGCGGGAGTTCGCGTCCGCCCTGGAGGCGCTGGGGCGGGTGGAGCACCGCAACCTACTCCCCGTCCGCGCGTACTACTTCTCCAAGGACGAGAAGCTCCTCGTCGCCGACTACCTCCCCGCCGGCAGCCTCGCCGCGGCGCTCCACGGTCAGTTATCTCCTTACTCTCAGTCTCAGTCAGTGACAGTTGTATTATTGCACTTGAAAATTGAAGTAAACTCCGGTCAAGGTGTAGAATTCAGTCACAGCGCTGTCCAAATATTCAACCAGTGCAAGGGACAAGACGACGGCGATGGTTCCGTCATTTTTGTAGGTTCTGAAATATCGTAAGTAGGAAAATGATTGGGAGGTAGCAAAGGCGATTCCATTTGGCTAGCCTACGTTGTTGAAAGTTACGTACTAATTCCAAAACATTCAAAGGGAATAAGAGATGATCAACGGGTGGCTCGGCTGTGCCATTGGTTATCCATCCGTGATGGCATCCTGTGGCCGCCTCGTCATGGTCTTTGATTGATCTCAACGTATTGTCCGTTCTGCAATCAGTTCGGCGCCACGAAAAAGAAAGAGAATTATACTGTTGCAGTTTGCTGCCTAATTTTGACCTGAATCTTCTCAATTATTCCGTAGATCACTAGTGTAGTGTAGGTGTATAGACTTGGGCTTTTTTCGCGTAGGTATGTTCGATACATGCACCTGCCGAACAACTCTACTCTTCCTGAACGAAGATAAGTTGTACTTCGTTCTAGAAATATTTATTTAGATCCTGAATTTGTAGATGTCCGATGAAACGAACCCTCAACTTGAATTCCCTAAACTTTCAGCATGTATTCTCGAAAAAACTGGCATACCAAAGGACCTACCCAACCCAGTTTAACCGAGCTTGTGGTGCAACAAGCTAACTTGAAAAGGTACATATTACAGCCATCAAAATGCTGCAAATAATGTAGCAGAGAGATAGAGTATTTATTTACAATATCAAAAAATAACGAGTCTAAACTTAGCTAACAAGTAAAAACACAAAATTCAAAATATTAAGTCAAAATTTGCTGCCTAATTTTGACTTGAATCTTATCAATTATCCCATAGATCACTAGTCTATAATAGGTCAGTAGACTTAGGCTTAGTTTATGTGAGTAAGTTTGATACACCTGCCAAACAAGCATAGGTTGCTGTGTGGATGTACATGACCTCACTGACATACCGGTGACCTATCCGATCCAGTGCAACTGATATATTACTACTAAGTATCTAGTTTATTTTTAGTGTGTAGATTCACTCATTATGTTATGTGTTTATTTTATTTTAAAATATGTAAACGTTTTATCTTTATGAACCTAATAAAATGCTCCAAATAATTTAGTAGACACATATAATATATATTTACAATGTCAAAAAGCGTTCAGTTTAAACTCAGTAACAACTACAAAAATAGAAAAATTAAAATCTAAAGTTGGAATGAGAATTCAGCTCATGAACAAATATTTTGTGATAAACAGATGATACTCCATCCGCTTCGATCAATCAAACTTATATCATTTTGAAAAGGTAATTCAGTTAAGTAAGCTTTGATCTAACATCTAGAAAAAACTATGAGCAACTTTAACATAATATAGATATCACAGGAAAATATATTTCAGATTATACCTAACGATATTGATTTTTTATTGTACATGTTAATACAAAATTTGGTCAAACTTCACATGGTTTGACTTTTTACAAAAAAGGCCTTCTTCATTGGAGATAGTACATGTTATATTTTTTTATAAAGAAATCGACTTAAGTACATTCACTCCCTAGCCAAGTGAGGATGTTCATTTCTTTATACATTTAACATGATTTTATTTTTTTCCTAAGCACCGGCTGCACCACAAGAAGCAACAAATTGCATACTACCACCACACCTAGGGCTAGAATTGATCATAACTACCAGGTAGTTAAATTTTATGAAAACAATCATTGTTCGGAGAAGTCATTTGCACATAACCCAAAATGACGGATTAAATGTGAGTTTGCAATTTTGGAAAACAATACCAACTGTCTTCTGTCCAAATATTAATTTGGTCGGTTTGGGCTGAAAGGACAGCAGTCCACATGGTATATAATTTTAGATTTTGTTTTGGAGTTTTTTCAAATTCTCCTGAATGTCTATATTTTTAGCCAAATTTGAAGTTTCAAACATGATTATTGAATTACGACCAAACATAAAGTTAGGTTGGGCTTAAATTTTAACATTATATAGGAGACTACTTACGATTTTCTAGGTTTCCTCGTACTTTTTGGGAAAGTTTGAATTCTTACCCAAATTGTGGTGGTCTGCACTCAAATGTTAAAGAATGGGTGTGAATAATTATTGATCGAATGAAATTAAGTTAGTTCACAGTTAGGTGATATCATCAAATTTAAGTTGCAGCTCTCATGATTAACAAGAATCACAAAACAATTCAATGGCCAGAGAAAAAATTTCTCAGTTGCAAACTTGTAATCCATGTTACAACTCATGAGTAGAAGGAATCAAGAAGCAGTGCAATGATCCAAATGTTTTTTTCCTAAATTGCAGCCATATGCGTAACTTGTCTCTGTCGCAACTCAAATTAAATGTCATGCTAGCACGAGTCACGGTGTAACTCTATGAACTAGGCATTAAGCAAGAATAAGGTCATTCTCTTCGACTAAAAGTTCGCTAAACCATTGAATAAATGGTGCCTATGACCAACTGTAGCACGAATTAATATTAATAATAATATTATTATTATTATTTGCGGTTTACTCCACCACAAACTTAGGTGAACCGAATGCGTCCTCCCATCTAATTTTACATCACCGTTGGTCACAAGTTCATGCATATGTTTTAGGGTGTGATTAACTCACAGTCTACCGAGAACTAAGTAGTTATTAGTAGAATGATGTTATCAAATCTCAGGTGCAACCGATTACTACGGGTCACAACGCAAATCTTACATTTTGAAGTTATTTTTCGGAATTGCAACTTCACTTGTAACGATATTTTTTTGTTGCATCCCGCAACTGAAAGAATTCTGAGCTTCAGCCCAACTTACTACTTAAGTGCACAAATCACGATGCAAATCCGACATTGCAGTTTCCAACACTAGGTTAATTCTCATTCTACCGAAAACTAGCAATTCCTGTGTTTTATGTTACTGTTGCATCACCATTGGAGTAGTTGGCAGTTCACTAGCTGAAAATATCACTTTCCACCTGCAGGCAGCCGAGGATCCGGGCAAACGCCGATGGACTGGGACGCGCGCGCGCGGGCAGCGCTGTGCGCGGCGCGTGGGATGGTGCATCTTCACGCGGCGCACGGCCTTGTCCACGGCAACGTCAAGTCCTCAAACCTGTTGCTTCGGCATGGCGGTGACCCTGACAATGCCGCCGCGCTCTCCGACTACTCCCTGCAGCACCTCTTCGCCCCGCTGCCGCCGTCCGCGCGTGCCGGCGGATACCACGCGCCCGAGCTGGTGGACCCGCGTCGGCCCACGTTCAGCTCGGACGTGTACTCCCTTGGGGTGCTCTTCCTCGAGATCCTCACGGGCAAGTGCCCAGCTTCGGGGACGGCCGGCGTGGACGGCGGGGGCGCGGCATTGGACCTGCCTCGGTGGGTGCAGTCGGTGGTGCGGGAGGAGTGGACGGCGGAGGTGTTCGACCAGGAGCTGGTGCGGCTAGGAGGCGGCGCGGAGGAGGAGATGGTGGCGCTGCTGCAGGTGGCCATGGCGTGCGCGGGGACCTCACCTGATGCGCGGCCGGAGGCGACGGAGGTGCTGAAGAGGGTGGAGGAGATCGGTGGAGGTCGGCACGGGCGGGCCACGACGGAGGAGGAGGGGTCGTGGGGCACGCCGACTGGTGCGTCACCGTGACTCATCTACCGGGACATAAACACACGCGCAATTTAATGAAGGCAGCACAGCACAACAAATGTACTGAATGCATTCGCAAAAGAATGTCATGGTAAAATGCACCTGAGCATAGGGGTCTTTTTTTTCTCGATCAGATCAGATAACGCTACACCTTCATTGTCTTATCCGGTATGGCTAATCACTTCCTCCGGTGAATGCAAATGTAAGCATTTTTTTTGTTTGAAAAAGTGGTTTTGAGTGGTTTTATATCTTTACTATTAAATTGGAGTTGGTCGTTTGACACTCAACGCGTTTGATGGTCGTCATTGGAAGCATCGTGTCCGTCCAATCTTATCTAACGGTCTCCAGTTTTTCTGACCTAATTAGGAAACAAATTTCACGCATGATATCGATCAATCCCGCGCGGGCATTAAAATACATGCCAAAAAATTGAAACCTTGCCACAATGTCTTGTTCTAAAAAAACGCCAATAATTAATATCTTAACCTTTTATTTCTCTGGCGCGTAAGGAAAGAAATATTCATGCATGGGGTGGTTTCCATTTTGCATGCATCGGTTCTTTACTCTAGCTCGCAGATTGGTCGTCATTGAAAACATCCAGCATACAGCTTCCGCAGGCACAAAAGGCAAGATTGAAAATAGAATCAGGCAATCCCAACAATTCAGGGATTACATGCACATCTCCAAAAAAAAAAAATAGGAGATTACACGCACAACTAATGGGCTAATTAATCCACGGCCCGCACATAGTCAACTCGCTCATCAAGCTAGGAGTCCCATTGTTGTTGTTGCCACCGCCCTGTAGCCCCGTTGCTACCGCTGGCCTGCACTCCCACTGCTGCCAGGCAAGATTGGGGACTGCCAACACGCCACCATTATGAATCTTGCCTCAGAGCACCCTACTGGCCGCTGAAGGCCCTGCGAAGGACAACTGGCCGCCTGAGCTCTCGCGTCGCCTCGGACGGTCTTCCCCGCGAGTGGAGCTGCTGCTGCAACTACGACCAACGTTGACAAGAAAGGTATTTATATCTTGACCCCTTTAGAATGGCATCTGGATAAAAAAAAATATGGTGGAAATGTAAATATGAAAATCCACACGTTTCTGCTCTGCTTTGTCAATTTGGTAACTGCACAACTATTTCGCCGCAAGTATACCTATATGAAGTGAGGTTTTCTTCCATCTCTTGCTCGATTGTAAATGGTTTAAGATGTTAATTTACCGGATTGGATGGTGGTGAGCGTGCAGATCAATTAGTGTCATCCCAACATTTTTTTTTGCTTCAGAGGTCTGCATCAGTTTCATGACAAATATAAATTCTTCTGAAGATCTGCATGTTGAATACATGCAATGGCTCTATTTTTGTTTTGTAAATTCATTTAGGTCTGATTTGAATCAAATGCTGCGAGGAGTTAAAAAGATGCATGGCAAAAGTGAAGAAGACTTGCAAGATTGGGTACTCCAAGAAATGTCCTTATGAATTTGCTATGGCGACAATGACTCAAGGGATGGACATGGCAATCATGCTCAGTCACTTAGGTAGTCATAAGTTGGAACTGTGGCCTGGTATTTCTTAGGGAGGTACTCACTAAATTGATTGATTGAGTATTGACTTTATTTCATTGTACTCCACTATAGATTTTTAACCTTTGCATAATTGCATTATTTTGAATATTCGCAAAGATATTTTTTTTTAGGTTGCCGCATATAGTATCGGATCTTCACACATGTACTTCATCGTCAATATTTATGTTGCCATCACGCTTTCTATGATGAATTCCAGAAACTAAGCAAGGGACATTCGACCTTCTAGATGGTGATGCACTTCATGATCTCAAGAACATGATATGCCATGTAGACCAGGACAATGCAATATCACCGAATTCAGTTGAACAATCACACAATTATCGCAGTTATATTAACAATATGATGATATCTATTAAGAACCAAAAGATCATTTTTCATATCGGTGCCCAAGTATTTTTACACACCAAAATTTTATGGAATATATAAAGTTGCTCAAAGATCACAGAGTTTTACACAACCTACAATCGTGGCATTGTATGAGAAAGTTGAGATACCAAATGCGTCAGAGAGTAGATCATAGTTAATAAGAGATGAATACTTGTGTGTACGTTTAGAAAGTTGAATCGATACTAGGTACCAATTAATCATACATCATATCTACATGTGCAGATAGGGAAAAATACTAATGGACCGTAGCAACGCACGGGCATTCAACTAGTTAATTAAAAAAACTCAGTTTTTGTTACAATTTTTCCAAGCCGGTCTTGATGCGCAGGACGAGACCGCACTTAGTGACACACCCTCACTCAACTCTCTACGACTATACTGACATAGCTCATGAGCAATCTTGTTGCAACTTCCGTCGGTATTCACTAGGGAAACTTGGCAATCAAGGGCCTTTTTGAGCTTGAATTCCTTCGCAATCATGCTAAGGTCAAACCTGTCTTGAGTATCGTTTTTAAAAACTTTCACAATTGACATGCATTCTGTTTCAATGATTAGGTTTACTGACAAATTTTGCAATGTCATTTTAAGGCCCTTTAAACAGGCAATGCCTTCTCACATCGCAGAAGCGCTACACTGGGCAATGACACCCCAGGCTGAGCACACTACTTGACCATAATGGTCACGAAGTACAACACCCCATGCTCCCTTTTTTTGTCCTGTCGGGTAGCATCAACATTACACTTCAGCCATCCTTGGAGAGGTTTTCTCCTTCTCCCTTTTTTCCTTCATGTTTAGCTTGTTGCTTCTGCATACTGATGTCTACGCATGTTTCTATTATTGTAGACAGTGTTGGGCCTCCAAGTGCGGAGGTTTGTAGAACAGCAGCAAATTTCTCTTAAGTAGATCACCCAAGCTTATCGAACTCAGAGAGGTAGAGGTCAAAGATATCCCTCTCAAACAACCCTGCAATTACGATACAAGAAATCTCTTGTGTCCCCAACACACCCAATACACTTGTCAGGTGTATATGTGCACTAGTTCGGTGAAGAAATAGTAAAATGCAACTGATATGAATGAATATGAGTGGTAATAACAATCTGAAATAAATATGGCAGCAAGCAAACATGCAGTAAAACAGTAAATAAACAGTGATTCGATGCTTGGAAACAAGGCCTAAGGATCATACTTTCACTAGTGGTCACTCTCAACAATGATATCATAAAGGATTATAAATATAAGCACTTCACTATGCTACTCTGAACTACTCTCCGATTGGATAACGAACACTAGTTCACCGCGTATGGTTGTGAAAGCAAACCTTAAAGATGTATTCCCAAGTACTAATGAACACCCCACACTGTCACTTTGAGCATTCACAGGAGGTACTAACACACCACAATTTCATAGAGACATCTAACTCAAATTGGAATTCAGTGAACAAGTATTCTGTGAAATATATCCTAAGAGACCCACACGGTGCACACACTGTCACCTTTACACACGTGGGACAAGGAGTCTCCGGAGATCAGATAAGTAAAATCCACTTGAATAGCATAACGACATCTAGATTACAAAGCTCATGGTCACATAAAGATCACACCATAGGAGAGAGAGATAAACCACATAGCTACCGGTAGAGCCCTCAACCTCGTGGGAGAACTACTCATTCCTCATCATGGGAGTCAGCAACGGCGATGGAGATGGCGGTGGAGTCGATGGAGATGGCTCCAGGGGCAATTCCCCGTCCTTGCAGGGTGCTGGAACAGAGACTTCTGTCCCCGGATCTTGTTTGTGATGGCGGCGGAGCTACGGAACTTTTTTGGATGGAGGCCGATTAATTTAGGGTTTTTGCCTCAGGAGCTTTATATAGGCAGAAGGGCGAGGTTGGTGGAGCCTGGTGACCCAGAACACCACTAGGCGCGAGCCAGGGCCAGGCCGCGCCTAGGCATGGCCTGGCCACCCTGTGGCCCTCCTCCATCTCTTCTCTAGACTCCTTCTTCGCTCCTGGAAAAATAGGAACTTTGGCTTTTGTTTCTTCCAATTCCGAGAATATTTCCTGTACAACTTTTCTGAAATACAAAACAGCAGAAAACAGGGAACTGACACTGTAGCATCTTGTCAATAGGTTAGTTCCAAAAAATGCATAAAAGTGCCACGAAGTGTAAACAAAACATATAGAAGTTGGTTTAAAACAAACATGGAGCATCAAAAATTATAGATACGTTTGTGACGTATCAAGCATCCCCAAGCTTAACTCCTGCTCCTACTCGAGTAGGTAAGTGATAACAAAAGTAATTTTTGAGGTGACATACAGCCAACACAATCTTGAACAAGCATGTAAAGCATTGTGAGCTGGAATCAAAGTACTCTAAACATAGGCATGATATATATAATTCTAACAATAAAACTTAGCAACTATGTTATAACATGAAGAGTAACTCAAACAAAGGATCATGAATAATAGTGCATTGAAAGCAACTGTTTGTTTATGGGCATAGAGTAAACATAACAAAGTGGTACTCAACATGTCCTTTATGAAGTAGAAAAACATAAATGTTAAGACACCTTTAAATTTCAGAGGGTGACTAGATACAAGTAATTCAAGAACAAGCAATAGCACAATCATGAATCAATCAATAATAATTTTGTGACTATACATATTGCACTAAGAATGACAACTATGCTCTCTTAATTGATGCATAAAGCAGAAGATGAAGACTCAACATAGAAGTAAAAGAGAGACTCTTTGCAGAGTAAGCAACATAAACAAGTTTTATAAACCTTCCAAAAGGTACGGTACTTATTAGTTTTAAGTTCTCATTGCCCCTATCGTAAGAATCTTGAATGGTTAAAGTCAATGTGAATCAAATATGAGCTATATGCTTGCAAATCACAAGTTGAAAATCTCATGCCCCTTGAATACAAGTACCTAAACCTCATGCTACTCAACCTAGATCTCAAATAATTTCTTGTCATTGTAAGTATACTTGTATCATTGAAAACCATCAACGGGGTACCTCTTGCCTGATAATATGGAAGTACTCTTGTAAGAGTAATCCCAACCTGCCAAAATGACAAGAAAAACAGATAATGAGCATCTCAATAATTTTTTATTTACTATGGGTATAGCTTTTTATTGCAAATGGTTCATAGAATGCTCACTATGGTTTAGCTGTAAATTTCCACCATGAATGATGCATGACTTAGATTAGCAGCCCAGGCGTTTCCCTAACACATATACAAACTCCATGGACTTACAAATTTTCATTTTATTTCGCACTGCTAGGCATCCATAAACAAAAGAACATGCCATCAACTAAATATAGGTGCAATGTCGAAAGTGTTCCCCATGAAAGCATGGTTATACTAGCTCCCAACTTGCAATTTACAAACATATAAACTTCATTAGATAGTCACAATGATCAAGTTTATTAAGCGCAAGAAAGTAGATGTGCCATCAAATTCGTGAAAGCTTTACTAACTAATTTTCTCATGCCAAAATTTTAATTTAGAAGATAAATAAAAACATGATGAATATATGTGGAATAGCAATAATGCTACTAGGTAGATATGGTGGACACAATTGGCAAACTTTGGTTATTGGTGGTTGGATGCACGAGTAGAGCTCATACTCAGTACAGGCGGAGGCTAGTAAAAGACTGGGAGCGACCAACTAAGAGAGCAATAATGACCATAATCATGCATAGAGACAAAATATTATCAATCAAATCATAAAGTGATATATTACAAGTCAAAAACAAAATGATCATAGAGGCTTTAGTTGACTGGTTATAGTCATAACATGATATATGCATGCCCCAAGTCAACCCAAGAAATCATCAAAGGAGAATACCACAATATTATGCTTTTATGATGGAAACAACACATGATTCTTTTCATAGCACATTATGCACTCTCGGATATTTGAGACAAGTCATGCTACAACAATAAATACTAAGCATATGACAAGAATAACATCCAACATGACATGCCAAAGTCTATGCCACAGTCTAGACAAGCTTCCTTTTGCATCACTATAGTCATGAAACATTTTACTCGTCTCCAACACCAATCAACTTATTTGAAATAACTCGCAGAGATGAAAAACAATATGGACCAGAGATCTAATCATACATAAATAAAGAATAATAACGAGCTCTGAACATAATTCGATTGAAAGAACAAGAGCTAAACGCAGTACTAGAAAACTAGAACACTCGCAGAACAATAACAACGAAAACTAGAGCGTTCTATGCAATTAAAACGGAGTGTGTCTCTCTCCAAAACAAAATGTGTCGGGATCCAACATATGCTACATCAAACAAAACAAAACTAAAATAAAAACAAGAATAAAGACGCTCCAAGAACAACACATAGCGTATGAAGCAATAAAAATATAGCGCATAGAGAGATGACCTGTTGTTTTGTTGATGAAGAGGGGATGCCTTGGGCATCCCCAAGATTTGACACTTCTACCTCTTGGATATTTCTTGGGGTGAAGGGGAATCCCCAATCTTGAGCTTTTGTCCGTTCTTAATCTCATCACATCATTCCACTACAAAGGAAAACAATTTTTTTGACAAATCACTTTCGTCATATTAAGGCCAATTTTCGTCAAGGATTACTTCGCGGTGACAAAATTTGATCGTCATGGGGTTCGTCAAGGAAGCTCCGTCATAAAATATCGGGGGTGACGGTATGCATTTTTTCGTCAACGTCAAATGTTTGATGGTGACGACCTGCAAATTCGTCAACATCAAAGGTTCATTGTTGACAGACAGGTTTGTCACGAAAAATTGCAACTTTCGTCAATATCTAAATCTTGGGAAGTTTCTGATTGGTCCAAAAAAGCATACGTGGCCTTACATGTGGGTCCCATTTGGCTTCGACAACATGGGTCCGACGGCTGACATGGATATCTCATGGGACCGGCATGGCTGACTGGTGGGACCGACAAAATATTATGACAAGCTGGACCCACAATATTCTGACCGGTGGGATCCACAAAATTCAGACAAGTGGGACCAGGTTGTTGCCGACATATGGGTCCCAATAATGCTGATGGTGGGACCCACAAATTCTGACAAGTGGGACCACAAATTGGTGCCACGTGGTTTCATTTAATAGTGACGTTGTGACATTTTCCGTCACCTTTTGAATTTGACAAAATTTGAGAGCATTTGAATTATTTGCGAAATTTGGGGAAATATCAAAAAGTAGACAATAAATATCATACTTAAATGGTGGCACAAGAAGTATATATGTCTCTCACAGACCGAAAGATTCATAAGAAAATTACAATTGGAACACAAAGAAATTAAAAGACCTATGATTAATAATGTTGTAGGACGGTGGTGCAATAGATTAGTTGCCCTGGGATTGAGACATGGATGGTGGCTGGGATGTCCTCAAGAGCAAATTAAGCACGGCATCCATTTCTGTCAGCCTCTTTTCATAAGCCAGAGTCTTTTCTTCTTGGGCTTTCTTCACAGCTTCAAGTTCTTCCTCCTGCTTCTTCCTGATGTCTTCAAATTTTTCATCTTGTTCTTGCAGTTTGCCTGCATCTCACTGTGGTACGTTTCAGCTGTAGATGGAGTTCGCTCTTGATCCGCAGTCTTTGTTGTAGCTCTCGGATGCGTGTAGCTGAGACAAGACTTCTGGAACTTGTTGCGACGCCCAATCTTGGTAGGAATGTGTGTTGCAGGTGGTGGATGTGCTTTTCTCGCTCAGAACTAGCTGAACAATTTGCAAATCAGTCAAATCAGGTTCATCTTCATTGCGTGGCGCCGCTTTTTTGCCACCATTTGATCCTGCATAAAGATTACAATCATT
Organism: Lolium multiflorum; assembly: GCA_030979885.1. Lineage (NCBI taxonomy): Eukaryota > Viridiplantae > Streptophyta > Magnoliopsida > Poales > Poaceae > Lolium > Lolium multiflorum. The sequence continues at coordinate 35,044,222 of CM061752.1, forward strand.
GCATGGACAACATACAAAACTGGATTATATTATATTGTGCTAATAAGAAATATTTCTTACATATGCACTTTTTGCTTCAGGACTCATAATGTTATCCTTGGTAGTGTGTGTGATTCTAAAAAATTCAATTGGAGAGGTTTCTTGTTCCTGCTGCTGAGCCTTCTGCTTGAAAAAATGTAGAATGCACATTACCATTGTACACTGTGTATGACAGAAGTATGAACTGTATTGGGAAATTCAGAACACTTACTAGATGTTCCCAGTGAGCAACATAGCTTCGAGATCCAGTGGTATGGAACTGTTTCACAGCTTCTCTGTTCTTTCCATTTATTACACACAGTCCCTATGTTCAGTACATGCATTTTATTTATCCAGATCAGAGAAATGTAAGAATTCAGTAGCTGTTATTGAAAGGAATAACGTTTATGTACCTGGTACTTCTCATCAAACCATCTTTTCACCAGTTCTTTCCAGCTTTTCTCTTCTACGTGACCTGGCTTCTCGAGATATGCTTGCTCCAGTGTGAGATTTTTAATTTTGGGCCAATACTCCTTTTTAAGCCTATATCGGAACTGCCGAATACTAACTTGCAGCATATCAGTGCACACATCTTGAGCCACCTCATCATTTTTGTCCATATTAAACTTTCCCTGCAAAATAGTGAAGCATTAATCAGTAGATTCTTAGATAGTTGATCATGTAGCATACTAATTAGGTTAAACCAAGATTGTACAGGACTCACCGCTACTGTACTTATAGCATGAGGAATGACATGTTTGAGAGTTGCATCTTTCCTGTACTGTGTCCAGTGTGTTGCAAGCGGCATTTTTTCACGGATGTGAATACCAACCTCATTGCTCAGCTTTGCTGACTGGACATAATCCTTGGGTCTCCTGACACCAGAGTGAATTCAATTGGCATCTTATTGCCACCATGTCTTCTTGTGTACTCATGTAGTCCATGGCCCATGGTACGTCTGCGTCCACCTCTCTTTCTCTTACTACCGTCAGATGTTGTCAATGTCTCTGAAATAAGAGATATGAAATGATTCTCTTTATATGAAAATATGCGGTACAGTGTTTAGTTTTTACAAATTTTCATACCTTGCCGCTCAAAGTTTACAATTTGATTGTCCTCGGGAGATGAGGTGCTGCCTCCAGATGTCATGATCTGGTTAGGTGAGGGTGCTCCTTCAGTGTTCAGACCAGCAGTGGCCGTCGGCTCATCAGATGACCCAGCTTGAGGTTCAGTTGTTGCCATTGATCTTGTTGCAATGTTGGATGGTGCAACTTCAGGTCTGGATCGCTTCTTCTGTGCAACTATTGCAGAAGAAGCAACTATCTGCAAGCACAGTAGAGGCTACATTAGTAGGAAACATTTAGCATGTACGTATTTCCTATCATAGTTCAGACATAGTTCCACAGACCTGAGCTGAAGTTTTGCCGACAGTGCGCTGATCCTCATCTGAATGAAGATCATCATCAGCAGTAGCTATCTCTTCTGGATTCGGTTCATACGAAGGGTCCTCTTCGACCTCCATCTCTTCGCAGTCTGTGTCCTTTAGATTGTTACTAGTTCCTATTTGTACCCCACCATACACTAATGTACGTGCAAAACCAGTGAAATCTTTCTGAAATTTGTGGCCAGGTCCATATCTGTCAGCCAAAAATTTTTCCATGCGTACTACATTTTCTTGCATTTGTTTCTCCTTGGCAAGCTCATATGCCGGCTTGACGGGTTTTTGTGTCTCCGCTGAAATAATCGGAAGAGCGGAGCATGAACAAAACATAAGAGGGGGCCAATTCCATAGAAAACAGCAAATAATTGTCTTTGCAAAATATTGTACAGCAGCAAATGATTGAAAACATAAGAGTCTACGTATGATGTCGGCGAACAAAACATAAGAGGGGACATATGCCAGGCTAAGGGACATCATGTACTTTTAGATATCTACTCGTAACAAATAATTGACACAAGAGACTCCCCTCGCACACTGAATTATGCATGTCTGTTGATAGCTTGGCGGGCTTGGTATGCACGTAATGAGGTATGGGTAGTTCAGTCCTATACCGATAGAAGTTCAGATATGTGCTGATAGAAGTTCAGATTTCTGCTGATAGAAGTTCAGATATGTGCTGAAATTTGATTTTTGAGTTTTGAAAGACATAGATAAACAAAAATTGTGGAAATAAATAGACTGATGAAACAAAGTACATGATTAAAAAACTTCATTACATTGTTAAGACGTGCATTGCACGTGCAAACTAACTAGTTCCATAGAAAACAGCAAACAATTGTTCTTCCCTCTGAAACCGAGGAATAAAAGTCTGAAGCAATGTCGTTGTTCACTGTAGCTCGTCAGGCTGTTTTCGGCAACGGCTAGAATTAGTTCAGTTAAGTGTTTCGGCAAACAATTGTCTATGCAAAAGATTGTACAGCAGCGGGATGGCAAAGATTGTATAGCACGGCATGATTGTCTCTGGAATAAAAACGATAAACCCTATACGTATGATGTCGGGATTGGATCTATCAAATATGCAAGATCTAGATATAGGTCAAACGGGCGTGGTAGACATGTAAAACCGATCTCTCGATCTAACCATCCGAAAACACAACAACAAGCCGATCACCGACAGATTTACCTTGGCGTTTCTTCGAGCTGGGCGCCTTCTTCGGCGTGTGTGCGCGATTTTCCTTCCCCCGACGTTTCGACGACTGCCGGCCATGGCGACCACCGGCCGGGGAGATAGTTGCGAGATGGAAGAACGTCCGGCGAAGACACCGGATCGGGGTGAGCACGAGAGGATGAGGTCGGGGGGGTGGGGAGTTAAGATGCTCGTAAATCATGGGGGAGAGGCACGACGTATATAAGGGAGGGCGAAATATTTGATAGGTGGGGTGCGCGGGAGGAGTGGAGGGAACGAAAAATTTGTGTGTTTTGGCAGCCGTCGTACTAAAATTTGGAGGGAACAAGGTTTTGCCGTGGAAGAAAAAATATTACTCTGAAAATGGAACTGTACATGTATATTTAAAAAATACCAGAACATGAATGGGATGCATGAAAAAAATCTAAATTTGGGACCCTCATTTCGTTCGAAAACCCCTCTTTGGACACATGAATGGAACATGAATGGGCCATTCCCCCCTCTTTTCGTCCGAAAACCCCTCTTTCGACACATCTACACCATGGGGACACCATGCCACCAACTCCAAAAATCAAAACCCATAGCAACCAAGGTTTCATATCACAATGTGCACAAGGGTGCCAAATCATGCTCCAATCCATGGTGGTTTGGTCAGTTTTTGGCCATTTCCCCCTCTTTTCGTCCGAAAACCCCTCTTTCGACACATCTACACCATGGGGACACCATGCCACCAACTCCAAAAATCAAAACCCATAGCAACCAAGGTTTCATATCACAATGTGAACAAGGGTGCCAAATCTTGCCCCAATCCATGGTGGTTTGGTCAGTTTTTGGCCATTCCCCCTCTTTTCGTCCGAAAACCCCTCTTTCGACACATCTACACCATGGGGACACCATGCCACCAACTCCAAAAAATCAAAACCCATAGCAACCAAGGTTTCATATCACAATGTGAACAAGGGTGCCAAATCTTGCCCCAATCCATGGTGGTTTGGTCAGATTTTGGCCATTCCCCCTCTTTTCGTCCGAAAACCCCTCTTTCGACACATCTCCACCATGGGGACACCATGCCACCAAGTCCAAAAAATCAAAACCAATAGAAACCAAGGTTTCATATCACAATGTGCACAAGGGTGCCAAATCATGCCCCAATCCATGGTGGTTTGGTCGTTTTTGGCCATTCCCCCTCTTTTCGTCCGAAAACTCCTCTTTCGACACATCTACACCATGGGGACACCATGACACCAAGTCCAAAAAATCAAAACCAATAGAAGCCAAGGTTTCATATCACAATGTGAACAAGGGTGCCAAATCTTGCCCCAATCCATGGTGGTTTGGTCTTTTGGCCATTCCCCCTTTCGTCCGAAACCCCTCTTTCGACACATCTCCACCATGGGGACACCATGCCACCAACTCCAAAAACCAAAACCCATAGCAACAAAGGTTTCATATCACAATGTGCACAAGGGTGCCAAATCTTGCCCCAATCCATGGTGGTTTGGTCAGTTTTTGGCCATTCCCCCTCTTTTCGTCCGAAACCCCTCTTTCGACACATCTCCACCATGGGGACACCATGCCACCAACTCCAAAAACCAAAACCCATAGCAACAAAGGTTTCATATCACAATGTGCACAAGGGTGCCAAATCTTGGCCCAATCCATGGTGGTTTGGTCAGTTTTTGGCCATTCCCCCCTCTTTTCGTCCGAAACCCCTCTTTCGACACATCTCCACCATGGGGACACCATGCCACCAACTCCAAAAAACCAAAACCCGCACAGAACCGGCCGGCAATGGCACTCGCTCTCCTCTCCTCGACAAGTAAAAGTCAAAGTCTAAGTCACACACGCACCCCGCACGCGGCTTCTGACGATGTCCTTATACTTATAGAGGAGGTATGGATGACGGAAAGAAGACATGGGTGAGAGAACAGAGGTCTATCTGGTGAAACGATGTGTAGATCCTCTATCAGGGACTCAATGATTGGCCCGGATAGCTATCACACGGATCGCTCTTTCCTTGACCATCGGATGGAAGATGGGAGCTGACAGCGGATTCAATTAACTCGTTCGTGGAAAGTGGAAACATCACCGAGGTTATTTGTCCTCTCTTAATTTGCATGCACCTAGATATTATCATCCTAACTTCTTGTTCTCCCACTTTTGGTCTTTCCAAGGGATACATCTTAACTATCTTGCACAGCTATCAGGAGAAAATTAAAAACAAGGCGTGAATTCAAGGAGGCTCCTCCTTTCTTTGCTTCATGGCATGGCCCGTTCAACCAGATCAGTATGACATGATTATATGGCAGATATATAGTGGCACTTTAGAAATATTATTATACTCTTCGTTTTTATACATGTACAGAGAATTATACCGTTCTTTTCAATACATTTACAAACAAGGAAACTACATATATCAGTTAGGCATAGAATGAGTATATACATCAAACGAGCAGCTTCAATTGCAAATCAGAGCAGGGCGAAGATACCCAAATACTGCTTTTATCTCACATATCAGATGAGCAGGTTCAAATGCAAATCAGGGCCCCGGAAGTAACGTTTCAAATACTGCTTTTATCTCCGAGATCAAATGAGCAGGACCAAATGCCAATCAATTTTAAATACTGCTTTTATTTACTGAAAAATACTAATTTTAATTGCTGAAACTACTCTGCGTACAACTCATCTATGCACGATTCCTGTCTGGCAACCGATCTAGCAACATGCTGTAGTTTTGGTTCGCACACGTATAGCTGAATGCCTGGCGTCATACATGGATCAGACAGTGAAAGTCGTACGCATAGCAACATTCATTATTTACATATCAAGTTACACTACCCTGCTGGTCCTAGTCAATCATGAAAAGCATGTGCATCAAAAAGAAAATAAACGAAAGTATTGTCATGCTCAACACGTGGCATCTATACAAGACCAAACTATCTAGTTGTTCATGCGATTATCACTCAATACAATCAGGAGGACTCATTGGCTACTACTAACAACACAATACTACTACATACAAAATCAAGCTGGCTGCCTGCTTGAAAGATTGCACCCGAACTTCCACAACGTTAACTTCTCCGCTGACATAATTTCAGCAAGAGCCATGATGGCCATCAAGAGCACTAACTAGTTGCTGCTGCGGTGTCGAAGTGCCTCTCGTGTCCGCCCGTTTCATCGTCCTCACCAGCAAGACCCCCATTCACACACAGCCATCCATCAGTATGACAACCTTCTATGGCACAATCAGATATCAAAAATGAGATCAAACCAAGACAATCAAAAACTCGTACTGGGGAAAATTTAATACACGTGCATATACCTAGTTAGTAGATGAGTTATACATGTGGAGAGCAAATGGCATTGACTCCAGCAACAATGTATGAACCTGCAAGTGGTACTAGCTAGTGAAGACCCTGCATGCAACAGTACATGAGATATTTTAGAACCTTTTGTTGTGACTTGGAATATTGCAAAAAAAAAAAAAAGAGCTAGCAGGGCTTGATTCAATATATGCTTTCCATGAAGACCATCATATCATCTATATGTTGGCTTCTAAATCAACTAGATAGGACCATCAATATTTACGTACCATGAGTGCCTCTCTCGTCTCCGCATATTTCATCATCCTCCCCAGCTAGACCCCCATTCACACGCATGCATCATTCATGCCTTCTTGTGTCGTTGCTTAGAATAAAAGCCTTTTATAGTAAAATCAGATGTCAAATCTAGCAGCAATGTATCAAACTGCAAGTGGGACTAGCTAGCGAAGACCATGTTGCATGCACAAGTAACATGGGAGTTATAGAACGTTTTGCTGTAACTAGAATATTGCAAAAAAATAGCTAGCAGGGCTTGATTTGTACAATATATGCTTTTCCTTAAAGCCCACCATGTCCAATACAGATAAGATCTACCTGTAAGGCAGGCAACAAGTACACCACAAGATCTACCTGTTTTTCCGTTTTGCTGGAGCTGCCACTCTATATATGAATGGCCTCACCAAGGTTGACAGCAATACCACGATATGGTCTTTGTCGGCATGGTGGAGGTAGGAGCACCGCGATGACCTCGGCGGCCACCACCACACCGGCTAAACCATGTTTGTTCAATTATGTCCTGTTCAGCATAATAAATTTAATAAATTTACAACTATTTCCTAAAATACCAGAAAAATAGAATGTTAAATGACAAGAAGATGGCAGACTCACTTGAATTATGTTTTTGCACAATTAAGTATGACAAGGTAATATGTCTAAGCCATAACGATTTACATATGATTCTAGAAATAAGACACCAAACGATATGTAAAACACACATTAAACTAAATAGTCAATCAAGAGAATAAAGGTACACTAGATGAATGTTGTACTGGTTGTTGCATCGCCAGTGAATGGCGAGAAAGCTTCATAAACAAGTGCAGTGTGTGTAGATTGCATATGTACATGAAGAAGACAATACTTCCAGACTTCTCGAAATACAGTAGGCAAAAAGGAAATGGCATATGACACAAAGGAAATGCTACAGCCATTTTAATTTCTATTGGTTCAAACCGTTAACTTGAGATCAGATCTGCATGGTATCTCATACTTACATAATAGGGAGGAAAGAACAATTTGGAGAAGGCTATCATAAGAGAGTTACATGGATCGAATAGTCCATGGATTTTTTGTCAACCACAATAGCAAAAGTACAAGACATAGTTATCAGCACACAAAACACCACTCAAGCGTTTGCTGTTTCGACACATCATACATTATAAAGTAGTTCACGAAAATAAAGAAAAGTTCATCAAGTTAAGAAAACAGAGAAGTCTAATAATGTACATGACAAATGCTACAGCTTTGTTTGCGCCTCAGAGCAACAATGAAGTAGATCTACACTGCAACATTGACAACAAATGTATCCAAATAATTCAGAATAGATGCTAATGCTGAATGAACTTACAATCAAGATGTTGTCGACACCACGAGTGTGGCAACAACCAAATTAAATCTGAAGGGCTTCCACACCGTGTACTCAACCTTGGACCCCTCCTTGGTCTACGTAATACCAAACCAGTAACGAACATCATTTGACATGTGTATGAATCCTAACGGAGCAGCATAATGGAACATCACAAGCTGCATTTCAATTGACGAAATAATAGGATGTCATGACAATCGCCTAACTATATATGACATACTTTAGCTAGCAAACAAACCTCAGTGAAAACTGAAACAGAAATGCCTAGTAAGTAGTATGAGTATGACCAAACAAAATAGAAGCTAGCTTGGAATCACTATTGCTGTCCAATACCTTTTTTCGTACAACAATTCTTATGCATAAGCGGGAAAATCCTATACACTTCGAACCAGAAAATATTAGAGTTTCTCTACTGCATATGTATAACAACACACAAAGACCAAAAACTGAAGATTTATTACATACACATGTCCTATGCACACAACAAGTTTTTATTCAGTGGAACGGATGCCCATATTCCATACATGCATGCTTACTACCTATGCACACTTTCAATTTAACTGGTCAAAAGACGCAAATTCCAGCATAATCTACTGGTTGCAACTACACAACAAATCCCAACTGAACCAAAATAAGGCACAAATTCTAGCATATATACTGAAGAATAGCACATGGAAAGAAAATTCCCAGATTACTGCAAAACAAACTATACTAAGAATTTATAACCAAATCATACCTAAGCTATGGAAGTTCACATCTGATCTCAATAACACCCAATCATAGTTGAAACAGCACCAGCATGAACCCAAAATATAACAATTCAACTCAATCACATGAAACACGTCCTGGTTTTGCCTTTTCTTTCCCTTCTGGGAGAAGAGAGGCTACCTTTCTCACCAGCGACGCGTAAGCCCCTCCTCCTGCTCCCCCTCATTTCTGGTCCATCACGTACTCAATGTTCTCATCTGACACATGCCCCTGCTTTAGGTGCTCCGAGGACGCACAATTCCCTCGTGAACGGCTCCTGCCACTGCTCCAGGTGTCATTGATGTAGAAGACGAGTGGCAGACTACAGGGGAACAACCGAGACCAGGGATGCAGTCCTACAGCCGGAGCGCCAGCGGCCAGAAACCCCAGGCCTAGGTACACAGCAATCAAGCAAGAGAAGCCGCGGCCGTAGATATTCGCAATGTGTTAGCAAGCAAAGCTTAGTGACAAAAATGAAACAGAAATTACTAGCAAGTAGCATGAACAAACAAAATACAAGCTAGCTTGCAAATACTATCACCGTCCACATTGTTTGCCTACATAATAATCTACACATAAGCAGGAATGACAATCAACAAGTTGTATTACATATGTATATGTTTCTCTACTGCCTACGCACTCAGCTCAACAAGAAAAAGAAACAAGTTTTAGCTAGAATACATGCAAAGAGGAGCACAGACACATCATGGGACAATTTGTACAAAAAGCTAAATAATTCATGTTTAATATGCGACACACAATCAGATTTTATGACTAATAAAATGATGCAATATTGCCACATGATAGCCAGGATAGAAAGGAAATTTTAGTGCCATCTTCCTTCACAAATTTTAGTGGCATCTTCCTTCACAACATTGAGAAACACATCAACACTAGATCAGAAAAGTTGAGAAACATATCGACATTAACAGCAACCTAGATCCAGAAGTGGCGAAGCTTGACCTTATTGACGGAGATTGCTGCGGCGGCAATGCTCACCACTGCCTCCAACCATCAGACCTCGATGATGAGGGAGAGGCACCCCAGACTGTACCGGATCTGGTCTACGGAGATTGGCACCCTACTCCAAACTATGTCATAAAGCCAACACCAAAAAACCTATTCACACTACGGTGGTCGGAGCCTCGCCTCAACCACTCTCCAGCAGTCCAGCAGCATCGTCGCCATAGAGGGCCTTGGTCCAACCCGGATCCTAGTTGAATTTGGCAAGGAAATAGGGTCAACTAGTACCGGCCAGAAGTCAATACTTGAATAGTGATTTCTGGCTCAGTTTGATGGAGACCCGAGCCGTACATGAGCGGAGAACAGTGGGTGCCCCGAGACAAATAAAAAGATAGGTCAACCCGTATGCTACAGTGGCTATGCTTAGCACATAATTAGCGGACACAGCTGTACTAATGTGCCGCACACTGGTAATCATCTGCCGGGGGGGGGGGGGGGGCAATATGCGTGCGTACTGAGGTGCTCAATCACACTTTTTCAACGAAAATGGGAGGAATCGAGATAGAGACCTTCCGATAGGGCGACATCGAGGCCGGCAGGAGCTCCATTGGACGGTGGCAGCACCGGGAGGAGCTCTGGTGGACAGTAGCAGCACCAGAAAGCCAACGCCACCGGAACAGTAACATAACCTGCAGAAAACCGAACCAATTCAGACGTAACATAAACTGGTTTGACACGGTTACTTATTTAATCTAGGTACAGAATTGATTAATGAGTTCGAAGCCTGTCATATGGGAAATCCAAAGTTTTAGGAAGCCTTAGCATCTGTGTGTTCTCGTATTAGCTTGTATGATTAAATAAGAAATGTGTATGCTTCCTCGTACTCAATTCAATTTGAATTGGTACAAAGTAATTGCAGTACATGTACCAACTTCTGCTTGTTCCCAGGACTAAAAATCATATTGCAGCATATGAAAAATCTTCATTTGTTTACACTTGCCTGGCAAGATGGGCTCGATTCTAGTCGACTCGTCCTAGTGTCGGGGATAGGGAGTGAATACGTCACCTGCGGGCGCGGCCTTCCTGCTGCTTCGCAGCGTCGTGGAGAGAATGAGTGGAAGGGGATCTCCGCCGCGTGTGGGCGCGATGCGGTGAGGCGAGCTTGACGTGGACTATGTGGACTTCCGTCGCTGGGATGCCGGAAAATCCGTCCTGCGACGGCACGCGGCAGCTGGGCGACCGCCGGCAACAGGAAGAAGGACGCCGTGCGGATGGCTCGCCGCCGCGTCCTACCTTCCCCGGCCACGCGCGCGACGCGGCCAAGTGAGCTCGTCGGAGCGCCGCGGGAGGATGCACGCGCGCGGCAGGGAGCAAGCCCGTCGCACCGCCGCCTCTATCTTTCGTTCTGGGGCGCTATGGTTTGGTTGGGTGCTGCTGCTGTGCGTGTCACGAGGCTTTGGCTGCTGTGGGTGAGTTTTGTGCTTTTGACGAGGGATCGTGGCGTGTGGGATACTAGCTTGAACGGTGCAGATTGGCTGGAGACCGACCGACGGTTTCTTCCGATGGCCTTGCACTTGTAGAGGAGGCACGGGTGAGGGAACATAGGTCGATTCATGGCAACGATAGATATCAGTGATTCCATGATTGGCCTAGGCAGGTATCACGCAGATCGCTCTTTCCTAAACCGTCCGATGGAAAAGAGGAGCTAGCTAATATCGGTTTCAGTACTTACCATGCGTGGAAAAGTCCCCGACGTTATTTCTCTTAGTACCTTATAATTTGCATGGACCCACATATTATCATGGCTTCTTGCGCTAGCGCCTTTTGGCCTTCCCAGGGAGCACAGCTTAACTATTTTGCATAGGTATCAGGAGAAAGTTAAAACAAGGTGTGGATTCAAGGAGGCTACTACTCTATTTGCTTCGCGGCATCAATTGCCCGTTCAGCCATATCAGTATGGCATGATTATCTGGCAGATATATAGTGGCACTGTATCACTTTACAAGTATTATTGTACTTTTCGTTTTTTTACATTTTCAAAGAATTATACTCTTCGTTTCAGATGCAAATCCAAGCCCAGAAATAACATTTCAAATACTGCTTTTATCTCCGAGATAAAAATCAGCAGGACAAAATGCAAATCCAAGCCCCGGAACCAGCTTGATTTTCATTTACTGGAAATACGTTGCCTACGACTCTTGTATGTATGATTCATGTCCGGCAACTGACCCGGCGGCATGCTCTACTTTTGGTTCTTTTCTCACACATGGACACCTGGCGTCACACAGGGATCGAACATGGAAAGTCGGTACGCAACGTACCGACTTTAAATAGGGGTTGACAACCCAAATGTCCACCAGGTTCCTGCATTTACCTACATAATCCCTCATGGATCTAAATCTGGCCAAAAAGTAATAATACTGGTCAATCTACTGAATCTAGTCTACTGAAAAAATTGATCTCCAATAAAAGGGCAACATGGCAGGAACTAATACTGGTTAATTCCAACGAAATAAGAAAACACTAAAACCTTAAATCCAAATTAAAAACCCATGACAGAAATGCGTATAACAGTTTTGAAAGGAAGAAGCTAGCCTTACCAATACCAATCCAATAATGTTTATCTCCCTTCCATAATAAAACTGGCAACCTGCCATGAAAGTATAACTAACCAATTTAACTAACCAGTTCTGGCAACGAAAGTATACTACTCCGTAAGAGGTTACTATCGACCTGTATCTTTTATCCTATTCCCTTCTAGATATTTCAGCATTTTATGTATCGACCAGTAGATTTCACCATGATTTGGAACCTCTGGTTGGCATAATCCAGTCATGAATTGGATCCTTTAAGAGAGTTACACAGAGGTTTTAGCACCAATTTTTATATAGTAGCTACGATCACATGATATATCATCTAAACTAGCTTCTTAGACCCACATGTCATAGCCTCTAAAATCCATCCATATCTCTATATCAGTATAACATTTATAGCTACTTGTGAATCTGATCCTCTCTATATCATACTGCAGATCAGCCATCTCTGCTGCATATCACTATATCGGTGATATCTTCAAACTTAATACGTCACACTCACATACTATCTATTTGATGCGAAAAAAGATCAGCAGGGTGTATCAATATGCCGTGAAAATGCTTTCAGTATTCTATGGTTGCATACTTCATTTAAGATGATACAATAAATTCTCCAGCAAAAGCTTCCTAAATTGCATTTACAGTAAAACCTACACAATATGTAGTGACCCAAATATCATGTTACGGTGGAGAAGCAAGTTATTATTCAAGAGCACAAATGAAAATATCAATCATCCTAGTCTAGTTATTATTCAAGATGCGACAGGTTTCCTTTTCTCTAGGCACGAAATAAAATTACAGTAATTAAGCCACAATCCAATTAATTCTATAAAAGAAACTAAGCATCGCCAGGATAGGTTATTTAATCTGAATGTTATAAAACATAGTGCAACATATATCTTACTGCGGATATATGAACGACCAGGACACAATGGTGCCAATCTTAAATATATGTGTGATATGCACAACAAGTCAATAGTACTGGTATGTCAATTCTACTTCAACGTTCATCTTTCCATTAGCTTAAATGTGGCATCGTTACAAAGCAAGGTGTATAAAGAATCCAACAGCAACACAACAAAACTCGTTCCAAGAATCCACTATACTATCTATATTGTTGCTATGCCACACAAAAACCCAGCATATCTATATTAAACACAGCAATAACAAATTTGGTACATTTACATTATTACTAGATCAGATTCAAAATAAAGAGTTGACAGAAAGCACACCACATAATTATCAGATTTCATTTTTATCATTGACAACGCAATTATCAAATTCTAAGCTTATTGTGCAACCATTTCGGAGATGGCTGCTCACAATAGCTAACAAGTAACAAAGAATGATGTGATGTTAACATAAAAATCACAAGTTGTAATATAGAAATCTAGCTGGGATCAATTTCACATTCACTCTGATGGAACCAATAATTTCACAAACTGACACCGGTGTTTATCTAGAAAGCACACGTTTAAATGAAGTCAAGCATTATTCAATGCCTAGGTTGGAAACCTCCCGAACCTCTAAACTGACATACAAGAGGACTCAAGAGCTAGCAAAATTGCAGCAAGCATAATAATACTAGTTTCAAGCATATCCACCTACAGCTAGTCACGAGGTATGGTGGGATAATAATTTACCTTCCAGACTGTTTTCGGTTGCTATAAAAGGAGCCACAAATTAAATGAGCGTGAAATTTGGTATCTGTTCAACAAAAAAGATTTGATATTGAGCTTTGGAACCTCTGTTAAGCATATAATAAAACAAGGCAATATCAGATCGATATAATTTGCAGATTGAACAAGGCAATAGCAGATTGATAAAATTGCAAAAATTGAACTTTGGAACCTCTGTTATTCAACAACGCAAAAGCAGATTGATATGTATTCATTGCAAAAATAAATGTAAAGGACACGGAGATTAGAATGTAATTATGCTTAAAAAGAGTGATTATTTAATTAAGGAAGTTACCCACATTACTGGACTCTAAATATAGGACACGGGTAGTAGAGGGCTAACCCCATACAGGAAGAAAAGGCATGACCGAATTATCACCTTAAAGAGCCTACAATTCATGCAAATATCATCAATCTGGTAAATCTATTTAACATCTAGATACCAGCACAAAAATAAATAAAAGGGTTATAACACAGCTCACAATGCTCACTGCACAACATTATATCATTTAAATTCACATCAACATCTATGTTACAGAAAAAGAAGGCACCATTGGATGCCGATGTTGACGAGCTCCTGAAAGGCTGCACCAAGGCGAGCGGCATAACCTCCTGCACGACATGGACGCGCACGCGCCCCACCTAGCCTTGGGGAAAGCAACTCGTGCTGCTTCCTCGCTGGCGCGATCACTCCCTGGTGTGAGGCACAACACCAAATTTTTGTCAATGCCCAACCCAACAAGGAATAGGGTATGATTTAACTCTCAACAGCAAGATAATAATGACATCATCATCCCAGTGCCATAGGAATATCCCCAAAATTAGCATGACATTCAAGATTTATTTAGTTTAACACACATTTTACATTAGAAACTCAATCGTCCATTCTCCTCATCTACAAAGTGATGACACACCCGCAGTGTTGTGTGTGCATAGTGAAGCTACAGTAGGCTGATCCCTACCTGTGGAGAGGTGTTGCACCAAATTTCAATCATTACACAACCACCTCAATACAATGCATATTGTATATTAACTCTAAGCGGCAACAAAAAAAATAGCACTATGCAGTAAAATTTCAACACTAGATCAAATAGAATCAGCTGCTAATAAGATAGTTTGGCCATATGGTCATAATCAACATTTATCATCTGACCTACATGAATATTGTACCAAATAAATCGAAGCTAAAACATTCAAACAGAAAAACTACAGACCCAAAAACACATGGCAGCGGGTTTCTTCATCCTAATGAGCACATATGCTGTTGCATAAAAACACAACTCAGCTAGTGCTGCTTGCCACATGGTTCTTGGCAGAGCATTGCGTGCTTGAGGCAGGGGGGCTCCAGCAAGAAGTTGAGATCCAAATCCATGACAACGGCCACGATCTCTACCTGCACATGGCCAGCATCAACCAACAGAAAAAGGCTACCAATTCAGATCAACCAAGGAGGCTAAAATAAAAAGAAAAGAAAAAGAACCATGCAAACATTATCACTTGCTTTATTTTTCCAGGGTTATCCCTCACATTTGCCAATAACACAATTCACAGAGAACACCGTCTGCAGCAACCAAACCAGCAGGGTTGGAGAGAGTGAGATTACCTCGACCGCGAACTTTATAGTGATGCCGGCGAGCGTGTTCGTCTTGGACACCTTGTGTGCAAGGTCGTCCATGACCAAGCAGGAGGGCATCAGCATCCTATCTGGTTTCAGACTCGTTGGTGTTGAACCCAGAAGGCAAGGGCGCTACACCAAAACCAACCAATGGGTCAAGCCCTACTTCCTCCTCAAAGTACAGGTCCTACTAGTAGCATCCTATAGAGGGATCTGCGTCCTCCACCGCACGAGTGCCGCCGTCAGAGCCATCACAACTTGCTCCATTGTCCTACATCAATAGTAGTAAATGTGAGTGCTTGGTAGAAACATAAGATAGATAGCATAGATAAAGTCTGGTACGCTTAAAAATGTGTCATCAACATCTCTCTGATGTTGCACTTTAAAGATTGACACATAATAATTCCCAAACTAGACAGAATTTTTTACCTAGGTTAGTATGTCAAATTATTATACAGAGATACCAAATTTCATCTTTGTCGTGCATATAGAGAATCCTCTCCATGAAACCCGAATCAATTATCCTCGTGAAAGGGCATTCTTACAACAGAATAGCCAAGCTAAAACATTCAAAGTGAAAAAAAAATTAGAATCCTACAACTCAGCAGGATCTATTATTTATGTTTTAGAAGCGCCAAAACTGAAAAGTTAGTAATCTATCTACTTGAGAAATATGATCTCTAAATATGCAACCAAATAGAGAAATGGTAGACTGTTAGCTCTGAATAAACTCCCACGGAAAGCACGACGCACCATAGGATTAATCCACACATATTATATGAAGGGCGAATAGCAGTTACGTACCAACATTTCTGGAATTCTTACTCTCCCCTAACCTATTCCTCCCATTCGGCAAGAATATACATAATGCACAAGAGATGGGTAGGTGCAGTAACAAAACATATCAGACCATGAGGGTTGGAACGAGCGAGATTACCTCGATGTTGTACTTGATGGTAATGCCGGCAAGCGTGTCCGTCCTGGACATGACACCTCGTGGTTGAGGTCGTCCACGACCGAGCAGCAGGACAGTGGCGTGTTCTCCGGAGACATTCGGTGCTGCCGGGGACGGAGTCCTTGGTGGTGAACCCGAGCAGCGAGGGAGCCCCACCAGAACCAAAATGTGTCAAGACCCAATTCCTCCTAGAAGTACAGGTCGCACTAGAAGCATCCTGACCACAGTAGTAGAGGGGTCTCTGGCTTCCACAACACAAGCGCCATCACCAGAGCCGCCAAGTCGCTCCATTAACCTGATCAATAAAATAGCAAAATTAGGAGTGATAGATAAACAACTGGCGCGGTTAAATCTAAAGATGTACGATGGACAACTCTGTGAAGTCGCACTCTAAAGATTGACATTCCCAAACTAGAAAAGGAGTTTTTTTAGATCAAAAGGCTGCAACCCCATTCCATTCCATTGGAAATGAAATGATCAGTGTTACATCATAACTAGATAGGATTTCTGGGCTGGGTTAGCATGTCATATTACAGTGTTAGACCAAATTTCAGTTGTGCCATGCAATATACACATTAATTTTTTCCATGGAACCCAAATCGATTGTCCTGGTGGAAAGGGCGTTCTTACTAGCAAAAGCCAAAACATACAAATTCCGAGAAGCTATCTCCGCCCATGTGTACGGCTCTGACGGAAAGAATCGATTTGAAGTCAGAGAGATGGAATTGTGGGGAAAGGGAAGAGGGTTCAGATTGGGTACAAGTCGATACCTTGAGCACGCGTGCCTCTGCAGACGTTCACCGGGGCTGCCAACGGCGGCGGTGATCGACATCGTCGCCGGTGCGTGAGACCCCGATGCGCCGCAAGGGTTTTTCGGATGGAGGCGTCGTCCTCCGGGCGTGAGGCGGTGTAGGCGTTACATGGTCTCCACGGTGACCGTCGCGTGGTCCACCGTGGCTGACTCCAAGACCACCAGTGGCAGCGCATGGGGAGCAGGGGACTGAAGGGCGAGGAGACAAGGTATACGGTGAAGCTGTAAACCAGGCGACGCAGGAGCTTCGCGGAGGGAGGCGCGTTGATGCGGCGTCGGCGAGCGACGAGGATGGGGCGGCGGCGGCGGCGGCGAAGACGTGGTTTGGGTGGAAGAGAGTGGGGAATGGAGAGAGCGTTGGTCGATTCGTTTCTTTGGGTCGAGCATTCAAGATGGAGGCAGGCATCGCAGCCCACTCAACGCTAAGCTCTTGAATGCCTCCACCGAACGGTTCAGTTCTGACTTCTGACTTTTTTCTTTGGGTCGTTGGTCCAGCCGGCCAGTACAAATGCAGATGTATACAAGACGGGTTTTCTTTATTTTTGCGGAAACAACATGATTTTGAAGTACTACTATGTGCTTATTAACTGCAGACTTTGTTTTACCGGGAACTCTGCTTATATTTAATAGAAGAGGGATTGCTGTATGCTAGTGTACACAGATTGGTTGTTTACGCTGAAAAGCTTCAAATGCTTGGCAGACGGTTCCATTGGAAAATACCTAATCACTTTTCGTATGCAATGGCAGAGAATGCTTCGGGGGATGCACGTACTGACGTACGTCGTATATATCGACGTTATATGCTGATAGGGGTCTCATCGTATGCTGAGGAACCGGCTATCATCTCTTCCTCGGTTTGCAATGATAGAAGCGGATACATAGCGGGAGTCACATGCGAGAAAAATCATGGCGGCGCCACTGATTGTTGGGGAGGGCGTGTTTCGGAAGTAGTGGTCGACGTGGCATCGTGCGGTCATGATAGCGTCAACGATGTGGATCGAGGGGAGCTGCACACACTGAGTCATAACCGCCGGCAGCGGCCGTTTGGCACCTATCTCTCAATAGACAATGTTGATAAAGTGTGTGCACTAACCATGGGTGGTCACAAAATATTTACAAGGGGCATTCAAAGTCAGTAAAATTTAATAAAAAACTAAACATGTGAGGATTAAGAACCCTAGCATGCAAGCATGTCTCGCCTCTGCAATTTCACGGTACCCGCGCTGCCACGCCGGAATCACCTCTCTGTCGATCGCGTCTTTCGCGACGCCGGCCCGCTGCAATGCCACCTCGAACTAGATGGTTTGATGAGGATTTTGTTTCCTAAGTCCATTCGTTGGAGATGCAATGTTTCACACAGGTTTAGGCCCCGTTTGGAACGTAGGAACTCAAAAGCATGGGAATAGAAAAAATGCAGGAATTGAGATGGCATGTATCATGGATTCCTATAGGAACCAAAACCATGGGAAATTTCAAAATCGTTGTTTGGACGTCTCGCGAGGGAAAACCATGGGAATCTTAGACACAAAAAGATGAAAACAGGAGTTAATTAGACCTCATGTTAGTTTTCCTCCAAAATTACTATGGAGTAGCATATTATAAATCGAATTTCAAAGGAATATTGGATTTCGATTCCCTTTGTTTCAAACCACACCATAGGAATTGTTTTCTATAGAAATCATATCCTCCAAAATTCCTACTTTCTCCTTTGTTTGAAATATGCCCTTATGGATTTGGTTGGTTGGCTAGGTGTGTTTGGTACCGACGGCACATACACATCATATGTATATGACTAGTTTGTTGCAAAAAAAAAATCCATATTCAGTTGAATACCCATGCGTTTGTTTGTGCCCGCCCATTGCACTAACGGGGAACGTGTGATGCGGCAACACCGGCAATGACGCAACTGGTCCAGATGCATGCATTAGTGAAGATGGACATTTCGGCGTGTGACTCTCGACGGTGGGCAGGCTTGTGAGGCAAAAGGCAACGGTGATGATCAAGGTTTGGTTGCTGCAAGGCCGTGTTAGTCGGCTCCGTTCTAGCGTGTCTGAATGTCTTCAGGTTGGTCTCCTCTTGCTATGAAGTCGAAGTTGCCATTGGGTGGTGTACGATGACCTTCGAGGGACGATCCGGCCTATTCTTGGGGAGCCATCTGTTTCGCATAGGCCAACTCAAGCTTCGCGTTTATGTAGCTTATGTGGGTAGCCAGGGTGGCTCGGTGTGCCCTTCGTGGCGACGTGTGGGTGCGTGTGGGCTTTGGCCCTGTTTTGTAGGTTTTCGCCCGATTTTCTCCTAAAAACCAGGCACTTTCTGCTTAATTAATGGATGAGGCAAAGTTTTTGCCTCCGTTTCAAAAAGAAAAGATGAACATGTGACAAGGGTACCCATTCTCTTGATGTCCCCGGCGATGAAAGTCGTCGCGTGGGGCGGGCGGAACAGTACCTTGGCAGTGTTGAAGATATGTGGAAGGTGCATGGTGACGTCTAGGGAAAAGAAAGTGAAAGATATAAATTTCGGAGTTTTGTGTAAATTTAGATGTATCTATACACTAATTAAGAGTGTGTAGGTATATTTAAATTTGAACAAACTTGGGATATCATTTTATGGTTAGAGGTAGTAGTAGTAGTATTTCCGATTTTTTTCTTTTCGTTTCAAATTTAAACAAATTCTGGCCGGGCAGATAAATGTGAAACATAATAAGGCGATGGATCGGATGGATTCATTTTGACGTACATGCATGCAGCAAGCGAGGACACACGTACAGGTACGTAGATAGCTGATGGATGTGTGCTTGTTTCTTTTGTCTATATAGATCGCTCATCAGTCGAAACGAGCAAGTATATTAAAAAGAGGAGAAAAACAGAGGGATCGCGCGCTGGATGTCGTCACGTCGCCGCTATATATATGTGCATCTCATTTCTCGTGCACGAGAGTAGTTGGGTGTTTTCATTCCCCGGCCAGCTGGCGTACGCTCACGTGGCAGGGGAACCAGAGCGACGGAACCGATCGATCCCCGCGCGCATGAGCACGTGGCAGGGGAGCGGCATGATCCGGCGTGCGTGCATGGTTGATTGACCGCGCGCACACAAGATTAATTTAGTGCATGCAGCGGAGCGGTCGCCTGCCAGCGCGCGTGGCTCCAGTAAATGCGACGCGACCCGACGCGAACCAAAGCCCAAGGGACGAGGGTGGGTCGGGTCGACACATACATAGCCTGCCAGCCACCAAGTTTCGGTACCACCCTGCGAGCCCCTCGGGAAAGAAGAAGGGGCTATCCGGCGCGGCGATCGCGGCCATTGCCGTCGGCGCCGCGGCGGCCGCGCTGCTCGCACTCGTCCTGCTCGTCCTCTACTTCGTGCGCCGGCGCCGGGACGCGGCTGCCACCGGCGACAACAGCGGGAACAAAGCGATGTCCACGC
The DNA here is from genome assembly GCA_030979885.1 of Lolium multiflorum. NCBI lineage: Eukaryota > Viridiplantae > Streptophyta > Magnoliopsida > Poales > Poaceae > Lolium > Lolium multiflorum. The sequence goes on from CM061752.1 coordinate 35,064,618, forward strand.
CGACGCAGGAGAGAGGGTTCACGCCGTCGCCGGTGTCCGGCGAGATGACCGACCTGGCCGACCTGACATCCTCAAAAGACCTCGTCCCGTCGGCGGGGGAGACGACGACTCGCCGGCTGGTGTTCGTGGGCGCCGGCGCCGGCGGCTACAGCTTCGACCTGGAGGACCTGCTGCGCGCGTCGGCGGAGGTGCTGGGGAAGGGCGGCGCCGGGACGACGTACAGGGCGGTGCTGGAGGACGGGGCGACGGTGGTGGTGAAGCGGCTCAAGGACGTGGTGGCGGCGCGGCGGGAGTTCGCGTCCGCCCTGGAGGCGCTGGGGCGGGTGGAGCACCGCAACCTACTCCCCGTCCGCGCGTACTACTTCTCCAAGGACGAGAAGCTCCTCGTCGCCGACTACCTCCCCGCCGGCAGCCTCGCCGCGGCGCTCCACGGTCAGTTATCTCCTTACTCTCAGTCTCAGTCAGTGACAGTTGTATTATTGCACTTGAAAATTGAAGTAAACTCCGGTCAAGGTGTAGAATTCAGTCACAGCGCTGTCCAAATATTCAACCAGTGCAAGGGACAAGACGACGGCGATGGTTCCGTCATTTTTGTAGGTTCTGAAATATCGTAAGTAGGAAAATGATTGGGAGGTAGCAAAGGCGATTCCATTTGGCTAGCCTACGTTGTTGAAAGTTACGTACTAATTCCAAAACATTCAAAGGGAATAAGAGATGATCAACGGGTGGCTCGGCTGTGCCATTGGTTATCCATCCGTGATGGCATCCTGTGGCCGCCTCGTCATGGTCTTTGATTGATCTCAACGTATTGTCCGTTCTGCAATCAGTTCGGCGCCACGAAAAAGAAAGAGAATTATACTGTTGCAGTTTGCTGCCTAATTTTGACCTGAATCTTCTCAATTATTCCGTAGATCACTAGTGTAGTGTAGGTGTATAGACTTGGGCTTTTTTCGCGTAGGTATGTTCGATACATGCACCTGCCGAACAACTCTACTCTTCCTGAACGAAGATAAGTTGTACTTCGTTCTAGAAATATTTATTTAGATCCTGAATTTGTAGATGTCCGATGAAACGAACCCTCAACTTGAATTCCCTAAACTTTCAGCATGTATTCTCGAAAAAACTGGCATACCAAAGGACCTACCCAACCCAGTTTAACCGAGCTTGTGGTGCAACAAGCTAACTTGAAAAGGTACATATTACAGCCATCAAAATGCTGCAAATAATGTAGCAGAGAGATAGAGTATTTATTTACAATATCAAAAAATAACGAGTCTAAACTTAGCTAACAAGTAAAAACACAAAATTCAAAATATTAAGTCAAAATTTGCTGCCTAATTTTGACTTGAATCTTATCAATTATCCCATAGATCACTAGTCTATAATAGGTCAGTAGACTTAGGCTTAGTTTATGTGAGTAAGTTTGATACACCTGCCAAACAAGCATAGGTTGCTGTGTGGATGTACATGACCTCACTGACATACCGGTGACCTATCCGATCCAGTGCAACTGATATATTACTACTAAGTATCTAGTTTATTTTTAGTGTGTAGATTCACTCATTATGTTATGTGTTTATTTTATTTTAAAATATGTAAACGTTTTATCTTTATGAACCTAATAAAATGCTCCAAATAATTTAGTAGACACATATAATATATATTTACAATGTCAAAAAGCGTTCAGTTTAAACTCAGTAACAACTACAAAAATAGAAAAATTAAAATCTAAAGTTGGAATGAGAATTCAGCTCATGAACAAATATTTTGTGATAAACAGATGATACTCCATCCGCTTCGATCAATCAAACTTATATCATTTTGAAAAGGTAATTCAGTTAAGTAAGCTTTGATCTAACATCTAGAAAAAACTATGAGCAACTTTAACATAATATAGATATCACAGGAAAATATATTTCAGATTATACCTAACGATATTGATTTTTTATTGTACATGTTAATACAAAATTTGGTCAAACTTCACATGGTTTGACTTTTTACAAAAAAGGCCTTCTTCATTGGAGATAGTACATGTTATATTTTTTTATAAAGAAATCGACTTAAGTACATTCACTCCCTAGCCAAGTGAGGATGTTCATTTCTTTATACATTTAACATGATTTTATTTTTTTCCTAAGCACCGGCTGCACCACAAGAAGCAACAAATTGCATACTACCACCACACCTAGGGCTAGAATTGATCATAACTACCAGGTAGTTAAATTTTATGAAAACAATCATTGTTCGGAGAAGTCATTTGCACATAACCCAAAATGACGGATTAAATGTGAGTTTGCAATTTTGGAAAACAATACCAACTGTCTTCTGTCCAAATATTAATTTGGTCGGTTTGGGCTGAAAGGACAGCAGTCCACATGGTATATAATTTTAGATTTTGTTTTGGAGTTTTTTCAAATTCTCCTGAATGTCTATATTTTTAGCCAAATTTGAAGTTTCAAACATGATTATTGAATTACGACCAAACATAAAGTTAGGTTGGGCTTAAATTTTAACATTATATAGGAGACTACTTACGATTTTCTAGGTTTCCTCGTACTTTTTGGGAAAGTTTGAATTCTTACCCAAATTGTGGTGGTCTGCACTCAAATGTTAAAGAATGGGTGTGAATAATTATTGATCGAATGAAATTAAGTTAGTTCACAGTTAGGTGATATCATCAAATTTAAGTTGCAGCTCTCATGATTAACAAGAATCACAAAACAATTCAATGGCCAGAGAAAAAATTTCTCAGTTGCAAACTTGTAATCCATGTTACAACTCATGAGTAGAAGGAATCAAGAAGCAGTGCAATGATCCAAATGTTTTTTTCCTAAATTGCAGCCATATGCGTAACTTGTCTCTGTCGCAACTCAAATTAAATGTCATGCTAGCACGAGTCACGGTGTAACTCTATGAACTAGGCATTAAGCAAGAATAAGGTCATTCTCTTCGACTAAAAGTTCGCTAAACCATTGAATAAATGGTGCCTATGACCAACTGTAGCACGAATTAATATTAATAATAATATTATTATTATTATTTGCGGTTTACTCCACCACAAACTTAGGTGAACCGAATGCGTCCTCCCATCTAATTTTACATCACCGTTGGTCACAAGTTCATGCATATGTTTTAGGGTGTGATTAACTCACAGTCTACCGAGAACTAAGTAGTTATTAGTAGAATGATGTTATCAAATCTCAGGTGCAACCGATTACTACGGGTCACAACGCAAATCTTACATTTTGAAGTTATTTTTCGGAATTGCAACTTCACTTGTAACGATATTTTTTTGTTGCATCCCGCAACTGAAAGAATTCTGAGCTTCAGCCCAACTTACTACTTAAGTGCACAAATCACGATGCAAATCCGACATTGCAGTTTCCAACACTAGGTTAATTCTCATTCTACCGAAAACTAGCAATTCCTGTGTTTTATGTTACTGTTGCATCACCATTGGAGTAGTTGGCAGTTCACTAGCTGAAAATATCACTTTCCACCTGCAGGCAGCCGAGGATCCGGGCAAACGCCGATGGACTGGGACGCGCGCGCGCGGGCAGCGCTGTGCGCGGCGCGTGGGATGGTGCATCTTCACGCGGCGCACGGCCTTGTCCACGGCAACGTCAAGTCCTCAAACCTGTTGCTTCGGCATGGCGGTGACCCTGACAATGCCGCCGCGCTCTCCGACTACTCCCTGCAGCACCTCTTCGCCCCGCTGCCGCCGTCCGCGCGTGCCGGCGGATACCACGCGCCCGAGCTGGTGGACCCGCGTCGGCCCACGTTCAGCTCGGACGTGTACTCCCTTGGGGTGCTCTTCCTCGAGATCCTCACGGGCAAGTGCCCAGCTTCGGGGACGGCCGGCGTGGACGGCGGGGGCGCGGCATTGGACCTGCCTCGGTGGGTGCAGTCGGTGGTGCGGGAGGAGTGGACGGCGGAGGTGTTCGACCAGGAGCTGGTGCGGCTAGGAGGCGGCGCGGAGGAGGAGATGGTGGCGCTGCTGCAGGTGGCCATGGCGTGCGCGGGGACCTCACCTGATGCGCGGCCGGAGGCGACGGAGGTGCTGAAGAGGGTCGAGGAGATCGGTGGAGGTCGGCACGGGCGGGCCACGACGGAGGAGGAGGGGTCGTGGGGCACGCCGACTGGTGCGTCACCGTGACTCATCTACCGGGACATAAACACACGCGCAATTTAATGAAGGCAGCACAGCACAACAAATGTACTGAATGCATTCGCAAAAGAATGTCATGGTAAAATGCACCTGAGCATAGGGGTCTTTTTTTTCTCGATCAGATCAGATAACGCTACACCTTCATTGTCTTATCCGGTATGGCTAATCACTTCCTCCGGTGAATGCAAATGTAAGCATTTTTTTTGTTTGAAAAAGTGGTTTTGAGTGGTTTTATATCTTTACTATTAAATTGGAGTTGGTCGTTTGACACTCAACGCGTTTGATGGTCGTCATTGGAAGCATCGTGTCCGTCCAATCTTATCTAACGGTCTCCAGTTTTTCTGACCTAATTAGGAAACAAATTTCACGCATGATATCGATCAATCCCGCGCGGGCATTAAAATACATGCCAAAAAATTGAAACCTTGCCACAATGTCTTGTTCTAAAAAAACGCCAATAATTAATATCTTAACCTTTTATTTCTCTGGCGCGTAAGGAAAGAAATATTCATGCATGGGGTGGTTTCCATTTTGCATGCATCGGTTCTTTACTCTAGCTCGCAGATTGGTCGTCATTGAAAACATCCAGCATACAGCTTCCGCAGGCACAAAAGGCAAGATTGAAAATAGAATCAGGCAATCCCAACAATTCAGGGATTACATGCACATCTCCAAAAAAAAAAAATAGGAGATTACACGCACAACTAATGGGCTAATTAATCCACGGCCCGCACATAGTCAACTCGCTCATCAAGCTAGGAGTCCCATTGTTGTTGTTGCCACCGCCCTGTAGCCCCGTTGCTACCGCTGGCCTGCACTCCCACTGCTGCCAGGCAAGATTGGGGACTGCCAACACGCCACCATTATGAATCTTGCCTCAGAGCACCCTACTGGCCGCTGAAGGCCCTGCGAAGGACAACTGGCCGCCTGAGCTCTCGCGTCGCCTCGGACGGTCTTCCCCGCGAGTGGAGCTGCTGCTGCAACTACGACCAACGTTGACAAGAAAGGTATTTATATCTTGACCCCTTTAGAATGGCATCTGGATAAAAAAAAATATGGTGGAAATGTAAATATGAAAATCCACACGTTTCTGCTCTGCTTTGTCAATTTGGTAACTGCACAACTATTTCGCCGCAAGTATACCTATATGAAGTGAGGTTTTCTTCCATCTCTTGCTCGATTGTAAATGGTTTAAGATGTTAATTTACCGGATTGGATGGTGGTGAGCGTGCAGATCAATTAGTGTCATCCCAACATTTTTTTTTGCTTCAGAGGTCTGCATCAGTTTCATGACAAATATAAATTCTTCTGAAGATCTGCATGTTGAATACATGCAATGGCTCTATTTTTGTTTTGTAAATTCATTTAGGTCTGATTTGAATCAAATGCTGCGAGGAGTTAAAAAGATGCATGGCAAAAGTGAAGAAGACTTGCAAGATTGGGTACTCCAAGAAATGTCCTTATGAATTTGCTATGGCGACAATGACTCAAGGGATGGACATGGCAATCATGCTCAGTCACTTAGGTAGTCATAAGTTGGAACTGTGGCCTGGTATTTCTTAGGGAGGTACTCACTAAATTGATTGATTGAGTATTGACTTTATTTCATTGTACTCCACTATAGATTTTTAACCTTTGCATAATTGCATTATTTTGAATATTCGCAAAGATATTTTTTTTAGGTTGCCGCATATAGTATCGGATCTTCACACATGTACTTCATCGTCAATATTTATGTTGCCATCACGCTTTCTATGATGAATTCCAGAAACTAAGCAAGGGACATTCGACCTTCTAGATGGTGATGCACTTCATGATCTCAAGAACATGATATGCCATGTAGACCAGGACAATGCAATATCACCGAATTCAGTTGAACAATCACACAATTATCGCAGTTATATTAACAATATGATGATATCTATTAAGAACCAAAAGATCATTTTTCATATCGGTGCCCAAGTATTTTTACACACCAAAATTTTATGGAATATATAAAGTTGCTCAAAGATCACAGAGTTTTACACAACCTACAATCGTGGCATTGTATGAGAAAGTTGAGATACCAAATGCGTCAGAGAGTAGATCATAGTTAATAAGAGATGAATACTTGTGTGTACGTTTAGAAAGTTGAATCGATACTAGGTACCAATTAATCATACATCATATCTACATGTGCAGATAGGGAAAAATACTAATGGACCGTAGCAACGCACGGGCATTCAACTAGTTAATTAAAAAAACTCAGTTTTTGTTACAATTTTTCCAAGCCGGTCTTGATGCGCAGGACGAGACCGCACTTAGTGACACACCCTCACTCAACTCTCTACGACTATACTGACATAGCTCATGAGCAATCTTGTTGCAACTTCCGTCGGTATTCACTAGGGAAACTTGGCAATCAAGGGCCTTTTTGAGCTTGAATTCCTTCGCAATCATGCTAAGGTCAAACCTGTCTTGAGTATCGTTTTTAAAAACTTTCACAATTGACATGCATTCTGTTTCAATGATTAGGTTTACTGACAAATTTTGCAATGTCATTTTAAGGCCCTTTAAACAGGCAATGCCTTCTCACATCGCAGAAGCGCTACACTGGGCAATGACACCCCAGGCTGAGCACACTACTTGACCATAATGGTCACGAAGTACAACACCCCATGCTCCCTTTTTTTGTCCTGTCGGGTAGCATCAACATTACACTTCAGCCATCCTTGGAGAGGTTTTCTCCTTCTCCCTTTTTTCCTTCATGTTTAGCTTGTTGCTTCTGCATACTGATGTCTACGCATGTTTCTATTATTGTAGACAGTGTTGGGCCTCCAAGTGCGGAGGTTTGTAGAACAGCAGCAAATTTCTCTTAAGTAGATCACCCAAGCTTATCGAACTCAGAGAGGTAGAGGTCAAAGATATCCCTCTCAAACAACCCTGCAATTACGATACAAGAAATCTCTTGTGTCCCCAACACACCCAATACACTTGTTGTGTATATGTGCACTAGTTCGGTGAAGAAATAGTAAAATGCAACTGATATGAATGAATATGAGTGGTAATAACAATCTGAAATAAATATGGCAGCAAGCAAACATGCAGTAAAACAGTAAATAAACAGTGATTCGATCTTGGAAACAAGGCCTAAGGATCATACTTTCACTAGTGGTCACTCTCAACAATGATATCATAAAGGATTATAAATATAAGCACTTCACTATGCTACTCTGAACTACTCTCCGATTGGATAACGAACACTAGTTCACCGCGTATGGTTGTGAAAGCAAACCTTAAAGATGTATTCCCAAGTACTAATGAACACCCCACACTGTCACTTTGAGCATTCACAGGAGGTACTAACACACCACAATTTCATAGAGACATCTAACTCAAATTGGAATTCAGTGAACAAGTATTCTGTGAAATATATCCTAAGAGACCCACACGGTGCACACACTGTCACCTTTACACACGTGGGACAAGGAGTCCCGGAGATCAGATAAGTAAAATCCACTTGAATAGCATAACGACATCTAGATTACAAAGCTCATGGTCACATAAAGATCACACCATAGGAGAGAGAGATAAACCACATAGCTACCGGTAGAGCCCTCAACCTCGTGGGAGAACTACTCATTCCTCATCATGGGAGTCAGCAACGGCGATGGAGATGGCGGTGGAGTCGATGGAGATGGCTCCAGGGGCAATTCCCCGTCCTTGCAGGGTGCTGGAACAGAGACTTCTGTCCCCCGGATCTTGTTTGTGATGGCGGCGGAGCTACGGAACTTTTTTGGATGGAGGCCGATTAATTTAGGGTTTTTGCCTCAGGAGCTTTATATAGGCAGAAGGGCGAGGTTGGTGGAGCCTGGTGCACCACACCACTAGGCGCGAGCCAGGCCCGCGCCTAGGTGGCCTGGCCACCCCGTGGCCCTCCTCCATCTCTTCTCTAGACTCCTTCTTCGCTCCTGGAAAAATAGGAACTTTGGCTTTTGTTTCTTCCAATTCCGAGAATATTTCGTACAACTTTTCTGAAATACAAAACAGAACAGTGGAACTGACACTGTAGCATCTTGTCAATAGGTTAGTTCCAAAAAATGCATAAAAGTGCCACGAAGTGTAAACAAAACATATAGAAGTTGGTTTAAAACAAACATGGAGCATCAAAAATTATAGATACGTTTGTGACGTATCAAGCATCCCCAAGCTTAACTCCTGCTCCTACTCGAGTAGGTAAGTGATAACAAAAGTAATTTTTGAGGTGACATACAGCCAACACAATCTTGAACAAGCATGTAAAGCATTGTGAGCTGGAATCAAAGTACTCTAAACATAGGCATGATATATATAATTCTAACAATAAAACTTAGCAACTATGTTATAACATGAAGAGTAACTCAAACAAAGGATCATGAATAATAGTGCATTGAAAGCAACTGTTTGTTTATGGGCATAGAGTAAACATAACAAAGTGGTACTCAACATGTCCTTTATGAAGTAGAAAAACATAAATGTTAAGACACCTTTAAATTTCAGAGGGTGACTAGATACAAGTAATTCAAGAACAAGCAATAGCACAATCATGAATCAATCAATAATAATTTTGTGACTATACATATTGCACTAAGAATGACAACTATGCTCTCTTAATTGATGCATAAAGCAGAAGATGAAGACTCAACATAGAAGTAAAAGAGAGACTCTTTGCAGAGTAAGCAACATAAACAAGTTTTATAAACCTTCCAAAAGGTACGGTACTTATTAGTTTTAAGTTCTCATTGCCCCTATCGTAAGAATCTTGAATGGTTAAAGTCAATGTGAATCAAATATGAGCTATATGCTTGCAAATCACAAGTTGAAAATCTCATGCCCCTTGAATACAAGTACCTAAACCTCATGCTACTCAACCTAGATCTCAAATAATTTCTTGTCATTGTAAGTATACTTGTATCATTGAAAACCATCAACGGGGTACCTCTTGCCTGATAATATGGAAGTACTCTTGTAAGAGTAATCCCAACCTGCCAAAATGACAAGAAAAACAGATAATGAGCATCTCAATAATTTTTTATTTACTATGGGTATAGCTTTTTATTGCAAATGGTTCATAGAATGCTCACTATGGTTTAGCTGTAAATTTCCACCATGAATGATGCATGACTTAGATTAGCAGCCCAGGCGTTTCCCTAACACATATACAAACTCCATGGACTTACAAATTTTCATTTTATTTCGCACTGCTAGGCATCCATAAACAAAAGAACATGCCATCAACTAAATATAGGTGCAATGTCGAAAGTGTTCCCCATGAAAGCATGGTTATACTAGCTCCCAACTTGCAATTTACAAACATATAAACTTCATTAGATAGTCACAATGATCAAGTTTATTAAGCGCAAGAAAGTAGATGTGCCATCAAATTCGTGAAAGCTTTACTAACTAATTTTCTCATGCCAAAATTTTAATTTAGAAGATAAATAAAAACATGATGAATATATGTGGAATAGCAATAATGCTACTAGGTAGATATGGTGGACACAATTGGCAAACTTTGGTTATTGGTGGTTGGATGCACGAGTAGAGCTCATACTCAGTACAGGCGGAGGCTAGTAAAAGACTGGGAGCGACCAACTAAGAGAGCAATAATGACCATAATCATGCATAGAGACAAAATATTATCAATCAAATCATAAAGTGATATATTACAAGTCAAAAACAAAATGATCATAGAGGCTTTAGTTGACTGGTTATAGTCATAACATGATATATGCATGCCCCAAGTCAACCCAAGAAATCATCAAAGGAGAATACCACAATATTATGCTTTTATGATGGAAACAACACATGATTCTTTTCATAGCACATTATGCACTCTCGGATATTTGAGACAAGTCATGCTACAACAATAAATACTAAGCATATGACAAGAATAACATCCAACATGACATGCCAAAGTCTATGCCACAGTCTAGACAAGCTTCCTTTTGCATCACTATAGTCATGAAACATTTTACTCGTCTCCAACACCAATCAACTTATTTGAAATAACTCGCAGAGATGAAAAACAATATGGACCAGAGATCTAATCATACATAAATAAAGAATAATAACGAGCTCTGAACATAATTCGATTGAAAGAACAAGAGCTAAACGCAGTACTAGAAAACTAGAACACTCGCAGAACAATAACAACGAAAACTAGAGCGTTCTATGCAATTAAAACGGAGTGTGTCTCTCTCCAAAACAAAATGTGTCGGGATCCAACATATGCTACATCAAACAAAACTAAAATAAAAACAAGAATAAAGACGCTCCAAGAACAACACATAGCGTATGAAGCAATAAAAATATAGCGCATAGAGAGATGACCTGTTGTTTTGTTGATGAAGAGGGGATGCCTTGGGCATCCCCAAGATTTGACACTTCTACCTCTTGGATATTTCTTGGGGTGAAGGGGAATCCCCAATCTTGAGCTTTTGTCCGTTCTTAATCTCATCACATCATTCCACTACAAAGGAAAACAATTTTTTTGACAAATCACTTTCGTCATATTAAGGCCAATTTTCGTCAAGGATTACTTCGCGGTGACAAAATTTGATCGTCATGGGGTTCGTCAAGGAAGCTCCGTCATAAAATATCGGGGGTGACGGTATGCATTTTTTCGTCAACGTCAAATGTTTGATGGTGACGACCTGCAAATTCGTCAACATCAAAGGTTCATTGTTGACAGACAGGTTTGTCACGAAAAATTGCAACTTTCGTCAATATCTAAATCTTGGGAAGTTTCTGATTGGTCCAAAAAAGCATACGTGGCCTTACATGTGGGTCCCATTTGGCTTCTGACAACATGGGTCCGACGGCGCTGACATGGATATCTGTCATGTGGGACCGGCATGGTGCTGACTGGTGGGACCGACAAAATATTATGACAAGCTGGACCCACAATATTCTGACCGGTGGGATCCACAAAATTCAGACAAGTGGGACCAGGTTGTTGCCGACATATGGGTCCCAATAATGCTGACTGGTGGGACCCACAAATTCTGACAAGTGGGACCACAAATTGGTGCCACGTGGTTTCATTTAATAGTGACGTTGTGACATTTTCCGTCACCTTTTGAATTTGACAAAATTTGAGAGCATTTGAATTATTTGCGAAATTTGGGGAACAAAAAAACTGGCGAAATATCAAAAAGTAGACAATAAATATCATACTTAAATGGTGGCACAAGAAGTATATATGTCTCTCACAGACCGAAAGATTCATAAGAAAATTACAATTGGAACACAAAGAAATTAAAAGACCTATGATTAATAATGTTGTAGGACGGTGGTGCAATAGATTAGTTGCCCTGGGATTGAGACATGGATGGTGGCTGGGATGTCCTCAAGAGCAAATTAAGCACGGCATCCATTTCTGTCAGCCTCTTTTCATAAGCCAGAGTCTTTTCTTCTTGGGCTTTCTTCACAGCTTCAAGTTCTTCCTCCTGCTTCTTCCTGATGTCTTCAAATTTTTCATCTTGTTCTTGCAGTTTTGTCTGCATCTCACTGTGGTACTTTTCAGCTGCCTGTATGGAGTTCTGCTCTTGATCTGCCAGTTTTGTTGTAGCTCTCGGATGCGTGTAGCTGAGACAGAAGACTTCCTGGAACTTGTTGCGACGCCCAATCTTGGTAGGAATGTGCTGTTGCAGGTGGTGGATGTGCTTTTCTCGCTCAGAACTAGCTGAACAATTTGCAAATCAGTCAAATCAGGTTCATCTTCATTGCGTGGCGCCGCTTTTTTTGCCACCATTTGATCCTGCATAAAGATTACAATCATTGCATGGACAACATACAAAACTGGATTATATTATATTGTGCTAATAAGAAATATTTCTTACATATGCACTTTTTGCTTCAGGACTCATAATGTTATCCTTGGTAGTGTGTGTGATTCTAAAAAATTCAATTGGAGAGGTTTCTTGTTCCTGCTGCTGAGCCTTCTGCTTGAAAAAATGTAGAATGCACATTACCATTGTACACTGTGTATGACAGAAGTATGAACTGTATTGGGAAATTCAGAACACTTACTAGATGTTCCCAGTGAGCAACATAGCTTCGAGATCCAGTGGTATGGAACTGTTTCACAGCTTCTCTGTTCTTTCCATTTATTACACACAGTCCCTATGTTCAGTACATGCATTTTATTTATCCAGATCAGAGAAATGTAAGAATTCAGTAGCTGTTATTGAAAGGAATAACGTTTATGTACCTGGTACTTCTCATCAAACCATCTTTTCACCAGTTCTTTCCAGCTTTTCTCTTCTACGTGACCTGGCTTCTCGAGATATGCTTGCTCCAGTGTGAGATTTTTAATTTTGGGCCAATACTCCTTTTTAAGCCTATATCGGAACTGCCGAATACTAACTTGCAGCATATCAGTGCACACATCTTGAGCCACCTCATCATTTTTGTCCATATTAAACTTTCCCTGCAAAATAGTGAAGCATTAATCAGTAGATTCTTAGATAGTTGATCATGTAGCATACTAATTAGGTTAAACCAAGATTGTACAGGACTCACCGCTACTGTACTTATAGCATGAGGAATGACATGTTTGAGAGTTGCATCTTTCCTGTACTGTGTCCAGTGTGTTGCAAGCGGCATTTTTTCACGGATGTGAATACCAACCTCATTGCTCAGCTTTGCTGACTGGACATAATCCTTGGGTCTCCTGACACCAGGAGTGAATTCAATTGGCATCTTATTGCCACCATGTCTTCTTGTGTACTCATGTAGTCCATGGCCCATGGTACGTCTGCGTCCACCTCTCTTTCTCTTACTACCGCCAGATGTTGTCAATGTCTCTGAAATAAGAGATATGAAATGATTCTCTTTTATATGAAAATATGCGGTACAGTGTTTAGTTTTTACAAATTTTCATACCTTGCCGCTCAAAGTTTACAATTTGATTGTCCTCAGGAGATGAGGTGCTGCCTCCAGATGTCATGATCTGGTTAGGTGAGGGTGCTCCTTCAGTGTTCAGACCAGCAGTGGCCGTCGGCTCATCAGATGACCCAGCTTGAGGTTCAGTTGTTGCCATTGATCTTGTTGCAATGTTGGATGGTGCAACTTCAGGTCTGGATCGCTTCTTCTGTGCAGAAGAAGCAACTATCTGCAAGCAAAGTAGAGGCTACATTAGTAGGAAACATTTAGCATGTACGTATTTCCTATCATAGTTCAGACATAGTTCCACAGACCTGAGCTGAAGTTTTGCCGACAGTGCGCTGATCCTCATCTGAATGAAGATCATCATCAGCAGTAGCTATCTCTTCTGGATTCGGTTCATACGAAGGGTCCTCTTCGACCTCCATCTCTTCGCAGTCTGTGTCCTTTAGATTGTTACTAGTTCCTATTTGTACCCCACCATACACTAATGTACGTGCAAAACCAGTGAAATCTTTCTGAAATTTGTGGCCAGGTCCATATCTGTCAGCCAAAATTTTTTCCATGCGTACTACATTTTCTTGCATTTGTTTCTCCTTGGCAAGCTCATATGCCGGCTTGACGGGTTTTTGTGTCTCCGCTGAAATAATCGGAAGAGCGGAGCATGAACAAAACATAAGAGGGGGCCAATTCCATAGAAAACAGCAAATAATTGTCTTTGCAAAATATTGTACAGCAGCAAATGATTGAAAACATAAGAGTCTACGTATGATGTCGGCGAACAAAACATAAGAGGGGACATATGCCAGGCTAAGGGACATCATGTACTTTTAGATATCTACTCGTAACAAATAATTGACACAAGAGACTCCCCTCGCACACTGAATTATGCATGTCTGTTGATAGCTTGGCGGGCTTGGTATGCACGTAATGAGGTATGGGTAGTTCAGTCCTATACCGATAGAAGTTCAGATATGTGCTGATAGAAGTTCAGATTTCTGCTGATAGAAGTTCAGATATGTGCTGAAATTTGATTTTTGAGTTTTGAAAGACATAGATAAACAAAAATTGTGGAAATAAATAGACTGATGAAACAAAGTACATGATTAAAAAACTTCATTACATTGTTAAGACGTGCATTGCACGTGCAAACTAACTAGTTCCATAGAAAACAGCAAACAATTGTTCTAGATCAAACCGTGCTTCCCTCTGAAACCGAGGAATAAAAGTCTGAAGCAATGTCGTTGTTCACTGTAGCTCGTCAGGCTGTTTTCGGCAACGGCTAGAATTAGTTCAGTTAAGTGTTTCGGCAAACAATTGTCTATGCAAAAGATTGTACAGCAGCGGGATGGCAAAGATTGTATAGCACGGCATGATTGTCTCGGAATAAAACGATAAACCCTATACGTATGATGTCGGGATTGGATCTATCAAATATGCAAGATCTAGATATAGGTCAAACGGGCGTGGTAGACATGTAAAACCGATCTCTCGATCTAACCATCCGAAAACACAACAACAAGCCGATCACCGACAGATTTACCTTGGCGTTTCTTCGAGCTGGGCGCCTTCTTGTGTGTGCGCGATTTTCCTTCCCCCGACGTTTCGACGACTGCCGGCCATGGCGACCACCGGCCGGGGAGATAGTTGCGAGATGGAAGAACGTCCGGCGAAGACACCGGATCGGGGTGAGCACGAGAGGATGAGGTCGGGGGGCGGTGGGGAGTTAAGATGCTCGTAAATCATGGGGGAGAGGCACGACGTATATAAGGGAGGGCGAAATATTTGATAGGTGGGGTGCGCGGGAGGAGTGGAGGGAACGAAAAATTTGTGTGTTTTGGCAGCCGTCGTACTAAAATTTGGAGGGAACAAGGTTTTGCCGTGGAAGAAAAAATATTACTCTGAAAATGGAACTGTACATGTATATTTAAAAAATACCAGAACATGAATGGGATGCATGAAAAAAATCTAAATTTGGGACCCTCATTTCGTTCGAAAACCCCTCTTTGGACACATGAATGGAACATGAATGGGCCATTCCCCCTCTTTTCGTCCGAAACCCCTCTTTCGACACATCTACACCATGGGGACACCATGCCACCAACTCCAAAAAATCAAAACCCATAGCAACCAAGGTTTCATATCACAATGTGCACAAGGGTGCCAAATCATGCTCCAATCCATGGTGGTTTGGTCAGTTTTTGCCATTCCCCCTCTTTTCGTCCGAAAACCCCTCTTTCGACACATCTACACCATGGGGACACCATGCCACCAACTCCAAAAAATCAAAACCCATAGCAACCAAGGTTTCATATCACAATGTGAACAAGGGTGCCAAATCTTGCCCCAATCCATGGTGGTTTGGTCAGTTTTTGGCCCCTCTTTTCGTCCGAAAACCCCTCTTTCGACACATCTACACCATGGGGACACCATGCCACCAACTCCAAAAAATCAAAACCCATAGCAACCAAGGTTTCATATCACAATGTGAACAAGGGTGCCAAATCTTGCCCCAATCCATGGTGGTTTGGTCAGTTTTTGGCCATTCCCCCTCTTTTCGTCCAAAACCCCTCTTTCGACACATCTCCACCATGGGGACACCATGCCACCAAGTCCAAAAAATCAAAACCAATAGAAACCAAGGTTTCATATCACAATGTGCACAAGGGTGCCAAATCATGCCCCAATCCATGGTGGTTTGGTCAGTTTTTGGCCATTCCCCCTCTTTTCGTCCGAAAACTCCTCTTTCGACACATCTACACCATGGGGACACCATGACACCAAGTCCAAAAAATCAAAACCAATAGAAGCCAAGGTTTCATATCACAATGTGAACAAGGGTGCCAAATCTTGCCCCAATCCATGGTGGTTTGTCTTTTGGCCATTCCCCTCTTTTCGTCCGAAACCCCTCTTTCGACACATCTCCACCATGGGGACACCATGCCACCAACTCCAAAACCAAAACCCATAAACAAAGGCATATCACAATGTGCACAAGGGTGCCAAATCTCTTGCCCCATCCATGGTCAGTTTTTGGCCATTCCCCCTCTTTTCGTCCGAAAACCCCTCTTTCGACACATCTCCACCATGGGGACACCATGCCACCAACTCCAAAAAACCAAAACCCATAGCAACAAAGGTTTCATATCACAATGTGCACAAGGGTGCCAAATCTTGGCCAATCCATGGTGGTTTGGTCAGTTTTTGGCCATTCCCCCTCTTTTCGTCCGAAACCCCTCTTTCGACACATCTCCACCATGGGGACACCATGCCACCAACTCCAAAAAACCAAAACCCATAGCAACAAAGGTTTCATATCACAATGTGCACAAGGGTGCCAAATCTTGCCCCAATCCATGGTGGTTTGGTCAGTTTTTGGCCATTCCCCCTCTTTTCGTCCAAAACCCCTCTTTCGACACATCTCCACCATGGGGACACCATGCCACCAACTCCAAAAACCAAAACCCATAGCAACAAAGGTTTCATATCACAATGTGAACAAGGGTGCCAAATCTTGGGCCAATCCATGGTGGTTTGGTCAGTTTTTGGCCATTCCCCCCTCTTTTCGTCCGAAAACCCCTCTTTCGACACATCTACACCATGGGGACACCATGCCACCAACTCCAAAAATCAAAACCCATAGCAACCAAGGTTTCATATCACAATGTGCACAAGGGTGCCAAATCATGCCCCAATCCATGGTGGTTTGGTCAGTTTTTGGCCATTCCCCCTCTTTTCGTCCGAAAACCCCTCTTTCGACACATCTACACCATGGGGACACCATGACACCAACTACAAAAAATCAAAACCCATAGAAACCAAGGTTTAATATCACAATGTGAACAAGGATGCCAAATCTTGCCCCAATCCATGGTGGTTTGGTCAGTTTTTGGCCATTCCCCCTCTTTTCATCCGAAACCCCTCTTTCGACACATCTACACCATGGGGACACCATGCCACCAACTCCAAAAATCAAAACCCATAGCAACCAAGGTTTCATATCACAATGTGAACAAGGGTGCCAAATCTTGCCCCAATCCATGGTGGTTTGGTCAGTTTTTGGCCATTCCCCCTCTTTTCGTCCGAAACCCCTCTTTCGACACATCTCCACCATGGGGACACCATGCCACCAACTCCAAAAATCAAAACCCATAGCAACCAAGGTGTCATATCACAATGTGCACAAGGGTGCCAAATCTTGCCCCAATCCATGGTGGTTTGGTCAGTTTTTGGCCATCCCCCTCTTTTCATCCGAAAACCCCTCTTTCGACACATCTACACCATGGGGACACCATGCCACCAACTCGAAAAATCAAAACCCATAGAAACCAAGGTTTCATATCACAATGTGAACAAGGGTGCCAAATCTTGCCCCAATCCATGGTGGTTTGGTCAGTTTTTGGCCATCCCCCTCTTTTCGTCCGAAAACCCCTCTTTCGACACATCTACACCATGGGGACACCATGCCACCAACTCCAAAAATCAAAACCCATAGCAACCAAGGTGTCATATCACAATGTGCACAAGGGTGCCAAATCATGCCCCAATCCATGGTGGTTTGGTCAGTTTTTGGCCATTCCCCCTCTTTTCGTCCGAAAACCCCTCTTTCGACACATCTACACCATGGGGACACCATTTTTTGAGGTACCTAACTTCAAATGGACTGAAATTTGGCACAAGGGTGCATCAACATGTGGGTAATGTCGCTTGCATGCTATCTTGGCAGTTTGGTTTGAAAAGTTTCAAAAATTCATCCCCTAAACTCAAGAAGAGGCATCACTTGTCAAGCATGTACATCTTAGGTTTGACCAAACACTCAAAATTCCAGCCCTAATCATGTTATGAAATTCTTAGAAATTCGAAAGAATTTACATACTCGATTCATTTTTATTTATTTCTTTCTATGTGTGATCACTAATTCGTATTTAAAATATTTTATAGTTTTTAATACCCATCTTGAAAATTCTGTGCCTGCCCATCCGTCATGCGTGGGACCCATGTCAAAGTAATGGGAAAGTGGACTACATGCAGGAATCCACGTTTTCACACGCACGCGTCACACAGAGGAACCCAAACGGCAGCATCTACTGTATATCCATCGGCCCCATCGTCTCTCCCACCCGCAACTTCTATTCCCCAATCTGGCAAAAACCCTGATTGCACCTCCACCAGCGCACCACCGACCTCCCCTTCCACCGAAGATCCCGAAGATGAAGCGTGTTCGCGGAGACGAGCCGGAGGCGAGTGCGGTCGTCAACGTTGACAGAAGCGACGGCGATGCTCCGGTAGTCGTCGACGCCGCGGAGGCGGGATCTTCCTCCGGAACTAGCAGAGCCGCTCTTCGCCGCGCCGTGACCGTGGAGGGCTCCGCCCAACCGGCCGTGGTCGCCGTCGCTGATGAGGCCAACGGAGACGTCCTCGCTCCCGCGGCACAAGCAGATGACCAGGGCTTTGATCCGAATGACCCGTTCTACCGCCACTCCAGGCAGTACCGCGAGCTATATGGCCCCAGAGAGTGCGACGAGTTCGAAGAGGAGGCCTCGGACAACTGCAGCGAGGTACTCTACTTTTCCGATCGATCCCCGTTTTTCTTGATCTTACTGTTCACCTTAGGGTTTGCTCGTACGGTAGATTGATTTGCCCTGTCTGCAACTTGTTGTACAAATTGATGATTCTGGGGGTTCTTACTCATCCGATTTATGGTTTGTAGTTACTAGATTTGTAATATTTGATGCACAAGTTGATTCAACTGTACCAAAGTATGAACCAAATGATTTATGGTACCATGAATATTCATGCATGTTTCAAATTAGTAGATGACAGTTATCTTAATTAGGTCATGATTCCTTGTGTGTGATGAATCATACCTGCTTAGTGTAATGCTCACTGCATTTCAAACTTAAATTCATCCGAATATGGATCATAGCAGAGTGATCAGATGCATGTAATAGTGTGTACATCATTTTTATTTAGGGAACAAATGAATGATCAGGTGCATGTAATTTATGACCACCATTCTTGAATTCCTGCTTATTGATATTAATGTTCATAAAAAATATTTAATGCTTGAATTGTATTTCAGTTAATTTCCTTCTCTCACTTCTTCTTTACTTTCAAATTCGCAGGAAGACTCTGACGACATTGGCAGCGACAAGGAGGACCGGGACCGGAAGAGCCGCTTCGTTCTGAAGAAGCTGAAGACTGGCCAGATCCCTTTCCGCCGGGACGGTAAGCCTAATTGCCCATTCTGCGGCAGGGTTTTCCCGAAGGATATTGAGAGTCTGATCCAGCACGCGACGGGAGTTGGAAAAGGTAGCGCGCACAAGCACAAGGCTGCTAGCAAGGCGAAGCACGCTGCCTTTGGCAAGTTCCTCAGGGACTACGTCAAGACTGGCCTCATCCCGCTCGTCGGTCCAGCTGTTGGCCCTCATGTTGT
The DNA here is from genome assembly GCA_030979885.1 of Lolium multiflorum. Classification (NCBI taxonomy): domain Eukaryota; kingdom Viridiplantae; phylum Streptophyta; class Magnoliopsida; order Poales; family Poaceae; genus Lolium; species Lolium multiflorum. The sequence goes on from CM061752.1 coordinate 35,084,129, forward strand.
CCACTAAATTTAGTTTCTGTTTAGTTGTTCCCCTGGAGGTTCATGGTTAAACTATGTCATGTTTCAAAGACTATGTTCTACTTTTGTTATTTGGAACCTGGGCAATCATACCCAGTTGTTTAAGACGATGTCATGTTTATATGTTGTTTGCTGTTGCAGAAGCATTACTGCTGCACATCTTATCTCTTTTTTCATGTTGATGCACGCTGCATTTGTGTAGATGTTTGGCTACAGCAGAGTTGTGTAGATTACATATCCCTTTGTCCCACAAGTTTACTACTTTTATGTCTCCTTTTTTCGACTTGTAGTTGCTGTTGTTAGTTTCAAGTTTTGTTTTCATAAATACAATCTGTGTTGGTAATCAGCAAAATTGAAACCTCACATGACAATTTGGAGGATGTGGTGCTCGAATAATAGTGGAAATGTGATATTATTTTTTACATGCATAATATATAGAAAATAGCTAGATCTCTAAATCGATGCAAACGAAGCTACATATAAATTCTTGGTCATAATCCCCTTATCTAAAGGGGATGGATGCATGGCTTCACGTCGTCGTCGCTTTCATCGTCAGTATCTTCGTCGTCTGAGTAGTAGTACCTCCTGCACATTGTTCCGTCGAACACCTTCACTGTGAGCACATCATCGCCTTCATATTTGAAGTGTAAGAACCAGCCGAAATCCACACCATGCGCGATGGCGAATTTCTCCCAGCCCTTGTCGAGGTACATCCGGCCTTGTCCGTCAAATAGGACCTCCACGGTCCAGAGACGAGGACCGCAGTCAGCTGCTCGCAGATACACCTTAGCTGGCTCCTGGCCGTGAAGATAGTCCGCAAATTTGTTTGGTAGTTTCTGCAAAGACATCGAGCGCCGATCGTTTCAAATTAAAGGTTTTTTAAAACATGCCCATAATTAATCACATGCATCATATATGTGGGAACGCGTACATACCTTCTTGACCAAAGGGTCTTCATAGACGACGATGAAGAACTCCTCTATGATCAATGGCAGTGTTGACGGTGGTGGTGGCAATGATGATGATCCACTTCCTTCCCCTTCCCCTTCCCCTTCCCCTCCGCGTCCGAGACGTGGAAGCCATGGCAATGGATCAACTGTATGTGAACAAAGAAGAGAGAGGCAGAACCAAGAAGAGAGAGGCAGAACCTATTGACAGAAGAGATGGCCGTGTGGGTGTTTATAAGGGAGAGAGATGACCGTTGTAGGTGTTTACACAATAAAATAAGGAGGAGATGACCGTTGTGGGGTTTACACAATAAATTATGGAGGAGAAGACCGTTGTGGGGGTAAATATCTCAACAAAAAAGTAATGCGGACTATCTTGACGGAAATTGAACAAATGGGTACAACAAATCGTTGATGGTTTATCTTTTTGCGTGAAGAGTTGTGTAGATTACATATCCCTTTGTCCCACAAGTTTAGTACTTTTATGTCTCCTTTTTCGACTTGTAGTTGCTGTTGTTAGTTTCAAGTTTTGTTTTCATAAATACAATCTGTGTTGGTAATCAGCAAAATTGAAACCTCACAGTACAATTGTTGACATTTCATGGCAAAATATTTACTTATATATAGTAAAAACCAACTAGCAAAAAGCATCTACAGTTTGAAAATAACTGAGTAGTAGCCAAAAGCACCTCACGCAGGAGGGACACAAAACCAAAATATCAGGTGGTCATGCAGCATCAAGGACTCTGTCGACCACGATCTTGCGGTACAACTCGTAAGAGACCCAAGCATCAATGGCTGCATAGTCGATGTTCATATTTGGAAGTGGGAAGTCCCCCCAAAGTCTGTGCCGATGGTGGTGGAACTTCTTCTTCATATCACCGTAAGATGAATCAATGAGTCTGGCTGCCATGGTAGCCATGCCAGCCCTCGGATGACCAGTGAACTTGAAGTACTCGTCCTGGAGATCGACGTAGTACTCAGGAGGAATCTGCATGTGCCATGACCTCCACAGAACTTTCGTGTCACCACGGATGTCAACACTCGCAAAGGTGATTCCTTCTCGAAAGAAATCGCAGATAGCCGGAGCGTCCCACCGGGCAGCACTGCAGTAAACAAAGTAATGTACTAGTCACAGATCGAGCATATGAACTAGGAAACAAATTGGGGATCAAGTAATGTAAAAAGGAAGTGACAGATCGACCATATGAACTAGTAAATCAAATGAGGAATCAAGAAAACTAAAAAAGATCACAGATCGAGCATATGAACTAGTCAATCGTACGACGAATCAAGTAAACTAAGTAGCAAATATGCAAGAACCTACATATATAGGAGACGAAGATGAAACAAATTAATAAATCGGGAACAATGTCTAGCAGATTTAGATCGGGAATGTACTGATATTCGGGAACAATGTATAGCAGTTGTAGATCGGAAATGTAATGATTTTCGGGAACAATGTGTAACGAGAGTCGAAGAGAGACACAACGGCGGAAACTAAAAACCCCAATCCAAAGATTCAAAAAGGGGATTAGTTCTAACGCTGCGTAGTGGAACACCAGCACATGTCGACGCATGCAGAGTTGAACCACGGCGATCTTCTTCTCGTCCTCGGCTCGATGGTTGGTGTACTCGAAGTCGAGGCCCACGAACTTGTGCTCCTCTTCCTTGAGCCACTCCGTGTACATGTCGAGGACGCGGCGCACTTGCCAGGGGTCGTTGGTGTAGACGACTTCCAGTTCCTGGCCGTCGTGGATGTGGACTACGCGCGTGCTGGACCAGTAGTACACTTCCTGCTCATCCATGTCCATGGCGACGCGGCGGCGGGAGACGAGGACAGTGAGGGAGCGGAGACGACGAGAAGTGGGAAACCAGGAAGCGGTGCGAATATTGAGACGGTAGGGGAGGGGGAAGGGGATAAAAATCATCCCCATTAATTACTCCGTGCGAATATTGAGACGCGTAGACGACGAGAATATTGACGCGGGTCTTGACTTCTGACGTGGAGTCCAACTGACCAGTGGGGCCAACGCATTCGATCGTGTTGTCACGTCAAAACCCAGCACCGCCCATTTGCCCTCCTCTTGACCTACCGAAATTTACTCCACGATATAACTGGCCATCATATCACGACCTCCTTCAGCCGCCGCCAGATCTCGCCACGTCTCTCGCCGCCACAGCTCGCCACGTCTCTCGCCGGCGAGACTTGTAAGACTCTCGCTCCGCGTCGAGACCAAGGATGGCGCCTACTAGTGGAGTAAGTAAATAAAATGTACGTCTCGCGATCGATCGTTGTTTCCGATTTGTAATCTTTCTTCATATTTTTTCCAGTGTCCAGTTTGCTTTGACAAGAAGGGGATGTGCGGCGGAGGGGGAGTCACGTTAGGTTTTTTCGTGCAAACACTACAAGAGGGTTTTGAGGAGAAGACGGTACATGCGCTTATAAGTTTAAAATTCATTCAGATGTTTTATTAATTCACCGCCACATCAAAGTTTAACACGTGATCCTATTAGTTATTGCTAGTTTAGTACTATTATTCAGATGTGTGTAATAATTGTTCTTCACCATATGTATTAACCGCTTATTTATGGTTGAGTTTTAGGATAGTTGTGATAAATTTTACGTCCATATGAGTTTTACGATAGTTGTAGCTGTTAGAGATAGAGGTATCGGTAGAAGTTCAGTCATAGAAAATCAGTCCTATACCGATAGAAGTTCAGATATGTTCTGATAGAAGTTCAGATATGTGCTGATAGAAGTCCTAGATACATACGATGTATTAGTTGCGCAACAATGTACCTCCCCTATATATTAATGAGATCTGAGAATAGTTAACTTACTTTTGTATTAACTCTACTGAATTTAGGTCATCCCTTGCTACTATAGACCGTATTTCCTTCAGAAGTATGGTGTCGAGACCTCCGACAGGACAACTTTTGAAGTTGCACTTAGAACCAAAGATGGCCATGCATTTGTTGTTAATGTTACCAACAGAGCTGGCAGAACCTATATCAACGGAAGATTTTGGAACGAATTTGCTAGAGTGTACAATTTTAAGGTTGGCATGGAGTTAATTTTCAGAATTAACTCATCTGGTCAGGATACTCTTGTAATAACTGGAACTGAACCACTAATCCATCCAGGTAATTTTCCACCTTTGGACAGAATGATTGATCATATTAATTATTCCATATTAAGTCAGTTATTTTAATTATGCAGCTTACTACCAGTTGTCCCGTACGAAGCGTGACATTGTTGACTCGCTCAGTACTACTGATGGAACAATGATAAATTGGAGGATGATGCATACCGTCATTCTTCAGGTGGACAACTTGGACTACCTTGTTGAGTACCACAATGCTGGAGATTATGATCAAGGAGCACTAGTTGTCCCAATGCTGCATACTCTGAATTGGACAAACAGCGAAAATTACAACAAACACGTGGTAAGCAGTAGATCATATCATTTCATTAACTTTGCGACCTACATTACGTACAACTGTTTAACTAAACTATGTCTCTACTGTTGGAACAGAAAATCCCTAGCCGTTTGGTTCCTAAAGATATGGAACAATATGGTGCAATCAGTATTGTGTGCCATCCCAGTACTTTGGTGCGTGCGTCCTACGCAATTTCTTCCGACGATGGTCGTCTCTGCGTCAGTGGGTGGAAGGAGTTCATGGACAAGGAAAAGCACCTTGAGATGGGTGACAAGATGTTGTTCTTGCTTTACCTGGGAAATGCAGGGGTTTACTTGTTTGCTACCCATGTGCCTGAAATCGATCTGGAGTAACTAGTCAGTGATTCATGGTGCCCGTGAGTCCAACTATGCAGCCCCTTTAGGTTTAAATTAAGTTGTAAAACTCTTTATGCGATTGTCGATTTTGCTTGTGTTAAAACAATAGTTAGTCATATCGTGCTGCTGGTTGTAATCGTGTCAAGTGTCGATTAATTAAAACCATTGTCCAAGTTATGGTACCGAACATATAAATAAGAACATTTCAAATGTTTGGAACAAAACATATAGTTGTATGTATGCATTACATGTTTCTATCAATCAACATCACTATCTTCTTCTGAATTTTTTCCCTCGTCATCATGTATGTTCTCTTCCATTATGAGACTCTCTTCCTCATTCTGTAGTTCATCTTCGCTCATATCCATGTCAACATTGGGACTATCTTCCCCATTCTCTAGTTCACGAATTGTACGAGCATCATGAATACGTACAACTTCATCAGCACGATGATCATCCTCCTCTGCTTCCACCTCTGCTTCCTCGTCTAGGTCGACAACATCATGAAATGTATGGTCGACTGAACCTTCATCCTCCTGGTATGCGTCTTCATTCCGTACAAATGCATCATCGTTACCATCTTCTAATTCTGGAACGTCGTACACGTGTCTATGGCTGAACTTCTGCACCACTTTCCACGGATCACCAAACTTTGTATCCTCCAAATAGAAGCATGTTTCAGCTTGACTGGCCAATATGAATGGTGAATTCTTGAACCATAGGACAGAAGTGTTAACGCTTTTAAAATAACCATCATCTTTTATCTTGGAACCCCTGCTCGCAAGGTCGAACCAGTCGCAACGAAACAAGTACACGGACCTGTCACCGTGCTTGTTACTCCCGTACTGCAGTTCAAGAACTTCTTGCAGAACACCATAGTACTCGGTCTCATCTGCATCACCAAAAGATCCCTTAGTCGCTACGCCCGAATTTTGAGTCTTCAGGTCTTTATCCCGAGTAAGCGTGCGAAACCTCGCACCCTTTACGTTGCAACCAGCGTATACTACTACACGCCGGTCTGGCCCAGCAGCCAGAGACTTCAAATCTTCTGATGCATTGTCCAACTGTCTCACATGGTTTGCAAACCAACCTGCAAACTCTCTCTGAACCGTCTCCTCCATGTCACGCACACCCCTACCTCCCAATTCTTGTCGGAATTCACTGAAACATAGAAAAAACACATATGAAATACAGGACAATTATGTCTGCAACATTGAGAAGTAGTTATTAAAGTGAAGCTAACTACTTACTTGATATAACGTTCTACATCGTCACAGTTGTTCAGCACATACCAAACCATTTTGTCAAATTCCTTGTCAAAATGTTTCAAAATGGATTTCCCAAGACCTTTAGCTCCAACTGAAAATACTTCCATCTCGTCAGGATCAGGTTTTCTCCGTATGTCTTGGTTCCTATCATCTTTGTTAAATCTTGTTTCTGTGCCATCCTTGAAAAATCTAGAGCAAAAAATCAAACACTCATCAACAATGTAGCTCTCTGCGATAGAACCTTCTGGCCTTGCTTTGTTACGGACCGTAGACTTTAGATAACCTAATCTTCTCTCAACTGGATACATCCAACCATAATGAACAGGACCCCTCAAAAGAGCCTCCTCAGGAAGATGAATAGCTAAGTGCACCATTACATCAAAAAAAGCTGGGGGAAAGAGCTTCTCAAGTTTGCATAGGATCACAACAATTTCAACCTTCAATCGATTCAGCACATCAACTTTCAGGGTTTTGGCACACAGCTCCCTAAAAAATCTTCCTAGCTCTGCAATAGCCACATACATTTCCTTGGATGCAATTCCCTTGAGCCCAGCCGGCAACACTCGCTGCAGAAGTATGTGGCAATCATGCGTCTTCATACCGGTAACCTTACAACCATCAATATTCACACATCTTCCCCAGTTTGCGCAATAACCATCTGGGAACCTAGTGTTTGCCAAATACCTACACAAATGTCTCTTCTGTTCCTTCGAAAGCGTCCACGGTGCAGGGGGCTTCGCATAAGTTACTGCTGCATCACCATCATCCTTCACAATTTTCTTCAACCAATACTTCTCCCACATTTTGAATTTCTTCAAATCAATTCTAGCACTAACAGTGTCCTTATTCCTGCCCTCAAGTTCAAGTAGTGTACCAACAATATTGTCACATATGTTCTTCTCAATATGCATCACATCTAAGTTGTGAGCTATCTTAAGTTCTGGCCAGTACGGTAGATGATGTAAGCTGACTTTCAGGTGCCATGTTGGTTCACCGGGTACAGTTGCACGCTTCCGCTTTCTACTTATTGGATTTTTCCCATGTTCAAAATCCTTAACACTTTCTACCTTCGCAGCTACCTCTTTGGTTGTGTACTTCCTTGGTGGATCTCTAGGCTCAGCTTTACCATTGAAAAGTCTGCTTCTCCTGTATGGGTGACTTTTATCAAGAAATCGCCGATGCCCAATATATCCAATTTTGTTTTTCAAAGATTCAGCGCAAGGATTCTCATCGCAATGCACACACGCATGAAATCCTCTTGTGCTTCGGCCTGACATAGTGGCATATCCAGGATAATCATGAATAGACCAAAGAAACGCAGCATGCAATGGGAAATATTCCTGTGTGCATGCATCAAATGTCTCCACACCACTCCATAGCTGCATCATATCTTTTATCAGAGGCTGCATAAATACATGAAAATCTTTCCCTGGGGAATACTTTCCGGGGATTAGCAATGCCATCATGTAATTCGATTGATCCATGCACATCCATGGTGGGAAGTTGTAAGGAATCACAAAAACAGGCCACATACTGTAAGGATTACTCATACTTCCAAAGGGACTGAAGCCGTCTGTGGCAAAACCTAGTCTTATGTTACGAGGATCTTTAGCAAACCAATCAAACTTGCCATCAAAGTGCTTCCATGCCTCACCATCAGCAGGGTGCCTCAGTACATTGTGCTCAACAACCCTCTTCTCTTTGTGCCATCTAGTATGTGTCGACATTTCCTTTTTAACAAATAGTCTCTGCAACCTTTTAATTATAGGAAAGTACCTTAACACCTTGTGAGGGATTTTCTTTTTTCCAGTAGGGTCTCTATATCTTGATAATCCACAAACATGGCAGTTCGTATCGTCCTTGTGATCTCCCCAAAATAAAGAACAATCAAACTTGCATGCATGAATTGTCTCATAACCAAGCCCAACATCAGAAAGAACACTCTTAGCATCAGCATATGATTTGGGAAAGTCCACATCTGGCAAAGCTGTACGTAAAAGCTGAAGTAAGAGATCAAATCCTCTGTTTGTTATCCGGCTGTATGATTTGACATGAAGGAGCTTAATAATGAACGACAACCTAGTGAAAGAGGTGCATCCCTCATAAAGTTCTTTTTTCGCTGACTCAATTAGATTAGCATACAGATTTGGCAGGTCAGGACCTTTATTTCCAGACTTCTGCAGTTCATCGATCATACTAGACGAATCATCAACATAACAATCACCATTGTCTTCCTCTTCATCGTTGTCACTATCATAAGCACCATCGTCGTCTCTATCCCGCCCTTCGTCATCACTAAAATCTTCCCCATGTCTTGTCCATCTTGTATACGTCATGGACATACCTGAACAATTGCAGTGATCCTCGACTGTTTTTATATCCTGACGTATCAGATTTAGGCAGTCCTTGCAAGGGCACAAGATTGGTTCATCTGTATTGTCCAAGTGTTCTTGCGCAAACTTGATGAAATCCCTAACACCTGCCACGTACTTTGTTGTGAACTTCTTGGTGCCATCAGTTATCCAACTTCGATCCATTGCCTACAATTCAGTTAAGAACATGCCAACGTTCTTCAGAACAGATCTTGACAACTGATTAAAAAATCTAGACCTAACGAACAATCAGGAGAACTCACCGATGATGCGTCTCGCCGCCACCACAATGGAGCCTTCACGGAATTCTTCTCACCTCGACGAGAACCCTAGTCGATTCGACTGTTAGCAAGATCACCTATATAGGCCGTGTCTGCTAGCGGCGCGACTTAAACGAGGCACCCTCGGCCGACATAAATATTAATAAGGGAATTATTATGTCGTAACATCTAGATCACACCATTGAAATAAATATGTAGAATAGACAAGTTACGGATCGAGATCAAAATTCCATATCTACCTTAGCGGTAAGACTCCGCGTCGGTCACGCCAAAGCCCTGGTTCGATTCTTCCAAACCACAATTTTTACTTAATTAAATATGTTCCTGACAAGTGGGTCACGCATGATATATAAAACTAATAACATTTAATGAAGTAACTTAGTATTATTTCGTCACCACGATCTTTGATTTCGTCACCTATTATCAGACACGATGGAAGCCCTTCCCGCTTGGGTAATGGGTGACGATTTTTTGTTGACGAACAATCATACCGTCAAGCATTACCTTAAATGCTTGACGAAAGATGAATTCGTCACCTATAAGGACAAATCCTTGACGGTATGCATTTTTGTCACCAGGGTTTTCGTCAACAAATCCCCCATCTCTTGTAGTGTTCTTCTCTCCCTACACTTGAAAACTTCCTTTATACAAAACTTCACACAATTCTCTGTTAGCAGCATTAGTACAATCAAAATAACAAATCCATTTGGGTTCAGTACTAACATATACTGTATCAAATATCTATTAAAGCATTAGCTACTGTAGCAACCTTTCAAAAAGCTCTTTGATCAAAATAACTAAAAAAGAAAGAGAATTAAGAGGCAAATGCAAAGAGTGCATAAATCTATCAAAACAGAACAACAGGTAAAGATCGATTTTTCTAAAAATCCTCTATTGTTTATCTCGAAAAGTGGTCAACTAACGAAAGTTAGATAATAATCTGGGGCATATGCATAACAAATGACAGCTCAAAATTTCGCTCTGGCTATTTTCACGAATTTTTATGGTAACCGCACATAATCTGTTTTTAGGACAGCAACTTCCCCAAATCTTACTTTCTTCCTATTAGAGGCTATTCTTGGCATAAAAACAAAATAAAAATGATAAGGAGAGATTATTACAGAGGTAATAACTTCCAAGACTCAACAAAAGAAAAATTACAGAAAATAAAACATGGGTTATCTCCCAAGAGTGTTTTTCTTTAACGTCTTACAGCTAGGTTTAGTAATTTGAGAAGATGCTCACATAGAAATATGAATGGAAGCAAAAGAGAGCATCAAGGAGCAAAAATGAACAATACTTTAGTCTAACTCACTTCCTATGCATATGAATCTTGTAAGAAAATAAATCAAAGAAGCACATAGTAACAAGCATGGGTAGGTAAAACAAGAGCAACTTGGGAACTTTCACTATAAAGATACGTGTTTTAGTACCAGGAAAACTTCTACAACCATATTTCCCTGTCTGTTGGGGGGATGACCCCCGTTATGCCAAAGGCATGCCAAACCGGATGGTCTTATCCATCAAGATACCGGTTTAATATTTATACCGGAGCTCAAAGATAAGAATTAGGCTAAGTAAAGCTAAGCCGGTAACCCCTAGAGGGGTATACCGGGACCGGATAGAAAAGATACCGGAGACCGGAAGGAAGAGCATGTCGACAGGACCAGTCAAAGATTCTCTTCAGAGCTAGAAGACAAGGATGAGCTAAGCAAAGTGGCTTTAAACGAAAGCCTGAAGATAAAGAGGAGGATGACGGTCAAAGAAGCCGGAGGACGTCAGCCTCCCTGTTTAAAGAAGACCCCGGTGTCATCTATGATTAAAGTAGCTTTGTAAAGTATCTTTGTAAAGTAGTTTGTCTAGTCAAAGATGCCATTAGGGTTTCTTGCCCTGTAAGCCACCCTCTCCCCTATATAAGGAGAGGGGGAGCCCCATTCATACGCGCGGAACATAGAGAGAGGAACCTTGTAAGCTCAAACCTGTAACCTGTGGAGATCAATGAAGATAGTGATCTAGAGCGAGTTCTTCCTTGTGTCTTTCTTCTTCAACCTCTGGCCTTGTCCAAGTTCTTGAGGAAACCATCCGGAAGTTCATCCCGTCTAGTCATAAACCCTCCCCCAAATCCTCTAGCGTCCATTCGGCCCCAACATAAGCCATCCTATGGCATCTGTTTGTTCACCACGACGACAGTTGGCGCCCACCGTGGGGCATGAAGTGGCGCTTGCTGGAGTTCATATTCGGGTGGGCATCCTCCACATCAACGGCGAGCGCACGGTGTCCGCGCTCGTGCAACGCATCTACAACATGGACTTCATCAACGACAACGCAGCTGCTTCGCCAACGGCGGCAAGTTCCCGCAGAACGGCCGCACCATCGAGTTCGGCAGCCTCGCGTCTATTTCGGCACCGTTCCTGTGCGCCGCCTCTCGCCGGTGCTGGTGGCGCCGGATCCGCCAAGGTGGCTGTGTGCTGGCCGCGCCGCCGGCAGCGTGGAGGTCATGATGGCTGGTGCGGTCAACACCGGCAAGGGAGCTGTGGAGGAAGGAGCTGAACGTGCGGCATCGACCCGCCCGGCAAAACCGCCGCTGGAGCGTGACGCAGGCGTCGCGAGAGCATCTTCAGCACCACCGGCAACCCCTCTTCAAGCGGCGATGCACACGCTGGCCACGCCCATCGCGCAGAACATCGACCCGGAAAGGCTCAGGAGGAGCTGGAGGCCACGCGCAAGGCCCTGCTTACCGGTGGCGCCGACATCATCCGGGCGCAGCGCGAGCTGAACCTAACCCTACGTGAGTACAACGCAGCCCATGGCTTTGCTTCCGTTAGTGCTCATGCTGCTAGGATACCGGAAAACCGGCTTAAGGCTCGCAATCTAGATCAGGATTTGCGCAAAGAAGTTCTTGCCGGCAAAAGTGCATCTGTGTCTGTGAGCATTGTAGAAAAGCCTAAGTACAGTAGTCCGGATAAAACTATAAAAGCCGCTAAAGCTGCGTAGAACTATGTGAATCGCTTTCCGGAGACGAGTTGGCAAAACAGCAAGAGCGTGTTAAAGAAGCTGCTGAAAACTATCGAGCAGCAGAATGCGAGCAGCTAAGCTGAACGAGGCAGTGGCCTCAAAATCTGCGCGTTCAACGAAGAATGCCGGAAGCAAGTCCAATGGGCAGGCTTCGTCCCCCCATCCGGACAAAAGAAGGGAAAGAGAAAAGAACGCACAGCAGATGACTGTGTATGATCCGGTCCTTGCCGGAAAGCAAAAGGCCGGGCAACAAGATGCCGGTAGAAAAAGCCAAGGGGCAGGTCGGGGCTACGCCAAGGGAGGCTATGCCGGAAACAATCATGCCGGTAGATATGAAACCGGGCAAAATTATCGAGCTGCAAGGGCAGCATATGTCGATGAAGAAATGCCACCACCAGGGTACCGGCAGGCAAGAGCCGCGGAACCGGAAGGATATGGCGAATCAGATTCCGAGGTGGAACGAACCAAAGCCCGCCGGAACCCTTTGGGGGAACGGCTGGGGGAAAGATACTTACCAAGCCAGGATGCGAGGCACAGGCTGGATAGAGTGTATCTGTCCGAGATGATTGAATCCGAGGGTCCTCCTGGCCCAAAGTGCTTTGGCCCATGAATCATGAGAGAAGAGCCACCGGTGCGCAATTTCCAGTTGCCCCGGGATACAAAAACATATGACGGCACGACCAAGCCGGAAGACTGGTTGGCGGACTATGTCACTGCTGTTTATGTAGCAGGTGGTGGAGTAAACCGGCGTTGGGCGGTAAGAATCATACCGTCCTACCTGGTAGGACCTGCGGATCTGGCTTAACAACTTGCCGGCAGGAAGCATTAATGGATGGTTGGACTTTGAGGAAGCCTTCGTGAGCAACTTCAGCAGATTTACAAGAGGCCAAACGGCCCCAACAGCTCGCTCTGCAGCAGCGTACAGAGACAGCGGGATTATCTTACCCGGTGGAACCCAATGAGAAACACATGCGAAGGAGTGATTGAAGCACAAGCGATCGCTTGGTTCAGTCAAGGATGCCGGAGAGGATCACCACCGTGGCAAAGGCTGCAGAGGAATATGCCAAGCACATTGGCAGAAATGATGCGAGTGGCGGAAAACTATGCGTTGGGAGACCCAATGCAACCGGCGTACAAGCTGAGCCGGAACAGTCAAACCCGCCTCAGCAGCGACAAGAGCAATACCGGGACAACCGGAACAACAAAAGAAGGGAAGATTTCCCGGATCGAAGATATGCACCACAGCAAGTTGCTGCCGTGCAAGAAAATTATGATGCCGGCGGCAGAAGCAGAAAACCGGATCGCAGCCATGGGCGGGTCCTAAGAAGCAGTGGGTCGAGAAGAAACCCTGGGGCCAGAAAAAGAATTGGCAAGAACCTGTGAAATACACCATGGAAGCCGCCATGGATCAACCTTGCCGGTGGCACACGCCGAACCCGGATCACCCGTCAAACCATCTGACGAAGGATTGTTCTTGGACTAAGTACTTAATGCAAAAAGGGGCAGTGAAGGATGCGCAAGGACAAGGGTGCGCCACAATGTTGCCGCCGCCGCAAGATATGATGCGCCAACAACAACTGCCACCACCACCACCGCTTACTGGAGCAAATGCTTTACCGGTACAGCCTCAGCCAAATAGGCAACAATACCAGCAAGTTAACAGGGTGGAGGAGAATCGTGATCAACCACCTCCACCGGCACCTTTGGGCCGGAATGTTTACGAAGACTCACATTTGTGCATGGTTGTCTTTGTCACTGAACCAACCGACAGACAGAGCGTGCATCGCCGTTCCATGGAAGTGAATGCGGTGATGCCGGCAGTACCCAAGTACATGCTATGGTCAGATCAGGAAATCACCTGGTCGTTCAAGGATCACCCCAAAATCATGCCGAATCCGGGCGGATACGCTCTTGTTGTGGACCCAATCATGAAGGGGCCGGAAACTCGGGTTAAGTTCAGCAAGGTGCTGATAGACAACTGCAGCAGCATAAACATCATGTACAAGCATACCATGCATACACGGGCACACAGAATATGCTGCAGCCAACTCGTACAACTTTCCATGGAATCGTTCCGGGTTTGTCTTGTGCCCCAATAGGAAAAGTTCGGGTGGATGTATCGTTTGGAGGACGTGACAATTGTCGTGTTGAAAACATTGAGTTCGAGGTGGTGGACTTAGATAGTCCTTACCACGCGTTGTGGGAAGGCACTGGCAGCTTTCATGGCATCAACCCATACAGCTTACCTCAAAATGAAGATGCCGGCACCTCGTGGACCCTTGACCGTGGTGGGAAACTATAAAGTCTCAATGGAAACCGCTTCCGCCGGATCAAACCTGGCGGAATCGCTGGTGATAGCGGAGGAAAAGAAAAGAATGCAAATTGCTGTTGCGCTGGCTCGGTCCTCAAAGTTGAGCTTAGCGGCAATGAGTGGAAACTTGGCCTCACCGGCATTCAAGCCGACAAACGAGACAAAGGACATTGTGCTGGATCCGGCTTACCCAGAGCGCACCGTTCGTATCGGTGCCGGCTCTCGTCAAGCATAGGAAAGCGTGCTCGTCAGCTTCCTCCGTGAGAATCGGAACATTTTTGCCTGGTCTACTGATGACTTGGTAGGAGTTCCGAGGAGCTGGCTGAGCACTCTCTAAACATCCGGAAGGATGCCAAGCCGGTGAGACAACCTTTGCGCCGCAGAAGATAGGAGGAAAATCATTGGAGAAGAAGTGACAAAGCTGTTTGCCGGTTTCATCGTGGAGGTCACGCACACAGAGTGGCTGGCTAATCCGGTGATGGTCGAGAAGAAAAAAGATGAGAACCTGGAGGCACAAGCTCCGAAGGTGTGGCGCATGTGCATCGACTACACCAACCTCAACAAAGCTTGCCCAAGAGATCCTTTCCCTTTACCCCGAATCGATCAAGTGATCTACTGCTGGGTGTGAGTTGTTGTCTTTCCTGGATGCATATTCCGGCTTCCACCAAATCCCTCTAAAAAGGAAGATCAAATAAAACTGCGTTCATTACCCCGCACGGGGCTTATTGCTATGTTACAATGCCTTTTGGTTTGCGCAACGCTGGTGCAACGTACCAGCGCTGTATGCAAAAATGCTTGTTTGATCAAATCGGAAAGAATGTGCAAGTCTATGTGGACGATATCGTGATAAAAACTAAGGTAAAAGACACCTTAATCGATGATATCCGGCAAACATTTGACAACCTAAGACGGTTTCGGATGAAACTCAATCCGGCAAAGTGCACTTTCGGTGTCCCTGCGCTGTAAGCTACTCGGTTTCCTTGTATCAAGCCGGGAATTGAGGTGAATCCGGTAAAAATCCGGGCAATAGAAAGAATGACAATACCACGAGAACTCAAAGATGTGTTTACCGGAAGCTTGGCATCGCTAAGCGGTTCCAGCTAGGAGAAAAGGCCCCGCCGCTTTATGCCCTAATGAAAAAATCCGATACTTTCGTCTGGACCCCAGGCAGACGCAGCATTTAAAGAGCTAAAAACAATGCTAGTTACCGCACCAATACTGGCCTCACCTTTAGAAAGGGAACCTATGCTGCTCTATATAGCGGCAACAAACCGGGTGGTTAGTGTTGTGGTTGTGGTGAAACGAGAAGAGGAAGGAAAAACCGTCAAAGGCCGGTATACTACCTGAGCGAGGTGCTCTCCTCCTCAAAACAGAATTACCCGCACTTCCAAAAGATGACTTATGGCGTGTTCATGGCCGCCACGAAGCTCAAGCATTACTTTGAGGAACACCCCATGAAGGTGGTAAGTGAGGCACCCATTTCCGATATCATGGGTAACAAGGACGCTAGTGGCCGGATTGCAAAATGGGCAATTTAGCTATCACCATATGTACCGGTGTATGAAAGAAGAGATGCCATAAAATCGCAGGCCTTAGCTGATTTCTTGGTCGATTGGGCGGAGATACAATACAAGCCGCCAGAACACAAGATAGAATACTGGAAGATGCACTTTGACGGATCCAAACTCAAGGAGGGTCTGGGTGCCGGTGTGGTACTCACCTCACCTAAGGGAGATCACCTCCGGTATGTTCTACAAGTGCACTTCAGGGCATCAAACAATGTCGCTGAGTACGAAGCTCGATACATGGGCTTAAGGTCGCAAAAGAAATCGGAGCGCTCCGGATCATTTGCTACGGCGATTCAGATCTGGTGCAGCAGTGTTCCGGAGATTGGGATGCAAAAGATGCCAACATGGCCTCATACCGGTTTCATGTGCAAAAGATTGCCGGCTTCTTCGAAGGGTGTGAGTTTCACCATGTGCCGCGGGCTGAAAATGAAGCCGCGGATGCTTTATCCAAGTTGGGCTCATCGAGGCAAGAAATTCCCCCCGGAATAGCCTTGGCACACTTAAGAGTTCCATCAATCAAACCAAGTCCGGAATCGGAATCAATTTTTGTACCGGAATCGCATGTAGTGCCAATGGATATCGATGAAGGAAACCCGGGGACTCTTCCGGTACACTCTGGGGACTGCTCCAGAAACCCTGGGACTCCACCGGTAAGCTCGGGGACTGCGGCACCCATACCGGCAGAGGTACGCCTGTGGACAACATGGACATAGACATGCCGGTGTTTGTGGTTAGAGAAGCGCCATCTTGGGTTAAACCTATTAAGGAATTCCTGATCAACGGCACCTTGCCGGTTGACGAAAATGAATCCAGAAGGATACAGAGGAGGTCCAAAGCTTACACCATCATCAATGGTGAGGTATACAAAAGAAGTGTTACCGGTGTCCTCCAAAGATGTGTGGATCCGGAATAGGGAAGAGAAATACTTGAGGAAATTCACCGACGAGAATGCGGGCACCACGCTTCGTCAAGGGTGCTGGTGGCAAAAGTGTTCCGGCATGGGTTCTATTGGCCAATGGCTCTAGATAATGCGGAGGATATGGTAAGAAAATGCAATGGGTGCCAGAGGTACGCCAAGCAAAACCATACCCCAGCATCCGGTTTAAAAACCATACCGCTAACTTGGCCATTCGCTGTCTGGTGCCTGGACATGGTTGGACCATTTAAAACCGCAAGGGGAAACATGACCCACATCTTGGTAATGGTGGATAAATTCACCAAGTGGCTGGAAGTGAAGCCTATCGCAAAATGTGATGGCCACACAGCGGTAAAGTTCCTAAAAGATGTAATTCTGCGGTATGGATACCCGCACAGCATCATAACTGACAATGGCTCAAACTTTGCTCAAGGATAATTCAAGCGATTTTGTGAAGACAAGAACATCCGGTTGGATTTGTGCTCAGTGGCGCACCCACAAGGCAATGGCCAAGTTGAAAGAACGAACGCTTTAGTACTTTCCGGTATCAAACCAAGACTCATTGATGCAATGGAAAAATCGCCGGGATGTTGGATCGATGAGCTACCATCAGTACTGTGGAGTCTAAGAACAACTCCGAACCGGTCTACCGGATACACGCCATTCTTTATGGTTTATGGAGAAGCGGTCATACCAACCGACATTCTCCATGATTCACCAAGGGTGCAGCTCTATACCGAAGAAGAGGTAAAAGAGGCTCGAGAAAACGATGTGGACTTGCTAGAAGAAGCAAGAGAACTAGCTTGGCAAGAACAGCCATTTACCAGCAAAACCTCAGACGCTATCATAGCCGGAAGGTTAACCCGAGGGTATTCCGAGAAGGAGACCTAGTGCTACGCCTAGTGCAGCGCACTGAAGGCCGGCACAAGCTTTCCCCCCCGTGGGAAGGGCCTTTCATTGTGAGCAAGGCTCTCCACAATGATGCCTATTACCTAATTGATGCACAGGAATGGAAGAAAGGAAAGGCGGACAAGTCAGGAGAGGAGACCAAACGCCCATGGAATGTAGCCTTGTTGCGTCCTTTCTACTCTTGAAGTGGTGCTGTAAGAAGTTCCTTTTTGTACCTTATTTGCTATGAATAAAAAGATGTCGGAACCTCGAATGAATCTCGGGGACTACCCTTACTAAGTTGCATGAAACATGTCTATTTTTTCTGTTGCCGGTTGCCTATTGAATGTTTTTTCTTTCCGGTTTAGTAGTGTGCTAGACCATACCGGAGTCTCGCTGTTGTCCATAACTTGGCTTCATGGCAAGCAAGATAAACCGGTAGGGGATAAGCACATGAACTGCGGAAAGGGAGAGCAGGAAAGAACAATCCGGAAAGTTTAACTAACCCCGGTTATACCGGTTTTTTGCAAAAATTTCAAGTTATTTCTAAGTTCAAGAAAATGCTTTCTTGGTAAAAGAACTTTGTGCTCATACGCCAAAAATGCCCAGAGAAGGTAGGCAGAGCCAAGGCAAAAGAGCCAAGTATGCATCAATTGGATGCGGAAACAATTTCGAAATCGTTGCAGTGCAAGAAAAAGCAACTCAACAAGCAAATATGTTAAGACTAACATAACTTAATAAGTTACCGGTGTGCAAAACACCGGCATAGATTGTTGTACCACCAAACCAAAAGGATAAGTTTTATCTTACATCATAAACCCCGGCATACCGGGCTAGAATTTAACAAGTTTTGTTACAAAGCAAGCAGGAGCATGTAACATCTTTTCACAACGAATAGTCAAGCAGCAGGGGCTTTAGGGGGAGCAGCGCCGGCATCAGGAGCTTCCGGTGGCACATCATCCTCACCTTCATCTTCCTCCTCCTCGCTCAGATAGTCCTTGACGTCTTCAGGAGGGGGGATGAAGGTGCGCATTTCAGCGTACTCCGCGATATGGTACGCGCGATCCTGCCGCTTAGCGGTAAGGACCGGGTCCAGATCGGTGGGAGCGCCTTCACGCACGCCGAGGGCGTCTAGATCCAGCCCGGATACCAGGAGCAGGCAACGCGAAGCGCTGAGTCTGCTTCCGGCACGGGCAGCAGAGCACCGCCACTCCCGGATCCTTCGGCGGCACCTTTCGCGGTCGCGATAAGGGAGAAGGTGTCGGCACCACGCCAGCCGTAGAGTCTTGAAGAGCTGGGAGGCCACCTCAGGGATGTCGGAAAGGTTCCGGTCCACCGAGCGCATGTGGGAGACCCGCGTTTAGAGCAACCAGGTGGTCATAGGGATCCCAGGCGCACCCGATTCTCGCCTGCCGCGCGCCCGTGCTCGCAACCTTCCTTATAGCATGTGCCTGGGAATCCGGAAAGAGCCCCAAGATAAAGGAAAGCTAAGTATATGATACCGGAATAAATAAGCTTATAAGCAGAAACCGGAAAAGAGAAAAGAAAACGTACGAAGGGCAAGCGCATCAGTCCGCGTAACCAGAAGGTCGTATTCCTTCTGTTCCGCCTTCAACCGTGCGACCCGTCCTCGGCTGCTTTCTGTGCCCTGGCGACCTCCTCCGCGGCGGCTTTGGGGCCTTGCCCTCGGCTGTTTTCAGCGCCTTGGTGGCTTCTTCTAGCCCAGCCTGCAACACCACATTGGCGTTGCCGGCATCCTCCAGCGCTTCATTGAGCCTAGCCTCCGCAGCAGATTCAGCAGCTTTCAGCTCTTCGGCATGCCGGACTCCGGCCTGGATAGCCTGATCCTTGAGCTCCCTCGAGATCTCCTTCTGGGCGTCCAAGGCCTTCTGGTGGTCCCGGATGAGCTGCTCCTTTTCAGCTAAAAGCCGAAAAAGAGGATGTTAGCAAAAACACAAAAAGCAGATGAGACACAAAGAAGCAAGTTAACCAGAAAAACAGAAGCTGTACCTTGAAGTGCGGCAACCTGGGCCTTGAGGGCCTCAACGGAGGCTTCCGGGATAGCTGTTATGCGAGAAACTTGTAAGTAACAAAGAAAAGAAAACCTTCCCAGATGCCGGAGGCGCAAGAAGTTACTTGGCACTTGCTGTGAGCCCCAAGGTTCCGTGCTCCCAAAGAAGCTCGAAGAGAGCCTTCCGGCAGCCTGCTCTATTTAAGGAAGTGATGTTAGCAAAGAACAAAGGATCTTAACCCGAAACTCGGGGACTGGCTATGCCGGTTTCGCGCATTAAAAGAAAGTTTTGTGCTAAGACCTACGCTCTCAACCCAAAACTCGGGGACTGGGAGTTTGCGGTGTCTTTAAAAGAAAGTTTTGCGCTAAGACCTACGCTCTCAACCCAAAACTCGGGACTGGGAGTTTGCGGTGTCTTTAAAATAAAGTTTTCGCTAAGACCTACGCTCTCAACCCAAAACTCGGGACTGGGAGTTTGCGGTGTCTTTAAAAGAAAGTTTTGTGCTAAGACCTACGCTCTCAACCCAAAACTCGGGGACTGGGAGTTTGCGGTGTCTTTAAAAGAAAGTTTTGTGCTAAGACCTACGCTCTCAACCCAAAACTCGGGGACTGGGAGTTTGCGGTGTCTTTAAAAGAAAGTTTTGTGCTAAGACCTACGCTCTCAACCCAAAACTCGGGGACTGGGAGTTTGCGGTGTCTTTAAAAGAAAGTTTTGCGCCAAGACCTACGCTCTCAACACAAAACTCGGGGACTGGGAGTTTGTGGTATCCTATGAGAAAGATTTTCAAGATTCTTTAAAAGAAAGTTTTGCGCTAAGAGCTGCACTCTAAACCCAAAACTCGGGGACTGGGAGAATAGACAAGATCCGGAAAGAAGAAAACCTGCATCAAGAAAATTTACAAGAAGGTTGGCGGAACTTACCACCATGTTGCTGGTGGCTGTACCACGCGCCGTCGAACTCCTTCACGGCATGCTTGAGCCGCGTGAAGTGTTCTTCAGTGGACCGAGGGCCAGCAGGATTCGGCGCTGGAAGGCGGTCTTTCCCCAAGCCACGGGTAGCTGCGGAAATGTCCGCATCATTCCATTTTTGGGCATAGGGGAGAAGATGCCCCAAATCCTTGCCCTCGCGCTTCAGCTCAACAATCCGGCCCAGGAGGCCGGAAGGTTTTTCCTGGACCACAACGGCGGCAGGCCCGACATGCAGCACAGAGGCTGCGAGCCGCTTGAGGCGCTGCCATCCGCGGCCTTGACGCCCCCGGCTTGAGGAAGTCTGTGATCTTGAGGGTCGCAGGCGGCGGCTACGCAGCCGCGGGAGGTCCTTGGTTTGGTGGAGGCGCGGCGTGGCCCTGCTGCCTCAGAACGCCCGGCGGCGGCGCAGGTAGAGGTTGCCGCACGAAGTTTTCGGCACGGCCTTGGAGGAAGTCTTCTTCTTTTTTTCTTTTCAAGGACGGGAGGAACCAAGGTTCCGCCCGCCCCCTAGGGTTCTTTTCCGGCGCCCATGTTGCGGCGCGGTGTCTTGGGTCTCGTGAGGGGAGGCAAGGTCCCTCTCCGCGCGGTAATCTGGCGGTGTAGGGCCTCGCGCCCGACTTGTTGTGCCTCCCGTGAGGAGGCAGAGGTGGTGCGCACTGCACGGTACCGGGCTTGAGTGAGGAGGAGTTGAGGTCCCGGCAGATCGGCAGAGCCCTCGGCCTGAGCCGAGCTTGAGCGCGGCTAAAAAAGAGAAAAGAAAAAGATTGGGAAAAAAGCAACCGGAAAGGAACTGGTGAAAACAACAAGCGAAAAATGGGCTTTACCCAGAGGCCGGCACTGTTTGCCCTTGTGGCGCCTCACGCCTACGACCTTACCCGCGAGAGGTTCCGTCCGAAGCGTTTGGCTGGAGGATGGCCGGGCCGGCATCGAAGCCGGGGTCTTGTTTTTCTTGCCTGGGCCATGAGTTTGTCCACAAACTCTTGGCCTGCCTCGGCCTGCAGGGGGGCGACATGCTCATGGACCTGATGGCTGAGGGAACATCTACATAAGAACGATAACATAAGAATATGAGAGGTATAAGGAGAGCTACCTCTAGGATGGTCAATTCATCAGACGAACCGGCGGGTTCCGGCGGAGACTTGCCGAGGCGCGAGGCTGGAGTCCGGCCCATCTTCAGGTCCCGCCAATGAATGACGGGGTCGGGTCAAATTTGTCGAGACCGCGCTTCCGGCAACAGCCTCGCCGGTCAGATTCGATGCCGGGGAAACGGTCCTTGGCCTGAAAGAACAAAAGAGAAAAAAGGGGTTAATCGCAATGAAAGCCGGTGAACCGACCCGAGTTGCGTAATTCTACTTCTTGGTCGAGGGTTAGTAGAGCTAAGAGGCCGGAGGCCCCATTCCCAATCTTCCGGCATGGCGTCAGATCTGCCTGGCCTTAAGGACAACGTCCTTCTGAAGCCCGGTGATCTTGGTAGGATCACCGGGGCCATACATCTCGCATCTTGTGGGCGCGGCGCTGAAGAGGAAGCACCCGCGAGATGAAGGTGCGGATGATATCGTCGAGCAGATGTTGGTGTCCTTCATCCGCTGTTTCATGAAGCGTATGATCCGGTTAGTCTCGTTATGAGACTCCTTCGGATTATAGCTCCAGTTGGTCTTTGTGGGCGGCGCCGGATCAAAAGGAGGCAGATCAATAAGATCTGCGGCGCCGTTGTTCTTCACATAAAAGAAGGTCCCTTGCCATAACCGGCATGACTCGAGACCGGAAAACTTGAAGAAGGGGCTCCCTGATGAGAGCCAATGATGCAAGACCCGCATTGTACGGGGGGTTTGGGTTTAGGAATGTCTAAGCCCGAACGGAATTAATCCGAAGGGCGAAGAAACGAGCAAACGTCTCGCGAGTGGGACGAATGCCGATGTAAGCCTCCATGAAGGTGGCATAGCAGAGAGGTAGAAAATGGCGTTGCCGGGAAGGTGGTGAGGTTGGAGTTTGTAAAAATCAAGGAAACTCCGGAAAAAGGAGGAGACAGGGAGGCCGAAGCCGCGCTCGAAGTGAGCAAGGAAGACGACGGGTTCACCGGGTTTAGGCACCGGTCGATCTCGTCGCCAGAAGCCGGCAGGTTACTCCTTCCGGAATCCTCCCGGACCGGTAAAGCGTCAATCTCGTATTCACTAACGCTGGAGCCCATCCAGGTTCCGCGAGTGATATCGGAAGAGTCAGCACTGGAAGCTTGGCTAGAGCTACCGGCATCTTGCTCTTGGCCGCCGTCGGTTTCCATCTGGGCTAGATCTGCGCTAACCCCGTCAGAGGCCCGACTTTCCTGATTACTGGAGGAGGAAGTGGAAAGGTACTGCTCTGAAGACATGCGGATTTGAGGAACCCCGGTATCTACTCGAAAAAAACAGATTTCCCAAGAACTACCCCCGCGCGAAGATCTACGAAAGAGAGAAAAAGCAGCAGAAAAAAGGAAGTAAATACGCAACCAACTCAAGATCTGAAGAGCAAGAAAAAGAGGGATAAACCCAGATTAAGCCTAACCTGGGGCGGCGGAGTCGCGAGGAAGTTCGCCGGTGGTTTGGTGAGCTTGCCGTGGGCGAGGAAGTCCGTCGACGGCGAGGTGGAAAAAAGCTCGAGGAAGCGTCAATGTCGCAGCCGCGGAAGCAGCACCGCAGAGGTTCTTCGTGCGCTGAAGTTCGGCGGCGTCCGGCGAAGCACTAGCGTGGGTTAGCCGGGCGGTGGAGCTCGAGCAGCGAAAGGAATGGCGGAGGCGCAAGAGCGAAGAACACTTGTGCGCGAGGAACTGGGGAATGCGAGAAAAGGAAGGAGAAGGGGCGGTTCGGCCTTATAAAGGAAGAGAGAGAAGTGGGCAAAAACCGCTGAACCGCAGCGGTTCGGGCCATGGGCCGTGACGGTTCGCTCCATGGTCTGCCACGTGGTGCGGCGATACACGCGAAACAGCGAGAAGCCACAGGGAGGGACACACGGATCCAGAGAAGCGGTTGGGATCCGCTGTGGAGCAATTAATACGCGCGCGGAAGCCGAAGGGAAGTGACCCCTGACACTGGCGCGTCAGACAGTCACAGTGCGCATGTCACTGACAGGTGCGGGACCCGATATATTCTCGACTTCGCCGAGGAAGTATTTAATGACCAAGATGCCGGAAGATAAGCTGCCGGAAAATGCCTTGCAAAGAGAGAGGGCATGAGTCCGGCAAAGATGCCGGAGCTAAGCTGAGCGCCGGATAAATTAAACCGGTATACAAGGACATCGGCATGGTCTGTTGGATAGAATCCGCCGGACTATACCAGCTTCGGGGACTAATGTTGGGGATGACCCCCGGTATGCCAAAGGCATGCCAAACCGGATGGTCTTATCCATCAAGATACCGGTATTTATACCGGAGCTCAAAGATAAGAATTAGGCTAAGTAAAGCTAAGCCGGTATCCAAGAGGGGTATACCGGACCGGATAGAAAAGATACCGGAGACCGGAAGGAAGAGCATGTCAGACGGTCAAAGATTCTTCATAGCTAGAAGACAAGGATGAGCTAAGCAAAGTGGCTTAAACGAAGGCCTGAAGATAAAGAGGAGGATGACGGCCAAAGAAGCCGGAGGACGCCACCTTCCTGTTTAAAGAAGACCCCGCGTCATCTATGATTAAAGTAGCTTTGTAAAGTATCTTTGTAAAGTAGTTTGTCTAGTCAAAGATGCCATTAGGTTTCTTCCCCTGTAGCCACCCTCTCCCTATATAAGGAGAGGGGAGCCCCTCATACGCGCGGAACATAAAGAGAGGAACCTTGTAAGCTCAAACCTGTAACCTGTGGAGATCAATGAAGATAGTGATCTAGAGAGTTCTTCCTTGTGTCTTTCTTCTTCAACCTCTGGCCTTGGCCAAGTTCTTGAGGAAACCATCCGGAAGTTCATCCCGTCTAGTCATAAACCCTCCCCCGAATCCTCTAGCGTCCATTCGGCCCCAACATAAGCCATCCTATGGCATCTGTTTGTTCACCACGACGACACTGTCTCATAATAATTTTCAGTAGCATCATGAATAAACTCAACAATATAACTATCACATAAAAAATTCTTATCATCAGCCACATGAATAAAATAATTATTACTCTCCACATAAGCATAGTCATTCTTATTAATTGAAGTGGGAGAAAATTCAACAAAATAGCTATCATTATTATTCTCATCACGATATTCATCAGACATAGGAGACATATTGTAATCATAATTAATTTTCTCCTCAATAGTAGGTGGACTGAAAATATCATATTCATCATTGTAATCATCATAGCAAATTTTCTCCTCTAAAGCGGGTGATGTCTACGCACGCTTCTATTCCTGTAGACAGTGTTGGGCCTCCAAGAGCAGAGGTTTGTAGAACAGCAGCAAGTTTCCCTTAAGTGAATCACCCAAGGTTTATCGAACTCAGGGAGGTAGAGGTCAAAGATATCCCTCTCACAACCCCGCAATTAAGATACAAGAAGTCTCTTGTGTCCCCAACACACCTAATACACTTGTCGATGTATAGGTGCACTAGTTCGGCGAAGAGATAAATACAAGTAATATGGATGATTATAAGTAGTAATTGCAATCTGAAATAAAAATGGCAGCAAGCGAACATGTAGCAGAACTTGTTGGAAACGGTGTTTCAATGCTTAGAAACAAGGCCTAGGGATCATAATTTCACTAGTGGACTGTCGGGGGTGTTCCTCGACAATGTCCTCCGATTGGGACTTAGGGTTGATGGAATCCTGCAAGCTGATACGAGGCATCGGTATACAGACAAACGGGGGGAGCGATTTACCCAGGTTCGGGGCCCTCGATGAGGTAAAACCCTTACGTCCTGCTTGTCTGTTCTTGATTATGAGGAAAATAGTGTTACAATGGGGTGCCGAATAGTTCGGCTGTGATCTCGTCGAAATAGCTAATCGCTAGGGTAACCTAGTTCTAAGCTCTTGTTGGCTAAGATCGCTAAGATTGGTCGTGTCCTCGATAGCCCCTCTCCTGGCCTTTATATAGGTGGCCAGGTCCCGAGAGGTTTAATAGAGTACGAGTAGGTTTACAATAGATCTATCTCTAATCTTTCCTTCTTCGGCTCTTCCCGTGTCTTGTACTTCAAGTAATCTTTCGCCGCACCGTCCTAGTGGCCCATCTTGTCTTCGAGTACCTTCATGGGCCTCCTCCTGGGCCGTATAGGGTAGAGCAATAGTGGTTACCCGAAGGGTAATGCCCACGCGCAGCCCCCGAGTGTCTAGCCGAACATAGTTCGGTAGAGACTGAAGCATGTCTTCTTCCGAACTCCTTTTCCTTGATCGTTCTTGCATTTCTTCTGTCTTCTGTCGGGTGTGCGTCAGCGCTCCCGATGGGAGTAGCCCCCGAGTCTAGGTACGGATGCCCGCAATCCGTGCGTAGACTCAAGTTGTACCACTCGAACATCTTCTTCTGCCGAAGCTTTTTCTGCAAGCCTCTTGTAGTGCATCCGATACATTTTCTTTATGCAAGGGATACCGAATAACATGCCCAACTTTTGTTGGTTAACTGCTGATGGCAAAACAACGTTACCCTACACAATCAAGTCCCCGGGCATGAGCGTGAAAGTTCTGTCGGGTGCGCATCCGCGTCCCGATGGGAGTAGCCCCAGTCCGGGCGCGGGCGTATTACGCCCGGGCGCAGACTTGAGTCAATTATTTCCTTCGAGTCTTCATTTTATCGGGTGCGCGGCAGCGTCCCCGATGGGAGTAGCCCCCGAGCCTAAGTGCGGATGCCTGCAATCCGCGCATAGGCTCAAGTCGATCACCCGATCCTTTCTTATCCCTTCGTATGCAATCATTCTCCATGACGTCATTGATGACGTTTTTCTGTCCCCTTGATTCTGACTGATAAGACACGACCTGCCAGCCCTGTTTTCAAGCGATTCCTGCTCCTCTTCACACGGTTAACAAGGCACCTTCTCGATTTCCGTGACCATTAACTGGGGAAAGGCCCATTTAACAACACGAAGCCTTCCTTAAGTTCCTTAAGAGATAAAAAATCCCTTTCATTCTCCTCCATTCGTCTTCTTCGTCGTTCTTGCTCTTCTTGTGTTCACAACCGGAGCTCGCGCCGCCACTACTGTCTTTCCGATTTGTTCAGATCTCGCAATGGTGAAGAAGAAAATCCCTAGTGCCGCCGCCAGCTCCACGAGCGTCGGTGCCGCCGCCAGATCTTCTTCGATTCTTGCGAAGGAGGTCGCCCCCAATGCTCCTCCTCCAGCTCCGGCGCCGCCGGCGCCACCAAGTTCATCAGCCAAGCCTGGTGATTGGACAGCCTCGACCGTCACCAAGCGTGACGAAAAAGGTCCCGAAGCCTGGGACTGATCTCCTCCGATGAGGGGAATGTAATCTTTCCAGGTGCGATTTCTCGACCCAACCCTCCTGCCGGCTTTATCGTGATGTTCCTGTCTGTTCTTGTACCGAGGCCTTTCCCTTCTTGTTCACGAATTCCTCCTCCTCCCGCGAACTTACGAAATCCAATCGTGGCAACTCACTCCCAACTCGATTCTTCACGTTGCTGTGTTCATTACCCTCTGCGAAGCATATCTGGGCGTTGAGCCCCATTTTGGTTTGTGGAAGAAGATCTTACGTGAAGAGATACATCGCAGCAATGGATCTTTTGTCACCGGAGGAGTAGGATTCGTAGCTCGTTCAGATGTTAATTACTTCAATTTCCCGATGAGAGAGTCCAGGCAAGGGTGGAGATTGAAGTGGTTCTACATCAAGGATTCTCCGTCACCCGAATGCCAGCTCCCTCGCTTCGTCGACGTCCTTGAGGCCAAGCCTAAGAATTCTCCTGGAAAAATGTTCTCTCTCCACGAAAAACATGCAGCCGATGAATTATTTGCCAGATTCCTTCGGATCAAGGAGGCTGACGGGCAAACCATGGTCGGTACAGAAGTAGCGGCAGTGTTTCTGAAACGTCGAGTTCAACCAATCATGGCTAGGGTTCGCCCAATGTGGTTGTACTCAGGTCCCAAAGATGAAACTAGAATCAACGCTGCCGAATTATCGGAAAAAAGAACTGCTTGATGAAGTCCGTCGCCTCACTTCCTTTAGTCAAGAGGATTCGATCCCGCTGATATCTCCATATATTCCTTTCGATGCTGATCATCCAGCACCAGAGGTAATTTCCCCCTTAAACTCTTGGTATGCTGCTACCGACATATATTACTGTTATCCTCATTTACTTTTCCCTTCGACAGACCTTCGCAGCCTCCGAGGATTTTCATAACTTGCCAAATGACACTTCCGAAGGAAGAGGCTCTTCAGAGCCTGTTGACTTTCGTACTGCTGAACACACAAGCCCATTCAACGAGCCTGATGACCCGATAGATTCTGAACTGCCCATGCCAATCTCCCCCATCAGCCGGTGATACTTGCGACACAGAGGGATCAGCAATGACGACGCTGATCACAATGCCTTTGTTGATGCAGTTGCGGAGGAGACCAGGGCTTCTCCTATGAAGAGATCAATCGGTGGTTTTGCCGACGAAGATGACCTCCTTGATTTTTAAGTGCTTTTCTTCTTGACTTTTTCAAATTCTTCTGATAACTTGATTAATCGAATCTTCCTTGCAGTGACGATACTTTCATTGAGCCTCCGCCCAAGAAGGCCAGATCTGATGCTGTTTCACCGGCTGCCGCAGCTTCCGAAGCTTCGGCTCTTAAAGCGGCTCTCGTGATGCAAGCATCGACAGCCTCCTCCCTTTCCAAAGGGAAAGATGCTCCTGCTGCTGCTGCAGCTCCTCCTTCTGTAAGTCTTTGCTGAATCTAACAAGAACCTTTCAAAACATGTCTTTGCTTAACGATCCTTGTCAAACATTTCCTTTTTTCAAGGATCTACGAGGTGTGATATCCTCTTTAGAGGCCTTCGCCTCTCAATTCACCTCTCTAGAGGCGGACAAGATTCGGCTGCAGGAGGACGCTAAGCTTCCTCTTCAAAGTTGGAAGGTGCCATCAAAAAGGCCGCCATAGCTCGCCAGGAGGTCGACTCCCTGAAAGAAGAGCTAAACAAGCTAAAGGAGCGGCTGAAGGAGGAGGAAGCTCGGACGGCAGAAAAAGATGAACTCCTCCGCCCGCCTTGGCCTTGCTTGGTAAGTTCCTACGTCCCATGTAGATTATTACTTTTTTTATGGATCTGCTTTTTCGTCAGATTTCTTTTGACTACTTGCAGAAGCTGCCGACATCCCTGCTACGCCTTGGATAAAATTCCGAGCAACTCCCCGGCAAACGGTGTGTCGACGGTTCTCGCCGCTCACCAACTCACCCGGGGCTCCTTGACAAGGGAAAGGGTGCTCCGCGGATGCATTCGATGATATTCCCCAAGGCCACGCAGGAGAAGACTCTGGGGCTTTCGCAGTCGACACCAAGGAGGTCATTGAGGTATTCAAGCGTACCTCGCGTACCTATGGCGCCCTACTTGCCTTCCAACTTATGATGGGTTACGGCTTTAAGGCTGACATTGAAGAAATGACTAAGGAGCTGCCGAAAGGAAAAGATGGGCGATCTATTGATCTGAGCACTTTTACGGCGTCTGCCCGTACTTGTGCTCGCCAGCTCCTTGATTTAGTCTCGAGAAAAACATCGGTTGGCCCTAGCCTGTCGACCCAGACTCAGGCTCCTTGATTGTTGTAACATTTTTACCCTTGGGCTAGCATGAAACATTATTCTGCTGCGAGAACTTTAAGTTTGTAATGAATATTATGCCGGCAATGTTGCCAGCATGTTTTTAACGTAATATCTTCACTTGTGCTTCTCCCGATAGGGATTGCTTATACCTCTCCCGATGGGAGTTTTGCTGAATGTTTAATTTGACCATATTATCCTCTTTAACACTGTTGCCTGCAGGTTTTCCCAGTGCCCTCGTTTGTTGATGACTCCTCTGGTGTTGTTCCCGAAAATGATCGGATCCAACGGATGAAGGATCGGATCACCCGGATGGAGAAAGACCTGCGCAGCACTTATGCCCTGGCCGCGATTATCAACAAGAAGAGCGAGACTGCAGCCGACGTGGAGCGGTATGCTCTTACTGAGCTGCATAAGGCTACCGAGAGCTTGAACTGTGAGTCCTTTAATCTCTTTACCCTTTGGTTGATAGCGTTTTCTCGATCCTCTTCTGCTTCTTTATCAGCTCTGAATCGTGCGGAAGAGAGCAAACGGATTCACGAGCGTGTGAATGCCTTGGTCGAGTTATCCTCAGCCGAGGAAATTTTCTGGCGAGAGCACTCGAAGGCATCGGCTGTCGCACGGTTTCAGGATCGAGTCCAACAGGTCCACCATTTCTTCGACAAGTGCTATAGAGCCATGAGGGTGGTTTGGAAGACGATGTTTCCTTTGAACGCAGTTCCCCCCACGCTTCTTGCGTTAATGTCGGAGTTTGGTAACGCCAGGAAGATCCGGGACTTGGTGCGCGCGCAAGTTTTTGCAGGAGCCAAGTTTACGCTTGCTCTTGTACTTGCCCGTTATCCTTCAGCAGGTTTACTCTCGATTGCCAACGTTACTGGAGACTTGGAAGCGCTGTATCCGAAGGTGTTGTTGCCTGCGAACATAATTGTCGACAGACTCGAGAAAGATTCAAAGGTACCTGAAGAAAAAGAAACTCCGCAAGGGTGATCTCAGGGTTTTAATAACTGTTTGCAAATAGTTTGACAACTTTATTGAAGCGTGTGGATGACGCCTTTTCATTCGGTAGATACATGCGTATGTACTTTTACCACGTTATTGCCGTTGGCAAGTTTCAATTTGGAGCGAATCTTGGTTGCTCGTTTTTAAATGTATGTATATTGGCTGTTTTAGCAAATCATGTGAGTGATCAGCTCGTGTTGCGGGTCTTGCTAAACCTGTTGTATGCGCAACTTTGCTTTCAACCGTTTTAAATTTCGACAGGCACTCCCAAATATTTCGGGTGTAGTGATTCTGCCGATGAGCCCATTGTTCCTTGATATTTCCATAAGTGAAATATCGAACGTGGGTTGTTGTTTATGTGTATTTCCAAACTCTTGCTATTTACGGCACTCGTAGAGGCATCTATAGCAGAGGGAAGGGTGAACGTCTTTCCAGCGCTCGTAGAGGCTTTCTGGAGCTCGATCTTCCGCCCTGTACTATGTTTGTATAGTGATGGGGCTTAGAAGTTTGTGATCACTGCAATGCTTAACAAAAAATTGAAGCTTAAGTTCTTATTGATAAGGTAAGCACAATGCTGGAGGGCGAAGAGGAAAGCCCTGTTTATACTAAAGGAAAAACAAAAATAAATGCCGATAAACTGCTTAAGCAAGGAAGGGGTTCTTCTCTTCCTCTGGCTTCTTCACCATGTTAGGGGTAGCCGCGGCGTTGTTGATTTCACCAGGGGTTTGAGCAGTGACTGCCAGCGTCTTGCTGTTTTCTATGTCTTCGCATCATCAATGCCGAACCTTTGACTGCCGAAGCTTTTGTTGCCAAAGCCTCGCCGAGGCTTCTGCTGTCGAGGCTTTAAGAGCAAGGTCGGCTGGCTTCTTTTGCTTCCCATGTCATCCTTTTCTTCCTTGATTTCACGCAGCAACAACTTAGGTGGAGGCTTAATAAATTCTTGCTTGCTCCCAAACTTCGCGCGATCCTCGGAAATCGCGGTCGCAACTCGAGCGAAAACTTCCATGGACTGTGATGTTTGTCCCTTTGTTGCCAGGCATCTTCAGCTTGAGATAAGCATAGTGCGGTACGGCCATGAACTTGGCGTAGGCTGGTCTCCCGAGTATGGCATGATACTGTGACTCCCAGTTTACTACCTGTTATCACCCGATTTTGGCCAAATCAGGAGATGGGCCGTAAGCGAAGATGGGCTTGAAGGACGTACACATGGAGTATCGTCGAAGCGGCCTCGCGCTAAGAGTTTGGGCTAAGTTGCCCATGTATCTGTAATATAGTAGATCGTATCGTGTTTAGATTAAAAGATAGAGTCTGGCCCGTGCACGGTTAGGTGCATGCCTCAATTAGAAAGTCCCTTGGACTATAAATATGTATCTAGGGTTATCGGAAAACAAGGACAATCACGTTCACAACAAACACAAATCAGGCGCATCGCCACCCCTTTCTTCGAGGGTTTCTTCCGGGTAAGCACCATGCTGCCTAGATCGCATCTCGCGATCTAGGCAGTACACGTTATTCGTCTACCTTGTACTGCTCGTGCTGAAGCGTTGTTGATGGCGAGCGGTACTACCTATCATTAGGTGTTTAGGGGCTCGCATTGATGCTTTCTCGTGCATATCTGCGTGGCAATGCCGTCCCTAGACACCTAGCTGCCCTTACACCTAGTTGGGTGTAAGGGCAGCATCTTGCTTGTTCGTTACTTAGTAGATCCGATCTGTTATAGTTGCTCCTTGCTCCGCAGGGATTAGTTTAATATCTGCATAGTTAGGCCTTTCCGGGGATGATCCGGTAGTGCGTTAGGTGTTGTTCACCGTCCCTGCAAGGGATGTTCCGGGAATCAACGTTATGTTGGTTTTTAGGCCTCGTAGGGGTAGTTTGCATCATCTTCCGTAGCTGCTAGGCCCGATCACACGTAGGACGTTCCGGTTATGCGGTGAAAACCCTAAACTATCGTAGAGGTTTAGCTTTGTTTTGATCAAGCAGGATCCCCATGTCATTTAAATCCAACGTGAACCATGGGGCGGTTCTTAGCCGATCCCTCTGAGAGCCGATAGGGGGGTTTACATGTCTACCATGAACGTTGCCTAGCAAGCACCGATTTACACGTACCTATTATCGGTGAAAACCACTAACACTAGCAGATCCGATCAAGCAGGACATGTGGTCATCGGCTCCTTGAGCCGATGCAACCTGAGAGCCGGGGCTCGTATTTAATGTTTACATGTCTACCATGCAGGAACAATCGACCTTCCTGATCGGGTCTAGGTCAGGTGGCACGCCCTAGCAACCGCCAGGAGAAGATTTGCGGGACGACGCGAGGTGCCAGGGTCCACTAAGCGGCCTTGGGAGCCTCCCGGCTCTTCGTGTTGCTTAACCATTGCCCGTCGGTGGGTTTTGGAGGGTAACACATTCGGCACGCCCGTGGGACATCTTCTGCAACATCCACGTCAACACCGACATCCGAGATGGCAGAGGAACAGATCACATACAAGGATCTTCCTGCAGAACACAAGAAGAAATACGATGAGCTGAAGGCCATCTGTGAAGCCGAGCTCATCGGCTCCTTTGCGAAAGCCCGTCTGCACGGCATCAAGGTCAAAGGGGGCACACGTTCGTCTCCTGGCGTCAATATGATGGATCTCAGCCACTCTATAAGGGAGCCAGGGTTCTCCTTTGGTGTCAACATGGCAGGGTTTGTGATCCGCCATAGCACGGGCAAAGCAGAAAGCAGCCACTCTCGTGGCAAGGACAAAGAGGAGGCCGTTCCACGCGACCGGTCCCAGGATGATGATGGACGGTACCTAACCAAGGAGGAGGTGAGAGGCACACGGTATCAACGACCACTCTCCGCGCACCTCCTCAACAAATATGAGCAGCGGTATGACCGACGTCGGCGCTACGACGAAGATGACGAAAGATATCGTCGGTCTGATGCAGACAGGAGGTACAGTCAGTATGATAGAATCAACGACGGGTACGAACGTCACGCTAGAGGGAGGTCAAGGGAGCAGGACAACATGGATAAGCACTGGAACTGTCCTTTCTTCAAACATTGCTGGGACTCAGGAATGAGCCGATTGCCGACAATCGAATCCCAGAATGCAAGCAGCAAAAGAGGAGGACAAATGAAGTCTCGGTGTTTGAGCGTCTAGGACCTCTCCCACCTCATAAGAAACAAGCTGGGTCATCTCAAGAAGAAGACTTTGAGGAGTCAGATGGAGGAGAAGATAGGTATCACCGATCAAGGTGGTGCCCTGATGGACTCAGCCATTCTCAGAAGCGTAGGGTGCAGCGGCTGCGAAACTTGGAAGAAGCCGAGGCACGCACCTGCACACGTTATAAAAGCGCGGCCCGATCTGGCCGTATTCAGCAAACATTGGAGGCGAAGGCGCGCCCGCCAAAGAAAGTATGGCGCCCAAGACAGGCGAAAGCCGATGCACAGACGGCTGATACCGATGCAGAGACATCGGCTGGTACAAGCACAGTGTCCAGGATCTCCTCAGAGATTTACGACCCAAGACAGGGTGAACGTACCTCCAGCGAGGCACATCACCGTAATAAAAGGCCAAGAAGTTGTAAATCCTCATTGAGCATCACAATGCAAAAGGAGGCCGATTTCAGCGATCGGCCAGTATTATCCTCGACATATGCTCTGCCTGTGTTCAACATCGACCTGGCAGGCGATGGGAAGCTGGGTTACGGGTTTACATCAGCCGACGAGCTAGAAGAGATCGATATTGGTCCGGGGGATAAGCCGCGACCAACATTTATCAGCAAAAAGTTAGACCCGCATCTGAGGAGCCTGATGATAGCATTGTTGAAAGAATACCCAGATTGTTTTGCCTGGGATTATACAGAAATGCCGGGCTAGACAGGAGCATCATTGAGCACAGGCTCCCTCTGAAGAAAGGATTTCGGCCTTCCAGCAGCGATCGCGTCAGATGAAGGCCGAAGTCTTGGAGGAAGTCAAGAAGGAGATCAAGAAGATGTTGGACGCCGGGTTCATCAGGCCATGCAGGTACGCGGAATGGATTTCTAATGTTGTACCTGTGGAGAAAAAGGATGGCCGATGGCGCGTAGCCATACATTTTCGGAACCTTAACAGCGCCACTCCGAAGGACGAGTATCCAATGCCAGTAGCAGAGACCCTGATCAATGCAGCTGCTGGTCACAAGATTTTGAGTTTCATGGACGGCAACGCTGGCTACAACCAAATTTTCATGGCTCCGGAAGATATACACAAGACTGCATTCAGAGTGCCAGGCTCGGTGGGCTTGTTTGAATATGTGGTAATGACGTTTGGGCTAAAGAATGCCGACGCAACATACCAAAGAGCCATGAACTACATCTTCCATGATCTAATTGGCAAATTGGTGGAAATTTACATCGACGACGTGGTGGTAAAGTCCGTTGCGACGGACGGACACTTAGAGGATTTACGACAAGTCCTGGACCGAACCCGGAAGTTCGGACTGAGAATGAATCCAAAGAAGTGCGCCTTCGGTGTGACGGCCGGTCAGTTCCTAGGGTTCTTGGTTCACGAGCGCGGGATTGAGATCGGCCTGAAAAGTCAAGAGGCAGTGCGAACGATGAAGCCGCCCACCACAAAGAAGGAGCTCCAATGTCTCATCGGCAAAATTAATTTCGTCAGAAGGTTTATCTCCAACCTGTCGGGACGAATTGAGCCGTTCATGGGCTTGGTCAAAATCAAGCCCGATGAAGAGTTCCGCTGGGGGGCAGAGCAACAACAGGCCTTTGACGATATTAAGGAATACCTGACCAAGCCACCTGTGTTAGTTCCGCCGCGGCAGGACAGGCCGTTCTACATTTACTTATCAGTGGCTGACACCTCCATCGCATCAGTGGTGGTGCAGGTTTATGATGGCCTAGAAAAAGTGGTTTTTTACCTCAGCAGAAGGATGTTGGATGCAGAAACAAGGTACCCTGAAATTGAGAAGTTGTGCCTCTGTCTATTCTTCACCTGCACCAAGATCCAACACATCCTTGTGTCGGCCGATATCATCGTTATATGCAAATCAGACGTCATCAAACACATGTTGTCGGCTCCTGTATTAAAAGGCCGACTCGGCAAATGGATGTTTGCATTATCGGAGTTTGAAATCCGGTATCAACCGGCAAAGGCAGTCAAGGGACATGCGCTAGCAGATCTGATTGCTGAACGAATAAACACGGACGTAGCAGCACTATCGGTGCGTGCATGGGCCATGTTCTTCGATGGATCGGTTTGTGAGGATGGTTGCGGCATCGGCGTGCTACTCGTGTCGCCTCGGGGGGCAACATACTCCTTCTCTATCAGGTTGGCTGACCCCTGCACCAACAACGTGGCTGAGTATGAAGCGATCTGCAAGGGAATGAAGTTACTCCTGGAAGCTGGGGCTGAAGCAGTTGAGATCTTTGGAGATTCCAAATTGGTGATTTCTCAGCTCACAGAAGAATACAAGTGCGAAAGCGAGTCACTCTTCCCATTTTGGGTACAATGCCGTGAGCTAATGGCACAGTTTAGGTATATAAGCTTAAATTGGATCCCAAGGTTGCAAAATACTGAGGCAAACGACCTCGCACAAACAGCGTCAGGATACAAGGATGTAGCAGGAGAAGCCGATTTTCAAGTGCAACTCCTGGAACCAGATGATTGGAGAGCCGATATCTTCAATTACTTGAAGGATCCGGCTCGGGGGGCACCTAAGCGTACAAGATACAGAGCCATGAAGTACGTACTGATTGGCGATGACATGTTTTATAGAACATTGGAAGGATTACTTCTCAAATGTCTGGGACCAGCCGAGTCCAATCGGCTCTTGCATGAGGTGCATGAGGGTGCTTGTGGAACTCACCAGTCGGCTCATAAGATGAAGTGGCTGATTAGGCGCTCGGGATTTTATTGGCCTACCATGCTTGAAGATTGCTTCCAGTATTATAAAGGGTGTCAAGCATGTCAGAAGTTTGGGAGCATTCAGATGGTACCCGCATCAGCAATGAATCCTATCATCAAGCCTTGGCCATTCCGAGGATGGGGTATGGATATGATCGGAGAAATTCATCCTTCGTCGAGCAAGGGCCATAGATGGGTTCTGGCCATTACAGATTACTTCACGAAATGGGTGGAAGCGGTCCCTATGAAGAAAGTAGCATCGGAAGACGTTATCAAGTTCGTATTGGAACATGTCATTCATAGATTCGGGATTCCCCAAACTATTACGACCGATGGAGGTTCGGTCTTCGTTTCGAAAGAGATGAAAGAGTTCTGCGATGACATGGGGATCAAGTTAATCCGATCGTCTCCATATTATGCTCAAGCAAACGGGCAGGCTGAAGCATCCAACAAAAGCTTGATCAAGCTGATCAAGAGGAAAATCGACGAGCACCCTAAACGATGGCATGAGGTGTTGTCAGAGGCGTTGTGGGCTTACCGCATGTCGTGTCATGGAGCAATAAAAACCACCCCGTACCAGCTGGTCTATGGACAAGAAGCTGTGTTACCCTGGGAAGTCAAGGCAGGGTCAAGGCGGGTCACGTTTCAGAATGATCTAACTGCTGAAGAATATGCAGCCCTGATGAGTGACAGCATTGAGGATGCGACGGAACTTAGACTATGGTCACTCGAGAAAATCAAGGAGAACAAAGCCAAGGTGGCTCGGGCATATAATAAGAAGGTGAAGCCAAAAGAATTCCAAGTTGATGATTTGGTATGGGAAGCTGTATTGCCGTTGGGGACGAGGGATAAAGAGTATGGTAAATGGTCTCCGAATTGGCATGGCCCGTACAAAGTTGTCCAAGTTTTGAAAGGGAATGCGTACATGCTCGAGCAGTTGGATGGCGTGAAGTTCCCAGTGGCCGTCAATGGCCAGCATCTCAAGAAATATTTCCCAAGTATGTGGGATGATGGACAGTAAGATATGGAGGCCGATACACAAATCGGCCAGTAAAGAATAAAATGGGGGCCGATGTATGAAATCGGCCGGTAAAAAATCAGGCAGCCGATGCACGGTCATCGACTCTAGAGATTGAAGGCAGCTTTTTCGCCTTGAATTACGTTTGGAATGCAGGCCGATGCTTTGCCATCGGCTCTTTGGGTAACGATTGCGTTGAACAGTCGGCTAAATTGACAGAGAAGCAAAGGTAATTGATAGGAATTTTCTTCATTAATAGGAGAGGATTTTTTACAATAAGGAGCCGATTGCTCAAGAAAGGAAGGACAAGAGAAGAGCCGATTGCTCAAGGACTACTAATCCTACAGAGCTAATCGTCGCTGGCCTCATCGTCAGCGCCGGAGCCGCCGTCGACGCTGCTTCCGGAGACTTCCTCGTCGCTGCTACCCAGGTCTTCGGCTGGAGCCTCTTCTTCCTCGTCATCATCATCATCCTCACTGTCCGCCCAAGCGCGGAAACGCTTTGTCGGCGGATACCCAGCGGAAGAGGAGGAATCATCTTCCTCCTCTTCTTCTTCTTCTTCTTCGTCCTCGTCATCATCATCGTCCTCGCTGTCCGCCCACATGCGGGAGCGCTTCGTCGGCGGGTACCTGGCGGAGGAGGGGGCCTCTTCCTTCTTTACTTGTTCCTCCTTCTTGTCGGAGGAGATGGGGTTCGCCCCGGAGTGGGGGTCGTCTTCATTCTTTGGCGAAGATCGGAGGGAGAGACCTGAGGAGGTAGAAGAAGAAGAAGACATTGCTGCGGGGGAAGAGGGTTTTTTGGTGCTGGTGGGCAGAACAGAGCAAGGGGATGAAGTGGCGAACCGTCTGGCACAGATAAATAAAGGGGATGCAGTGAAGATTTAATGCTATGACGGTTCTCGAGGACATGATGCCAAAACCGTCAAATCGTGCAGAGAAGTTGAGAAGGCAAGGCGTCATGATGGAGAATACTGCGACGGTTCTGCTCTGCCATGACATGACCCCTCAGAGAAAACAGATGGTTTTGAAATTATCATTGCCAAAACAGGGGGGCATGTGTTATCACCCGATTTTGGCCAAATCAGGAGATGGGCCGTAAGCGAAGATGGGCTTGAAGGACGTACACATGGAGTATCGTCGAAGCGGCCTCGCTAAGAGTTTGGGCTAAGTTGCCCATGTATCTGTAATATAGTAGATCGTATCGTGTTTAGATTAAAAGATAGAGTCTGGCCCGTGCACGGTTAGGTGCACGCCTCAATTAGAAAGTCCCTTGACTATAAATATGTATCTAGGGTTATCGGAAAACAAGGACAATCACGTTCACAACAAACACAAATCAGGCGCATCGCCACCCCTTTCTTCGAGGGTTTCTTCCGGATAAGCACCATGCTGCCTAGATCGCATCTCGCGATCTAGGCAGTACACGTTTATTCGTCTACCTTGTACTGCTCGTGCTGAAGCGTTGTTGATGGCGAGCGGTACTACCTATCATTAGGTGTTTAGGGCTCGCATTGATGCTCTCGTGCATATCTGCGTGGCAATGCCGTCCCTAGACACCTAGCTGCCCTTACACCTAGTTGGGTGTAAGGGCAGCATCTTGCTTGTTCGTTACTTAGTAGATCCGATCTGTTATAGTTGCTCCTTGCTTCAAGGATTAGTTTAATATCTCGCATAGTTAGGCCTTATGCTGGGGTCGGATGATCCGGTAGTGCGTTAGGTGTTGTTCACCGTCCCTGCAAGGGATGTTCCGGGAATCAACGTTATGTTGGTTTTTAGGCCTCTCGTAGGGGTAGTTTGCATCATCTTCCGTAGCTGCTAGGCCCGATCACACGTAGGATGTTCCGGTTATGTGGTGAAAACCCTAAACTGTCGTAGATCGGTTTAGCTTTGTTTTGATCAAGCAGGATCCCCATGTCATTGTAAATCCAACGTGAACCATGGGGCGATCGGCTCCTTGAGCCGATCCACAGGGCAACCTGAGAGCCGATAGGGCTCGTATTTAATGTTTACATGTCTACCATGCAGGAACAATCGAAGCACTCTAACACCTTCCTGATCGGGTCTAGGTCGTGGCACGCCCCTAGCAACCGCCAGGACGTGGCTGGAAGATTTGCGGGACGACGCGAGGTGCCAGGGTCCACTAAGCGGCCTTGGGAGGCTGGTCTCGTGCTTAACCATTGATCTGTGACTCCCAGTTCACTACCTCAAACTCGATCTTTTCCTTCCTGAAATTATCGGATCTGCCGAAGACAACGTTCAGGTAAATTCTTCCAAGGGAATAACCTGGTTCAGTTGGCAAAATCCCATGGAAGCAGGTGTCTGTCTCTTCCAGCATTCCCATGGTGATCCCCATACTCTTAATCGTGTCGACGAAAATCAGGTTTAACCCGCTCCCCCCATCCATAAAGACTTTGCTCATCTTGAATCCCCCTATCTGTGCCTCAACTACCAGGGCAGCATGTCCGGTTTTGGTATGGTCATCGGGTGGTCTGCTCGACTGAACGTAATGTTCTGAGAGGACCACTCGACATACTCAGGGATGTTTGCCATGATGCTTTCGGCCAGATTAATTTCTCGAGTGAGCTTCTTCATCTCTCTTCTCGAGACGCCTGTCTTGTGGATCATGCTCATCTGCCCACGTGGTGGTGGGAATGTCTCGTTGGGTTGATGAGGTTGGGCCTGCTGGACTTGTTGCTGTGGTGGAGGTGGAGGAGGAGGTGGTAACGGTTGCTGTCCTGACTGCTGGATGAGTTTATGCATGTCAAGGAACTGTCGACAATCCCTGAGAAGGTGACTTGACTTCGTTTTGCCGTCCTTGGAGTCGACATACGAGTGCAAGTAACAGGGGGCGTTGATCTGTTCAGCATAGGGTAACTCGGGAGCCCTCTGTTGCCGTGGTTTATAATTGCCGCGGTTTCCAGAGTTGTTTCGGTTGCCATCTTGTCGATCATCTCTTCTTTCATCATACCGATCATCATGTCGATCGGAGTATCCTGCGGCTACCAGATTGTTGTTGTCGTAGTTGCGATTTTTCCTCCTTTTGTTCCGATCCCTTCGCTGCCCGAGTCGTGTTTTGGCTGGTCATCGTCTTCGTCATCACTGGCTGTCGGTCTTCGCACGTTGTCCTCGCCATCAGCCCAACTGTTGGCGATTTCCATCAGCTTGGTGATGGTTTTTGGCTTTTTGCGTCCAAGTTCTTCTATGTAACTTTCGCGTCGGACGCCATCGCTGAAAGCGTCGATTGCTCTGTCTACGATACATCTTCGGCAGCGTTTAGGAGTTTGGTAAACCTCCCTATGTAAGAGCGCATCGACTCCTTCTGCTTTTGCTGGCAGTTGCGTAACTCCTCAATCCCGACGGGTCTTTTATATGTTGCCTGGAAGTTAGCAACGAAGGCATCCACCAGGTCGTCCCATGACTTGATGGAACCTTTCGGCAGTCCTCTTAACCAGGCCCGTGCCGAGTCCTTTAAGTAGAGCTGTAGGCACTGCATTGCTGCTATCTGGTTCCCTTTGTGCAGAATCACAGTCTGCAAGTAATCGTCTATCCAGGATCTTGGTTCCTGCTGCCCATCATACTTGGCAGCGTCGGTGGGAGTAGGCTTGAATTTTTTGGGTGGCATCGACTCGCGGATTTTGTAACTCAAGCAATCGGCTCCCCTTAGTTCACCATCGTACTCTTGATCCTCGTCTGAGGAATCGCTGTCGTCATCCTTCCTGGCGGCGCGTCGTCGTCTTGCTTTATCGATTCGGCTCTGGGTGATTTCATCCCGAGCATCTCTCGCCCGATGTTTCGAACCACTGGCCTGTGCCGTGGTTTTCTCCTTCTGCGGGACTAGATTGTTTCCCAATATGGCGAGACTTTCTAGGGCACCGCGATGAGCTTGCGCCATGGATCCTTCGGGGCGTTGGTTGATGAGGTACGCGGTGTCGTCGTGGTGAACAAACAGATGCCATAGGATGGCTTATCTTGGGGCCGAATGGATGCTAGAGGATTCGGGGGAGGGTTTATGACTAGATGGGATGAACTTCCGGATGGTTTCCTCAAGAACTTGGCCAAGGCCAGAGGTTGAAGAAGAAAGACACAAGGAAGAACTCGCTCTAGATCATTCTCTTCATTGATCTTCACAGGTTACAGGTTTTTACTCTCTCTCTCTACGTTCTGCTGTCTCTCGCTATTGTTCCGCGCCCGTGAAGGAGGCTGCCCCCTCTCCTTATATAGGGGAGAGGGTGGCTTACAGGGCAAGAAACCCTAATGGCATCTTTGACTAGACAAACTACTTTACAAAGATACTTTACAAAGCTACTTTAATCATAAATGACGCCGGGGTCTTCTTTAAACAGGGAGGCTGACGTCCTCCGGCTTCTTTGGCCGTCATCCTCCTCTTTGTCTTCTGGCCTTTGTTTAAAGCCACTTTGCTTAGCTCATCCTTGTCTTCTAGCTCCTGAGGGAATCTTTGACCAGTCAGCCGACATGCTCTTCCTTCCGGTGCTCCGGTATCTTTCCTACCCGGTCCCGGTATACCCCTCTTGGGGATACCGGCTTAGCTTTACTTAGCCAAACCCTTGTCTTTCAGCTCCGGTATGAACATTAAACCGGTATCTTGATGGGTAAGACCATCCGGTTTGGCATGCCTTTGGCCTACCGGGGGTCATCCCCCCAACATTAGTCCCCGAAGCTGGTATAGTCTGGCGGATTCTATCCAACAGACCATGCCAGGTTCCCATGTCTCTGGATACCGGTTTAACTTTCCTAGCTTTTGCTGAGATCCGGCATCTTTGCTCGGACTTACGTTTTCTCTGCTTGCAAGGCATTTCCCGGCATCTTACTCTCCGGCATGCTGTTCCTTAAACACTTCCTCGGCGAAGTCGAGAATATATCGGGTCCCGCGCCTGTCAGAGACATGCGCACTGTGACTGACGCGCCAGTGTCAGGGGTCACTTCGTTCGGCTTCCGCGCGCGCATTAATTGCTCCACAGCGGATCCCAACCACTTCTCTGGATCCGTGTGTCCCTCCCTGTGGCTTTTCTGTCGCGCGTGTATCGTCGCGCCACGTGGCGATCCGCGAGGCGAACCGTCGCGGCCCACGGGCTGAACCGCTACGGTTCGGCGGTTTTTAGCCCACCTCTTTTTCTTTATAAGGGCAAAACCGCCCCTTCTCCTTCTTCTTCTCGCATTCTCCAGTTCCTCGCGCACTGCTCCTTGTTCGTACGCCTCCGCCACTTCGTTCGCTTGCTCGAGCCCCGCCGCAAGAAAATCTTCGCCAGCGCGCCGCCGGACGTCGCCGGACTTCCACCGCGTGAAGAATTGGTGGTGCCTTTCTCTCGGCCGCGACATTGGCGCTCCTTCAAGCTCTTCTCCGCCTCACCGTCGACGGACTTCCTCGCCTACAGCAAGCTCGCCCAACCACCGGCCTCTTCCTCTGCGACTCCGCCGCCCCAGGTTAGGCCTTATCCGAGTTTACTCCTCTTTTGCTTGCTCTTCAGATCTTGAGTTGGAAGCGTATTTACTCCTTCTTTTTCTTTGCTTTTTCTTTCTTCGTAGATCTTCTCGCGGGGGTAGTTCTTGGGGAACTTGTTTTTTCGAGTAGATTCCGGGGCTCCTCAAATCCGAATGTCTTCCGAACAATACCTTTCCACTTCTTCCTCCAGTAACCCGGAAGATCGCGCCTCCGACGGGGTTAGCGCAGATCTAGCCCAGATGGAATCTGACGGCGGCCAAGAGCAAGATGCCGGTAGCTCTAGCCAAGCTTCCGGCGCTGACTCTTCCGAGATCACTCGCGGAGCCTGGATGGGCTCCAGCGTTAGTCAGTACGAGATTGACTGGCTATACCGGTCCCGGAGGATTCCGGAAGGAGTATCCTGCCGGATTCCGGCGACGAGATTGAACCGGTGCCTAACCCCGGCGAACGCGTCGTCTTCCTTGCTCATTTCGAGCGCGGCTTCGGCCTCCCTGTCTCCTCTTTTTTCCGGAGTTTCCTTGATTTTTACAAACTCCAACCTCACCACCTTCCCGGCAACGCCATTTTCTACCTCTCCTGCTATGTCACCTTTATGGAGGCTTACATCGGCATTCGTCCCACTCGCGAGACGTTTGCTCGATTCTTCGCCCTTCGGATTAATTCCGTTCAGGGCTTGGACATTCCTAAGCCCAAACCCCCCGTACAATGCG
Organism: Lolium multiflorum; assembly: GCA_030979885.1. NCBI lineage: Eukaryota > Viridiplantae > Streptophyta > Magnoliopsida > Poales > Poaceae > Lolium > Lolium multiflorum. Next base: position 35,127,240 of record CM061752.1, read on the forward strand.
GGTCTTGCATCATTGGCTCTCGTCAAGCGAGCCCCTTCTTCAAGTTCTCCGGTCTCGAGTCATGCCGGTTATGGCAAGGGACCTTCTTCTATGTTAGGAACAACGGCGCCGCAGATCTCATTGATCTGCCTCCTTTTGATCCGGCGCCGCCCACCAAGACTAATTGGAGCTACAATCCGAAGGAGTCTCACAATGAGACAAACCGGATTATACGCTTCATGAAACAGCAGATGAAGGACACCAACATCTGCTCCGATGATATTATCCGCACCTTCATCTCGCGCCGGGTGCTTCCTCTTAAGCGCCGCGCCCACAAGATGTGCGAGATGTATGGCCCCGGCGATCCTACCAAGATCACCGGACTTCCTCTCAGCAAGAAGGATGTTGTCCTTAAGGCCAGGCAGATCTGCCAGACCTCCATGCCGGAAGATTGGGAATGGGGCCTCCGGCCTCTTAGCTCTACTAACCCTCCGACCCAAGAAGTAAGAAATTACACAACTCGGGTCGGTTCACCGGAAGCTTTCATTGCGGTTAACCTCTTTTTTCTCTTTTGTTCTTTCAGGCCAAGGACCGTTTCCCCGGCATCGAATCTGACCGGCGAGGCCGTTGCCGGAAGCGCGGTCTCGACAAGTTTGACCCCGACCCCGTCATTTTTTGGCGTGACCTGAAGATGGGCCGGACTCCAGCCGCGCGCCTCGGCAAGTCTCCGCCGGAACCCGCCGGTTCGTCTGATGAACTGACCATCCTAGAGGTAGCTCTTCTTTTATACTTCTCATATTCCTTTGCTATTGTTCTTCTGTAGATGTTCCCTCAGCCAACATCAAACCACAGGTCCATGAGCATGTCGCCCCGCTGCAGGCCGAGGCAGGCCAAGAGTTTGTGGACAAACTCATGGCCCAGGGCAAGAAGAACAAGACCCCGGCCTCTGATGCCGGCTCAAGCCAACCTCCTCCTGCCAAGCGCTTCCGGACCGAACCTCTCGCGGGTAAGGTCGTTGCTGTGAGGCGCCACAAGGGCAAACAGATGCCGACGGCTACCGGGTAAGGCTTCTCTTTTCTGCTTGTTTTGTTTTCACCAAGTTCCTTTCCGGTTGCTTTTTTCCCAATCTTTTCCTTTTCTCTTTTTCAGCCCCGCGCTCAAGCTCGGCTCCAGGCCTGAGGGCTCTGCCGGTTCTGCCAGGACCTCAACTCCTCCTCCTCATTCCAGCCCGGCACCGTCTGGTGCCGGCAACACCTCTGCCTCCCCTCTGGGGGGCACAACAAGTTCGGGGCGCGCGGCCCCTACACCGCCAGATCTCCGCGCGGAGGAGGACCTTGCCTCCCCTCCTGAGACCCAAGACACCGGCGCCAGCAACATGGGCGCCGGAAAAGAACCTGCCGGGCGGGCGGAACCTTCGGTTCCTCCCGTCCTCGAAAAGAAGAAAAAGAAGAAGACTTCCTCCAAGGCCGCGCCGGAAACTTCCGTGCCGGCAACCTCAACACCGACGCCGCCGCCGGAAACCTCTGCTCCTGAGGCAACCGGGGCCACGCCAACGCCTCCACCGACCCAAGGACCTCCTGCGACTGCGCCCAAGCCGCCGCCCGCGAGCCTTAAGATCACGGACTTCCTCAAGCCGGGGGCGTCCCGCGGAAAGGCCGCGGATGGCAGCGCCTCAAGCGGCTCGCAGCCTTTAGTGCTGCACGTCGGGCCTGCCGCCGCTGTGGTCCAGACAAACCTTCCGGCCTCCTGGGCCGGATTGTTGAGCTGAAGCGCGAGGGCAAGGACCTGGGGCATCTTCTCCCCTACGCCCAAAAGTGGAATGATGCGGACATCTCCGCAGCTACCCGTGGCTTGGGGAAGGACCGCCTCCCAGCGCCAGATCCTGCCGGCCCTCGGTCCACTGAAGAACACTTCACGCGGCTCAAGCACGCCGTGAAGGAGTTCGACAGCGCGTGGTACGACGCCACCAGCAACGTGGTGGTAAGTTCCTCCAACTTTCTTGTAAATTTTCTTGATGCCGGTTTTCTTCTTTCCGGATCTTGTCTATTCTCCCAGTCCCCGAGTTTTGGGTTGAGAGCGTAGGTCTTAGCGCAAAACTTTCTTAAAACGCGTGAAACCGGCATAGCCAGTCCCCGAGTTTCGGGTTAAGATCTTGCTCTTGGCGCGAAACTTACTAGAACGCGCGAAACCGCATAGCCAGTCCCCGAGTTTCGGGTTAAGATCTTGCTCTTGGCGCGAAACTTACTAGAAACGCGCGAAACCGGCATAGCCAGTCCCCGAGTTTCGGGTTAAGATCTCGCTCTTGGCGCGAAACTTACTAGAAAAGCGCGAAACCGGCATAGCCAGTCCCCGAGTTTCGGGTTAAGATCTTCGTCCTTTGCTAACATTACTTCCTTCAAATAGAGCACGGCCGACGCCCGGAAGGCTCTTTTCGAGGAGCTTCTTTGGGAGCACCGGGACCTTGCTGAGGCACACAACAAGTGCCAAGGTAACCTTTTGCGCCTCCCGGCATCTTTTTACCGGCAGGTTTTCCTTTCTTTGTTACTTACAAGTTTTTTCGCATCACAGCCATCCCGGAGGCCTCCATTGAGGCCCTCAAGGACCAGGTTGCCGCACTCCAAGGTACAACTTCTGTTTTTTCGGTTAACTTGCTTCTTTGTGTTTCATCTGTCTTGTGTTTTGCTAATATCCTCTTTTCCGGCTCTTAGCTGAAAAGGAGCAGCTCATCCGGGATCACCAGAAGGCCTTGGACGCCCAGAAGGAGATCTCTAGGGAGCTCAAGGACCAGGCTATGCAGGCCGGAGTCCGGCACGCCAAAGAGCTGAAAGCCGCTGAAGCTGCTGCGGAGGCCAGGCTGAACGAAGCGCTGGAGGATGCCGGCAACGCCAATGTGGTGTTGCAGGCCGAGCTGGAAGAGGCCGCCAAAGCGCTGAAAATAGCCGAGGGCAAAGCCGCAAAAGCGCACAAAGCTGCCGCGGAGGAGGCCACCAGGGCCCAGAAAGCAGCCGAGGGCGAGGTCGCGCGGTTGAAGGCGGAACAGAAGGAGTACGACCTTCTGGTTACGCGGACTGACGCGCTTGCCCTTCGTACGTTTTTCTTTTCTCTTTTCCGGTTTCTGCTTATAAGCTTATTCATTCCGGTATCATATGCTTAACTTTCGTTTGTCTTGTAGGGCTCTTTCCGGATTCCCAGGCTCATGCCATAAAGAAGGTTGCGGAGCACCGGGCGCAGCAGGCTGGCGATAACTTGGGTGCACCTTGGGATCCCTATGATCACTTGGTTGCTCTAAACGCGCGGGTCTCGCACATGCGCTCGGTGGACCGGAACCTTTCCGATATCCCCGAGGTGGCCTCCCAGCTCTTCAAGACCCTCTGGCCCGGCGAAGTGGTGCCCGACACCTTCTCCCTCATCAGCGACCGCTTGAAAGGTGCCTGCCGACGGATCCGGGAGTGGCAGTGCTCTGCTGCCCGTGCCGGAGCGGACTCAGCGCTTCGCGTTGCCTGCTCCTGGTATCCGGAGCTGGATCTGGACGCCCTCGTCGGCGTGCGTGAAGGCGCTCCCACCGATCTGGACCCGGTCCTTACCGCTAAGCGGCAGGACCGCGCGTACCACATCGCGGAGTATGCTGAAATGCGCACCTTCATCCCCCCTCCTGAAGATGTCAAGGATTATCTGAGCGAGGAGGAGGAAGATGAAGGCGAGGATGTGCCACCGGAAACTCCCGATGCCGGCGCTGCTCCCCCGGAAGCCCCTGCTGCCTGACTTTGCGTTGTGAAAAGACATTACCTGTTCCTGGTTACTTTGTAACAAAACTCGTTAAATTCTACCCCGGTATGCCGGGGTTTATGATGTAAGATAAAACTTATCCTTTTGGTCTGTGGTACAACATTTTATGCCGGTAGGCTTATACCGGTAACTTATTAAGTTATGTTTGTCTTAACATATTTGCTTGTTGAGTTGCTTTTTCTTGCACTGCAATGATTTCGAAATTGTTTCCGCATCCAATTGATGCATACTTGGCTCTTTTGCCTTGGCTCTGCCTACCTTCTCTGGGCATTTTTGGCGTATGAGCACAAAGTTCTTTTACCAAGCAAGCATTTTCTTGAACTTAGAAATAACTCGAAATTTTTGCAAAAAACCGGTATAACCGGGGTTAGTTAAACTTTTCCGGATTGTTCTCTCCTGCTCTCTCTTTCCGCAGTTCATGTGCCTATCCCCTACCGGTTTATCTTGCTTGCCATGAAGCCAAGTTATGGACAACAGCAGAGTCGAAGACTCCGGTATGGTCTAGCACACTACTAAACCGGAAAGAAAAAACATTCAATAGGCAACCGGCAACAGAAAAAATAGACATGTTTCATGCAACTTAATAAGGGTAGTCCCCGAGAGTCATTCGAGGTTCCGACATCTTTTATTCATAGTAAGTAAGGTACAAAAAGGAACTCTTACAGCACCACTTCAAGAGTAGAAAGGACGCAACAAAGCTACATTCCATGGGCGTTTGGTCTCCTCTCCTGACTTGTCCGCCTTTCCTTTCTTCCATTCCTGTGCATCAATCAGGTAATAGGCATCATTGTGGAGAGCCTTGCTCACAATGAAAGGTCCTTCCCACGGAGGGGAAAGCTTGTGCCGGCCTTCAGTGCGCTGCACTAGGCGTAGCACTAGGTCCCCTTCTCGGAACACCCTCGGGTTAACCTTCCGGCTGTGATAGCGTCTGAGGTTTTGCTGATAAATGGCTGTTCTTGCCAGAGCTAGTTCTCTTGCTTCTTCTAGCAAGTCCACATCATTTTCTCGGGCCTCCTTTACCTCTTCTTCGGTATAGAGCTGCACCCTTGGTGAATCATGGAGAATGTCGGTTGGTATGACCGCTTCTGCCCCATAAACCATGAAGAATGGCGTGTATCCGGTAGACCGGTTCGGAGTTGTTCTTAGACTCCACAGCACTGATGGTAGCTCATCGATCCAACATCCCGGCGATTTTTCCATTGCATCAATGAGTCTTGGTTTGATACCGGAAAGTACCAAAGCATTCGTTCTTTCAACTTGGCCATTGCCTTGTGGGTGCGCCACTGAGCACAAATCCAACCGGATGTTCTTGTCTTCACAAAATCATTTGAACTCTCCTTGAGCAAAGTTTGAGCCATTGTCAGTTATGATACTGTGCGGGTATCCATACCGCAGAATTACATCTTTTAGGAACTTTACCGCTGTGTGGCCATCACATTTTGCGATAGGCTTCACTTCCAGCCACTTGGTGAATTTATCCACCATTACCAAGATGTGAGTCATGTTTCCCCTTGCGGTTTTAAATGGTCCAACCATGTCCAGGCACCAGACAGCGAATGGCCAAGTTAGCGGTATGGTTTTTAAACCGGATGCTGGGGTATGGTTTTGCTTGGCGTACCTCTGGCACCCATTGCATTTTCTTACCATATCCTCCGCATTTTCCAAAGCCAGGCCAATAGAACCCATGTCGGAACACCTTTGCTACTAGCGCCCTTGAAGAAGCATGGTGCCCGCATTCTCCTCGATGAATTTCCTCAAGCATTTCTCTTCCTTCTTCCGGCTCCACACATCTTTGGAGGACACCGGTAACACTTCTTTTGTATACCTCACTATTGATGATGGTGTAAGCTTTGGACCTCCTATGTATCCTTCTGGACTCATTTTCGTCAACCGGCAAAGTGCCGTTGATCAGGAATTCCTTAATAGGTTTAACCCAAGACGGTGTCTCTCTAACCACAAAGACCGGCACGTCTATGTCCATGCTATCCACAAGCATTGCCTCCTCCGGTATGGGTGTCGTAGTCCCCGAGTTTACCGGTATAGTCCCCGAGTTTGCCGGAGCAGTCCCCGGGTTTCCTTCGTCAATGTCCATTGGCACCACATGTGATTCCGGTACGAAAATTGACTCCGATTCCGGACTTGGTTTGATTGACGGAACTCTTAAGTGTGCCAAGGCTATTCCGGGGGGAATTTCTTGCCTGGATGAGCCCAGCTTGGATAGAGCATCCGCGGCCTCATTTTCAGCCCGTGGCACATGGTGAAACTCACACCCTTCGAAGAAGCCGGCAATCTTTTGCACATGAAACCGGTATGAGGCCATGTTGGCATCTTTTGCATCCCAATCTCCGGAACACTGCTGCACCCATCTGAATCGCCGTAGCAAATGATCCGGAGCGCTCCGATTTCTTTTGCGACCTTAAGCCCGTGTATCGAGCTTCGTACTCAGCGACATTGTTTGATGCCCTGAAGTGCACCTGTAGAACATACCGGAGGTGATCTCCTTTAGGTGAGGTGAGCACCACACCGGCACCCAGACCCTCCTTGATTTTGGATCCATCAAAGTGCATCTTCCAGTATTCTATCTTGTGATCTGGCGGCTTGTATTTTATCTCCGCCCAATCGACCAAGAAATCAGCTAAAGCTTGAGATTTTATGGCATCTCTTCTTTCATACACCGGTACATACGGTGATAGCTGAATTGCCCATTTTGCAATCCGGCCACTGGCATCCTTGTTACCCATGATATCGGAGATGGGTGCCTCACTCACCACCTTCATGGGGTGTTCCTCAAAGTAATGCTTGAGTTTCGTGGCGGCCATGAACACGCCATAAGTCATCTTTTGGAAGTGCGGGTAATTCTGTTTTGAGGAGGAGAGCACCTCGCTCAGGTAGTATACCGGTCTTTGCACGGTTTTTCCTTCCTCTTCTCGTTCCACCACAACCACAACACTAACCACCCGGTTTGTTGCCGCTATATAAAGCAACATAGGTTCTCTTTCCAAGGGCGAGGCCAAGATCGGGGCCGTTACGAGCATGTTCTTCAATTCTTTAAACGCTGCGTCTGCCTGTGTGGTCCAGACGAAAGTATCCGATTTTTTCATCAAAGCATAGAGTGGCAAGGCCTTTTCTCCTAGCCTGCTTATGAACCGGCTTAGCGATGCCAAGCTTCCGGTAAACTTTTGCACATCTTTCAGTTCTCGCGGGATAGTCATTCTTTCTATTGCCCGGATTTTTACCGGATTGACCTCAATGCCCCGGCTTGACACAAGGAAACCAAGCAGCTTGCCGGCAGGGACACCGAAGGTGCATTTTGCCGGATTGAGTTTCATCCGGAACCGTCTTAGGTTGTCAAATGTTTGCCGGATGTCATCGATTAAGGTATCTTTTACTTTAGTTTTTATCACAATATCATCCACATAAACTTGCACATTCTTTCCGATTTGATCAAACAAGCATTTTTGCATACAGCGCTGGTACGTTGCACCAGCGTTGCGCAAACCAAAAGGCATTGTAACATAGCAATAAGCCCCGTGCGGGGTAATGAACGCAGTTTTTATTTGATCTTCCTTTTTCAGAGGGATTTGGTGGAATCCGGAATACGCATCCAGGAAAGACAACAACTCACACCCAGCAGTAGAATCAATCACTTGATCGATTCGGGGCAAAGGGAAAGGATCTCTTGGGCAAGCTTTGTTGAGGTTGGTGTAGTCGATGCACATGCGCCACACCTTCGGAGCTTGTGCCTCCAGGTTCTCATCTTTTTTCTTCTCGACCATCACCGGATTAGCCAGCCACTCTGTGTGCGTGACCTCCACGATGAAACCGGCAACCAACAGCTTTGTCACTTCTTCTCCAATGATTTTCCTCCTATCTTCTGCAAACCGGCGCAAGGGTTGTCTCACCGGCTTGGCATCCTTCCGGACGTTTAAAGAGTGCTCAGCCAGCTCCCTCGGAACTCCTACCAAGTCATCAGTTGACCAGGCAAAAATGTTCCGATTCTCACGGAGGAAGCTGACGAGCGCGCTTTCCTATGCTTGACTGAGGCCGGCATCGATACGAACGGTGCGCTCTGGGTAAGCCGGATCCAGCACAATGTCCTTTGTCTCGTTTGTCGGCTTGAATGCCGGTGAGGCCAAGTTTCCACTCATTGCCGCTAAGCTCAACTTTGAGGACTGAGCTAGCGCAACAGCAGTTTGCATTCTTTTCTTTTCCTCCGCTATCACCAGTGATTCTGCCAGGTTTGATCCGGCGGAAGCGGTTTCCATCGAGACCTTATAGTTTCCCACCACGGTCAAGCGTCCACGAGGTGCCGGCATCTTCATCTTGAGGTAAGCCGTATGGGTTGAGGCCATGAAAGCTGCCAATGCCGGTCTTCCCAGCAATGCATGGTAAGGACTATCTAAGTCCACCACCTCGAACTCAATGTTTTCAACACGACAATTGTCACGTCCTCCAAACGATACATCCACCCGAACTTTTCCTATTGGAGCACAAGACAAACCCGGCACGATCCCATGGAAAGTTGTGCGAGTTGGCTGCAACATATTCTCTGTTATGCCCAGCGTACGCATGGTATGCTTGTACATGATGTTTATGCTGCTGCCGTTGTCTATCAGCACCTTGCTGAACTTTACCCGAGTTTCCGGCCCCTTCATGATTGGGTCCACAACAAGAGCGTATCCGCCCGGATTCGGCATGATTTTGGGGTGATCCTTGAACGACCAGGTGATTTCCTGATCTGACCATAGCATGTACTTGGGTACTGCCGGCATCACCGCGTTCACTTCCATGGAACGGCGATGCACGCTCTGCCTGTCATTTGGTTCGGTAACAAAGACAACCATGCACAAATGTGGGTCTTCGTAAACATTCCGGCCCAAAGGTGCCGGTGGCGGAGGTTGATCACGATTTTCCTCCACCCGGTTAACTTGCTGGTATTGTTGCCTGTTTGGCTGAGGCTGTACCGGTAAAGCATTTGCTCCAGTAAGCGGTGGTGGTGGTGGTAGTTGTTGTTGGCGCAGCATATCTTGCGGCGGCGGCAACATTGTGGCGCAGCCTTGTCCTTGCGCATCCTTCACTGCCCCCTTTTGCATTAAGTACTTAGTCCAAGAACAATCCTTTGTCAGATGGTTTGACGGGTGATCCGGGATCGGCGTGTGCCACCGGCAAGGTTGGTCCATGGCGGCTTCCATGGTGTATTTCACAGGCTCTTGCCAATTCTTTTTCTGGCCCCAGGGTTTCTTCTCGACCCATTGCTTCTTAGGACCCGCCCATGGCTGCGATCCGGTTTTCTGTCTCTGGCTGCCGCTGGCATCATAATTTTCTTGCACGGCAGCAACTTGCTGTGGTGCATACCTTCGATCCGGGAAATCTTCCCTTCTTTTGTTGTTCCGGTTGTCCCGGTATTGCTCTTGTCGCTGCTGCGGCGGGTTTGACTGCTCCGGCTCAGCTTGCACTGCCGGTTGCATTGGGTCTCCCAATGCATAGCTATCCGCCACACGTATCATTTCCGCCAAGGTTGTTGGCATGCTTCTCTGCAGCTTTTGCCACAAAGGTGATCCTCTCCGGCATCCTTGACTGAACCAAGCAATGGCTTGTGCCTCAATCACTCCTTCACACGTGTTTCTCATTGAGTTCCACCGGGTGAGATAATCCCTGTCCGTCTCACCGGCACGCTGCTGGCATAGAGCAAGCTGTTGGGGCCGGTTTGGCCTCTTGTAAGTGCTGCTGAAGTTGTTCACAAAGGCTTCCTCAAAATCCAACCATCCGTTAATGCTTCCTGCCGGCAAATTGTTAAGCCAAATCCTCGCAGGACCTACCAGGTAGGACGGTATGATTCTTACCGCCCAACGCCGGTTTACTCCACCACCAGCCACGTAAACAGCTGTGACATAATCTGCCAGCCAATCTTCCGGCTTGGTTGTACCATCATACGTTCTTGTGTCCCGGGGCAACTGGAAATTGCGCACCGGTGGTTCTTCTCTCATGATTCGTGGGCCAAAACACCTTGGGCCAGGAGGTCCCTCACATTCGACTATTGCGGAAAGATGTACTCTGTCCAACCTGTGCCTCGCATCCCGGTCTGGCAAACATCTTTCCCCCAGGCGTTCCCCCAAAGGGTTCCGGTGGACTCTTGTTCGTTCCACCTCGGAATCTGATTCGTCATATCCTTCCGGTTCCGCGGCTCTTGCCTGCCGGTACCCTGGTGGTGGCATTTCTTCATCGACATATGCCACTCTTGCGGCTCGATAATTTTGCCCGGTTTCATATCTACCGGCATGATTGTTTCCGACATAGCCTCCCTTGGCGTAGCCCCGATCTGCCCCTTGGCTTTTTCTACCGGCATCATGTTGCCCGGCTTTTTGCTTTCCGGCAAGAACTGGATCATACACAGTCATCTGCCGTGCATTCTTTCTCTTTCCCTTCTTTTGTCCGGATGGGGGGACGATGCCTGCCCATGGGACTTGCTTCCGACATTCTTTGTTGAATGCGCGGACTTTGAGGCCACTGCCTCGTTCAGCTTAGCCAGCTGCTCGGCATTCTGCTGCTCGATAGTTTTCAGCAGCTCTTTTACACGCTCTTGCTGCTTTGCCAACTCGTCTCCGGAAAGCGATTCACATAGTTCTACTGCAGCTTTAGCGGCTTTTATAGTTTTATCCGGGCTACTGTATTTAGGCTTTTCTACAATGCTTACAGACACAGATGCACTTTTGCCGGCAAGAACTTCTTTGCGCAAATCCTGATCTAGATTGCGAGCCTTAAGCCGGTTTTCCGGTATCCTAGCGGCATGAGCACTAACTGAAGCAAAGCCATGGGCTGCGTTGTACTCACGTAGGGTCAGGTTCAGCTCGCGCTGCGCCCGGATGATGTCGGCGCCACCGGTAAGCAGGGCCTTGCACGTGGCCTCCAGCTCCTCCTGAGCCTTTGCCGGGTCGATGTTCTGCGCGATGGGCGTGGCCAGCGTGTGCATCGCCGCTTGAAGAGGTGTTGCCCATGGCGCTGAAGACGCTCCCGCGACGCCTGCGTCACGCTCCAGCGGCGGTTTTGCCGGGCAGGTCGATGCCGCACGTTCATCTCCTTCCTCCACAGCTCCCTTGCCGGTGTTGAGCGCTCCAGCCATCATGACCTCCACGCTGCCGGCGGCGCGGCCAGCACACAGCCACCTTGGCGGATCCGGCGCCACCAGCACCGGCGAGAGGCGCTGGCGCACAGGAACGGTGCCGAAATAGACGCGGAGGCTGCCGAACTCGATGGTGCGGCCGTTCTGCGGGAACTTGCCGCCGTTGGCGAAGCAGCCTGCGTTGTCGTTGATGAAGTCCATGTTGTAGATGCGTTGCACGAGCGCGGACACCGTGCGCTCGCCGTTGATGTCGAGGATGCCCGCCCGAATATGAACTCCAGCAAGCGCCACTTCATGCCCCACGGTGGGCGCCAACTGTCGTCGTGGTGAACAAACAGATGCCATAGGATGGCTTATCTTGGGGCCGAATGGACGCTAGAGGATTCGGGGGAGGGTTTATGACTAGATGGGATGAACTTCCGGATGGTTTCCTCAAGAACTTGGCCAAGGCCAGAGGTTGAAGAAGAAAGACACAAGGAAGAACTCGCTCTAGATCATTCTCTTCATTGATCTTCACAGGTTACAGGTTTGAGTTTACAGGGTTTCTCTCTCTCTACGTTCTGCTGTCTCTCGCTATTGTTCCGCGCCCGTGAAGGAGGCTGCCCCCTCTCCTTATATAGGGGAGAGGGTGGCTTACAGGGCAAGAAACCCTAATGGCATCTTTGACTAGACAAACTACTTTACAAAATTACTTTACAAAGCTACTTTAATCATAAATGACGCCGGGGTCTTCTTTAAACAGGGAGGCTGACGTCCTCCGGCTTCTTTGGCCGTCATCCTCCTCTTTATCTTCAGGCCTTCGTTTAAAGCCACTTTGCTTAGCTCATCCTTGTCTTCTAGCTCCTGAGGGAATCTTTGACCAGTCAGCCGACATGCTCTTCCTTCCGGTGCTCCGGTATCTTTCCTACCCGGTCCCGGTATACCCCTCTTGGGGATACCGGCTTAGCTTTACTTAGCCAAACCCTTGTCTTTCAGCTCCGGTATGAACATTAAACCGGTATCTTGATGGGTAAGACCATCCGGTTTGGCATGCCTTTGGCCTACCGGGGGTCATCCCCCCAACACGCGGCGAGATTGGCTGTTGCTCCCGCAACGTTCTTCGGCCGTGGCATGCCTGCAGTATCCGTGGTCATGAAAGATTTGGTCAGATTCGACGTTATTTCTCTGGCATCGTCTTCTGAGAGCCTGGATATCCTTGATCGATGTTTTCCCGCCCCAAGAGCACTTCGGGGAGCGCTTCCTTGTGAAGCTCTCCGCCGCTCGCTGGATCGTTCTGCCGCGGATAGTCGTCTCTCGAGCGTGGCTTGCTCTCTCGACAGGTGCTCCCGGTTTTTCTCTAGTATAGAGCGGTATGCATTTAGGGTTCCAACCGAGGTTCCTGCAGGGAGCGGGGTGTTGTTGAGCACGGCTGTCCTAGCCGCAGCCCACTCTTCGTCCGCGATGGTGTAGTCGCTGTCGCGATTGCTAGCGCTATTTTCGAAGCTCGCCCTTCTGCTGGAACGAGGCGTGCGGTCTCCGTCTCCTCCGTGCCTTGTATTTCCTGTGTTGTTGGCGACGTAGACCTGATGGTGTGCTGTTCTTCGGGTGGTTCTCGGGACGATGCTGCCGACGCTGTCTTCTCCTGACGAGTATCGGGCATTGCAGATGAACGGTGTGTCGCTTGATCCCAAACCGTGCCTGGCGTCGCAGTTTGAGCAGTAGTAGGAGGTTAGTTCTGAAGTCATGGGTTCGTCAGATCCCACCGACATTGAGGACGCTGAACGGGGAGTCGAAGGCGCGGGCGAGCCCATCGACTCTGCCAGGCCAGCCAATAGATCGAACGATGACGACGCACTAGGACTCATTGATCCGGAGGTGGGTGACTCTAGCAGCTGGAGGATTCCCTCCGCGTTGACGTTGTAGTGGACGCTGCCGATGGTCATCTCCATGTTTCCTTGCAGATCTGAGAAGTTCGAGCGAGAAGAATCGCTATGCGGGGTAAACTCGTAGGAGCCGAATCGGATCGGACTTCCCAGAGCTGGTGATGGCGGTGCCGATGAAGATGTCGACGACATGATCAGATCTGCCGATGACTGATCTGGTGCCTGCAGGTTTCCCACAGACGGCGCCAATTGTCGGGGGTGTTCCTCGACAATGTCCTCCGATTGGGACTTAGGGTTGATGGAATCTGCAAGCTGATACGACATCGGTATACGACAAACGGGGGAGCGATTTACCCAGGTTCGGGGCCCTCGATGAGGTAAAACCCTTACGTCCTGCTTGTCTGTTCTTGATTATGAAGAAAATAGTGTTACAATGGGGTGCCGAATAGTTCGGCTGTGATCTCGTCGAGATAGCTAATCGCTAGGGTAACCTAGTTCTAAGCTCCTGTTGGCTAAGATCGCTAAGATTGGTCGTGTCCTCGATAGCCCCTCTCCTGGCCTTTATATAGGTGGCCAGGTCCCGAGAGGTTTAATCGAGTACGAGTAGGTTTACAATAGATCTATCTCTAATCTTTCCTTCTTCGGCTCTTTCCGCGTCTTGTACTTCAAGTAATCTTTCGCCGCACCGTCCTAGTGGCCCATCTTGTCTTCGAGTACCTTCATGGGCCTCCACCTGGGCCGTATAGGGTAGAGCAATAGTGGTTACCCGAAGGGTAATACCCACGTCATGGACACTCTCAACAATGATCACATAATTGAATAAATAAATGCTACTCTTAAACACTCTCTTGTTGGATGACAAACACCATTCATTGTGTAGGGCTACAAGAGCACCCTCAAGCCGGAGTAAACAAGCTCCACAACTTCATAAAGAAATCACACACGATGCGCACACTGTCACCATCACACCGTGGAGAGTAACTCCGGAGTTCATATTAAAGTAACCTCTAGAGTGCATAATAGACAAGAGTAACATCTACATATTCAACTAGATTACAAAGCTCATGATCACATAAAGATCACACCATGGGAGAGAGAGATGAACCACATAGCTACCGGTAGAGCCCTCAGCCTCGGGGGAGAACTACTCCCTCCTCATCATGGGAGACAGCAACGGCGATGAAGATGGCGGTGGTGTCGATGGAGATGGATTCCGGGGGCAATTCCCCGTCCCGGCGGCGTGCCGAATGATACGTCTCCTACGTATCCATAATTTCTGATGTCCCATGCTTGTTTTATGACAATACCTACATGTTTTGCTCACACTTTATAATGTTTTTATGCGTTTTCCGGAACTAACCTATTAACGAGATGCCGAGGGCCAGTTGCTGTTTTCTGTTGTTTTTGGTTCCAGAAAGGTTGTTCGGGCAATATTCTCGGAATTCGACGAAACGAAGACCCAACATCTTATTTTTCCCGGAACCTTCCAGAAAGTCGGGGACCAGAGGTACCCTGGGGCCCCACACATGGTGGCGGCGGCCCCTGGCCCGCCCCCCCTAGTGTGAGGAGGCCCCGTGGCCCCTCCGACTCCGACTCTTCGGCTATATAATCCCTTTCGACCTAAAAACGCAATACCAATTGACGAAACTCCAGAAAGACTCCAGGGGCGCCGCCGCCATCGCGAAACTCCAATTCGGGGGACAGAAGTCTCTGTTCCGGCACTTGCCGGGACGGGGAATTGCCCCGGAAGCCATCTCCATCGACGCCACCGCCTCCATCATGCTCCGTGAGTAGTTCCCCCATGGACTACGGGTTCTAGCTGTAGCTAGTTGGTATTCTCTCCCCATGTACTTCAATACAATGATCTCATGAGCTGCCTTACATGATTGAGATTCATCTGATGTAATCGGTGTTGTGTTTGTTGGGATCCGATGGATTGTTACATTATGATTAGTCTATCTATAAAGTTTGTGAAGTTATTGTTGCTGCAATCTTGTTGTGTTTAATGCTTGTCACTAGGGCCCGAGTGGCATGATCTTAGATTTAAGCTCTATACTTATTGCTTAGATTGTATCTACAAGTTGTTTGCACATGTCTATGTCCGGAACCCGAGGCCCCAAAGTGACAGAATTGGGACAACCGGAGGGAAGGCGTAGGTGTGAGGATCACATGTTTTCACCAAGTGTTAATGCTTTGCTCCGGTGCTCTATTAAAAGGAGTACCTTAATTTCCAGTAGATTCCCTAGAGGCCCGGCTGCCACCGGCTGGTAGGACAAAAGATGTTGTACAAGTTTCTCATTGCGAGCACGTATGACTATATATGGAAAACATGCCTACATGATTAATAATCTTGATGTTCTGTCTTAATGCTATTTCAATCCTATCAATTGCCCAACTGTAATTTGTTCACCCAACACTTGTTATTGGAGAGTTATCACTAGTGTAGATAGCTGGGAACCCCGGTCCATCTCGCATCATCATATACTCGTTCTACATGTCATTGGAAGTAGTATCAACTATTTTCTGGTGCCATTGCTCTCTACTGCTGCTGTGTTACTATTACTACTGCTCTCATATTACTGCTGCTTTCACATCACCCCCGTTACTAGTGCTTTTCCAGGTGCAGCTGAATTGACAACTCAGTTGTTAAGGCTTATAAGTATTCTTTACCTCCCCTTGTGTCGAATCAATAAATTTGGGTTTTACTTCCCTCGAAGACTGTTGCGATCCCCTATACTTGTGGGTCATCAAGACTATTTTCTGGCGCCGTTGCCGGGGAGGCATAGCTCTACTCATAAGTTCACCTGGGGAGTACACTCTACCTCTCTCTCTGCTTTTACTTTATTTTGTCTTGCTAGTTTACTTTTGTCTACTTTATTTGTGCTTAGTTTATTTCTGTCTAGTTTTATTTTGCTTAGTTTACTTTTGTCTAGTTTGTTTTTGTCTTGTTTTATTTTCCCTATATACCCGAAAATCCATAAAATTTGAAAAACCTAAAAATTAAAAACTGCCATTATGGGAGAACCTACAACCTATTTGGAGCTTATAGAATTATATAATAATTATAGAAAATCAAGAAAGGGAAAAGTTATGAGTGCTGTGATAGAAAAATTGAATACAATTGCTAAAATCTTGCTTAAACGCCATGTGACAAAGGATTAATTTGTCAATGCCTACAGATTGTAGACTAGGGTTTTGCTAGAAGTAGAGGGCAAGTAGATCTCGAAGGTTTAGGCGAAAAGTACTCGACGATTATGAAAACTAGGGTTATGTTGACAGTAGATTCGATCCTTTCTTTGTCCCTCGCTCCCCCTTATATAGGAGGTGGAGCCGAAGGTTTCGTTTTGTACAAGTTACAGAGTCCGGGACGGTTTCTAACTCATCCCGCCAGATTACAAATAACACTTCCTATTACAACTCTAACTTTCCTTAATATATCTTGGGCTCCTGAATCTTCTTATTCCTCGGGTAGTGGGCCTTCGGTAAACCCCGGGTACTATCTTCGGCAGGCCCATCTGGGATGCCTATGTCAGTAGCCCCCGAGATTTTTCTTGAATCGTAGAGTCAAGGGAAATCTCGACTGTTTATTTTTATTCGAGAGCTTTCATTTATACTTCTTCACATAAAATTCTATATTGTACAGGGATAATGGTAGTTGGGGCTAGTTCATCTGACGGATCAGGTACTAGTTAACTGCTCTAGTGGCAATCCGCAAAAACCTACTTCAAGATCACGTCCCTGGACATGATCTCGGGATACTGGTGTAAACTTCGAGGTGCCGCTTAAGGTCTTACCATTGTCGAGTCCCAGTCAAATTTATCGAGTACCTAACGCGTCCGTTAGGATTTTTCTTCGTATCTTGATACGGATAAAAGTAGCAGAGCGCAGTCTTTGCGATGCCACGCCCAGCAGAACGGATGGGGTCTTACCTTCGCAAATTTGCGGCATTCAGAAATTGATCGCAACTTTGGCGTTCCGAGAATATATTGTCGAGTGCTTTTCGCCTTTGGAATAGCACATTTTATCGAGTCATATTTGATGACTTATTTTGTCTTCCCGATGGGAGTATATGTAGAGTTATCTGTAACTCGAAATATACTCACTTTCTTTATTTTGATAAAATTCATCGGGCACGCGAACAGCGTTCCCGATGGGAGTAGCCCCGAGGCTACATCCAAGGACTTGTGCTTGGGTGTAGGCTCCACAGATTAGTATCCGTTGCCGCTATATTTATAATCTTTCTCGATAGTTTTATATTTATCGGGTGCGCGACCAGCGCTCCCGATGGGAGTAGCCCCCGAGGCTATGAACAAATGCTTGCGTTTGGTCATAGGCTCTCGCCATTTCTATCTTGTCATACTCGAAATTTTCTATTTTTCCAAAGTAGCCCCCGAGCGTTTGGGCAAAAACTTGTATTTGATCAAAGGCTCTCGACATAATCTTGTGTTGTCGATAAACTTCTGAAACCTCATAGTCGAATTTTTCTTTTATCTTGACGACGTCATTGCTGATGATAGCCACGATTTTTATTTTGGAAACTGACCATTACCGCTTGTTTCGCTGCCTTGTGGGTCCCAATTCCTTATCTGACGGACACGTCGTGCAAGTGGGGGACACATGTTCTCCCCTTTTTCTGGCACACGTTCTGTAACCTCGTCAATGTTAAAATACCATTGTACCCTTGTATCCACGTGGTGATCATCTGCTGCATTCTTTTTTCATCCAACGGTTCCGTCGTTTCACCGCACCTGTATATAAGGTCCTCTTCTTCTTCCTCGAACACTTCCGCTCGCGCCGTTCCCCTGCTTTCCTCTGCAAAATTTCCTCCTGCGCTCCTCATCTCCCAAAGCTCTTCTCTTCGTAGCTACACCTCTCCGCCATTGTTGATGCCACCGCGTCGATTGACCAGGCACAGCACACCTGATTCATCGATGGCTGCCGCGGATCTAGGAGCCGCGGAGTGGGAGAGGTCCAAGATCACGAACCAGGACCTCAATCTCTTGAAGAAGCTGGGGATTACCAAGAAACCCAAAGCGGTTTGCTTCCCCAGTGAAGAAAGCTACCCAACCCCTCCAATGGGGTATCGGGTAAGTTTTGTTGATCATCTCATCCGCGGTCTTTCCGCCCCCATTCACCCTTTTCTTCGCGGGTTACTTTATGTTTATGGTCTCCAACTTCACCACCTCACGCCCAACTCTATCCTTCACATTTCTATCTTTATCACCCTCTGCGAAGCCTTCCTTGGTGTCCAGCCTAACTGGGCATTATGGAAGCGCATTTTCTTTTGTCGCCGTAATGGCTCTGCCAATGTCGCCTATAATATAGGCGGCGTTGTTATTTCTGTTCGCTCCTCTGTCAACTACTTCGACGTCAAACTCCCTGACTCCGTTCAAGGGTGGCGCAAGAAGTGGTTGTACATTCGTGAAGAAAACCATGGATGCGCCGAAGACAACATTCCTCCTTTTGACGGTGCCGAGAAAATCCTTCGCCGCCGTTCTTGACGCAGAAGCTACCGAGAAGAAAGGACTTCGACAGAGGCCCTGATGACTCGTATCCATGAGTTGCAAAATACTCGTGAAAAGAATTATCAGCATCCAAATTACGGGTACTTCCTTAGGACTAGGGTGCAGCCTCTTCAGGCTCGCAAAAACCCTTTCTGGAATTATGCGCGATGAAGACGCAGATCGCTGTCGACGAATCTGGAAGTCAAGGATTTGGATAGACTTATTCGTAGGATTTCATCTCTCAAGAAGAAAGACTCCATCCCTTCCACTTATCGCGTAAAACCATACAGCGCCGCCCATGCGCTTCCCAAGGTAAACATTGTCGCGTAATTTGTCTATTGCCTTGCTTTTTGTGTTGTTATTCATTTCTGACATCCTTCCCTCTTTTTATACAGGACCACCCAAATCTTGTTTCACTTCCTCCTCTTCCTGAAGGTGGGGATGTCGAAGAAAGGGCCGTTATCTCCGATGATAATCCAGATGCCCCCTCGTTTGCAAATGAACCCGCAGAATCTCGAAAATCTGCGGGATCCGACGAAAAGGAGGATGTCTCTGAAGCCACTGCATCGGCACAATCTCCTCCTCCTGCTGTTTCTCCAAGGAACAAAAGGAAAAGAGATGATGCCGAAGATTCCGGCACCTCCAAAGTCGACGAAGCTGTTCCTTCGCACCAGAAGGCAGGCTATGATCCATACCTCGAGGCTCTCATCAGTTCGTAAGTACCCTTTTTCTTGTTTATTTGTACTCGAAGATTCTTGTCTATCTTGCTTTTTATATTGTCGACGCTTGCTCGTAGTGATGATGAAGAAGAAGTACCAACTGCTGATGTGGCTGCTCGAACGAGTACGTCACATACATTAGTCGCCTCGGAGACGCCAGTCGAAGGAGAAGAAACGTCGCCTCCTCGACAAAATGTCGGCGCTGCTACTCCTCCGTCAAGCCCCCTTGTCCCTTCACCAAAAAGGGCAAGGGTTGAAATAAATCCAGAGCTTACTCTTCAATCGAGTAGCTCTTCTAACCCTCTCTTGGATGATGTAAGTTGCTAACACTCTTGTCGCTGTTTATATTTTCTCTGTTTGCTCCTATGTGTCTTCATTTTTCTCATGCCAACATTTTCTTTCTTTGTCTCTCCTTGACAGCCTATGATCAAAGAGCTTCTTCGCATCGGTGCCCAATTCGTTGGGTACCGTGATTACGCCAGCAAGACTGAAGGTAATGCCTGACTATTTTTTGCTTCCTTTCTGCATGACTGTCGACGTTTATAGCTAATCTTGTCTTCCTTTTTCAGAGAAACTGGCAGAAGCCAACGAACGTGCTGACACACTTGCTCAAAAGTTAGAGCAATGTGAAGAGGCTCGTAAGAAGGCCGAGTCAGATGCAGTTGAAGCTAGGCAAGAAGCCGACAAAGCTAAGGCTGATGCTGCTGGTATCGAAGATCTTCGGAAACGTTTGCATGATGCCGAAACTTCGCTAAGCGATCACATAACTGCGCAATCTGCTCGCGAAGCGGCGATCACCAAACGCATAAAGACACAAAGTCGTCGCTTTGTCAGTAAGTATTTGCACCATTTCATACCCTTTTGGATTTTTTTTTTGCACTTGTTTGTTGACCAAATTTTCTATTTTTATTTTGACAGATAGGACCTCTCAAGAATTTGAACTTGAGAATCCCGACAACGATTCTCTTCTTGACGCCGTTTCATTCCTTGAGTTTCATGGGACGGAAGCGCGTGAAGGCATGGATGAAGCCAAGGCGGGGTTGTCGAAGCTTTTCCCCTACTTCTTCCCGAAGAAAGAGGAGCCCACGACTTTCCTTGGTCTTGCCAAATGCTTTAATCCTCCCGAAGATCTTGGGCTGAAGATGCGCCATGAGAACATGAAGGTTGCCGTGGAAAGCACCGTTGCTCTAGTTGCTGACAGTCAACAGACTATTGACTGGGCCAAAGTTGGCGATACGGAGCAAATAGAGCAAACGAGGTGGCGGTCCTTGATCAAGGCAGCGAAGCTTAACACGAAGAAAATCCTGGCCTATCTCGGGATCAAGCCATCTTCGACTCCTAGCTCTTCAAGGCCGGAGGTCTAGTTTTTGCTTTCTTTATTTCCTTTGCTATTGTCGCCATTCTAGTCTTGGCGACAATTTCCCTGCCAGTCCCTTAGGAGAACTTCTTTTGTAATGACCATGTAAATTTTCTAGAATCAATGAAATTCCTCTTGGTGCTATCATTGATCCGGGGATTTTCTTTTCCAGTTGATATTTGATAATTATTCAACAAATCCTTCCTCTCCCGATGCTGCTCCCGCGTCTTCTTTGTCGAAGAAAGTAAGAACCGATGACAATTTCCTTGAAGGTTCTTCAAGCACACCTTTGTCGGAGGATTTACAGGAACTTCGACAACAACTTCAGTCCACGAAGAAACAAATTCTGGCAATGATGGAACAATCTCGGAAAGCATCTGAACAAGAACAACTTGCTCGTCGACAAGCCGAAGAGGCTATGGCTGCCAAGGATGCTGCTATATTGGAAGCAAAAGGAGCTAGTGCCCGAGAAAATAGCATGCTCGAGCTGATGTTGGAAGCTAGCACGGATATGTTAGGTATGTATCTCAAACTTTCTGATGCCTTCTCTTTATTTTGCTGTGCCTTCTTCCAAGTTTCTTCCCTTGTTGTCCAATAGGCTCAGTTCTTGATGCTGCTGCCGAAGATCTAAGAGTAAATGAGAGAACGAATCTTCTTGTCAACCTTTCTCTGAACCATGGCTCTTTATTTTGGGCCACTCCTGAACGAACCCAGCAGATTGTCAGGTTCCAAGATCGTGCTTGCCAAGTGCGCGAATTTCTAAATTTTTGCACGACAACGTTGACCCTTGTTTTCAAGACTTTGTTTCCTCGGAATGAAGTTCCTGCGACTCTTCCTGAATTGCTAGAGACCTTCAGAGATGCTCCTCGTATTCATAATTTCGTACGAGCCCAACTGACTGCTGGAGCGAGATTTGCCATGATTATGATAAATATTTGCCATCCAAAGTTAGACCTGTCGACGATTGTCGTTGATTGCATGGCGAAGAAAACGCGGCGGAAGAATAATATAGATGCAATCAACGAGATGGTGACTCCTGTAGCCGAGTCGATGATAGACGAGCTTCTTCGGATGGATGCAGAATTCTTCGTCAAAGGATCTTATGCCGAGCATAAAACGACCAGAGGCTTGTCAATAGATACTATTTTGGGTTCTGATTGATTTGTAAAACTTTGTCGAAAACATTTGTTGTATATCACAGAATGCTCTATATTGTCGGAGCCCCCGAGCCTTTTTGTCTGGAGTTTGTACTATTTTTCTCTTCCCAAGGTTCCTTCCTGAGCTGTAATAAAACACCTTGATGGACTGCATGATCTTGGCGTCGAAGTTCTATATTTTGTTTGTCGGGTTTTTGGACCAGAGTAATGAGATTTTCTGACGTGTGCACTATATTTAATCATGACCAACTTCCAATTTATGTATTTGGCGAGGTATTATTGTACCAAGGCGAAATATTTTCAATAAATCGAGTTTGTCTGTTTTGATATTTGAGGGTGCAGAGCCCCCGAGTATGTCGACGAATAAGAAGTATATCTTTACTATCTTTATTATATTGCAGCACCGCGAGCCCGCCTCATTAAAAACCTTCTTCGGCCCCACTCGGTGCCCCGAAAAAGGAAAAGAGTGCGTCTGAAAACTCGCGGGCGTTTCAGTACATTGTATGTTTACAAAGTAGACTATATTTCGGCATCTAAGCGTAAAAACGCCCGAGCTGTGCCACGTTCCAGGGATTTGGCTCGGCAATCCCTGTCTTCTTGTCTTTGATTCTGTATGCTCCTCCTTCGATTACCTCTGTGACGATGTAGGGTCCAAGCCATGGTGACTCG
This sequence comes from Lolium multiflorum, assembly GCA_030979885.1. Classification (NCBI taxonomy): domain Eukaryota; kingdom Viridiplantae; phylum Streptophyta; class Magnoliopsida; order Poales; family Poaceae; genus Lolium; species Lolium multiflorum. The sequence continues at coordinate 35,149,393 of CM061752.1, forward strand.
AGTTTTTCGTGACTTTTTTGGTTTAGTCGCAGAACTAAGTCACCAACTTGAAAAGAGCAATCGTTGTGGTAATTCTTCAGGTCCTGTTGATATTTGGCGACTCGCGACAGAACTTCATCTCGAGCTTCGTCAAGTGCATCGACGTCGTCCTCCAAGGCTTTTCTCGAGATTTCTTCATTATATTCTGTAACTCTCGGGGAATCATGCTCGATTTCTATCGGCAGGACTGCTTCGGCTCCATGGACCAGAAAAAACGGCGTTTCCTGTGTCGCCGTGTTTGGTGTTGTTCGGATACTCCACAATACACTTGGCAGCTCCTCCGGCCAAGTATGCCGAGCTTTTTCCAATGGTCCTAGCAGACGTTTCTTGATGCCATTGCAGATAATGCCATTGGCTTTCTCGACTTGTCCATTGGTTTGTGGATGTGCGACAGACGCAAAACTTAACTTAATGCCCACTTCTGCACAATATGCTTTGAACTCCTTGGACGTAAAGTTGCTGCCGTTGTCTGTAACGATGATGTGAGGGACTCCAAATCTGAAGACGATGCTTTTCACGAACTTAATCGCCGACGCACCGTCCGGTGAATTTATCGGCTTTGCTTCTATCCACTTTGTAAATTTGTCGACAGCGACCAGCATATACTCATAACCTCCTGGCGAGGCTTTGTGTAGTTTTCCCACCATGTCAAGACCCCATTGAGCAAAGGGCCAAGATAATGGGATTGGCATAAGTTCTGCTGCAGGAGAATCTTTGGCACGCGTCGCAAGTTCTCACTATTTCCTTTGCGTCCTCGATTGTTAACCAATAGAATCCTGCTCTGAAAACCTTAGCCGCGATAGCTCGGCTGCTCGCGTGGTGCCCGCATATTCCTTCGTGCACATCTTTCAGGATGATTCTTCCTTCTTCGGGTGTAACACATCGTTGTAGCACGCCGAAATACTCCACAGCTCCCCTTTACCACAGTGAAGGCTTTTGATCTCCGATTATTCGCCTTGCTTCAACTGGGTCGTCGGGTATCGTTTTCCTTAGGATATATGATATGTAAGCCTGCATCCATGGAACTTGCACCATCATGACTAGCTCTTGCTCTTCTTCTTCTGTTGTGTCTTTGGTGATACTCGAGGTTTTCTCTTTCTCCTTCTTTGTTTTTCTGGCTTTGTTGATCTCTCGCTTATCTCTTCCCAAAACACGCCTGGAGGAATCGCGAGACACTGTGACCCGATGTTTGCAAGAACGTCGGCTTCATCGTTGCTCATCCTGCTGATGTGGTTTACCTCACAACCATCGAATAACTTCTCCAGCTCATTGTACACCTCTTTGTATGCTATCATACTTTCGTTGACCGCATCGCATTGGTTCATGACTTGTTGTGCTACCAATTGTGAGTCGCCGAAAATTTTCAGTCGGGTTGCACCGCAAGCTTTCGCCATCTTCATCCCGTGTATGAGAGCTTCATATTCTGCTTCGTTATTAGATGCGTTGGGAACGTCATCCGCAAAACGTACTTCACCTTGTCGCCTTCAGTGATACCAATATCACGCCCGCTCCAGCACCTTCCGCTTTTGGACCCGTCGAAGTTCATGATCCAAGTTCTCGATAAATCTGGGGGTCCCGTGTTTTGTAGCTCCATCCACTCTGCAATGAAATCTGGTAAGACCTGTGATTTTATTGCTTTTCTTTTTTCATACGTGATGTCCCGAGGAGAAAGTTCTATTCCCCAAAGGGAGACACGACCCGTAGCTTCTGGGTTGTTTAGTATATTTGATAAGGGAGCCTCGTTGACCACTATTATCGGATGCGCCGAAAAATAGTGTCGCAATTTTCTTGCTGTCGTGAATACTCCATATGCCAGTTTCTGATATTGCGGGTACCGCTGTTTTGACAGTACTTCGCTGATGAAATATACTGGCCTCTGAACTCCATGAAGCTTGCCTTCTTCTTCTCTCTCGACTACTAGGGCCGTGCTGACCACCTGAGGTGTGGCTGCAATGTATAAGAGGAGAGGTTCTTTCTCTTTCGGTGCCACCAATATCGGTGGTGTCGAAATTGCTCGCTTGAGGTTCTCGAAGGCTCTATCTGCTTCCTCGTTCCATTGAAATTTTTCCCCTTGTTTAATCAGTGCATAGAACGGCAGCGCCTTTTCTCCTAGCCTGGCGACGAATCTGCTTAAAGCTGCGACTCGCCCCGTTAACTGTTGTATTTCTTTCAACTTTGTTGGCTTTCTCATAGTAACGATGGCCTGTATTTTTTCGGGATTAGCTTCAATCCCCCTTGCTGATACTAAGAACCCGAGAAGTTCTCCTGCGGGAACTCCAAAAGAGCACTTTGTCGGGTTCAGCTTGAGGCAGAACTTGTCGAGGTTGTCGAAGGTTTCCTTCAAATCTTCGATCAAAGTCGACCCTTTCTTTGATGTTATTACGACATCGTCGATGTAGACTTGTACATTTTTTCCAATCTGTGTTGCTAGGCACTGCATCATCCGCTGGTATGTTGCTCCCGCGTTTTTCAGACCAAAGGGCATTGTTTTGTAGCAAAACACGCCATAAGGTGTAATGAACGCTGTCTTGGCTTCATCTTCTTCTTTTAACCTGATCTGGTTATAACCAGAGTATGCGTCCAAAAAGGAAAGACGTTCGCATCCTGCCATGGAGTCGATGATTTGATCGATCCTTGGGAGGGGAAAGTGATCCTTAGGACAATGTTTATTGAGACACGTAAAGTCGACGCACATGCGAAGGACTATTGTGTGTTTTTTTCGGCACCATCACTGGGTTAGCTACCCATGTGGCTTCTGTAGATATTTCTCTGATGAAACCGCATCTTTGAGTCGATCTATTTCGATAACATGGCTTTGCGGCTAGGTTCGAAAAACGCCGCAGGCTGCTTGACTGGTCGTGCGAGAGGATCCAAATTGAGGTGGTGCTCGGCAAGTTCCCTGGGTACTCCTGGCATGTCAGCTGGACACCATGCGAAGATTTTCCAGTGCTCACGGAGGAACTCGACGAGCGCGCTTTCCTATGCGACATCCATGTTTGCGGCAATGGACGTCGTTTTCTTTGGATCTGTCGGGTGGATCTGTACCTCTTTTGAATCCTTGGTTGTGTTGAAAGTTGGCTCCTTAGAAGATCTCCCTACCTCTGGCAGCACATCATAATCGGTGAACCGTGGTGCCGCATATTCTGCTTGCATCCCGAAAGTTTCTGACAGTCGATGAAAATCCTTGTCGCATTTATCTAACGCGAAACTTCCTTTGATTGTGATAGGTCCCTTGGGCCCAGGCAACCTCCACAACAGATATGTATAATGCGGCACCCATGAACCTAGCATACGCTGGTCGTCCCAACAAAGCGTGATATTGCGACGGGAAATCCACAACTTCAAACTCCAAATTCTCTATCATGTAGTTTTCTCGGTTCCAAACTGGACGTCGAGGTTGATTTTGCCCAATGGGTAACTTGGCTTCTCTGGTGTAATCCCATGAAAACGTGTGTCAGTTGGTTTCAAGTTTGCCAGGGATATGTTCATTTTCCTCAATGTATCCGCATACATGAGGTTTAAGCTGCTGCCGCCATCTATGAAAACTCTCGACACGTCAAAGCCAGCGATTACTGCGGGTAAGATGAGTGCTGATTGTCCTGGTCGAGGAACTTGCTGCGGATGGTCTGCAATTGTGAAGCCGATATCTTGCCCCGACCAATTTAAGTACTCGACTGTTGGTGGAGGCATCTTTTCTGCCATGAACACTTGTCGCGAGATTACCTTCTGCGCCCTGTTTGATGGCCTGGCTTTCTGAATCATCGAGACCGCACCGTTAGAGTTGGGGTCAACATATGGAGGTGGATGTGGTGCTGCCGCAATTCTAAGCTGGTGTCGATTTTCTTCGGTAATTGCGGGAGGAGGTGGAAGGTGGATCTCGCTCCTTGGCTCCCGAGGGTTTCTATTATTTGCTTGGGCATTTGCAATTCCTGCGGCTCGCAACATTGCCTGAAAATTACGGCAGTCTTTCTGGAGATGTCCTGACTGCCTCTTTCCATTGTTGTCGAGGTAAAAGTGCATTTGACATGGACCGTTCATCATCTCCTCGGGAGACACGTAAGGTCTTTGAATCCTTGGTCCACTATTTTGCCTGTTGCCACGAAAATCACCTCTATTGTCGCCTTGTTGCTCATTACTCCTTTGGTAATCATCTCGACTATTTCCTCCAGATTTCCCCGAAAACCAGCCGATATATGGCCGGGAGCATCGTTGTTGTAGAACTGGCGAGAAAATCGCCTTCTATTTTGATAATTTCGACCACGATCCTCTTCTGGCGACCTGTGTCGCTTGTTGTATATTGCGTCTTCACCATCTGCCCATTTATTGGCTATCTCCATGAGTGCTGATATGGTCTTAGGGTTGGTTCTCCCTAAGTCCTCGACGAAATCTCCTCGCCGGATTCCTGCCACGAACGCATCTATTGCCCTCTCGTCAGATATATCTTCTGCCGAGTTCTTTATGATGTTCCACCGCTGTATGTATTTCCTCATCGACTCGTCGTGTTTCTGTCGACACGCTCTCAACTCTTCCAATGACGCAGGTTTTTTGCAGGTGGATCGGAAGTTTTTCACGAAGATGTCCTCGAAGTTATCCCAGCTGTCGATGGAACTTGGGGGAGTTTCTTTATCCAAGATCTTGCGGCACCGCTCAAATGAACTTGGATACTTTGCATAGCTGTTGCTCTGGTTCCTCCTACCAGCTTCACCATCTCGAGATAATCCACGAGCCAATCCTCGGGATCTTGCAAGCCGTCGAATTTCTTGAAATTTTCGGGTAGCTTGAACCCTTTTGGGACTCGAGTTTTTCGAACTCTTCTCGTGAAACACGGGAGCCCACACATATCTTCGTCGGCGACTTCTGGTGAGTGCTGACGCTCCCTTCTTTCTTGTCGCGCTCTGTCCACCCTTACTTGGACTGCTGTGTCTCTTGCTCCACTTGTTCTTGGGGGGTCTTGAACTGCTGTGTTGGGTCGTGGACTGTTTCGCCTAGGATTTTCTTCGGGAGGCGTTGTTGCAAACGCTGTTCCCATTACTCCTACTCCAGCCATCGCCATATTGAACAATGGTTCTCTCGGGTCCCCAGGAGGTGGTCTAGACGCAAGGATGTAAGCTTGTGTTGCCATGTAACCTGCTTCTGGAGTTTTTGGGATAATATTTCCTCTTTCATCAATTGACATAAAGGACATGTCGAGATTTTGGATTATGCTTCCTCTTTCTGCTTCAGGTATGTTTTGGAGCCGAGACATCGCTCTCCTCCGAGCTTCTCGTGGCTATCTCCCGAAGTTCCCGAAAGGCGACTTAACTCTGCTCGCGCCCGCTGATGCGAAGTGCTTCTTTCCTCCTATTCAGGGATGCTGTCTGTTTTTCTAACTCTCTGCTTACCCGAGCAAGTCTATATTGATATGCCTGTAACTCTTGTACGGTAGCAGTAGTATTCATTGGTTCTGATCCATCCATGGCTCTTGCAGCCCTATCCCACGCAGCTTGCGGGAGTTGGACTTTTGCGCGAGTTGAAGATCCGGCATATTTAGTGCCTAGACCTGTTCTGAGATCAGCGGGATCGACGTATGGATTTCCCAAATCGTCGAAAGCCTCGACGTTTGTGTTCCTGCTTCTTCTATCGCACAGATCTGGTGGTATTTTGTGTATTGATTTTTCTCAAGGTTGGTGACACCATCATATAGAGTGGTGAAGACCTTTCCGATGGCGACAGATTTGTCGATGAAGTTGAAGCTGTCGACGCTTTCGGAGTCGCTGCTTATAAAGGAGTCCGCAGACGACTCGAAGGATGTGTTGCTGAAAATCTTGGCGAGCTTTCCGCTTGCCTTGCTGTCGACGAAGCGTGGCGACGAAAACTCCTCGTCACTCGTCGAAAAGTTAGAATCGACCGCTGAAAATTCCGACGAGATCGGAACTTCGAGACGGTAGGATCCTTCCTTGTTGACGCTAAATCGGAATTCTCCGAACGTCATGATGATGGGCTCCTCCAGATAGGCACATGCATCCATACGGGAGGGCGGGTGAGGAATAAAATTGAATAGATCGGTTTTTTCCTTGTTACCTCGATCCATTGCGTTACTTGCTGTCGACGAAGTCGAAGATCTTGAACGTGCCATCGAGATCAGCTCCTTGCAACCTCTAATCCCCACAGACGGCGCCAATTGACAAAGGATTAATTTGTCAATGCCTACAGATTGTAGACTAGGGTTTTGCTAGAAGTAGAGGGCAAGTAGATCTCGAAGGTTTAGGCGAAAAGTACTCGACGATTATGAAAACTAGGTTATGTTGAAGAGATTCGATCCTTTCTTTGTCCCTCGCTCCCTTATATAGGAGGTGGAGCCGAAGGTTTCGTTTTGTACAAGTTACGTAGTCCGGGACGGTTTCTAACTCATCCCGCCAGATTACAAATAACACTTCCTATTACAACTCTAACTTTCCTTAATATATCTTGGGCTCCTGAATCTTCTTATTCCTCGGGTAGTGGGCCTTCGGTAAACCCCGGGTACTATCTTCGGCAGGCCCATCTGGGATGCCTATGTCACCATGATATAAACTGTTGCTCTGAACAGGATACTAAACATCTTAAATTTCAATGTTGCTTTAGTAAAGAAGTTTTAATTATGAACTACAACTGGAATAGCTATATTCATTTTGGGTTCGAAGAGGTAGAACAATTTGTCTTATTTATGGGAGCCTCTGAGATAGAATCATTCATGTCTAAAAATTATGAAACTTGTGCTGTTTGTAAGGACCTTAAAGATTATGTCTCTTCTATCCTTAATTTTTGCATATAAAGCTACAGTGATAATCCTTATATCATTGATTATAAAGAGAGACTCATTAATGCACAAGAATGCACTCACAATTTGCAGGAACCTGTGGAAGAAGAAATTGATGAACCTGAAAGCTCATTGGATGAAAAAGAGGAGGAAATTGATGAACCTGAAAGCTCAATGGATGAAAAAGAAGAGGAGAGTGATGAACAAAAGGAGGAAGAATGGATTAGCTACCCATGCCAACCTTCTAATGAGAGTAACTCTTTATCTCTTACACTATTTGATTGCCCTCCATGCTTACCGAAAGAGGATGAATGTTATGTTCCTGTGGATTCTCTTGAAATATTACCTATGAGTAAAACTTGTGAGAATAATTATGCTACTGTTATTCATGATAACTAGCAGAGTGGCCCGCGCACATGCGCGGGCGACACTTTAATGATCTTTTTTTCTTTTCTTTTCTTTTATTATCTATTGAATATATACAAATCTAGATAGCCATATAAACATACGTCTCATAAGTAAACTTTAGATGGCATTATTAGTTTGATGATTTTATAATATATTTCTGTATTTTATATTTGTTGTACTTTTAATTTTATCTAACCAATGTAGACTTGTAAAATACTTTTATATGTTTTGTTAGGTCTCTTTTATTTTTGGCTGAAATTTATGCCTTTGTGCGTGTAGTGCAATGGTAATTGTGGAACTTCTTTGTGATTAAGTGACTTGTTAGGAAATAAACCATAGTATTCCTTTTTATATATATAAGGCTATCACGTATTTTTAATTTTTGATGCAAAACTTTGACTAATAATTTGACCAATAAAATATAAATTATATGTCGCAAAAATATACAGTTGAATTTAATTTCAGATAGTTTTCAAATGTTGGTCAAATTATTTGTTCTGAAGTACGCATTAGGCCTACATATGAAAATAGAGTTAGCAATATTATTTTCTTACGTTTCTTCCATGAAAAGTCCTCTTTTTTTGCCCCACAGGCAGAGTTGACCCTTCTATTTTTTTCTTTCTAGCACCGCCCTCCAATGGAGAAAAATAGCACCGCCGCTCTCATCTAGGCTAGTGTAGAAAGTAAAAAAGTTCTCTTCGATCCAGGAATTCACCAAAATTAGATCGCGAACTCTCCCCCTCGCGTACAAATGGAGCTTCAATTGGAGAAATGGGTACTGCAGTTCGATTTGGAGGATCAAGCCCGTCGGCCGGCCGGAAGAGTGTGAGCCGGTCAGGACCTTTCGATCGGACCTGGAGCTCGAGTTTTGCGGCGATTATTGGGGCTAATGGCCGGCGGTCTGCCGGTCGTGTACCTATAGAAGATAGAGGGACTGGTGCCTGGCGTTGTTGTGCATCGGCGAGGACACTGCCAAGAATTGGTACCGGCCTGTTCTTTCTTATTTCCATTCTGCAATGAGAATACCCATATATTCTGTTGTAATATCAAACGATGCTCCTTTTCCTTTTTGCTCTCATCTTCTTTTGTAGATTCAATCTCAGTGTGAGCATTCACATGGTTCTCCTAGGATGAGTGAGCATTTGGTTTGTTTTGGTTTTGCTCGTGTCATATATAAAGATGCGGAAATGTTAATAGTAGTCATTTTCTGTCATAGGTTTGACTGCTTACCTCCAGGATTCCATTATTATTTAGATTCGAGGCCATAACCTTGATATTCAGGATTTTCCCTGTATACAGAAAAATGTTTTTTTTTATCATGGATACATCTGGCGTAAAATTGTCTCAGCCAGATATCAATTACTTGACTTCTATCCATCTATTTTTTTTAGAAAGAATAGCTTTTTGTTAATTAGAAAGAGAAAACGTGTTCAAAATTTAATTGTTCAATTATGAGAACCCTTTTTTGTTACTAATATTGGGCTAGTGGTTTCATATTCCAGTATAGCCGATTGCGGTTGTCATTTTATTAATATTAAACCCGCAACAAAAATTGAAGCAACACATTTCGAATGAGCTCGAATCGTGGAGGAAAATAACTACATAAGAAGTACTTTCTCCGTCCCATGAAAGATGTATTAGATTTTCCAAATTTAGATGTATCTATACACTATTTGGTGTCTAAATACATCCAAATTTAGATATATCTAAGACATCTTTCATGGAAAGGAGAGTGTCAAATTTTGTGATGAAACTAACTCCACCTGATTTGTTCTCGCGCTCTCATTATGCGGGACAAAAGGGAAATCTCTGCGAACAAAGTGAATGGACTGTGGAACATTGATTTAGCACTTAAAGTACTTCTAGCAACAAATTGTGAAACGGAGCTGGAGAATACCCTATTAGCTATATCAAGCGTGTAGCAACTTGATACCAATTAACATTTTGCGATTACAGGAAGGACAAAACATAAGTGTTGGAATTGAACATGCCAATATGAGGATACAACTACTTCACTACGGGCCAGTCTTATACCCCTGAGAGGTATGATTTTTTTTTTTAATATGAATAGTACGTACTCCCTTCTATTTAGTCACATTCCTCTATTTGCTTTTGAGCATATATATATTCAAGGAAACACTATGTTATTAATAGTAATGAAATTCAAAATAGATGCTATTTCAAGGAAAATGCACTTTTTTTCTGGCTAGTCAGTAATGGAACATAGAGATCTGTGTAGATACTTTCCTCTGATTGCTTTTATAGGTATACAAATATTTAAATAAACACTATATTTCGAATAAAAATACATAAAATAGATGTTTGAGCAACAACTATTTCCTAATATTTGATGCTTAATTTTTTCCATGAGGTCTCAATAATCGGACTACTTACAAAGAAGTCATCACCAAGGATCCATGCCCAGAACCGAGTAAGAGAAAGTCTACAAAATAGCACAAATCATCAATAGTACTTTCAGTGATATAAATCCCAATATTCTTGCACATGATGGTTAGCACAAAATCATTCTTTACCTTCTAGCTGCACTCCGATATATGACCAGTTCCACCAAATGGTCTCTCGCTACTGTTGTCATTTTTATGCTTTATATATCCCTTAGAGTTCTGTCGATTGAATAAAACCATATCTTGTTTGCCACTGGAGCCTCATACCATAGTGTTAGCATTGTCTTTTTTAGAAGTTTTGCCAAGTGTGTACATTGTCCTATGTCACATGTTGACTCTTTTATAAGAATCAGTGGGATGCAGAAAGTTGAGTGGGTATTTCTACATCCCTGTACAAGCAGGGCTGCAATACCACACGACGCTACTGATAGTGCTACCTTATTTATATATAGTGAAAACTCATGCATTTTCATCATTAAATATGTCTTCCACCATAATTCCTTGCCATATATTCATTTATTTATTTTTGCAATCACAGTAGTCACATGATGTTGTAGTTTGATCGAGAAATCAGATGCTCATGGAGGAAAACATGCAACCTAAATGCTTTTATTTCGTTATGTCTCATTAGAAAAACATATATCTTTGCCCCTAATTAAATGCTACACCAGAAATTCTTTTAAAACGAAGAAAAAATCATCCGCATGTGCTATCGCTAAGAGTGATCAGAGAAAAGGAACATCCTAGATAACACCTTAGCTATGATAATTATCATTAAACAAAGAAACCATGATCATTTGAATGGATATGGTTATATTTTGTATACCGACGAAGCCCTTCATTGGCAGGTCCAAAGTCCAGACTCCAGAGTGCTGACCAATAAAACCATGGTATGTTATCCTCATGCGTGTACCTTCGTTGTAGAATACAAACTTACAAAATAAGAGAAAATATAATACTTCCAAAGATATATTGGTAGAGACGTATCTAGAGCCAACAGGAAAGGAGAAATCATACTGAACTACCGAAGGCAAACAAATCCCTGTCACTCTGTCAGAATAGTTCCTAGCTACTAATATTCTATTTTTTACCTCCAGATGCAGAATGAATCAACTGTTTACTACTTTGGTAGAGACTAAAACTGTTTTGCCAAACTCACGGAAACAGAAATTGAAACTGCGATCACGGTTCCCTGTGCTAGGGCCGCAAGAAATATCTTTAAAATAGATTAGCAGTAAGTAGAAGGTCATCCGATTTTTGAATTACCACTCATGGCTGACATGTCGTTGCACTTCTTTGCAGGGATAATCCTAGAACACACAGGAAAAGTTCGCTCTGGCTGATAGAATCATGAGTGTCGCAGATGTCATCGTGGCCATCGGAGGCAGCTCCTGAGCTGCCTGCGTCGGCCTACCACAACCCCACTTGCTGCTTAGAATTTAGGGTTGTGCACACGTACGTGCAAGTCTGCCTCAACTTTAAGTCTATGCACACTTACATCTTCTTGTCATCATAGTCGTCCAGCCGGCCATCTCAGAACACCGAGGCGAACTGAAGGGTAGTGACGACCGTGTGCGTGAGTACCTGCAAGGAAGATTGTATCCTTGTTTTTCTTCTCTGAGAATACAAAGATCGGGTCCAGATATATCGTCTAGATCTGTATGGCACCGAGGACTGGGACTGGGAAGCATGCGTTTTTGACAATGTTGATGTCCGGTTCCTGAGACCATGGCATAAATCTGGGATGTCTTCATGAAGCAAGTCTACCTAGCTTTTGGAGGCCTCTATGTCTAGTGCTGCTTTGTTGACTCTGTTCCGTCAATAAGAAACATTAGCCACCCATGTGCTGCACTTGGAGGAGGTTGGCCGGCCGGCCGGCCGGCCGAGCGCGTGAAGGTATATACGGCGGCGTGTGTGAAGACATGCGGGGAGTTCGTGTCCTTTTTAGGTTTTGATAATTTTGATCGGTGACTTTTATTATCTAGATATGACATCGAAGGGGTACGATGAGAACTTAATGTAGGGTATTGGTGGGTAATTCTATTGAATTCTGATGTCAATCAACTATTACAAAGATCAAACGGCAATGATCGTCTAATTAGATTAATTGATGGTCGGATGTTTCTGATTTTTGTGGGATTTTCTAGCGATTTCTCTAATTTCTGGTGACCCCATAATGTACTTTTAATATATAATAGATCCATGCTACTTTTATAAATCTTATGATAATGCTTTGTTTGTGCCTGATGTCGAAATGCATGGTACTAAAGAGTTTTGCTTAGCAAATGTTTATGATAAATCTCTAGATGATGGTCCTATGTTACTTGATAATATTAATTGTACTACTAATGAAAATGAGATTGGAGAGTTCTTGACTTTATCTATGAGTCACATATCTTTTGAGATTGATCAATCATCTTGTTATATTACTGATAAAAGTGGGTTTGAAAGTTTTAATCCTATTATTTCTGAGCTTCATAAAAATTATGTGTTTGTGAATCATGGAAAGCATGCTTTATGTGATAGTTATGATGTTGAGTTTATCCATGAAGCTACTGAAAATTATTATGAGAGAGGAAAATATGGTTGTAGAAATTTGCATGGTACTAAAACACCTCTCTATATGCTGAAAATTTTGAAGTTACTCTTGTTTTATCTTCTTATGCTTGTCACTTTGTTCTTCATGAATTTATTTGTGTACAAGATTCCTATGCATAGGAAGTGGGTTAGACTTAAATTTGTTTTGAACTTGCTTTTTGATACTCTCTTTTGCTTCAACTCTCACCCTTATGTGAGCATCATTAAAATTGCTGAGCCCATCTTAATGGCTATAAAGAAAGCACTTCTTGGGAGATAACCCATGTGTTTATTTTGCTACTGTTTTGTTGTGTCTTGGAAGTTGTTACTACTGTAGCAACCTCTCCTTATCTTTATTTTATTGCAATGTTGTGCCAAGTGAAGTCTCTAATAGAAGGTTGATACTAGATTTGGATTTCTGCGCAGAAACAGATTTCTATCTGTCACGAATCTGGGCAGATTTCTCTGTAGAAAACTCAGAAAAATCTGCCAATTTACGTGCGTGATCCTCAGATACGTACGCAACTTTCATTAGTTTTGAGTTTTCTGATTTGAGCAACAGAAGTACCATTTTAAAATTCGTGTTTACTGGCTGTTCTGTTTTGGCAGATTCTGTCTCTGTTTTTTGCATTGTCTCTTGTGGACTTTAAGTGAGGCTTTCTAGACGTGGAGAGCTGTAGCTAATGTTTTATTGAGTTCTTGCAATGTGTCACTACAGGACCAAGGTGGATTAAAGTTTTTGAGTACTAACCCCTCTAATGAAGTTTATGAGAAGTTTGGTGTGAAGGAAGTTTTCAAGGGTCAAGAGAGGAGGATGATATATGATCAAGAAGAGTGAAAAGTCTAAGCTTGGGGATGCCCCCGTGGTTCATCCCTGCATATTTCAAGGAGACTCAAGCTTCTAAGCTTGGGGATGCCCAAGGCATCCCCTTCTTCATCAACTTATCAGGTTTCTTCTATTGAAACTATATTTTTATTCGGTCACATCATATGTGCTTTACTTGGAGCGTCTTTATTTTTGTTTGTGTTTGAATAAATTCGGATCCTAGCAATCCTTGTGTGGGAGAGAGACACGCTCCGCTTTTTCATATGAACAATGGTGTTCTTAGCTTTATTTTAATGTTCATGGCGGAGTTGAAAACCGCTGCACTTATTGTTATTTGGTTGGAAACAGAAAATGCTTCATATTGTCTTAGATAATTTGATACTTGGCAATTGTTTTGAGCTCTCAAGTAGATCATGCTTTTGCATCATGTAGTTTAAACCTATTAGTGGAGAACTACCGTAGAACTTGTTGAAATTGGTTTGCATGATTGGTCTCTCTAAGGTCTAGATATTTTCTGGTAAAAGTGTTTGAGCAACAAGGAAGACAATGTAGAGTTTTATAATGCTTGCAATTTGTTCTTATGTAAGTTTTGTTGTACCGGTTCATACTTGTGTTTGCTTCAAACAACCTTGCTAGCCCAAAGCCTTGTACTGAGAGGGAATGCTTCTCGTGCATCCAAAACCTTGAGCCAAAACCTATGCCATTTGTGTCCACCATATCTACCTACTATGTGGTATTTCCTGCCATTCCAAGTAAATACTTCATGTGCTACCTTTAAACAATTCAAAATTTAGTATCTCTTATTTGTGTCAATGTTTTATAGCTCATGAGGAAGTATGTGGTGTTTTATCTTTCGATCTTGTCATTTACTTTTGACAGACTTTCACAATGGACTAGTGGCTTCATCCGCTTATCCAATAATTTTGCAAAAAGAGCTGGCAATGGGGTTCCCAGCCCCAATTAATTAACCTTCATTAATAATTCTCTTCACGTGTTTTGCCCTGATCTATCAGTAAGCAACTTAATTTTGCAAATAGACACTCCTCCATGGTATGTGAATGTTGGAAGGCACCCGAGGATTCGGTTAGCCATGGCTTGTGTAAGCAAAAGGTTGGGAGGAGTGTCATCTAATAAATAAAACTAAAGTACATGTGTAAACAAAAGAGAAGAGGGATGATCTACCTTGCTGGTAGAGATAACGTCCTTCATGGGAGCCGCTCTTGAAAGTCTGGTTGATGAGGTAGTTAGAGTGCCCACTACCATTCGTTGACAACAACAAACACCTCTCAAAACTTTACTTTTATGCTCTCTATATGATTTCAAAACTTAAAAGCTCTAGCACATGATTTAATCCCTGCTTCCCTCTGCGAAGGGCCATTCTTTTACTTTTATGTTGAGTCAGTTTACCTACTTCCTTCCATCTTAGAAGCAAACACCTGTGTCAACTGTGCATTGATTCTTACATACTTGCTTATTTGCATTCATATTACTTTGTGTTGACAATTATCCATGAGATATGCATGTTGAAAGTTGAAAGCAACTGCTGAAACTTATATCTTCCTTTGTGTTGCTTCGATGCCTTTACTTTGAATTTATTGCTTTATGAGTTAACTCTTATGCAAGACTTTTGATGCTTGTCTTGAAAGTACTATTCATGAAAAGTTTTTCTATATGTTATCTATTTGTTAGCAAATATAGATCATTGCCTTGAGTCACTTCGTTCATCTCATATGCTTTGCAATAGTATGATTAAGATTATGTTGGTAGCATGTCACTTCAGAAATTATTCTTTTTATCGTTTACCTACTCGAGGACGAGTAGGAACTAAGCTTGGGGATGCTGATACGTCTCCAACGTATCCATAATTTATGATGTTCCATGCTTGTTTTATGACAATACCTACATGTTTTTCTCACACTTTATAATGTTTTTATGCGTTTTCCGAACTAACCTATTAACGAGATGCCGAAGGGCCAGTTGCTGTTTTCTGTTGTTTTTGGTTCCAAAGGCTGTTCGGGCAATATTCTCGGAATTCGACGAAACAAAGACCCAACATCTTATTTTTCCCGAACCTTCCAGAAAGTCAGAGGGGGACCAGAGGGGTGCCCTGGGGGCCCCACACATGGTGGCGGCGCGGCCCAGGCCCTGGGCGCGCCCCCTAGTGTGAGGAGGCCCCGTGGCCCCTCCGACTCCGACTCTTCGCCTATATAAGCCCTTTCGACCTAAAAACGCAATACCAATTGACGAAACTCGGAAAGACTGGGGTGCCGCCGCCATCGCGAAACTCCAATTCGGGGACAAGTCTCGTCCCGCACTCGCCGGACGGGAAGTGCCCCCGGAAGCCATCTCCATCGACGCCACCGCCTCCATCATGCTCCGTGAGTAGTTCCCCCATGGACTACGGGTTCTAGCTGTAGCTAGTTGGTATTCTCTCCCCATGTACTTCAATACAATGATCTCATGAGCTGCCTTACATGATTGAGATTCATCTGATGTAATCGGTGTTGTGTTTGTTGGGATCCGATGGATTGTTACATTATGATTAGTCTATCTATAAAGTTTGTGAAGTTATTGTTGCTGCAATCTTGTTGTGTTTAATGCTTGTCACTAGGGCCCGAGTGGCATGATCTTAGATTTAAGCTCTATACTTATTGCTTAGATTGTATCTACAAGTTGTTTGCACATGTCTATGTCCGGAACCCGAGGCCCCAAAGTGACAGAAATTGGGACAACCGGAGGGGAAGGCGTAGGTGTGAGGATCACATGTTTTCACCAAGTGTTAATGCTTTGCTCCGGTGCTCTATTAAAAGGAGTACCTTAATTTCCAGTAGATTCCCTAGAGGCCCGGCTGCCACCGGCTGGTAGGACAAAAGATGTTGTACAAGTTTCTCATTGCGAGCACGTATGACTATATATGGAAAACATGCCTACATGATTAATAATCTTGATGTTCTGTCTTAATGCTATTTCAATACTATCAATTGCCCAATTATAATTTGTTCACCCAACACTTGTTATTGGAGAGTTACCACTAGTGTAGATAGCTGGGAACCCCGGTCCATCTCGCATCATCATATACTCGTTCTACATGTCATTGGAAGTAGTATCAACTATTTTCTGGTGCCATTGCTCTCATATTACTTACTGCTGTGTTACTGTTACTACTGCTCTCATATTACTGTTGCTTTCACATCACCCCTGTTACTAGTGCTTTTCCAGGTGCAGCTGAATTGACAACTCAGTTGTTAAGGCTTATAAGTATTCTTTACCTCCCTTGTGTCGAATCAATAAATTTGGGTTTTACTTCCCTCGAAGACTGTTGCGATCCCCTATACTTGTGGGTCATCACCGGAACAGAGACTTCTATCCCCCGAACTTGGCTTCGCGATGGCGGCGGCTACGTAACTTTTCGTGGAGGAAGACCGATTCCCCTAGGGTTTTTATTTCTTGGAGAATATATAGGCGGAAGGGCAGCCTCGGAGGGGTCCCGAGGGGCCCACCCCATAGGGCGGCGCGCCAGGAGGTGGGGCCGCGTGATACCTCCAATTTGCATCACTATTTTGTATCATAATTTGCTGTTATTCATTGATATATTTCATATTGGGACACAATACTTATGTTATTTCATCTATTTTGCATGTTTCATCATTATTGGAGGATCAAGCACCGGAGCCAGGATTCTGCTGGAAAAAGCACCGTCAGAACGCAATATTTCGGAAGATCAACTGTGGAAGGAAATTACACGTAAATTCCTATTTTTCCGGATGACGAAGGAAGCCGAAGGGGAGCCAGCTGGACCCAAGGTGGGCCTGCACACCGGCGCGCCCATGGCCCGGCTGCGCCACCATGTTGTGTGGGGGCCCCACAGCCCCTCTCGCCTCCTTTTCTTCGCGTACTCCTTCGTCCCGAAAACCTAAGCCACGAGGGTACCTCACGAAGAGTTACAGCCGCCTCGCGGGCGGAGAACACCAGAGAGAAAAGAGCTCTCCGGCGGGCAGGAATCCGGGAAATTCCTCCCGAGGGGGAAATCGACGCCATCGCCATCGTCATCGAGCTGGACATCATCTCCATCATCATCATCATCATCTCCACCATCTACACCGCCATCACCACCGCTGCACCTCGTCACCGCTGTAACAATTTGGGTTGGATCTTGATTGTTTGATAGGGGAAACTCTCCCGGTGTTAATCTCTACTTGTTATTGATGCTATTGAGTGAAACCATAGAACCAAGGTTTATGTTCAGATTGTTATTCATCACCATATCACCTCTGATTGTATTCCATATGATGTCTCGTGAGTAGTTCGTTTAGTTCTTGAGGACATGGGTGAAGTCTAAATGTTAGTAGTGAATTATGGTTGAGTAATATTCAATGTTATGATATTTAAGTTGTGGTGTCATTCTTCTAGTGGTGTCGTGTGAACGTCGACTACACGATACTTCACCATTTATGGGCCTAGGGGAGTGCATCTTGTATTCGGTTGCTAATTGCGGGGTTGCCGGAGTGACAGAAACCTGAGCCCCCGTTAGTATATCGATGCAAGAGGGATCGCAGGATCTCAGAGTTTAAGGCTGTGGTTAGATTTATCTTAATTACTTTCTTGTAGTTGCGGATGCTTGCAAGGGGTATAATCACAAGTATGTATTAGTCCTAGAAAGGGCGGTGCATTAGCATAGGTTCACCCACACAACACTTATCAAAACAATGAAGATTAATTAGCTACATGAAGCGAAAGCACTAGACTAAAATCCCCGTGTGTCCTCAAGAACGTTTGGTCATTATAAGTAAACAAACCGGCTTGTCCTTTGTGCTAAAAAGGATTGGGCCACTCGCTGCAATTATTTCTCTCGCATTTTACTTACTCGTACTTTATTCATCTGTTACATCAAAACCCCTTGAATACTTGTCTGTGAGCATTTACAGTGAATCCTTCATCGAAACTACTTGTCAACACCTTCTGCTCCTCGTTGGGATCGACATTCTTACTTATCGAAGATACTACGATACACCCCTATACTTGTGGGTCATCAAGACTATTTTCTGGCGCCGTTGCCGGGAGTGAAGCGCTATTGGTAAGTGGAATTGGTAAGGAAAACCTTTACTGTTTGTGCTGATTTTATTTCTGCCTGCTGCTATAAGTCATTATGGAGAGATCTTCTCTTCAATTTCTATTTGGGAAATCTACTACTACTGCAACGGTAGTGGATGAAGCGCCAGGTGAGGAAGTGATACCATATAAAATACCTATGAAAATT
This sequence comes from Lolium multiflorum, assembly GCA_030979885.1. NCBI lineage: Eukaryota > Viridiplantae > Streptophyta > Magnoliopsida > Poales > Poaceae > Lolium > Lolium multiflorum. The sequence continues at coordinate 35,167,683 of CM061752.1, forward strand.
ATTGAACGTGTTATGGATAACCGCTATGAAGGGGATGGAACTGTCCATCCTGGTGATCATTTACTGTTTTTGCATGAATTATGCGGGTTATTCAAATGTGCAGGTATTGCTATGAATGAAGTTAGAAAGAAACTATTCACTATATCGCTGTCTGGTAAAGCGGCGCACTGGTATAAATTGCTGAAGAATGGTGATTCTCTTGATTGGGAGGACATTGTGCCTTTATTTTATTCTAAGTTCTATCCTCCAAGTGAAATCCACAAGATCGGAATCGCATATATAATTTCTGGCCTCATGATGGAGAAAGTATTGCCCAAGCTTGGGGAGATTGAAGTCTTTAATGCTCAAATGCCCCATTCATGAGCTTCCTGGTAATGTTATTATTGATAATTTCTATGCAAGACTTTCTTTTCAAGACAAGACCTTGCTGGATACTTCTTGTTCTGGATCATTTACACGCAACAAAGAAGAGTTTAAAAGGGACCTTCTTGATCGGATCCAAGAAAATACTGAAGGATGGGAGAACGACAAAGATAGAGAATCAGGTATAATTTATGATTATAAATGCATTGAAGCTTTTATGGATACTGATAAATTTCGTAATATGAGTGCTACATATGGTCTTGATTCTCAAGTTGCTGCAAATCTTTATAAAGCTTTTGCCTCTCATTATGAATTGCCTAAGAAGAATTTTGATAAGTATCATGAACCGTATAAAGATAAAATTGATTCATCTATAAACAAATGTGTAGTGATTGAAACTGTTGATCATGTTATTCCTGAAGCTTATATTGAAAAAACTCCTTTCCCTGCTAAAATGAAGGAGTACTCTGTTATATCTAGTGCGGTTCATAAAAGTGAAAAGAAACCTATAGAACCCGAAGAACAAATTAAAATTGAACCTGCTGTTGCAATAGTTAAAGATCTTGTGACTGAAAATGTGGAGGATGGTCATATTATTTTCTGTGAAGATGCTTCTAATATTGTTTCACATCCTAATAAACCCAAACAAGTTAGTGTTCCTATGTTATCTGTTAAAATTGGTGATCATTGCTATTATGGTTTATGTGATATTGGTGCAAGTGTTAGTGCTATTCCTTATGAGCTTTACACGGAGATTATGCACGAAATTGATTCTTGTGAACTTGAAGATATTGATGTGGTTATTCAGCTGGCTAATAGAGAAACTATTTCTCCAATTGGTATTGTTCGAGATGTGGAAGTTCTATGTGGTAAGATTAAATATCCTGCTGACTTTTTGGTACTTGGTTCTGCTGCTAGTGATCATTGTCCTATCATTTTTGGTAGACCTTTTCTAAATACTTGTGGAGCTATTATAGATTGCAAGAAAGAGAAAATTTTGACTAAATTTGCTGGTGAATCTTATGAGTTTAACTTCTCTAAATTTACCAAAACTCCTTATAAAGCTGATTTGCCTAGTGATGATTTTAAAATGGAGCAGTGTGCATCTATTGTTCTTGTTCCTAATAATCCTTTGCAGCAACATTTGGAGAATAGCGAAAGTGAAGCTTTTAGGAAAGAAAGAGATGAGCTTGAGGAAATTTTTCTTCGCCAACCTATTCTCAAGCATGATTTACCGGTGGAAGATTTGGGTACAACACCGCCACCAAAGGAAGATCCTGTTTTTGATTTAAAGCCTTTACCTGATAATCTTAAATATGCTCATATTGATGATAAGAAAATATATCATGTTATTATTAGTTCTAAGCTTTCAGAGATTGAGGAAGAAAGGTTATTGGAAATATTGAAGAAACATCGAGGAGCTATTGGCTATACTCTTGATGATTTGAAAGGGATTTCTCCTTCTATTTGCCAACATGCTATTAATATGGAAGATGATGCAAAGCCTGTTGTTGAACATCAGCGTCGTCTAATTCCGAAGATGAAAGAGGTGGTAAGGAATGAGGTATTAAAACTTCTTGAAGCTGGTATTATATATCCTATTGCTGATAGTAGATGGGTTAGTCCTGTGCATTGTGTTCCTAAGAAAGGAGGAATGACTGTTGTGCCTAATGATAATGATGAGCTCATCCCTCAAAGAGTAGTTGTAGGGTATAGAATGTGCATTGATTTTCAAAAAGTTAATAAAGTTACTAAGAAAGATCATTACCCTTTACCATTTATTGATCAAATGCTAGAAAGGTTGTCTAAAAATACTCACTTTTGTTTTCTTGATGGTTATTCTGGGTTTTCACAAATTGCTGTTAAAGCTAAAGATCAAGAGAAAACCACGTTCACTTGTCCTTATGGAACTTATGCTTATAGGCGTATGCCTTTTGGTTTATGTAATGCTCCTGCTACTTTTCAAAGATGCATGTCTGCTATTTTTCATGGTTTTTGCGAAAGTATTGTAGAGGTGTTCATGGATGATTTTTCTGTCTATGGGAATTCTTTTGATAATTGCTTGCGAAACCTCGATAAAGTTTTGCAGAGATGTGAAGAAACTAACCTTGTTCTTAATTGGGAGAAATGCCACTTTATGGTTAATGAAGGAATTGTATTGGGACATAAAATTTCCGAGAGAGGTATTGAAGTTGATAGAGCTAAAGTTGAAGCAATTGAGAAGATGCCCTATCCGAGGGATGTTAAAGGTATTCGTAGTGTTCTTGGTCATGCTGGGTTTTATAGGAGATTTATTAAAGATTTCTCTAAAATTTCAAAGCCTCTTACTAATCTTCTTCAAAAAGATGTACCTTTTGTTTTTGATGATGATTGTAAGGAAGCTTTTGAAACTCTAAAGAAAGCCTTAACAACTGCTCCTGTAGTTGAACCTCCTGATTGGAATTTGCCTTTTGAAATTATGTGTGATGCTAGTGATTTTGCTGTAGGCGCTGTTCTTGGACAGCGAGTAGATAAAAAATTAAATGTTATTCATTATGCTAGTAAGACTCTTGATGCTGCTCAAAGAAATTATGCTACAACTGAAAAGGAATTGTTAGCTGTAGTCTTTGCTTGTGACAAGTTTAGACCCTATATTGTTGATTCAAAAGTCACGATTCATACTGATCATGCTGCAATTAGATACCTTATGACAAAGAAAGATGCTAAGCCAAGGCTTATTAGATGGGTACTTATTTTGCAAGAATTTGATTTACATATTATAGATAGGAAAGGTGCTGATAATCCTGTTGCTGATAATTTGTCTAGATTGGAAAATATTGCTTATGATCCTGTTCCTGTTAATGATAGTTTTCCAAATGAACAATTGGCTGTAATAAAGGTGAGCTCACGAGAGAGCCCTTGGTATGCTGATTATGCTAACTTTATTGTTTCGAAGTATTTGCCTCCAACCTTTTCAGCTCAGCAAAGGAGGAAATTCTTTTATGACTTGAGGCATTATTTTTGGGATGACCCACACTTATATAAAGAAGGAGTAGATGGTATTATGCGAAGATGTGTTCCTGAATATGAACAACAGGAGATATTGAATAAATGTCATGGTAGTGTTTATGGAGGACATCACGCTGGAGATAGAACCGCACAAAAGGTTCTACAATCAGGTTTTTATTGGCCAACACTTTTCAAAGATGCAAGGAAGTTTATCTTATCTTGTGATGAATGTCAAAGAGTTGGTAATATCTCTAGACACAATGAAATGCCTATGAATTATACTCTTGTTATTGAACCATTCGATTGTTGGGGATTCGACTTCATGGGTCCTTTCCCTTCTTCAGAAGGTAACACTCATATACTTGTCGCTGTTGATTATGTTACCAAATGGGTAGAAGCTATACCCACAAAAAGTGCTGATGGTGAGACTTCTTTAAAAATGCTTTTAGATATTATTTTTCCTAGATTTGGAGTACCTAGATATATTATGACTGATGGAGGTTCTCATTTTATTCATGGAGGTTTTAGAAAAACTCTTGCTAAGTATGGTATTAATCATAGAATTGCTTCCGCTTATCACCCTCAAACTAGTGGTCAAGTAGAATTATCAAATAGAGAGATTAAATCTATTTTGGGAAAGACTGTTAATAAATCTAGAAAGAATTGGGCTAGCAAATTGAAGGAAGCACTATGGGCTTATAGAACTGCTTATAAAAATCCCATGGGTATGTCACCGTATAAAATGGTTTATGGAAAAGCTTGTCATTTACCTTTAGAACTAGAGCACAAAGCTTATTGGGCTGTTAGAGAATTAAATAAAGATCCTAAACTAGCTGGTAATAAGAGGTTGCTGCAATTAAGTTCTCTAGATGAATGGAGAAGTGAAGCTTATGAAAATGCTAAACTCTTTAAAGAAAAAGTTAAGAAGTGGCATGATAGAAGAATTATTAAAAGAGAGTTTAATATTGGGGATAAAGTCCTATTGTATCGGTCTCGTCTCAGATTCTTTGCAGGGAAATTACTCTCGAAATGGGAAGGACCATATGTTGTTGAGGAGGTGTATCGTTCAGGAGCAATTAAAATTAGCTCTCTCCAAGGCAATGCCACGCAAGTGGTGAATGGACAAAGACTCAAGCATTATATCTCGGGTGATTCTTATAATGTTGATGTTGATATTATTCAAGTGGAAACACCGGAGGCTTTCATCAAAGGACAAATTGACAATCCGCCAGAACTCGACTTTGAATAGGTAACAGTACAGGTAATAAAAAGTCCGCGATTTACTTTCCGAACAATATTTCTGCTGTTTTTGGAAAATATGAAAAATTACGGGATCGAAACGGAGTGGAGGAGACGCACGAGGGCGTGCCCCCATAGGCGGCGCGGGCCCCCTGGCCGCGCCGACCTATGAGGACACCGCCTCGTTGTCCCTTTTCCACTCGTTTTCGGCCTGGAACCTTCCTTTTATCGTAAAAATATTTGCTATATAATCCCCCGGACCCCTGGAGGTCCGTATATCGTTTTCTCGTCGTGTTTTGTTTCGAGCTGTTTTCTGCCAGATTTGTTTTGATCTAGAAGCGCCATGGTCTCCAACAACAAGGACAAGGGACCTTTGGAGGAAGATATTCAAGACCCGGAACTGAAGGAAGAAGTCGCGAGTGAGGATGAGGAAGAAGTGGAGGAGGTTCCGCGAGTACACCAGCGTGCCACCATTGCAAGCATTGGCGTGATATCAAATCCATCCAACACCAAGAGGAGTGCACGAATCGCTACCGGAGGAGCGGTTCCACGTCATTACTTGGCTCCAAGGACATCTTCTCCGGGCAATTACCGCCCTTTCCGCAACCTAATCTACGATCGTCAAACTGAAAAGACCCCCAAGGTAGTGTTGCCAAGTGGTTGGGATATAGATCGTTCTAACATTGCAGGAGAGATGAAATCTGAAGCTGAAGGATGGGGAAACAACTCTAGGAGTTGGGACTCACCACCTGACATGATTATGAGCCGCGTTGAGCACAACTCAGAGCTGATTCGCAACCTCACCTATGAGATTGAAGATTTAAAGGAGCTTGTTAAGAAGCTTGTCGAGAAGAATCCATCACCATCACCACCGAAGGAGTAATTCATCATCGGTATTGGCATCCCCTTGGTTTGTTCCAAGCTTGGGGGAGTGCCGCGGTATCACATTATCACTACCTTTATCTTTTATTATCAAGTAGTGTCATATCATGAGTAGGGAAGTTATCATATGGAATAGTATGCAATGTGGAAGTATCTCTCTTAGTTGGTTATCTATGTATCCGTTGGTGTGAGTTATCGTTATGGAATATTAATGAGAAGTCTTATCATTTACTTTTTGCACACCTTATTTTAGTTTGCAATCTCCATTATATGATTACTCTTGACATGAGTATTGATATCACTTTGGGAGCATCAAGTAAATCTATTTGGTTTTGGCAAACTTAGCATTGGTCAATAGCAACAACACCCTGATGTTTAAATAGAAGAGAGAAATACACTTAGATATATTACTCTATTATCTCTATGCTAATGAGTTTAGTATTCTGAAGTTAAAATTGCTTGTGCTTATGAGAAAGATGCATGATTGTTTCTATCATATGTATATTTGTTTGTTTCCTTCAACCTTTATGCTTGCTATCAAACCTTGCTAGCCAAAGACCTGTATTGAGAGGGAATGCTTCTCATACATCCATAACCTTAGACCAAACCCATGCCAATTGTGTCCACCATACCTACCTACTACATGGTATTTTCTGCCATTCCAAGTAAATACTTCATGTGCTACCTTTAAATAATTCAAACTATACTACTCCTTATTTGTGTCAATGTTTTATAGCTCATGAGGAAGTATGTGGTGTTTTATCTTTCAATCTTGTTGGGCGGACTTTCACCAATGGACTAGTGGCACATCCGCTTATCCAATAATTTTGCAATAAGAGCTGGCAACGGGGTTCCCAGCCCCAATTAATAACTTTCATTAATAATTCTCTTCACATGTTTTGCCCCGATTTATCAGTAAGCAACTTAATTTTGCAATAGACACTCCTCCATGGTATGTGAATGTTGGAAGGCACCCGAGGATTCGGTTAGCCATGGATTGAGAAAGCCAAGGTTGGGGGGAGTGTCATCCTTAATAAAACTAAAATACATGTGTAAACAAAAGAGAAGGGGGATGATCTACCTTGCTGGTAGAGATGCCGTCCCTCATGGGAGCCGCTCTTGGAAGGTTCGTTTGGCAAGGGGGTTAGAGTGCCCGCTACCATTCGTTGACAACAACAAACACCGCTCAAAATCTTACTTTTATGCTCTTTATATGATTTCAAAACTTGAAAAGCTCTAGCACATGATTTAATCCCTGCTTCCCTCTGCGAAGGGCCTATCTTTTACTTTTATGTTGAGTCAGTAAACCTATTTCCCTCTATCTGTTATCACCTGATTTTGGCCAAATCAGGAGACGGGCCGTAAGTGAAGATGGGCTTGAAGGACGTACACGTGAAGCATCTTCGAAGCGGCCTTGCGCTGAGAGTTTGGGCTAAGTTGCCCGTGTATCTGTAAATTATTAGATTGCATTGTAATTTAGATTAAAGAGATAGAGTCCGGCCCGTGCACGGTTAGGTGCACGCCTCAATTAGAAAGTCCCTTGGACTATAAATATGTATCTAGGGTTATCGGAAAAAGAGGACAATCATCGTTCAAACAAACACAAAATACGGCGCATCGCCACCCCTTCTCTTCGAGGGTTTCTCCCGGGTAAGCACCATGCTGCCTAGATCGCATCTAGCGATCTAGGCAGCGTAAGTTTATTCGTTATCCTTGTACTGCTCGTGCTGAAGCCTTGTTGATGGCGAGCGGTACTATTTATCCTTAGGTGTTTAGGGGCTTGCATTGGTGCTTTCACGTGCATATCTGCGTGGCAATGCCGTCCCTAGACACCTTGCTGCCCTTACGTCGATCTAGACGTAAGGGCAGCATCTTGCTTGATCATGCTTAGTAGATCCGATCCGTTATAGTTGCTCCCTGCATCTGCAGGGATTAGTTTAATATCTGCATAGTTAGGCCTTATGCTGGGGTCGGAGGATCCGGTGGTGCGTTAGATGCTGTTTACCGTCCCTGCGAGGGATGTTCCGGGGATCAACGTTATGTTGGTTTTTAGGCCTCTCGTAGGGGTAGTTTGCATCGTCTCTCGTAGCTGCTAGGCCCGATCGCACGTAGGACGTTCCGATTATGCGGTGAAAACCCTAAACTGTCGTGGATCGTTTTAGCTTTGTCCTGATCAAGCAGGATCCCCATGCCATTGCTAATCCATCAAGGACCATGGGGCGATCGGCTCTTTGAGCCGATCCACAGGGAAACCTGAGAGCCGATAAGGCTCGTATTTAATGTGCACGTGTCTACCATGCAGGAACAATCGAAGCACTAACACCTTCCTGACCAGGTCTAGGTCAGGTGGCACGCCCAGCAACCGCCAGGACGCGCGCCAGAAGATTTGCGGGACGACGCGAGGTGCCAGGGATCCACTAAGCGGCCCTGGGAGCTTCTCGGCTCTTCGTGTTGCTTAACCAAAGTCGGGGGGTTTTGGAGGGTAACACATTCTGGCACGCCCGGTGGGACACTTCTTCAACATCTACGTCAACATCGGCATCCGAGATGGCAGAGGAACAGATCACGTACGAGGAACTCCCTCCGGATCACAAGAAAAAGTACGACGAGTTGAAAGCCATCTGTGAAGCCGAACTCATCGGCTCCTTTGAGAAGACCCGGTCGCACGGCGTCAGATTCAAAGGATTCACGCCACAAGGCGTCCTTGAAGGGGTGGATCTGTCTCTCCCTTCACAGGAACGTACCCAAGCCCTGCGTCAGGAGATCAACTATGTGGTGGCCCATTCACTGCATCGGCACTCTGAGAGCCTGGTGAACACTTTGGAGCGCGTTGCGCTCCGGGTGGTGCAAGAGATCATGGAGCGTCGTTACTCCCCTTCAGGACCTGTTCTAGGGACTCACCAGGGAGAGATGCAACTCCACACCAGGCCGCCTCTGCCGTACACAATGGCGGCTCCACAGCAACAAGGCTCACCGGCATACGTCGTCTACAAGGATGGGGGTGACCCGGGCGACTACCAGTTCTTACCTGACCCGCCCAAGGAAATCCCACACGGATACGTGTGTGCGTATGTGCCGGACTGCAACAACTGGACGCAGGCGATCCAGGCTCCACCAGGAGGGATTGCCGGAGCAGGAGCAATTGTTCCGGCAGGAAGGACAACTGCAGCAGCGGGGAGTCTAGGAGCAGAAGCTGAGAAACAAGCGTGGCTAGCCAAGTACGCCACTGCACCAGTCCAGAAAGCTCAGCTGCTACTACCTCCACCGCAGATCAGATCAGCGCAGTCCTGAGAGATCAATTCGGCATCTTGCCGAAGAAGAAGATAATCGGCTATTCCAAGCCGTATCCCAATGAGTTCGACCTGATCCCACTACCGCCTAAGTACCGGCTTCCGGACTTCAACAAATTCAGTGGGTCAGAAGGGTCGAGCTCCATCGAGCACGTGAGCCGATACCTGGCCCAGCTGGGCATGGCTTCGGCATCGGATCAGTTACGGGTGAGGTGCTTCTCGCAATCCCTCACCGGTCCAGCTTTTGGGTGGTACACCTCTTTGCAGCCAAATTCAGTGCAATCATGGAAGCAGCTGGAGGAACTGTTCCACACCCAATACCATTCAGAAACTACTGAAGCTGGTATTGCCGAACTAGCACAGGTTCGGCAAAAGCGAGGGAGACAGTGGCTGAGTACATTCGTTTCAGAACTGTCAAGAACCGATGCTATTCGGTTCATATAACTGAGAAAGAGGCAGTCGAGCTGGCCGTGGCAGGCCTGGCAGCGTCGTTCAAGGATCTGACGTTCCAAGTTGAGTACAACTCGCTGACGCACCTGGTCAATAGACTGACCTTATATGAGCAGCGCCATCCAGAACTGTACCAAGACAAGTTCAAGCGCGCGATCAGCCTGGTCAATGCCGATGAAGATGAAGATTCTACGGAAGATCAGGAAGTTGCAGTGGCCGACTCGGACGCCAGGCCTATGTCCTGCCAATGGGTGATTCCACCAGGGCCTCCAAGAGGGTTGGACTTTGACGTGACCAAAACCGAACAGATCTTCGATCTGTTACTGAAAGAGAAACAGTTGAAGCTACCCGAAGGCCACAAGATCCCTACGGCACAAGAGATGAACAAGAGGCCATACTGCAAGTGGCATCATACGTTCACGCACACCACCAGCGACTGCAAAGTACTGCGCGCACAAATTCAGATGGCGATAGAAGGCCGATTAACTTTCGGACAGTTTGCCATGAAGGTAGACAGGCGTCCGTTTCCAGACGTCAACATGGTGGACCTAAGCCACTCCATAAGAGAACCAGGGTTCTCTTTCGATGTCAATATGGCAGGGTTCGTGATTCGCCATGGCGCGGACAAAGCAGAGAGCAGCCATTCTCGTGGCAAGGATAAAGAGGAGGCCGTTCCACGCGACCGGCCCCAAGACGACGATAGACGGTACCTGACCGAGGAGGAGGTGAGAAGCATACGGTATCAGCGCCCATTATCCGTGCATCTCCTCAACAAATATGAGCAGCAGTACGACCGACGTCGACGCTACGACGAAGACGATGAAAGATATCGTCGGTCTGATGCGGAGACAGGAGGTATCGTCAGAACAGCGGCAACAACGACGGGTACGAACGTCGCGCCAGCGGGAGGTCAAGGGAGCAAGACAACGTGGACAGGCACTGGGACTGTCCCTTCTTCAAACATTGCTGGGACTCAGGAATGAGCCGATTGCCAACAATCGAGAACTGCCCAGAATGCAAACAGCAAGGAAGAAGGGGGGCAAGCGAAGTTTCAGTGTTCAAACGTCTAGGACCTCTCCCACCTCAGAGTAAACGAGCTGAGTCATCTCAAGAAGAAGACTTCGAGGAGTCAGATGGAGAAGAAGATAGGTATCACCGACCAAGGTGGTGCCCTGATGGACTCAGCCATTCTCAGAAGCGTAGGGCGGCTGCGAAACCTGGAAGAAGCCGAGGCACAGTACCTGTACACGTTGAGAAGAGCGCGGCCCGATCTGGCCGCGAAAATCCAGCAAATAGTGGAGACGAAGGCGCGCCCGCCAAAGAAAGTATGGCGCCCCAAACAGGCGAAAGCCGATGCACAGGCATCGGCTGATGCCGATGCAGACGCATCGGCAGACACAAACATGGTATCCGTGGGCTGGACAGAGTAGCACGTCCAATACATTGGACATACGTGGCAAGGCCGATCCCTGCGATCGGCCCTCAAAAAATGAAAAATAAAGGATCTTATCTCCAACATGCCACGTAGCTACAGTGGAAATCCAAGAAGTTGCAAACCATCGTCAAGCATTGCAACAAAGAAGGAGGCCGATTCCGGTAATCGGCCGAAACTATCCTCAACATTCTTTTGTCTGTGTTCAGCATTGATCCAACAGATGCCTGAAGAGCCGATGCCATCAATTACTTGACAGAATCGGCTCGGGGGGCACATAGATGGATGAGATACGAGGATACGGAGCTGGGAACGGATGTCAAATTTCCAGCAGAGTAGCTCAAGTATGAGGGCCGATACGTAAGCAAGTCGGCCGCAAAAAATCGAAAATACAGAAATTTTTGAGCACAGTCGATGCATAGGCATCGACTTAAGGATTCAAAGCCGATGCGCGACCATCGACTCAAGGGATACGACTGTCACCAGCAGAAGCCTCACGGAGCAGTCACCAAGGCAACTTGAGCAGACATCGTCACCAGAAATCGCATTGGTCCGTTTGAGGTGATGAGGTAGCACAAGAAGGGAGCTGCTGATCCTTCTAGAGCCGTCCTAGTACACTGTCTCCTTGGGCGTGAGCTTCCCTGCCAAGTTTTGATGAAGAGGTGGAATGACTGGGGCAGCTCACCTTGAAGGTTCCTCATTAGAACGGCTGATTTGGTTGAGATGCTGATAGTGGCCCGATGCGGCTGGTGCACCTTCATTCTTGCCTTGACCGAGGCTCGGGGGCAGCTAGCCCTGAAAATTCCTCATTCTGAAGAGCCAGTGGTGTTGAAATTGGCTATCTCTGCGCCATAACCATGCTGAACAGGAGAGCTCTTGCAGAGTAAAACCACCAGGGTTGACAGGAGGATAGTCGATGAAGAAGGGGGCATCATCAATGGGGAGAGCATCTACGTCCTGGGAGCTGCATCAGCCTGCCAAAGATGATGAGCCAATATGATCGGCGAGACGCAGGACTTGAACGGAAGAAGCTCGGGGGGCAGTTGGCCCTGAAGGATCCTTCGCTATAGGAAGCCGATTTTTTCGGAATCGGCTGGCCCTGCATCACAGCTTGTCTGAGGAACGGTGCTGATGTCGCCAAAAATATCAGTTTCCACATACAAGTCAATTGAGTGACACGCACAGGGCTCTATTGTAGGCACCTGCCCGGAACCAGATGGCCAGCCCGCTGGGTTGGCTGGTAAGAGTCATGATCTTGTTTGAGGTCTCATGGGGCAAAGCCGACGCTTGGCCGTCGACTCAAGGGATACGGTGGTTACAAGCAGAGGTCTTATGGAGCAGCCATCACCAAATCGGCAGTGTTTGCGCAAGCCTGCGGATCAGGTTAGGGTCATGAGAACAACCGATGATCATCCGATGATCTCCTAGAGCCGAACCATTCGCACCAGAAGCTGCATCAGTTTGCCCAAGATGATGAACCAATCAAAACAGCAAGGTGCATGAATGGAGCTGGGAGGGGCTGAAAGGCCACTACATTGAGGTTCCTTGATTCAAGGGAGCTGCTGACCTTTCCAAAATCTGCCAGGTGCTGGCTCCTTGAGCGTAAGCGTTCTCGCCTTGTTTTTAAGCTGGAGCAGCTCGGGGGGCAGCTGACTCTGAAACATCGATGATCTGGAGAGCCGATTTTGTGGAGTTCAGCTAACACAGCGCTACAGTTGGGAAGCCGATGGTGGCTCAATCGGCTGGTCTGCTTTTATCCTCGCCTGGACTAAGGCTCGGGGGGCAGCTCGCCCTTAAGGTTCCTTGTTCTATGGAGCCGATTTGGTTGAAATCGGCTTGCTCTGCATCACAACTCGTCGAGAGAGGGTGAATTATTGCAGAAGGGAATGGCTGGAGGTAATGGGAGGAAGCAACGATCGCTGACGGGCTCTGGACCGGATGTGACTACAAAGAAATGAAGCATTACAAGGACAGTTGTGGGCGAATACCGCCTGTTCCGCAAAAGTATTAGCTTCAGTATCGGAGTTGTTCTAAGGATGGTCCTAAGACCTCTAGAAGGAAAAGAGGATCCGGAAGACGAGGATGCCGCTAAAGTCCAACATTCCGTTCAGTTGAATCTGCATTTCCAGGATCTAGGATTTGCACGATTGTGGCTCGTCCGGGAGGTGGAGGTCCGGATGGATCTACCTCGAATTTGCCATGAGAGTCCGATGCATTGCCATCGGCTCCTTAAGCACCGACCAGATTGGCAGTCGGCAGGCTCAGTATGAAGGGCAATCGGCTAAATTACCATGAAGAAGGTCGACAAAATCGAGTTGGGGAAATTCTTCATTGATAAACTAGAGTTCTTACATAAAGAGCTGATTGCTCTCAAAAGGGGACCCTAGGGGCTACATTGCCCCGTCTACTACTGCTGGCCCTAAGCTAAGATCCTATCTAGGGCCGTTGCTGCCCTCGTCGCGTCGCCATCATCGCCGTCGTCGGCGCTGCTCCCAGCCGGCTCATCGTCGCTGCTGTAGCGACCGCCGGCAGGACCTTCGTTGTCCTCATCTTCTTCTTCATCGTCGTCGTCGTCGCTGTCGAAATCGCTGAGATTGCCGGGCAGGGGCAGTGGCGCTTGGCCGGCGGCTCGTCGGAGGAGCTGTCATCTTCTTCCTCCTCCTCCTGCTCCTCCTCTTCGGAGGAGGGGGCCCCGTCCCAGGGAAGGTGGTCGTCGTCGCTTTCCTCCACCGCTTCCTCATTGGCGAGGAAGCGGAGGTCGCTCTCCCCGTCGGTCGGGACTGGTCGTCCTCTGACCAGGTAGAGAAGTCATGGCTTGGCTCGTCCCCGGCCTCGATGGCGCGGCGGATGTTGGCCGCATGGGCTTCATCCGGGTTCCACTCCGGCGTCGGCTCGCGGAAGGGGGAGGACTGCGCGGAAAGATCCGATGAAGAGGAAGACAGGGGGGCGCAGGAGGGTTTTTCTTTGGAAGTGCTAGTGCAAGGAGGATGAGGAAGAGCGCTACAGGAAGTGGCCGAATAAAAGGGGAAATATATGGTTAATGCCTAAGCAGTTCCCGAGGACGTGGTGCCAGAACCGTCAAGTCGTGCAGAGAAGGCGAGGAGGCAAGAGTCATGATGAAGAATACTGCGACGGTTCCGCTCTGCCACGACATGACCCCTCGAGGAAAAACAGATGGTTTTGATATTATCATTACCAAAACCAGGGGGCATGTGTTATCACCTGATTTTGGCCAAATCAGGAGACGGGCCGTAAGTGAAGATGGGCTTGAAGGACGTACACGTGAAGCATCTTCGAAGCGGCCTTGCGCTGAGAGTTTGGGCTAAGTTGCCCGTGTATCTGTAAATTATTAGATTGCATTGTAATTTAGATTAAAGAGATAGAGTCCGGCCCGTGCACGGTTAGGTGCACGCCTCAATTAGAAAGTCCCTTGGACTATAAATATGTATCTAGGGTTATCGGAAAAAGAGGACAATCATCGTTCAAACAAACACAAAATACGGCGCATCGCCACCCCTTCTCTTCGAGGGTTTCTCCCGGGTAAGCACCATGCTGCCTAGATCGCATCTAGCGATCTAGGCAGCGTAAGTTTATTCGTTATCCTTGTACTGCTCGTGCTGAAGCCTTGTTGATGGCGAGCGGTACTATTTATCCTTAGGTGTTTAGGGGCTTGCATTGGTGCTTTCACGTGCATATCTGCGTGGCAATGCCGTCCCTAGACACCTTGCTGCCCTTACGTCGATCTAGACGTAAGGGCAGCATCTTGCTTGATCATGCTTAGTAGATCCGATCCGTTATAGTTGCTCCCCCTGCGTATCTGCAGGGATTAGTTTATATATCGCATAGTTAGGCCTTATGTGGGGTCGGAGGATCCTGGTGCGTTAGATGCTGTTTACCGTCCCTGCGAGGGATGTTCCGGGGATCAACATTATGTTGGTTTTTAGGCCTCTCGTAGGGGTAGTTTGCATCGTCTTTCGTAGCTGCTAGGCCCGATCGCATGTAGGACGTTCTGATTATGCGGTGAAAACCCTAAACTGTCGTGGATCGTTTTAGCTTTGTCTGATCAAGCAGGATCCCCATGCCATTGCTAATCCATCAAGGACCATGGGGCGATCGGCTCTTTGAGCCGATCCACAGGGAAACCTGAGAGCCGATAAGGCTCGTATTTAATGTGCACGTGTCTATCATGCAGGAACAATCGAAGCACTAACACCTTCCTGACCAGGTCTAGGTCAGGTGGCACGTGCAACCGCCAGGACGCGCGCCAGAAGATTTGCGGGACGACGCGAGGTGCCAGGGATCCACTAAGCGGCCCTGGGAGCTTCCCGGCTCTTCGTGTTGCTTAACCAAAGCCCGTCGGGGGGTTTTGGAGGGTAACACTATCTCAAGCAAGCAATTGAGTTGTTGTGAACCAACCATTTATGCTATGATTCAGTTAATCATGTCTTTTATACTTTCTTGTTTAGTACAAATTTTATCTGAATGAATATGACTTTGAAGTTATCAATGATTATGAAGAGATTGTTATGATTGAATATGGAAGCCCAGCTATATAAATTCTAATATGAAAGCTTTGCTTAGAAGAGCAATCCGTTAGTAGTTCTCTGACCAAGAACAAAGTTTGCCATAACCATTTATGATTTCCTATGCACCTTTATTTGTGATCTCTCTTTACTTATTTCAAGTTGAGTTATATGAGGAAGTTGTTTACTAGAATGTCTTGTGTGAATGAATATGATGCTTCTTGTCCGTATTTTATTTATCGACTCTTCACTCCATAAACATGTGGTCTTGTTTATCGAGCTCAGTTTCGCTTGGGGACAAGCGAGGTCTAAGCTTGGGGGAGTTGATACGTCCAATTTGCATCACTATTTTGCATCATAATTTGCTGTTATTCATTGATATATTTCATATTGGGACACAATACTTATGTTATTTCATCTATTTTGCATGTTTCATCATTATTGGAGGATCAAGCACCGGAGCCAGGATTCTGCTGGAAAAAGCACCGTCAGAACGCAATATTTCGGAAGATCAACTGTGGAAAGGAAATTACACGTAAATTCCTATTTTTCCAGATGACGAAGGAAGCCAGAAGGGGGAGCCAGCTGGACCCAAGGTGGGCCCAGACAACGTGGCGGCGCGGCCCATGGCCTGGCCGCGCCACCATGTTGTGTGGGGGCCCCACAGCCCCTCTCGCCTCCTTTTCTTCGCGTACTCCTTCGTCCCGAAAACCTAAGCCACAGAGGGTACCTCACGAAGAGTTACAGCCGCCTCTGCGGGGCGGAGAACACCAGAGAGAAAGAGCTCTCCGGCGGGCAGGAATCCGGGGAAATTCCCTCCCGGAGGGGGAAATCGACGCCATCGCCATCGTCATCGAGCTGGACATCATCTCCATCATCATCATCATCATCATCTCCACCATCTACACCGCCATCACCACCGCTGCACCTCGTCACCGCTGTAACAATTTGGGTTGGATCTTGATTGTTTGATAGGGGAAACTCTCCCGGTGTTAATCTCTACTTGTTATTGATGCTATTGAGTGAAACCATAGAACCAAGGTTTATGTTCAGATTGTTATTCATCACCATATCACCTCTGATTGTATTCCATATGATGTCTCGTGAGTAGTTCGTTTAGTTCTTGAGGACATGGGTGAAGTCTAAATGTTAGTAGTGAATTATGGTTGAGTAATATTCAATGTTATGATATTTAAGTTGTGGTGTCATTCTTCTAGTGGTGTCGTGTGAACGTCGACTACACGATACTTCACCATTTATGGGCCTAGGGGAGTGCATCTTGTATTCGGTTGCTAATTGCGGGGTTGCCGGAGTGACAGAAACCTGAGCCCCGTTAGTATATCGATGCAAGAGGGATCGCAGGATCTCAGAGTTTAAGGCTGTGGTTAGATTTATCTTAATTACTTTCT
The DNA here is from genome assembly GCA_030979885.1 of Lolium multiflorum. Classification (NCBI taxonomy): domain Eukaryota; kingdom Viridiplantae; phylum Streptophyta; class Magnoliopsida; order Poales; family Poaceae; genus Lolium; species Lolium multiflorum. The sequence continues at coordinate 35,184,259 of CM061752.1, forward strand.
TGTAGTTGCGGATGCTTGCAAGGGGTATAATCACAAGTATGTATTAGTCCTAGAAAGGGCGGTGCATTAGCATAGGTTCACCCACACAACACTTATCAAAACAATGAAGATTAATTAGCTACATGAAGCGAAAGCACTAGACTAAAATCCCCGTGTGTCCTCAAGAACGTTTGGTCATTATAAGTAAACAAACCGGCTTGTCCTTTGTGCTAAAAAGGATTGGGCCACTCGCTGCAATTATTTCTCTCGCATTTTACTTACTCGTACTTTATTCATCTGTTACATCAAAACCCCTTGAATACTTGTCTGTGAGCATTTACAGTGAATCCTTCATCGAAACTACTTGTCAACACCTTCTGCTCCTCGTTGGGATCGACATTCTTACTTATCGAAGATACTACGATACACCCCTATACTTGTGGGTCATCACCGCCCCCCTATGGTGTGGCCGCCTCGTGGCCCCCCTTCGTCTCTCCTTCGGTGTTCTGGAAGACTCCGTGGAAAATAAGGCCGTGGGCTTTTGTTTCGTCCAATTCCGAGAATATTTGTAAACTAACTTTTCTGAAATTAAAAACAGCAGAAAACAGGAACTGGCACTTCGGCATCTTGTTAATAGGTTAGTTCCAGAAAATGCATAAAAATGATATAAAGTATGAACAAAACATGTAGGTATTGTCACAAAACTAGCATGGAACATCAGAAATTATAGATACATTGGAGACGTATCAAGCATCCCCAAGCTTAGTTCCTACTCGCCCTCGAGTAGGTAAACGATAAAAAGAATAATTTCTGAAGTGACATGCTACCAACATAATCTTGATCAATACTATTGTAAAGCATATGAGATGAATGAAGTGACTCAAAGCAATGATCTATAGTTTGCTAACAAAAGATGATGACTAAACAACTGAATCATATAGCAAAACTTTTCATGAATAGTACTTTTAAAGACAAGCATCAAAAAGTCTTGCATAAGAGTTAACTCATAAAGCAATAGATTCTTAATAAGAGGTTTTGAAGCAACACAAAGGAAAATTTAAGTTTCAGCAGTTGCTTTCAACTTTCAACATGCATATCTCAGGGATAATTGTCAACACAAAGTAATAGGATGAGTGCAATAAGTAAGCATGTAGGAATCAATGCACACAGTTGACACAAGTGTTTGCTTCTAAGATAGAAAGAAGTAGGTAAACTGACTCAACATAAAGTAAAAGAAAGGCCCTTCGCAGAGGGAAGCAGGGATTACTCATGTGCTAGAGCTTTTTATTTTGAAAACATGGAAACAATTGTGTCAACGGTAGTAATAATTCATATGGGTTATGCATAAAACTTCCTATAAGTTGCAAGCCTCATGCATCGAATACTAATAGTGCCCGCACCTTGTCCTAATTAGCTCGGATTTCCATGGATTATCATCGCATTGCATATGTTTCAACCAAGTGTCACAAAGGGGTACCTCTATGCCACCTGTACAAAGGTCCAAGGAGATAAATCGCATTTGATTTCTCGATTTTGATAGATCTCAACTTGAGGACATCCATACCGGGACAACATAGAAAACAGATAATGGACTCCTCTTTTATGCTTTAAGCATTCAACAACAAATGATATTCTCATAAGAGATTCTGAGGATTAATGTCCAAGTTGAAACTTCCACCATGATACATGGCTTTGGTTGGCGGCCCAATGTTCTTCTCTAACAACATGCATACTCAAACCATTTCAACTCATGGTAAATCTCCCTTACTTCAGACAAGACGAACATGCATAGCAACTCACATGATATTCAACAAAGGTATAACAGTTGATGGCGTCCCCAGAAACATGGTTACCGCTCAACAAGCAACTTATAAGAACTAAGATACATAAGCGACATATTCATTACCACAATAGTTTTTTAGGCTACTTTCCCATGAGCTATGTATTGCAAAGACAAGGAATGAAATTTTAAAGGTAGCACACAAGCAATTTACTTTGGAATGGCAGAAAAATACCACATATAGGTAGTTATGGTGGACACAAATGGCATAGGTTTTGGCTCAAGGTTTTTTGTGCACGAGAAGCATTCCCTCTCAGTACAAGGCTTTGGCTAGCAAGGTTGTTTGAAGAAAACACAAGTATGAACCGGTACAGCAAAAACTTACACAAGAACATATTGCAAGCATTATAAGACTCTACACTGTCTTCCTTGTTGCTCAAACACTTTTACCAGAAAATATCTAGACCTTAGAGAGACCAATCATGCAACCAAATTTCAACAAGCTCTACGGTAGTTCTCCACTAATAGGTTTAAACTACATGATGCAAGAACTTAAACATGATCTACTTGAGAGCTCAAAACAATTGCCAAGTATCAAATTATTCAAGACAATATACCAATTACCACATGAAGCATTTTCTGTTTCCAACCAAATAGCAAGAAACTCTCAAAACAAATATAAGTGAAGTAAGAGAGTACTTTCTATAAAATAACTAATAGCTCTGAACAAGAGATACATGAAAACCAAGAGCTAGAAGCTACACAGTGCGAAAACTGAATACTCAACAAATATAAGTGAAGAATATGAGTATTCAAATGAAAAAGCGGAGCGTGTCTCTCTCCCAAACAAGATAGATAGGATCCAATTTATTCATAGAACTAAGATAACAAAACGAAAATAAAAGCACACAGACGCTCCAAGTAAAGCACATAAGATGTGACAGAATTAAAATATAGTTTCACTAGAGGTGACCTGATAAGTTTTGATGAAGAAGGGGATCCTTGGGCATCCCCAAGCTTAGACGCTTGAGTCCTCTCGAAATATGCAGGGATGAACCACGGGGGCATCCCCAAGCTTAGACTTTTCACTCTTCTTCATATCATATCATCCTCCTCTCTTGATCCTTGAAAACTTCCTCCACACCAAACTCAAAGCAATCTCATTAGAGGGTTAGTGCATAATCAAAAATTCACATGTTCAGCAAGGACACAATCATTCCCAACACTTCTGGACATTACCCAAGGCTACTAAAATTTAATGGAGCAAAGAAATCCACTCAAACACAGTAAAAGAGGCAATGCAAAATAAAAGGCAGAATCTGTCAAAACAGAACAGTCCGTAAAGACGAATTTTTTTGAGGCACTTAACTTGCTCAAATCAGAAAACTCAAAACTAATGAAAGTTGGTACATATCTGAGGATCATGCGTGAATTTTTTCAGAATTTTTAGATTCTTCTACAGAGAGAAAAACTCAAAACCGTGACAGCTAAAAATCTGTTTCTGCGTAGAAATCCAAATCTAGTATCAACTTTCTATTAGAGACTTTACTTGGCACAACAATGCAAGAAAATAAAGATACAAAGGAGTAGTTACAGAAGTAAGCAAACTCCTTGACTCAAATAAAAGAAAAATTGCAGAAATAAAATAGGGATTTCTATTTTCGTGCCCTCGGCTCCTTAGTTGTGCTCAGTTTTCCCCAGCTCCTTAGTTTTTCCTCAGTTTTACCCAAACGTTTGTCTGAACCGCAGAAGGAGCTCGGACGGAAGGAATCCGTTAAGTTGACCGTTCCGTGCTGACGAGTGGGGTCGTGTCGTTTGTGGGGTCGCGTCGTGTGGGACCGCGTCGTGTGGGGCTGGTAGGAAGGGACCGCGTGGGACAGGACGAGGCCGTGTTTGTGGGGCCGTAGCGTGTAGGGCCGTAGCGTGTGGAGCCGTGTGGGTCCGGGACGGGGGCACAAGTGGTTTCTGTCTCTTTCGCCCAGATTAGCAGTTTTCAATGTACCTTTTTCCTCTCTATCGCTCGATCTCATTCATATTTGATAGCCCAAATTGGTAGCAAATCTAGAGAAGCTTCTCCTTCTGTTTTTTAACGCCATTCATTTCTTTATGCCTTCGTTTTTACCCAATCAGGTAGGAAATCTAGGGCACAAATCCAGAGAGAAAATATAGGATAAGCTGCATACAGCAACCAACATAGCATAGATATATTCAGGACAGATCCAAATGTAGTACCGATAGATCCAACATAAGCTACATTTTACATGAATTTAAGCTGCTCTACAGATAGAGCAGTCACATACAGAGAGTGCAGTAGGCACGTTCAACGCCTCCAGGTAGCGCGTGTGACTCGCTTGGAGGTTGCGCAGGTGAATCCCAAGTGCTTTGTGTTTGGCCATGTACGCATGCACGTTCACGGTCCTTCCAACTCTAGCGCCATATCTGCCAATGGATTCAACATGGTTCAGCAGGGTGTTGAAGTCGGTGTCGCGGAGCCTCCTGTTGCAGAAGGGGCACTTGTAAATGCCTCGAGCAAAGGGGCCATCGTATTGGCCGGACTGCAGCCTCCTGAGGACGTGACGAGTCTTGGTGTGGAAGGACTCGTCGTCGCTGTCGACGTCGCTGCTCTCCACCTGTCACGTAGCACCAAAGATCGTGCAAAAAACACGGAGTCAATTGCAACGATGATTGAACAGAGAGTGAACAAAAAATCATGCATGATAATATGGGCTCGAAAAAAAGAGGTAGCCTCAGTTACATTGGACACACTTATATCCAGGATTTGAGTCAGTAAACCAAAGATCATGCACAACAAATTTGTACACACCAATTGTTTACTGACCAAACCCTGAATCAATTTAGGGATGCCCAAATATTCATCATCATCGGCACAAATCTTAAACAAAAGCAAATCACAAACACTAATAACGCAAGATCTAACACAAAAGGATCGAACTAGGAACAGACGAACAGTAATAACGCAAGATCTAACACAAAAGGATTGAACTAGGAACAGACGAACAGTAATAACGCAAGATCTAACACAAAAGGATTGAACTAGGAACAGACGAACAGTAATAACGCAAGATCTAACAAAAAAGGATTGAACTAGGAAGAGACGAACAGTAATAACGCAAGATCTAACACAAAAGGATTGAACTAGGAACAGACGAACCGTAATAACGCTAGATCTAACACAAAATGATTGAAATGAGATAAGAACAAGGGAACAAAGGGTTACCTCCGGCTCGTAGTCGACGATGGTGGTGTCGTAGGGGTTCTCCGGCGCGTCGTACTGCACTGGTTCGTACGGGTCTGATACGTCTCCGACGTATCGATAATTTCTTATGTTCCATGCTACTTTATTGATGATACCTACATGTTTTATACACATTATATGTCATATTTATGCGTTTCCGGAACTAACCTATTAACAAGATGCCGAAGTGCCAGTTCCCGTTTTCTGCTGTTTTTGGTTTCAGAAATCCTAGTAACGAAATATTCTCGGAATTGGACGAAATCAACGCCTGTGTTCCTATTTTGCCCGGAAGCATCCAACACCCGAGAGCCGCTAGAGGAGGGCCCTGTGGGCCCCAGACGAGTGGCGCGGCCAGGGCTGGGCCGCGCCACCCTATGGTGTCGTCGCCCCTTCGACCCTCCGAGGCTGCCCTTTCGCCTATATAAAGCCCCACGAAAACCCTTACGAGGAAGCCACGGTACGCGAAACCTTCCGAGCCGCCGCCATCGCGAAGCCAAGATCTGGGGGACAGAGTCTCTGTTCCGGCACCGCCGGACGTGGAAGTGCCCCGGAAGGCTCCTCCATCGACACCGCTGCCATCTCCACCGCCATCTTCATCACCGCTGCTGCTCCCATGAGGAGGGAGTAGTTCTCCATCGAGGCTCGGGGCTGTACCGGTAGCTATGTGGTTCATCTCTCTCCTATGTGCTTCAATACAATAATCTCATGAGCTGCCTTACATGATTGAGATTCATATGATGATGCTTGTAATCTAGATGTCATTGTGCTAGTCAAGTGAGTTTTACTTATGTGATCTCCGGAGACTCCTTGTCCCACGTGTGTAAAGGTGACAGTGTGTGCACCGTGTGGGTCTCTTAGGCTATATTTCACAGAATACTTATTCACTGTTATGAATGGCATAGTGAAGTGCTTATTTATATCTCTTTATGATTGCAATATGTTTTGTATCACAATTTATCTATGTGCTACTCTAGCAATGTTATTAAAGTAGTTTTATTCCTCCTGCACGATGTAATGGTGACAGTGTGTGCATCCGTGTTAGTACTTGGTTTATGCTATGATCATGATCTCTTGTAGATTGCAAAGTTAACTATTGCTATGATAGTATTGATGTGTATTATTCCTCCTACATAAGCATGAAGGTGACAGTGTGCATGCTACGTTAGTACTTGGTTTAGTCGTATTGATCTATCTTACACTCTAAGGTTACTTAAATATGAACATTTAATTGTGGAGCTTGTTAACTCCGGCATTGAGGGTTCGTGTAATCCTACGCAATGTGTTCATCATCCAACAAGAGAGTGTAGAGTATGCATTTATCTATTCTGTTATGTGATCAATGTTGAGAGTGTCCACTAGTGAAAGTCTAATCCCTAGGCCTTGTTCCTAAATACTGCTATCGCTGCTTGTTACTGTTTACTGCGTTACTACTACTTGGTTACTTCCCGCAATATTACTACCATCAACTGCATGCCAGCGAGCTATTTTCTGGCGCCGTACTACTACTCATATTCATTCATACCACTTGTATTTCACTATCTCTTCGCCGAACTAGTACACCTATTAGGTGTGTTGGGGACACAAGAGACTTCTTGCTTTGTGGTTGCAGGTTGCATGAGAGGGATATCTTTGACCTCTTCCCCCGAGTTCGATAAACCTTGGGTAATCCACTTAAGGGAAACTTGCTGCTATTCTACAAACCTCTGCTCTTGGAGGCCCAACACTGTCTACAAGAATAGAAGCACCCGTAGACATCAAGCACTTTTCTGGCGCCGTTGCCGGGAGGAAAGGTAAAAGGCACTCATACTTCGGTTCCAGGTAACAGTACTTTTCTGGCGCCATTGTGTGTGTGCTCGAAGCTATTTCCTTTAGACTCTGCAATTGCGACATTTGGTTTCTTGTTTACACTAGTTAGGCATAATGGACAACAATGACCTTTTTATTCTATTTCCTGATTTAAGACATGGATGGTTTGATGCGAAAATTAAAAAACCCATGGAACATATTAATATGAATGCTTTGAACACTATTGTTGCTAATGCTATGGAAAATTCTAAGCTTGGGGAAGCTGGCTTTGATGAGCATGATATTTTTAGTCCCCCAAGCATTGAGGAGAAAATTTACTTTGATGATACTTTGCCTCCCATTTATGATGATTATAATGATAGTAGTCTTTTGTTACCACCTGTTATGGAGGATAAATTTGATTATGATTACAATATACCTCCTATATTTGATAGCTACTTTGTTGAATTTGCTCCCACTACAATTAATAAGAATGACTATGCTTATGTTGGGAGTAGTAATTATTTTATGCATATGGCTCATGACAAGAATGTTTCATGTGATACTTATATTGTTGAGTTTGTTCATGATGCTACTGAAAGTTATTATGAGAGAGGGAAATATGGTTATATGCATCTTAATAATATTAAGTTTCCGCTCTTTATGTTGAGAATCTTGAAATTGCGCTTGTGTTGCCTTCCTATGCTTGCCACTTTGCTCTTCATGAACTTGTTTATTTACAAGATTCCTATGCATAGGAAGCATGTTAGACTTAAATGTGTTTTGAATTTGCCTCTTGATGCTCTCTTTTGCTTCAACTTCTATTTCTTGCGAGTGCATCATTAAAACTGCTGAGCCCATCTTAATGGCTATAAAGAAAGAACTTCTTGGGAGATAACCCATGTGTTTTTTTACTACAGTACTTTGTTTTATATTTGTGTCTTGGAAGTTGTTTACTACTGTAGCAACCTCTCCTTATCATGTTTTTGTGCCAAGTAAAGTTTCTATGTTAAAGTTGATGTTATATTTGGGATCGCTGCGCAGAAACAGCATTGCTGTCTGTCACGAATCTGGGCACAAGTCTCTGTAGAAAATTCGAAAAAATCTGCCAATTTACGAGCGTGATCCTCAGATATGTACGCAACTTTCATTAGTTTTGAGTTTTTCCATTTGAGCAAGTCTGGTGCCATTTTAAAATTCGTATTTACGGACTGTTCTATTTTTGACAGATTCTGCCTTTTATTTCGCATTGCCTCTTTTGCTATGTTGGATGAATTTCTTTGATCCATTAATGTCCAGTAGCTTTATGCAATGTCCAGAAGTGTAAAGAATGATTGTGTTACCTCTGAACATGTAAATATTTATTGTGCACTAACCCTCTAATGAGTTTGCTTGAAGTTTGGTGTGAAGGAAGTTTTAAAGGGTCAAGAGAGGAGTATGATATACTATGATCAAGAGGAGTGAAAGCTCTAAGCTTGGGGATGCCCCGTGGTTCATCCCTGCATATTTTAAGAAGACTCAAGCGTCTAAGCTTGGGGATGCCCAAGGCATCCCCTTCTTCATCGACAACTTATCAGGTTTCTTCTAGTGAAACTATATTTTTATTCCGTCACATTCTTATGTATTTTACTTGGAGCGTCTGTGTGTTTTTATTTTTGTTTTGTTTGAATAAGTTCATCCTTGTGTGGGAGAGAGACACGCTCCGCTGGTTCATATGAACACATGTGTTCTTAGCTCATAATATTCATGGCGAAGTTTCCTCTTCGTTAAATTGCTATATGGTTGGAATTGGAAAAATGCTACATGTAGTAATCGGTAAAATGTCTTGGATAATGTGATACTTGGCAATTGTTGTGCTCATGTTTAAGCTCTTGCATCATATAATTTGCACCTATTAATGAAGAAATACATAGAGCTTGTTAAAATTTGGTTTGCATGATTGGTCTCTCTAAGTCTAGATATTTTCTGGTTGAGGTGTTTGAACAACAAGGAGACGATGTAAAGTCTTATAATGCTTACAATATGTTTATATGTGAGTCTTGCTGCACCATTTCATACTTGAGTTTGCTTCAAATAACCTTGCTAGCCTAAACCTTGTATCGAGAGGGAATACTTCTCATGCATCCAAATACTTGAGCCAATATTCATGCCATTTGTGTCCATCATACCTACCTACTACATGGTATTTCTCCGCCATTCCAAAGTAAATTGCTTGAGTGCTACCTTTAAACCATTCAAAATTTATCACCTCTGATTTGTGTCAATGTTTTATAGCTCATGAGGAAGTATGTGGTGTTTATCTTTCAATCTTGTTGGGCAACTTTCACCAATGGACTAGTGGCTTCATCCGCTTATCCAATAATTTTGCAAAAAGAGCTGGCAATGGGATTCCCAGTCCCAAATTAATTAACAAAAATAGACACTCCTCCATGGTATGTGATTGTTGGACGGCACCCGAAGGATTCGGTTAGCCATGGCTTGAGAAAGCAAAGGTGGGGAGGAGTGTCATCATAATAAAACTAAAATAAAAAGGCACTCCTTCATGGTATGAGATTGTTGGCAGGCACCCGAGGATTCGGTTAGCCATGGTTTGTGAAATAAAGGTTGGAAGGAGTGCCACCCAAAAATAAAATAAAATGGGAGCCGCTCTTTGAAGGTTTGTCTGGCAAGGGAGTTAGAGTACCCACTACCATTCGTTGACAACAACAAACACCTCTCAAAACTTTACTTTTATGCTCTCTTGATGTTTTCAAAATCAAAGCTCTAGCACAAATATAGCAATCAATGCTTTCCTCTTTGAAGGACCTTTCTTTTACTTTTATGTTGAGTCAGTTCACCTATCTCTCTCCACCTCAAGAAGCAAACACTTGTGTGAACTGTGCATTGATTCCTACATACTTGCATATTGCACTTATTATATTACTTTGCATTGACAACTATCCATGAGATATACATGTTATAAGTTGAAAGCAACCGCTGAAACTTAATCTTCCTTTGTGTTGCTTCAATACCTCTACTTTGAATTATTGCTTTACGAGCTAACTCTTATGCAAGACTTATTGATGCTTGTCTTGAAAGTACTATTCATGAAAAGTCTTTGCCTTATGATTCATTTGTTTAATCATGTCATTACCATTGTTTTTGATCGCTGCATTCATTACATATGTTTACAAATAGTATGATCAAGGTTATGATGGCATGTCACTTCAGAAATTATCTTTTGTTATCGTTTTACCTGCTCGGAACGAGCAGAACTAAGCTTGGGGATGCTGATACGTCTCCGACGTATCGATAATTTCTTATGTTCCATGCTACTTTATTGATGATACCTACATGTTTTATACACATTATATGTCATATTTATGCGTTTTCTGGAACTAACCTATTAACAAGATGAAGTGCCAGTTCCTGTTTTCTGTTGTTTTTGGTTTCAGAAATCCTAGTAACGAAATATTCTCGGAATTGGACGAAATCAACGCCCAGGTTCCTATTTTGCCCGGAAGCATCCACACCCGAGAGCCACCAGAGGAGGGCCCTGTGGGCCCCAGACGACAGGTGGCGCGGCCAGGGCTGGGCCCGCGCCACCCTATGGTGTCGTCGCCCCTTCGACCCTCCGAGGCTGCCCTTTCGCCTATATAAAGCCCCTGCGTCGAAAACCCTTACAGAGGAAGCCACGGTACGCGAAACCTTCCAGAGCCGCCGCCATCGCGAAGCCAAGATCTGGGGACAGGAGTCTCTGTTCCGGCACCCTGCCGGACGGGGAAGTGCCCCCGGAAGGCTCCTCCATCGACACCGCTGCCATCTCCACCGCCATCTTCATCACCGCTGCTGCTCCCATGAGGAGGGAGTAGTTCTCCATCGAGGCTCGGGGCTGTACCGGTAGATATGTGGTTCATCTCTCTCCTATGTGCTTCAATACAATAATCTCATGAGCTGCCTTACATGATTGAGATTCATATGATGATGCTTGTAATCTAGATGTCATTGTGCTAGTCAAGTGAGTTTTACTTATGTGATCTCCGGAGACTCCTTGTCCCACGTGTGTAAAGGTGACAGTGTGTGCACCGTGTGGGTCTCTTAGGCTATATTTCACAGAATACTTATTCACTGTTATGAATGGCATAGTGAAGTGCTTATTTATATCTCTTTATGATTGCAATATGTTTTGTATCACAATTTATCTATGTGCTACTCTAGCAATGTTATTAAAGTAGTTTTATTCCTCCTGCACGATGTAATGGTGACAGTGTGTGCATCCGTGTTAGTACTTGGTTTATGCTATGATCATGATCTCTTGTAGATTGCAAAGTTAACTATTGCTATGATAGTATTGATGTGTATTATTCCTCCTACATAAGCATGAAGGTGACAGTGTGCATGCTACGTTAGTACTTGGTTTAGTCGTATTGATCTATCTTACACTCTAAGGTTACTTAAATATGAACATTTAATTGTGGAGCTTGTTAACTCCGGCATTGAGGGTTCGTGTAATCCTACGCAATGTGTTCATCATCCAACAAGAGAGTGTAGAGTATGCATTTATCTATTTGTTATGTGATCAATGTTGAGAGTGCCCACTAGTGAAAGTCTATTCCCTAGGCCTTGTTCCTAAATACTGCTATCGCTGCTTGTTACTGTTTTACTGTGTTACTACTGCTTGTTTACTTCCCGCAATATTACTACCATCAACTGCACGCCAGCGAGCTATTTTCTGGCGCCGTACTACTGCTCATATTTATTCATACCACTTGTATTTCACTATCTCTTCGAACTAGTACACCTATTAGGTGTGTTGGGGACACAAGAGACTTCTTGCTTTGTGGTTGCAGGGTTGCATGAGAGGGATATCTTTGACCTCTTCCTCCCCGAGTTCGATAAACCTTGGGTAATCCACTTAAGGGAAACTTGCTGCTGTTCTACAAACCTCTGCTCTTGGAGGCCCAACACTGTCTACAAGAATAGAAGCACCCGTAGACATCAGGGTCCCAATCGACGGGGGACTGGACGGGGGCGGCGGCCGATGCGCCGGCTGCTACTTGGAAGCAGCGACAGGGGCCTGGACGGGGGCGGCGGCCGATGCGCCGGCTGCTACGTTGGAAGCAGCGACAGGGGCCTGGACGGGGGCGGCGGCCGATGCGCCGGCTGCTACGTTGGAAGCAGCGACAGGGGCCTGGACGGGGGCGGCGGCCGATGCGCCGACAATGGGCATCTCATTCTTCTCCATCGCCGGCGGTTTTCTTCGGGGTTTTTTCTTCGGTTGTGGAGAAGATGATGGGACAGGAGAGGCGGTTGCAGTGAGCCAGTGAGAACGTGCGTCGAGGGAGAGAAAGAGGGGCTCTATAAAGACGAAGGTGGCGTGTACCGCAACACGCGTCCGCTATGCACGGCTGCAGCGTGCACCGCTACACGAGTCTAACCCTGGGACGTTTGGTGTACTCAGTTATAACCTCAGGCCTTATACAGAAATTTTATCTGTACTCAGTTTTCCCCTCGAGGACTTAGACCGGCAAGTGCAATATACTCAGTTTTACCCTCAAGTAGCTGGTCAACAGAGAGTCAACAAATGAGATTAACATAGCTAATTGAGTCATTTCATGCGCAAAAAAATCCAAAAAAATAAAAACATAGTGGCAACTACTCATGGAGTCTTCCTACGCAACCTGCCACCTAGAAAACCTTAACAAACATATATAAATCAAGTTTTACCACAAATTGCCACTTCTCAGAATCACTAGTGTAGCTATGAAGATGCATGGTTTTCCACCCAAACCCCTTTGCAAAACATCTTTCCCAAAACATAGTTTGTCTAAATGATGCCATAATTGTCACACTCATGTATATTTGAATTGCAAATAATTTGATGTAGCCCAATATGAATTATATTGTACAAAACACACATTTTTCATTTTGTAATTCTTTTGTTTGAATCCCTTAGTCTATTTACTATTTATGTGCCCTTGGATTCTTAGTACTACTCAGTTTTGCCCTCAAGTACTGTCACAAATGCTCTGAGAAGCCCAAACTTATCCTGATTGGTTGAGCCGTTGTCACACGGATCGACTCCACGAACCGTTGATCCACTGATCTAACGGGCAGTATACCCCTATCCGTCTCTTCGTGGCAACTCTCTCTCTCTCTCTCTCTTCGTGGCCACCCATCTCTCTCTCTCTGTCGGTGGAGAATGCAATAACGAGTTTGCCACTTAATATAGTTTGGGATATAGTATTGGTATAAACATGAGGCATACATATTTGCGGATTTCGGTGATTGCATTATTTGTCAGCCCTCTAACAATTATCAACTATCTTGAGCTGTCCTTTTCTTTTAGGGAATATAGTTTGGGATATAGTATTGGTATTTTGAAACGGCCTAAAAGTGGTATAATTTTGTTATAAACATGAGGCATACATTTTTGCTGATTTCGGCGATTGCATTATTTGTCACCCCTCTAACAATTATCAACTATCTTTAGCTGTCCTTTTCTTTTAGGGAATATAGTTTGGGATATGGTATTGGTATTTTGGAAAGGCCTAAAAGTGGTATAATTTTGGTATAAACATGAGGCATACATATTTGCGGATTTCGGGGATTGCATTATTTGTCACCCCTCTAACAATTATCAACTATCTTGAGCTGTCCTTTTCTTTTAGGGAATATAGTTTGGGATATAGTATTGGTATTTTGAAACGGCCTAAAAGTGGTATAATTTTGTTATAAACATGAGGCATACATTTTTGCTGATTTCGGCGATTGCATTATTTGTCACCCCTCTAACAATTATCAACTATCTTTAGCTGTCCTTTTCTTTTAGGGAATATAGTTTGGGATATGGTATTGGTATTTTGGAAAGGCCTAAAAGTGGTATAATTTTGGTATAAACATGAGGCATACATATTTGCGGATTTCGGGGATTGCATTATTTGTCACCCCTCTAACAATTATCAACTATCTTTAGCTTTCCTTTTCTTTTAGGGAATATAGTTGGTAATTTCGGTGAATGCACACACTAACTTTGAAAACAACTACAAGTACATGTAACTGAATAATGGATTTGTAACAAGGTATCCCTTGTAACAACTTCTAGCGCCTGGTGAGCAATGATAAGAATCCGATCGTAATTATACAACAAAAAAAACAACCAGCCATCAGATTAGCTTGCTTCTTCAACTCGATCAGCTGCCTTAACTGCTTGTTCATTTTCTTCAGTTCTCCCTTCACTTCCACCAGTTCTGCATTGGGAGCATTAGGCATAATCGGAAGGTCCCTAATCGGAACGGCTCCTCTCTCCGCCGCATTCTCTACAGCAAGTCCCCCCCTCCCAAATTGCGCCCCCCAATAGCGCCAATTGATTCCTGCAACTGAAGCCTCTGAACGTACACATCGATCCACTCGAAATGCCTGCATTTCTTCAAGATCTGAAAACAACAACGTGAACCCTAAATCCCAAATTCGAGGGAATAACAAGAAAATCGAGAGAAAACAGAGAAATTGGAGCGAGATCTAACCTTATCCCCCTCTCTATATGGCAAGCTCTCGCATGCAACGAACTCACGTCCACGGTTGCCGTTCTCGTCCGTCTTACAGATCGACCGCTTCAGAGGCTCCTGGCGTGGGCAGTCAGGGCATCTTGTCAAAGGCACGGGTCCATACTGCGGCCATGAAGAACGGGAGGTCGAAGAGAAACTAGACATCACCCGCGTGCCGGAGAAGGGCTGCCGCTGGCGGAGAAGAAGAACAATGGGGCGCGGAGAAAGAAAGGGGAAGCAATGGCACGGGCACGGGCGCGGGGCTAGCTCGGGCTCCCATTTTGCAACGGTCACCTGGGTAAGCTGTGGGTCCGGCGCGCTAACGTGGACAAGTTGTGGGTCCCACGATGATCTGGATAAGTGGAGACGTGTCCACTGCGGGGCACCAACAGCGGCCCCACTTGCCAGCACCAACCAACGTCAACTAAACGGGATTCCTTCCGTCCGAGCTCTTTCTGCGGGTTATAGACAAGGGGTTGGGGAAAACTGAGGAAAAACTAAGGATCTGGGGAAAACTGAGTACAACTAAGGAGCCGAGGGCACGAAAATAGAAATCCCAATAAAATAATGGGTTGTCTCCCATAAGCGCTTTTCTTTAACGCCTTTCAGCTAGGCGCAGAAGATTTTAATGATGCTCACATGAAAATAGAAAATGAAGCAAAAGGAGCATCAAGAAGCAAATTCAAAACACATTTAAGCCTAACCCACTTCCTATGCATAGGAATCTTGTAAACAAATAAATTCATGAAGAACAAAGTGACAAGCATAGGAAGATAAAACACGAGTAACTTCAAAAAAATTAGCATGTAGAGAGGTGTTTTAGTACCATGAAAATTTCTACAACCATATTTTCCTCTCTCATAATAATTTCCAGTAGCATCATGAACAAACTCAACAATATAACTATCACATACAACATGCTTTTCATGATCTACAAACACATAATTTTTATCAAGCTCAAAAATAGTGGGATCAAAACTTTCAAACCCACTTTTTAAAAATCTATAACAAGATGATTGATCATTCTCAAGAGATATGGGACTCCTAAATAAAGTCAAGACCTCTCCAATCCCATTTTCATTAGTAGTACAATTAATATTATCAATTAACATGGGACCATCATCTAGAGCTTTATCATAAGCATTTGCTAAGCAAAACTCTTTAGTACCATGCATTTCGACATCAGGCACAAACAAAGCATTATCATAAGATTTATCAAAATAGCATGGATTATCATAGATAACAGTAGCATAATTATTCTCACAAGTTTTACTCATAGGGAATATTTCAAGAGAATCCACAGGAACATAACATTCATCCTCCATAGTAGGTGGCACCAAAATACCACTATCATTATAATCATTATAAATGGGAGGCAAAGTATCATCAAAGAAAATTTTCTCCTCAAAACTTGGGGGACTAAAGAGATCATTTTCATCAAAACCGACCTTTCCAAGCTTAAATTATTCCATAGCATTAGCAATAATAGTGTTCAAAGAGTTCATGCTAATAACATTGCTACAACTATTTTGCAAACAAAGTTCCATGGGTTTTTTAATTCTCTCTTCAAACACATCATGTCCTAATACAAGATAAAGTTCATAAAGATCTCTAATTTTTTTTCTTGTTTTCCATTAAGCCTAACTAGTGAAAATAAAAACAAGAAACAAAAAGATATAATTGCAGAATCTAAAGGAGATAGCTTCGAGCACTCACACACCGGCAACAGTGCTAGGAAATAGCTTAGTAGTCGGAGGATGTGAATACCTTTTACCTTACCTCCCCGGCAATGGCGCCAGAGAAATAGCTTGATGTCTACGCACGCTTCTATTCCTGTAGACAGTGTTGGGCCTCCAAGAGCAGAGGTTTGTAGAACAGCAACAAGTTTCCCTTAAGTGAATCACCCAAGGTTTATCGAACTCAGGGAGGTAGAGGTCAAAGATATCCCTCTCAAGCAACCCTGCAATTAAGATACAAGAAGTCTCTTGTGTCCCCAACACACCTAATACACTTGTCAGATGTATAGGTGCACTAGTTCGGCGAAGAGATAGTGAAATACAAGTAATATGGATGATTATAAGTAGTAATTGCAATCTGAAATAAAAATGGCAGCAAGCGAACATGTAGCAGAACTTGTTGGAAACGGTGTTTCAATGCTTAGAAACAAGGCCTAGGGATCATACTTTCACTAGTGGACACTCTCAACAATGATCACATAATTGAATAAATAAATGCTACTCTTAAACACTCTCTTGTTGGATGACAAACACCATTCATTGTGTAGGGCTACAAGAGCACCCTCAAGCCGGAGTAAACAAGCTCCACAATTTCATAAAGGAATCACACACGATGCACACACTGTCACCATCACACCATGGAGAGTAACTCCGGAGTTCATATTAAAGTAACCTCTAGAGTGCATAATAGACAAGAGTTACATCTACATATTCATCTAGATTACAAAGCTCATGATCACATAAAGATCACACCATGGGAGAGAGAGATGAACCACATAGCTACCGGTAGAGCCCTCAGCCTCGGGGGAGAACTACTCCCTCCTCATCATGGGAGACAGCAACGGCGATAAAGATGGCGGTGGTGTCGATGGAGATGGATTCCGGGGCAATTCCCCGTCCCGGCGGCGTGCCGGAACAGAGACTTCTGTCCCCCGAACTTGGCTTCGCGATGGCGGCGGCTACGTAACTTTTCGTGGAGGAAGACCGATTCCCTAGGGTTTTTACTGGGAGAGTATATAGGCGGAAGGGCGGCCTCGGAGGGGTCCCGAGGGGCCCACCCCATAGGGCGGCGTGCCAGGAGGTGGGGCCGCGCCCCCTATGGTGTGGCCGCCTGATACGTCGCAAACGTATCTATAATTTATTATGTTCCATGCTACTTTTATTACAATACTTGAATGTTTTATACATACTTTACAACATTATTATACACGGCACTAACCTATTAACAAGATGCCGAAGTGCCGTGTCTTTGTTTTGGTTTCGAAATCCTAGTAAGGAAATATTCTGGGAAATCAACGCCCAGGGCCTATTTTTACACGAAGCTTCCGAAGACCGAGGGAGGTACGAAGTGGGGCCACGAGGCACCGACACAACAGGCTGCGTGGCCTGGCCCCTGGCCGCGCGGCCCTGGTGTGTGGGGCCCTCGTGCCGCCACTTGACCTACCCTTCCGCCTACAAATAGCCTTCGTCACGAAACCGCCTGTACCGAGAGCCACGATACGGAAAACCTTCCAGAGACGCCGCCGTCGCGAATCCCATCTCGGGGATTCAGGAGATCGCCTCCGGCACCTGAGAGGGGAATCATCACCGGAGGGGCTCTACATCATCATGCCCTCCTCCGGATTGATGCGTGAGTAGTTCATCCTTGGACTATGGGTCCATAGCAGTAGCTAGATGGTTGTCTTCTCCGCTTGTGCTATCATTGTTATAGATCTTGTGAGCTGCCTAACATGATCAAGATCATCTATTTGTAATGCTACATGTTGTGTTTGGCGGGATCCGATGAATATAGAATATTATGTTAAGTTGATTATCAATCTATCATATATGTGTTGTTTATGTTCTTGCATGCTCTCCGCTGGCCAAGTTGATTCTTGTAACTCCAAGAGGGAGTATTTATGCTCGATAGTGGGTTCATGCCTCCATTAAATCTGGACAGTGACAGAAAGTTCTAAGGTTGTGGATGTGCTGTTGCTACTAGGGATAAAACATTGATGCTTTATCTAAGGATATTTGTGTTGATTACATTACGCACCATACTTAATGCAATTATCTGTTGTTTACAACTTAATACCGGAAGGGGTTCGGATGATAACCTGAAGGTGGATTATTTAGACATAGATGCATGCTGGATAGCGGTCTATGTACTTTGTCGTAATGCCCTGATTAAATCACATAGTAATCATCGTTGATATGTATTGAATCTTTATTTGTCAATTGCCCGCCTGTAATTTGTTCACCCAAGCATGTTAGTTATCTTATTGGAGAGACACCACTAGTGAACTGTGGACCCCGGTCCATTCTTTTACATCTGAATACATTCTACTTTTTTGTTCTTTGCAAACAAACACCATCTTCCGCGATACGTTTAATCCTTTGTTTTCAGCAAGCCGGTGAGATTGACAACCTCACTTTACGTTGGGGCAAAGTACTTTGATTGTGTTGTGCGGGTTCCACGTTGGCGCCGGTTTCACTGGTGTTGCACTACATTCCTCCACCAACAACCTTCACGTGCTTCTTGGCTCCTACTGGTTCGATAAACCTTGGTTTCTTTTCTGAGGGAAAACTTACTGCTGTGCACATCATACCTTCCTCTTGGGGTTCCCAACGGACGTGTGCTTTACCGTCACAAGGAAGTTGTTGACTACACGCCAGCAGCTACTTTTCGGCGCCGTTGCCGGGGAGATGAAGACACGCTGCAAGGGGAGTCTCCACTTCCAATCTCTTTACTTTGTTTTTTCTCTTGCTTTATTTTATTTACTACTTTGTTTTCTGCACTTAAACAAAACACACAAAAAATTAGTTGCTAGCTTTACTTTATTTACTATCTTGTTCTCTATATCAAAACACAAAAAATTTAGTTACTTGTGTTTACTTTATTTGCCTAGTTTACTTTACTACTGCTATAATGGGTACTCCTGAAAATACTAAGTTGTGTGATTTCACTAGCACAAATAATAATGATTTTATATGTACTCCTATTGCTCCTGCTACTACAGCAGAATTCTATGAAATTAAACCTGCTTTACTGAATCTTGTTATGAGAGAGCAATTTTCTGGTGTTAGTACTGATGATGTTGCTGCCCATCTTAATAATTTTGTTGAACTTTGTGAAATGCAAAAGTATAAGGATATACATGGTGATATTATAAAACTGAAATTGTTTCCTTTCTCATTAAGAGGAAGAGCTAAAGATTGGTTGCTATCTTTGCCTAAGAATAGTATTGATTCATGGACTAAATGCAAAGATGCTTTTATTAGTAAATATTATCCTCCTGCTAAGATTATATCTTTGAGAAGTAGCATAATGAATTTTAAACAATTTGATAATGAACATGTTGCTCAAGCATGGGAGAGAATGAAATCTTTGGTAAAGAATTGCCCAACCCATGGACTGACTACTTGGATGATCATCCAAACCTTTTATGCAGGATTGAATTTTTCCTCGAGGAACCTATTGGATTCAGCTGCTGGAGGTACTTTTATGTCCATCACCCTGGGCGCCGCAACTAAATTACTTGATGATATGATGATCAATTACTCTGAATGGCACACTGAAAGAACTCCTCAAGGTAAGAAGGTAAATTCTGTTGAAGAAACCTCTTCTTTGGGTGATAAGATTGATGCTATTATGTCTATGCTTGCAAATGGTAGATCTCATATTGATCCTAGTAATGTTCCTTTAGCTTCATTGGTTGCTCAAGAAGAAAATGTTGATGTGAATTTCATTAAGAACAATAATTTCAACAACAATGCTTATAGGAATAATTATGGTAACAACAACTATAGGCCATATCCTTCTAATAATGGTAATGGTTATGGTAATTCTTATGGTAATTCTTACAACAATAATAAGAGTGTACCCTCTGGTCTTGAAGTGATGCTTAAAGAATTTATTAGTACACAAACTGCTTTCAATAAAACTGTTGAAGAAAAGCTTGGTAAAATTGATGTTCTTGCTTCTAAGGTTGATAGTCTTGCTCTTGATGATGATCTTTTAAAATTGAAAGTTATGCCTAAGAAAGTTGAAGATGCTAGGTTTGCTAAAACAAATGCCATCCAAGTTCGAATTAATGATAATATTAGATTGTTGGCTGAATTGCATACTAGGTGGGATAGAGAAGAAAAAGAAAAACTTGCTAAAGAAAATAATGTAGCTAAAGTATGGACTATTACCACCACTAGTAATGTTGATTCTTCACATGTTGTTGCACCTCCTACTATCAATGGTAAAATAATTGGTGTTGGCAATGTTTCTACTCCTAGTGCAAAGCGTACAAAATTGCCTAAAACTGTTTGTGATAAAACTGCTGAAATTTTTCAAAATATTGGTGACAATGATTCCATTGCTGTAGAACATAATGGTTTAGATTTTGATGATTGTCATATTACTGAAGTTATAAAGTTCTTACAAAAACTTGCTAGAAGTCCCAATGCTAGTGCTATAAATTTAGCTTTTACAAAACATATTACAAATGCTCTTATTTAAGCTAGGGAAGAGAAATTAAAACTTGAAGCTTCTATTCCTAGGAAGTTAGAAGATGGTTGGGAGCCCATAATTAAGATGAAATTCAATGATTTTGAATGTAATGCTTTATGTGATCTTGGTGCAAGTATTTCTGTTATGCCCAAAAAGATTTATGATATGCTTGACTTGCCACCATTGAAGAATTGTTATTTGGATGTTAATCTTGTCGATAATGTTAAAAAGAAACCTTTGGGGAGGATTGATAATGTGCGCATTACGGTTAACAATAACCTTGTCCCCGTTGATTTTTTTGTCTTGGATATCGAATGCAATGCATCTTGTCCTATTGTGTTGGGAAGACCTTTTCTTCGAACTGTTGGTGCTGTTATTGATATGAAGGAAGGTAATATTAAATATCAATTCTCTCTCAAGAAAGGTATGGAACACTTCCCTAGAAAGAGAATGAAGTTGCCTTTTGATTCTATTATTAGAACAAGCTATGATGTTGATGCTTCTTCTCTTGATGTTACTTGATTTGCACATTCTGCGCCTAGCTGAAAGGCGTTAAAGAAAAGCACTTCTTGGGAGATAACCCATGTTTCATTTTATTTACTGTATTTTTGAGTCTTGGAAGTTGTTTACTACTGTAGCAACCTCTCCTTATCATGTTTTTGTGCCAAGTAAAGTTTCTATCTTAAAGTTGATGATAGATTTGGATCGCTGCGCAGAAACAGCATTGCTGTCTGTCACGAATTCTCGCAGAAGTCTCTGTAAAAAATCAAACAAATCTGCAAATTTACGAGCGTGATCCTCATATATGTACGCAACTTTCATTAGTTTTGAGTTTTTCCATTTGAGCAAGTTAAGTGCCCCTGCCAGATTCATCTTTACGGACTGTTCTTTTTGACAGATTCTGTCTTTTATTTCGCATTGCCGCTTTTGCTATGTTGAATGAGTTTCTTTGTTCCATTAACTTTCAGAAGCTTTGTGCAATGTCCAGAAGTGTTAAGAATGATTGTGTCACCTCTGAATATGTGAATTTTTGGTTATACACTAACCCTCTAATGAGTTTGCTTGAAGTTTGTGTGAAGAAAGTTTTCAAGGGTCAAGAGAAGAGGATGATATACTATGATCAAGAAGAGTGAAAGGTCTAAGCTTGGGGATGCCCCGGTGGTTCATCCCTGCATATTTTAAGAAGACTCAAGCATCTAAGCTTGGGGATGCCCAAGGCATCCCCTTCTTCATCGACAACATTATGAGGTCACTTCTAGTGAAACTATACTTTTATTCCATCACATCCTATGTTCTTTACTTGGAGCGTCGGTTTGTTTTTTATTTTTGTTTTGTTTTGAATAAAGTTGGATCCCACCATTCCTTATATTGGAGATATTACGCTCCGCTTTTTCATATGGAACACTTGTGTTCTTATTTGTGCTTTAATGTTCATGGCGAAGTCTAATTGCTTCGTTAAATTGCTATTTGGTTGGAATCGGAAAATGCTGCATATGGTTTGGTAAATTTGGCAATTGTTTGAGCTCTCATAGATCATGTTTAAGCTCTTGCATCATGTAGTTTAATCTATTAATGAAGAATTACCGTAGAGCTTGTTTAATTTGGTTTGCATGATTGGTCTCTCTAAGTCTAGATATTTTCGGGTAAAGTGTTTGAACAACAAGGAAGACAGTGTAGAGCCTTATAATGCTTGCAATATGTTCTTGTGTAAGTTTTGTTGTACCTGTTCATACTTGTGTTTGCTCCAAACAACCTTTCTAGCCCAAACCTTGTACTGAGAGGAAATGCTTCTCGTGCATCCAAACACCTTGAGCCAAAACCCATGCCATTTGTGTCCACCATATCTACCTACTATGTGGTAAATTACTTGAGTGCTACCTTTAAAATTTCATTCCTCTACCTTTACAATATATAGCTCATGGGACAAATAGCTTAAAAACTATTGTGGTGATGAATATGTAGTTATGTGTCTTAATTCTTATAAGTTGCTTGTTGAGCGGTAACCATGTTTTCGGGGACGCCATCAACTTTATCTTTGTTGGATATCATGTGAGATGCTATGCATGTTCGTCTTGTCTGAAGTAAGTGCGATTTCATGATCAAATGGTTTGAGTATTCATATGTTAGAGAAGAACATTGGGCCGCTAACTAAAGCCATGTATCATGGTGGAAGTTTCAGTTTGGACATACAACCTCAATCTCTTATGAGAATATTAACGTTGTTGAATGCTTAAGCATTAAAAGAGGAGTCCATTATCTGTTGTCTATGTTGTCCCGGTATGGATGTCTAAGTTGAGAATAATCAAAAGCGAGAAATCCAATGCGTGCTTTCTCCTTAGACACTTGTACAGGCGGCATAGAGGTACCCCTTTGTGACACTTGGTTGAAACATATGTTATGCGATGATAATCCGTGTCTTCCGAGCTAAGTAGGACAAGGTGCGAGCACTATTAGTACTCTATGCATGAGACATGCAACTTGTAGGAAGTATTGTGCATAGCACATATGAATTATTACTACCGTTGACAAAATTGTTTCTATGTTTTCAAAACAAAAGCTCTAGCACAAAAAGAGTAATCAATGCTTCCCTCTGCGAAGGGCCAATCTTTTACATTATGTTGAGTCAGTTTACCCACTTCTTTCTATCTTAGAAGCAAACACTTGTGTTAACTGTGTGCATTTATTCTTACATGTTTACTTATTGCACCTGTTATATTACTCTATGTTGACAAATATCCATGAGATATACATGTTACAAGTTGAAAGCAATTGCTGAAACTTAATCATCCTTTGTGTTACTTCAATGCATTCTACTTTGAATTTATTGCTTATGAGTTAGCTCTTATGCAACTCTTATTGATACTTGTCTTGAAAGTACTATTCATGAAAAGTTTTGCTATATGATTCATTTGCTTAGTCATTATCTTTGTTAGCAATCTTTTGTTCAGATCACTCCATTCATCTCATATTCTTTACAATAATGTTGATCAAGATTATGTTGGTAGCATGTCACTTCAGAAATTATTTGTGTTATCGTTTACCTACTCGAGGACGAGTAGGAACTAAGCTTGGGGATGCTTGATACGTCGCAAACGTATCTATAATTTCTTATGTTCCATGCTACTTTTATTACAATACTTGAATGTTTTATACATACTTTACAGCATTATTATACATTTTCCGGCACTAACCTATTAACAAGATGCCGAAGTGCCAGTTCTTGTTCTGCTGTTTTTGGTTTAAATCCTAGTAAGGAAATATTCTCGGAATTGGACGAAATCAACGCCCGGGGCCTATTTTTACGAAGCTTCGAAGACCGGGAGTACGAAGTGGGGCCACGGCCCGACAACATGGCGGCGCGGCTGGCCCGCCGCGGCCCTGGTGTGTGGGGCCCTCGTGCCGCCACTTGACCTACCCTTCCGCCTACAAATAGCCTTCGTCGAAAACCCCGTACGAGAGCCACGATACGGAAAACCTTCAGAGGAGCGTCGCGAATCCCATCTCGGGGGATTCGGAGATCGCCTCCGGCACCCTGCCGGAGAGGGAATCATCACCGGAGGGTTCTACATCATCATGCCCGCCTCGGATTGATGCGTGAGTAGTTCATCCTTGGACTATGGGTCCATAGCGTAGCTAGATGGTTGTCTTCTCCGCTTGTGCTATCATTGTTATAGATCTTGTGAGCTGCCTAACATGATCAAGATCATCTATTTGTAATGCTACATGTTGTGTTTGGCGGGATCCGATGAATATAGAATATTATGTTAAGTTGATTATCAATCTATCATATATGTGTTGTTTATGTTCTTGCATGCTCTCCGTTGCTAGTAGAGGCTCTGGCCAAGTTGATACTTGTAACTCCAAGAGGGAGTATTTATGCTCGATAGTGGGTTCATGCCTCCATTAAATCTGGGACAGTGACAGAAAGTTCTAAGGTTGTGGATGTCTGTTGCTACTAGGGATAAAACATTGATGCTTTATCTAAGGATATTTGTGTTGATTACATTACGCACCATACTTAATGCAATTATCTGTTGTTTACAACTTAATACGGAAGGGGTTCGGATGATAACCTGAAGGTGGATTATTTAGGCATAGATGCATGCTGGATAGCGGTCTATGTACTTTGTCGTAATGCCCTGATTAAATCACATAGTAATCATCGTTGATATGTATTGAATCTTTATTTGTCAATTGCCCGCCTATAATTTGTTCACCCAGCATGTTAGTTATCTTATTGGAGAGACACCACTAGTGAACTGTGGACCCCGGTCCATTTTTTACATCTGAATACATTCTACTGTTTTTACTGTTCTTTGCAAAAAAACACCATCTTCCACTCGATACGTTTAATCCTTTGTTTTCAGCAAGCCGGTCAGATTGACAACCTCACTGTTACGTTGGGGCAAAGTACTTAGATTGTGTTGTGCAGGTTCCACGTTGGCGCCGGTTTCACGGTGTTGCGCCGCACTACATTCCTCCACCAACAACCTTCACGTGCTTCTTGGCTCCTACGGTTCGATAAACCTTGGTTTCTTTTCTGAGGAAAACTTACTGCTGTGCACATCATACCTTCCTCTTGGGGTTCCCAACGGACGTGTGCTTTACCGTCACAAGGAAGTTGTTGACTACACGCCAGCACCGCCTCGTGGCCCCCCATCGTCTCTCCTTCGGTGTTCTGGAAGACTCCGTGGAAAATAAGGCCGTGGGCTTTTGTTTCGTCCAATTCCGAGAATATTTGTAAACTAACTTTTCTGAAATTAAAAACAGCAGCAGGAACGGCACTTCGGCATCTTGTTAATAGGTTAGTTCCAGAAAATGCATAAAAATGATATAAAGTATGAACAAAACATGTAGGTATTGTCATAAAACTAGCATGGAACATCAGAAATTATAGATACGTTGGAGACGTATCAGCGGGGGAAGTAAAAAGATCATTTGCATGAAAACTAGCTTCCCCAAGCTTAAACTTTTTCATAGCATTAGCAATAATGATGTTCAAAAAGTTCGTACTAATAACATTGCCATTAGCATGCAAATAAAGTTCCATAGGTTTTTTAATTTTCTCTTCGAACACTTCATGTCCTAACTCAAGATAAATACTATAACGTTTTCTAATTTTTTTGTTGTTTTCCATTAAGCCTAACAAGTGAAAAAATAAAAACAAGAAACTTCAACATGGAAAGTAGGCATGGAATAAACTAAGCAACAGAAATAACAACTATAATAGAAACTAATTTTTTTGTTTTGATATAAAGACGACTATAAAAGAAACTATTTTTGTGTGTTTTTGATATAATAAAGCAAACAAAACAAAATAAAGTAAACTAAGCAAACTATAACAAAGTAAAGAGATTGGAGATGAGAGACTCCCCTTGAAGAAATCCTCTTTCTCCTCGGCAACGACGCCAGAAAATCTTTGCTGGCAGTGCAGTTGCCGTGGGAGTTAGCAATCTCTGTGGTGCAGCTTTTCTTTAGTTCCCCGGCAACGGCGCCAGAAAAGAGCTTGATGTCTACACACGCTTCTATTCTGGTAGACAGTGTTGAGCCTCCAAGTGGAGAAGTTTCCCTTAAGTGGATCACCCAAGATTTATCGAACTCAGGGAGGTAGAGGTCAAAGATATCCCTCTCAAGCAACCCTGCAATTACGATACAAGAAATATCTTGTGTCCCCAACACAACCAGTACACTTGTCAGGTGTATAGGTGCACTAGTTTGGCGAAGAGATAGTAAAATGCAAGTGATATGGATGAATATGAGTGGTAATAACAATCCGAAATAAATATGGCAGCAAGTAAACATGCAGTAAAACAGTAAATAAATGGTGATTCGATGCTTGGAAACAAGGCCTAAGAATCATACTTTCACTATTGGTCACTCTCGACAATGATATGATAAAGGATTATAAATATAAGCACTTCACTATGCTACTCTAAACTACTCTCCGGTTGGATAACGAACACTAATTCACCATATAGGGTTGCAAAAGCAAACCTTAAAGATGTATTCCCAAGTACTAATGAACACCCCACGCTATCACTTTGAGCATTCACAGGAGGTACTAACACACCACAATTTTATAGAGACATCCAACTCAAATCACAATTCAGTGAACAAGTATTCTGTGTGAACCAGTATTCTATGAAATATAGCCTAAGAGACTCACACGGTGCACACAATGTCACCTTTACACACGTGGGACAAGGAGTCTCCAGAGATCACATAAGTAAAATCCACTTGAATAACATAACGACATCTAGATTACAAAGCTCATGGTCACATAAAGATCACACCATGGGAGAGAGAGATAAACCATCTCGGGGGGTTCTGAAGCACCCCCACTAACCGTTTGCAGCACCTCCGATGACCATTGGCAGCATTGGCCATCGGCGCTAGCTCGCAGCAACCCATGTAGCTAGTTGAAGCACCAACCGACACTATTTGCAGCACCTTCCGTAACCGATAGTAGTACAACACCGGACTAGCGCTTGCAAATGGTGCCGCCGTCGCAGAACCATGTCCGGACCCCATGAAGCCACACTTCTTCCTCCATCGTGGCATCCCGCAAAAGCGCCTTCGTGGTGTCCTCCATGACCGATACGTCTGTTTCGCTCGTAAAAAAAGGGACGTGTGGTGCTAACAGAGGTAGGGGGCCAGGAGCGACCGGAGCCTTCAGAGGATATAGATCCTCTTCCTGAACACATACACCCAGTGACCTAGTACAACATCTTTTGTTTGCGATCTTAAAATCCATTGACGTTCGAGTATTGCAAAATGTTTATGCTAGACCTCCTCATCCTAGAAGATTTCTATAAAATAAACGTTTGCGAAAGTAGACCCCTTGGCACACGGTTAAATAAACCGTGTGGCTCTAGAGGCACATTGCCCACCTTCCCATAGCGATGGTTCGGTGATCCGTGTGTGACATACCATTTCAACCGTGCGTGAAAGCATGTTTTGTACTAGTGATGGACTAACATCAGTGATTTTATTTTTAAGAACATGCAAGATTGCATGTCATGTCATTAAGATAGATAGAAAGAAGTGTGTTTACACATTAGCGTACTCCCTCCGTCCCAAAATGTAAGCCGTCGATTAGTCAAAAGTCAAAGTTTTTTTTAAGTTTGACCAAGTTTATACATAAAAATATAAACATTTACAGTACTGAATCAACATGAATAGATTCAACATAAAAAAATCAATATGTTCATTCGATATTATAGATGTAAATATATTTTTCTAAATATTTGATCAGAGTTAGTAAAGTTTGACTTTTGACCGATCCTTAATTAGACGTCTTACATTTTGAGATGGAGGGAGTACAAGTGATTTTTATCAACTGGCATACAAACTGCCGTCAATGTAGTAGTACACATGAAGCATCCGACCATGTAAATTCCTGTGCAGTTATCATGCATGCTTACCATATCAGAATACCGGAGCCAGAAACATAGAAAGTAAGGACCTGGAATCGAGCAAAAAAAAGTGCCCTAGGGCTAAGGTTCAGAAATATAGATCACTATAGTAAGCACACACGTAGTTTCAGTTTGCATGAACACTCAACATCATCGTATACATATAGTACATAGCAGTAAGAATTACAACATCGGATTCAATTTACACTTGCATACGATAAGAACAGGTTGGACAGTGGAGAGCGGCCGCCGCTGCATTGCACATATATATTGTCTATCCCCATCTTGAATTCTTCCGTCTCTTTGGCCTGGCGCTCTTCTTCGTCATCATCGCCATCAGAGATCAGCTAAAAGCATTTCCAATTCATCAAACTCCTCCGTTTCCCGGTCGGAAGCAGGCTCGGGAAAGGGTGGCGCAAACTGTTCGATGCTGTTCTCAGCTTGTTCCTCATCGGTTTCCCCGAGAAGTTCTGCCACCGTGCAACTGAATCGGCCCATGTCCTCTTCAGCTTCAGCCGGCAAGGAGAACGGTGCCGGAGGCGCGAACCAGTCAGGGCAATCCTGGTACTCTTCCTCAAGTGCCTGAACGGGGGCGGCCATCCGCAATTTCTTGGAGCACGACAGATCGTCGGCGGCAACCGGCGCTGGCCTCTTCAGTACTTGCGCGGTTGTGGTCACGGTGATGGTTTCTGGTTCTGGCACGGGCAGCCCTGCTGCTTCTTGACGATGACGAAGCAAGTACGCGGCGGATTCTTGGCGGGCGGCGGCGCACGCTGAAGACGAAGACAAGTGAATCTTGCACAGCACCTTCTCTCCGTCGGCGACGACGGCCTGTGGCAGCATGCACCGGTACTCCTCCATGACCCAGCCGGTGCACGCCTTCTCCTTCTTGAACGAAAGGCTCTTGACCTCGCCGACCTTGACTCCCGCGTGGACGATGCTCTGGGTCTTGTTGCCCGTCCAGGTGCCGGCGCCGGCGACGCGCGCGCTCCGGTTGCTGCTCCCGTTCTTGCGCTTGCACGTCGTGAAGAAGAAGCGGTCGCCGGTATCCATGGCGTGCGGCGCCGGGTCGTACTGATAGGCGAGATCCTTGGGCTCGCAGCTGTAGATGTCGAACTCGTGGATGACTTTCTCGGCGCCGTTGAGCGAGGAGCCGGCGATGAGGCGCGGCAGGTAGTAGGTGACGGCCTCCTTGGGGGTAGGATCGAATCGGCTATACTTGAACACGTCGTCCATCTCCATGGACATGGATCGGCTGCTGCAGCTGTTGCCGCACCGCCCCGATGTTCTTCAGCCGCTGCAAACTGATCCAAGGACGAGAAGCTAACCCTGAACGCTCTCCGAATCGATGTATCACAAGAGGATCGTAACTTGGCCTTGGTTTCTTCCTTCAACTTTTGTGATCACGAGCTGGAGATTACACTGCTATATATGGTCTAATCTATCCGACTAGAAGATGGAAACTAATCATATCCGGACACTGACACACATACCGACATACGGAACCAAACGAAAACCGGGTACATGCTCTACTTCTAGTTGCGTGGACGCGTAGATTGTGAGTCTTGAGATGGTGTTTCCATAATTTTGGTGGCTAGCTAGACGTTGTGAGACAACGGATTTATGCCTTTCTTGGAGTCGGACTCAAACTACAATCTGTAAATCGTTTGCCAAGATTAATACTACACTCAATACATCTTTTATTTTGCGCGTAAAATAAACTTTATTAATCCGGGAGAGTTACAAGGCGGTTCATGTTCTAGTACTTGAAGAATAACATCTATTTAGACACGTGGTGAAAAAGGAAACGCAATTCAAGTCATGTATGCATGTGGCAGCGTCTGAATCTGTTGCTCCAATTTTTGTATTTCAACATGTACAAGAACTTATGTATGTATTGCAACTATTAGCTGGTTGGTCTTTACAAATAATTAATTTATTAAGAAAAACATAACTAAATTTCACTTTATACTGCAGAATCTTAAGAGTGCACCAGGTCTCAGGTGGAGGTTGTGGTAGCGGCAACGGCGTGATGTGGGTGATTTCACTCAAGTCGTACCAGCGGTGAGGCATTGCTGGGAGGTGGTGGGGTTGTGCGGCGGCTATGGCGCAAAAAGTTAATTTATTATGAAAAAATGTAACTAAACTTTACTTCATACTGCAAAATCTTAAGAGTGCACCGGGTCGGGGTGCAGGTGGCAGTGGAGGCGGCGGTTGTGCAAAAACAGACGCCACCACTGTACGCCAAGACAGAAGTCGAGGCGCGGTTTTCACCAACTGCCGCGTCACCCCAAACTCGTCGGCGACACCACCAGTCGACCACCTCCGTCGGAAAAGGAGGCCACCGCCACCACGTCGGGGACATATGCCCCTAGCATCTTCTTGTCGCTAGCATAGTTAAGCAGCATTGACACGGCCCATCAACGCACGTTTGGGCCTAGATCGGGCCTGGATCAAGCAAAATGATGCTGAATGCTCACAATATAGATGTACATGTATAAATAGGTACTTCTAAACATGGACGCCTTCGTCCATTCTGCCGTACAATTTTAGTATCACCTAAAATGACCAAATGATCATGATTTGAACAATATGCATAAGGTGAGGCTAATTTTTCGTTCAATTAAGCTAATTCTCAGTTAAGTTATGTCATCTCCACAGTTTTATACGATATAAACATTTTTTATCGTGTTAATATATATTTTTTCAACCACATATATTTCAATTATTGAAAATCAAGTTACATGAACACACAAATGTGGAAACTGAAAGATAGACCAAGAGAAAACAGTTGTCCTGGAAACTTTGCAAGTAAAACCCTAAAAAATGAAAAAATACATAATCATTCTTAGGGTTTCCTGCACTCGCCGAAGCATGCGGCCGCCGCCAAACTCCAACGCCGCCTAGACAGACGTTAGAAGAGACACCGAACCTCCACCATTGCCAGATCCAAATAAGCACCATCGCCAAAGAGGCTTTGTGAGTCAATGAACAGGCCCGCTGCGAGCAGCAAGGCACATGTCGTTGTGGCACGTTGACCAGGGGACGTCCCCGTGCTTCCTTGAACCAAGATCCACCGCATCCCACCGATGAAGTCGGGGAAATGCGACAGATCCACCACCTACAATGGTTAGATTATTTCCGATCAAAATTCTTCTAGCAATATGATAGAAAAAATATTATCGACTGACTAATGAAATGTAGTGTATCGTCCTAAAGATCAATAAGGACTTGGTATTAGTGACCTTGAGGTCAAGAACATAGCCCTCCTATGCAAATGGCTCTACAACCTTCTTACTGAAGATGGAGTGTGGAAAACGTTTCTAAAAAGGAAATGTTGAGGCTCACGTGCATTGTCTCATTCTTATTGAAAAACATGGGACTCACATTCTTGGGTTGGCCTAACAAATAAATACTTCTTCGCTTATGGTTCATTCAGAATTAACGATGGCTCGGAAATATGGTTTTGGGACTAATATCATTACCATAATTTTATACTATATAAATAATTTTTATCGTAATAATATTTTTCATACTCGGGTATATCATTTTTTCGTTTATAACTTACCTGCGCTTTAAAAGTATCGTTTGCAACCGGATTTGTGACTAAAAAAATACTTGTTGCAACTCGACTTGCAACTAAAAAATTCCATTTGCAGACCAAGTTGTGACAGAACATAGGACGCACGAATAGATCTGTCTAAACTTAACTGAGCACTATATTAAATATGAACTAGCTAAGAAATAGCAATTCCGTTTAGGGGTCCCTCGAAAATCTCTTCTAAAGTGATCTGAATTTTTTCAGCATAATGGCCCAATATCACATATTATCATCAGTCATACAAGTATCTAGCCAATGTATGCAAAAGTGACATATCCAACCACTGAAATTCCTACGCAATTATCGTGCATGCTTAACTATTATCAGAATAATCGAACCCAAAATAGAAAATAAGATTGTATACATATTTGGAGTCGAGCAAAACAAAACAAAAAATAGTGCCTAGGGCACACCACTACAGGAAAACGGTACAGTGCCGACGGTTATTGCCGTCGGCGTAGCAACTAAAACCGTCGGCGTAGGTCTATGCCGACGGTTACCGTCGGCGCGGCGTCGTCGGCATCGCTGCTCGCCGGCATAGCCGGAAACCCGTCGGTGTACCTTCACCGTCGGCATAGCTCGACACACCGACGGGGTTCCTTGGCCGTCGGTATCGTTTGGCCGTCGGCGCGCCACCGCTAACGGAGCCCAGTTAACGGCGGGGAGGAGATACGCCGACGGTGTAACCGTTCGCATAGGTGCGACGTGGCAGCTTCTGGCAACTCCTGGCGGTTGGCTGGAGCCATCGATGCACGCCCTATGCGTGGCTGCTCCTGGAGCCTTCGTCCGTTCCAGCTGAAGGGTCTATGCCGACGGTTTAACCGTAGGCGTAGCTCCACGTGTCAACTTCTGGTACCCTGCAACCACCTGTCACCTACCCTATGCCGACGGTTAAACCGTTGGCACCTTCAGTCAATTCGCTATGCCGACGGTTAAACCGTCGGCATAGGTTCAGCAGTTTTCCACTTTTTGGATTTTCTGTTATGCTTGCAGTTTTAAATTCACAATATTGCATATAAATATCAATAAATATGTCACATAACTCAAACATTTCAACGATACATAACTCAAACATGTCATCGATACATAACTCCAACATCCATCCATACATATGTCAAACATGTCATCCATACATAACTTAAGAGAGTGGACACATGTAACATGGGTGTGTTTCCGTCACCGTTCATTGTGCTTTAAGATTCGGATAAAAAGAGGAGAGAGAAAGGAATCTTTCTCTCTTTCATGGTGGGCACGAATCTCGAGGAATAAATGAACGGTGATAGAAACACCCACACCCATGCGTGGGTGTACAAAAGTATTTCCGCATAACTTAAACATCCACACATGTAACATAGGTCTAACATCCTGGATCACCGGTCATAGACATGCCATGAACTAAGCAACATCCATACATAATCAAGAGATAGTATCAACAGGTCATCCTGGATCACCGTCGAGAGCATCATCACTACAAAATGGAAGACAACACCAATTAAGCATGGATATTGTGCAAATAAAAGTCCGTGAATGAAGAAATGATCAAAGTTATCCGTGGATAGTTTGGTAGGGAACTCACCAGCTGCGGTGAGTGTTGGCGGGACTCACGGCTCTCGCGACGGGGCGAGACACCGGCGGAGTGACCAGGACTCGGACCACCAAAGTGAAGCGGAGTCCTCTCGGCGGGCGACGCGTCTGGTGAGGAGGCATGAGCACGACCAAAGGGATTGTTCGAGTGAGTCGAGGATCCCTACATAGCACGAGAAAAATATGGCTAAGTGTAAATATCAATGTGCAAGGCAACGGTAAGTAGTAGCTTAGTAGTATGGCAAAGCACTAACTGGACTCGGACCACCAAAGTGAAGCGGAGTCCTCTCGGCGGGCGACGCGTCTGGTGAGGAGGCAGCAGCACGACCAAAGGGATTGTTCGAGTGAGTCGAGGATCCCTACATAGCACGAGAAAAATATGGCTAAGTGTAAATATCAATGTGCAAGGCAACGGTAAGTAGTAGCTTAGTAGTATGGCAAAGCACTAACTGGAGTCCCGCCGTGGAACTGTGCGAGGAATTCCGCCTTCGTGGGCATCTTTGGCAACGGTGGTACCACCGGAGGTTCCACATACTATGGCGGCGGAGCACCAGCTGCCATAGCCGCGAAAAGCGCCTGCAAGGTAGTTTAAATGTCAGGCGTGGAGAAAGTTAGAAAATAGTACAAGTGGCTACGATGGGTAACAGCTAACCTTAGTTTGTTCTTGCATGTATTCTCTTGAGGCAGAATTCGCCACTTCGTATTCATGCATCTTATGTTGAAACTCTTCCTGAAGCTGCTCATAGGCTTCCGTCATGCGGGCCTACAATTTGACATAATGAGCCCCGCCAACATGGAGATGCATGAAATGGAAGTCGAAATGAGGAAAAAAAATGAGAGAAAGCTTACATCGTCAGAAGTCTGGGTCGAACGCCGTGGACGAGGTGGCATAAACACACCGGAGCTCGAGGTCATGTTCCGGATTCGTGGAAGAGTGATGGTAGGCTTGTACACCTCATTAAGAATGCTGGTCCGGCCATGTGGCTTGCCGTGACCTGAGATCATCACCGCCATCTCGTCGAATGGCTCTGAAAGTGGGTCAGAATCCTCCCCATGCAACGACTTGAACGCCTTCTTGTAACTATCCACGGATTCTTCGGTCTTGCCGTAGTACACGACCTTGCCTTCAACAAGCTCCTTCTTCTTATGAGCCGCCTGCCAAACTTGGATACGAGGAATCTCCTGTCCTCCATTAGCGGCCACCTGAAGTGCAGAAAATGCATGTTATGTAGAAAAGAAGGAACATGAAGACAAATAGAAGGAGGGTTGTTCCATATATATACCATGTCCTTCTCGTAGAGAGGGAAGGGTTTGTTGCCTTGATTGTGTGTTCCCCCACTGCCATGATTGACCTTGTTTTGGATGCTCCTGGCCTTGAACTCCTCATCATCAGTCCAATAGCGTACCAGCGCACACCAACCATCCTTCTTATTCACGCACCATGTTGGACAAATCTAATAAATGAAGACATGTCAATTCAATAAATATAATGCAATGTGTGATGAACATAGGACAACAAGGAGAATTTACTTACACTCTGCCAACCAGCGTCATCCTCGATAGTAAGATTCTCTGCAATCACTCTATCCTTGTTTCTCCTCTTCCCTTTTTCAGCGAAGTAGTGTGTGATGGCCAGCTTGCGAACATGGTATAAGGCATCCCTAAGATTCTTCTTGGCCATCTTCTCCAAGAATGCGGTAGCCTCCTGATGATCCATGCCGGAGGACAATTTGTAGAACTCCTACAATCATGCACAAGAAAACAATGGTGAGACTTGTGGGTTAGCACAAAATCTGAAGTGCACAAAATCTTGACTTGTGTGCTTTGAAAAAGAAGTCTTACCCAACAAGTCCTGAGCACAACTAGGGCACAGGTGGGCGCAACTCGTCTCCCATCCTCAGTGGTGGTGGTCATGACCCCGCAAGGTGTGGCATGATAGTCATCCCATTTGAGGGCTAACTTCTTGGGAGCATCGGGACTATCAGAGACAGCGCAGTACAGGTCTGGCCAATAGTTCTTCAGGAGAACGGTGACAGTGCCACTTGGTTTGCGGCCCATGCCCGTAGTAAGAAGTCCAAGAGAACTGCACATGAATCGGCAAATTAGTATTATCTAATATGTCCAACAATCCAAGAGTATACTAACAAGTCCAAGAGCCACTTACTCATGCTTCTCCACATACACAACCCATTTGCCCTCTTCAGTTTTTGGTAAATCTTGTAGAGTAGCTGATCCACGGGTCCAAAGAGAATTCTCGGGCACGTCCTGGCCCTCCTCGCCCTCCTCGCCCCGCACGCCCTCCTCATACCCCTGCAAATTAAAATTACAATCAGAATTATAATGGTAATTAAAATGTGTGTGAATGAAAGGAAGTCGGGTAAAAAGGGAGAAATGAACTTACGTCCTCCTCGCCCTCCACGCTTTGACCGGCATCCAAGTCCTTGTCACCCTCCACGCTCCGACCGGCCTCCAAGTCCTCATCACCCTCCACGCTCCGCTCGGCGTCCAAGTCCTCGTCAACCTCCTCCTCCTCTGAAGGTGTGGTGCCACTAGCGGAGGGTATCTAAGCATAGTACCAATTAGTAGGCATAATAACAATAATCAGTAATAATAGCAACTAATAAGCATGATAGCAATTATCACCTCACTAGCGGAGCACGACGAAGACACCCATCGTCGTCGTCGTCTGCGTGTAGTATCCTCGGGGGCTACTACAAGCTCCTGAACGTGTCTAGTACGAGATCGTCCTCGTCCTCGACCTCGTGCCAGCCCTGTGGCACTCCCTCCTCGTCCTCGTGGCACCTCAACCTCGCGCTCTCCTGCTTCCTCACCAAGGAAGCGACCAGGAGGTCTTCTATTTCGAGGACGGCTTATTCTTGGCTTCTCTTGGCCATACACATGACTAATTGTGGATCTACCACCCGTAATTGTGAAATCACCTGCATTGAGAACGAGTAAAAAGTTAGTAATGAGCATAGTAGCACAAAATAAGCATGGTAGGAAAAAATGAGCATGGTAGCAAATAATTAGCATGGTGGCAATAAATAAGCATGGTATCATCAAATAATAAGCATGGTGGCAATAAATAAGCATGCTAGGAAATAATAAGCATTAATAAGCATGGTAGGAAATAATAAGCATGGTGGCAATAAATAAGTATGGTGGCAATATACTAGAAAGACATAAAGACCATCACCACGAATCATCACCCCTATTCATTATCGCTATCAGTATCATGTGAGTAGTAAGGTTGGCCCTCGAATGGTGGAGGCTCATCATCATTGTTGTCACCTTCGTCGAGAAACTTGGAGAGCATCTCTATGTCCTTTATATTCACAACAGTATCACCCTGAATTTGTGCATCGTCCTCGAGCTCCTCTAGATCAACCATCTCTACATCAAAATCCCCGCTGTCCTCTTCCTCTTGGTAGAAATCTCCCTTTTATGTGATGGGGTTTATGTTGTTGTAATCATCCTTGTTGGGCATGGGTAGTTTACCATGAGGCGGCACCTTGAACACAACTTCCCAGCCCTTTAGTTCCTCGTTCTGGCATGGGTAGGGAAGATAATAAACGTGTGTCGCCTGGTTAGCCACTAAAAGACGTCGGACCCCCGGTAGGTGGTGGAAGGCATAACTTCAACTAAACCTGCAAGAGCAAGATCTATATACCGTGTTTTGTGTGTTTGATGACAACACTTGAATGAATTTAATCGTGCGCAAAGATTTTCTTTGATAGATTTGCAAGCGTACGGTGCCCTCGCTGAACACATTATGATCAGAAGACTGAAGCGTAGTTCTTAGGTTTTATGGTTTTTCGTGTGTGTCGTGAGGTGACATGGTTGGAGAGGTAAAGAGGAAAAAGCAGTTTCAGCCAAAGCGGTACTACCGGTACCAGGAGCGGTAGTACCGCTACCCTACTGGTACCGCTCTGCAGTACCGCTCTGGAGACTTGCACTGAAAATGTCCCATAGAACAAGGTACGGTACCTTTGCGGTACCTTGAGCGGTAGTACCACTTGAGAGCGGTAGTACCGCCTCCGTACCGCTTATGTACCGTAACTAAAATTACGGCAGTACCGATGTGGTACCGCCGGTACCGCTTGGTATCCCAAGCTCGGAGGCCATTGCGGTACCTCGCGGTACCGCAAGCAGTAGTACCGCTATGTGTCCACGTGGATAAGTTCTGTGGGTTTTTGAATCTAGAGCGGTAATACCGCTTTCCGAAGCGGTAGTACCGCTTAGGCAGAAACTGCACATAACGGTTGGATTTGAGGGGGCCTATTTAAAGGGCCCTTCTTCTCCAGCTCGTTTTTAGCTCTTCTCTCTCTCCTACATTGTTGCTGAGCTCAAACTTAGAGGATCTCCCCATCTACCCAACCAATCTTGCTCATACTTTGAGGAGTGGTGGAGGAGGCCCCGATCTATCGAT
Organism: Lolium multiflorum; assembly: GCA_030979885.1. Taxonomy (NCBI): domain Eukaryota; kingdom Viridiplantae; phylum Streptophyta; class Magnoliopsida; order Poales; family Poaceae; genus Lolium; species Lolium multiflorum. Next base: position 35,221,830 of record CM061752.1, read on the forward strand.
CTACCAAGAGAGTTTTCACCAATTCGTGCTAGTCCTTTGTGGATCTTGGTGGTAGGGTTCCTATGGTTGGATCTTGGATGAAGTGCTCCTATGGAGGCTAGCTTGGTGTTGTGCTAGCCCCATAGGGTGTTGGGAGCCTCCTAGTGTTGTGGAGCTCGCCCTAATCTTGTGAAGGAATCACCGCCTCGACCGGTGCCTTAGTGGAGAAGGGGAGCCCTTTGTGGAGCTCTCTTGAGGAGGAAGGTGAGGCCTTCCTTCGTGGTGTGGCCGCCTAGCCTCTTGTGTGAGGCTAGCACCTCCTCAACGCAGACGTACTCCCTTTTGTGGGAGGAACTGCGGGAAACAAATCCTCGCATCGTCTTCGCGCCCTCTGGTTGTCTCGCTCCTTATCCTTATTATTGTTGCTTGGTTCCTTTGCTTGTTGCATTACTCTAGGATCATACTAGGATCATCTCTAGCATCAAAGCTATCACCTTTACTTCTGTTGCACTAAAAATAGAAAAAGGCTAAAAATTGCATAGCGCCCATTCACCCCCCCCCCCCTTGTTCGCTACGATCCGTTCAATTGGTATCAGAGCAAGGTTTCTTGCTCGGGCTTTTCCGCCTAAGAAATGGCCGAACAAGAGAAGGTTGTGAATGGGTCCCTTCCCGGTGAGCAATCACCTCCACCATCAATTGTCGATAGCACTCCGGCTACTTTGGATGACCTCAAGAAGTTGGAGTCATCCATTGTATCTCAAATGAAGGCTATGATGATGGAGTTGATTGCTCCCAAACCAACCCCTATCATAGATCCTAAGGCAAGTGTCGATGTTCCTCCACAACAAGTCAACACCCTTCCTCTTGTTGATTTTGTCGAGCAATCGACAAAACCACCTCGAGAAGGGGAACTCGAGGATGTTGGCACTTCATCAAAAGGGAAGGATGAACCACCGGTTGCGGGACAATTAGGGGGTTATCATGCGGTGCCTCCACCAAGTGATTACACCATAAATGTCCCAATACCCATGCCTCATATTTTGTCTCATGGCTCACCACCTCTACTTGAATCAAATAGCTTTGAGAATTGGCAATTTTTTATGAGATCTCATGTGCACAGCGCGTCAACCGAGCTTTGGCGCATCACTGAGGAACGTTATTCACCAAGAGACCCAAAGAACTTGACAAGAAGAGAGGTGGTGGATGATCAACTCAACGCCACCGCCATCAACATGATTCACATGGCCGTCACGCCCACTTTGTTGCCAATTGTATCTTTGAGAGAAGGGAAGACAATGGTGGAAGGCTTGTCCGAAAGGACAAGTTCAAATCTCTCTCAAAAGGATTTTCCAAGTTCTCCTCCAACTCCGGTGACACCAAGGTCCCCTTCACCAAGAAGCCTAGAGCTTTCATTATCCGTGAGGAATACTCCTCCGATGAAGGTGAAGAGCACAAAGACAAGGGGACGAACAAGGAGGAAAGGGAAGTGGCCGCCATCGTCATCTCCACTCCCTCCATCTCCCTCTTCGACTCTCCAAACGAGAACCTCGTCGTCAACAACTTCCATTGTCTTGTGGCAAAGGTATCATCGGAGGTAGTATCCCTTTCCGAGTCTACATCTTCCTCTAATACTATATCTATTGCGATTTTGGATGCTCCTACCACTAACATGCTAGGAGATATCAAGACTTATGATGAGGAACTCTTGACTCAACTTGATGCGGCTCAAGATCGTATTGAGGAAAAAGGGAGGCTTGAGAAGGAGGCGGAATTGGAAATTATCACTCAAGCTCAAGCTCATGAGGAAGAGTTGTGCATGCGCATGTCTCTTGAAGCTAGTGCTATTGTTCTTGAAGACTCCAACAATTCCTTCATCTCCCAACTCATCAAGGATCGAGATCATGCTCTTGGTGAACTCAAGACGAAGAAGCGATATCTTGAGGAGAGCCATGAATGGTTGCTTGAGGAAGTTGCAACCCTCACCAAGAACTTCAAATCCTTGGAGAGTAGGTTCATGCTTCTATCCGAGATGAAGAGGCATCCTCAAGAAAAAGCACATAAGAAGAAAGAAGATGAAGGTCCCAATTCATGTTGTGATAAGCTCCTTGATGAAGTTTCCTCATTGAGAAGACATAATGCAAAACTCTTGGAGGTCAATTCTCTCCAAGAGGAAGCCTTGGATGAGTACTATCGCTTGAGCAAGGAGAAGGTGCCATGTTGCGATCATGAAGAAGAGATTGCCGCTCTAAAGAGACACAAGGCCAAGCTCAAGGAAGTGAATGATATGCAAAATGAGTCCTTGATGGAGTGGATCCGCTTGAGCAAAGAGAAAATTACTTGTTGTGACCATGAGGAAGAAATTGCCGCTTTGAAGAGAAGCAAATCCAATCTTATGGTGATCAAGTCCATGCAAGAGGAAGCCTTGAGGGAATACCAACTCGCTAGCAAGGACTACATTTGTTGCAACCATGAAGATGACATTGCCACCTTGGAAAGACAAAAGCGCTCGCTCTTGAGAATGAATTCTCTTCAAGAAGAAGCATTGTTGGAACATTTCCGGGTGAACAAGGAGAAAGAGATTCAAGAGTTTGACACCACTCACCCTCACGCGGATCATGAAGTCAACCGTTTGAAGTCCAAAATTGAAAGTCTCCAAATCCAAGCCCAATACTTGGAAGGAGTCATTGAAGCTAGAGTCAAAGCCAATGAGGACTCTTGCAATGAAGGAGGAGTGGCTATAAAGCCAAAGAAGAAGAGAAGAAGGAGGAGGATCAAGATAAAGAGGAACATCATGATAGGACCCATTGAAAAATGGGTTCCTATCTCCAAATCTTGATCCATGAAGGTCTTTGCTTCCGGTGGTGCTACATTGGTGGTAGATGTTGAAGCCACAAGTCTCTTGACCGGAAGCAAAGAAGTTGTTGTCATCCTCGGGCTATCTCGTTCTATCACTTCTTATGGCGACAACACAAGCAAGCTTAAATGTATTGGGCCTTGACAAGATGGTGGTAACACCAGACCTTGTCAAGACCCTTAGTTACAATGTTCTTTCCGTTCATCGTTTCACACGCTTGGGTCTTTGTACCTTTTATAATGAACTTGTTGTGGTCCTCTTGTGGAGCTAGACACTCCGAGAGGCCATGTTCTCGGACTAATAGAAAATGCTTCCTTGTGTAAAGATCGTGTTTGTAGGGATTGCATTGAAGGAAGATGCATGTAGCTCCTCACAAGGCCAAGACACTCATATCTATTACAAGTACGAGAGTGAGACTCAACGAACCATGATGAAACTTGTCAAGCAATTTCAACGCAAGTGTGACAACATGATCCTCGCAACAAGGAGCAACAATGGAATGGAGTTCAAGTGCTACATCTTGGATGTCTTCCTTGGCAAAGAAGCAATCCAACATCATTACTCCTCGCCATATACATTTCCCCAACAACTTGGGGTCGCCAAAAGAGAAAGTCGAACCTTAATTGAAGCCACTCAAATATGGTGATGAAGTACAAGTCCATTGGATTGGTTGTGGAAGTTTGTGATGTGACTTTTGATGAAGATGATAGTTCTTTGGAGGAGCGAAGTGCTTCTTGTGGGAAAGGAGATGCAATTCCCCCTGTTACCGTAGGAAGGATGGGTGTTGGCACTCGCCTACCTCAAACGCTACCTTCTACGAGTGTCGGGGAAGGACCAAGTTCCACCTATGCGGAGCCATCTACACCACAAGGCCAAGCTTCTTCCGTTGAACAACCAAGTGAGAGTCAACTTCTACCACAACCTCAAGTTCAGCATCAACAACAATGAGGGTCAAGGCGGGGACCTCACAAGAATCTATCCTTATGGTCCATTCTCGCTGGTGTGCAAAAGTGTCAAGACTCCTTCATAACTCAAGCAAAGTACGTCAAGACATACTCAAGAGCAAGATATGAAGGGGTCCAACCGTATAGCAACCCCAAGCACCTAAAGTATCAATACTTCCTTAATGAGTCCGACAAGACAATAGACTCGTGCTCTACCGGTCAACGTCAAAGTTCGCATCTCTACCTTTGTGCTTCTCATCCGGACGTCGTGTCAAGCGTGGGTAATACCACTTTTGGACTATATGTCTAGATGTAAAGCACGCATGAACATAGGGGGAGTGAGGTTTAAACTTATTGAGCTATCCCTCCCCCCATAATGCATAAAGTAACCCAAAACATATGCTATTTGTCAACTAAGTGACTAATGAGCTTCATATTGAGTTGTAGCCGTGAGTCCTAGATACATCTACGCGACCTCACACTACTAAACTCTTACACGGTGGCTTCGGCTACCAACCTCCTTCTTGAGGAGCTTTTGTTTCTTTTGGTTTCTTTTCTCCGTTTGCTTTTGGTCTTTCTTTTCTTCATGTTCTTCGTGGGAGATTCACCCAAGCTTGGCTTTTCATGTTTTGATTCTTACAGTCTTGGTTGAGTAGTACCTTAATAGTTCCGTCATCTAATCCTAAGCCAATACCTACCTCTTAAGCCAATTCAGTCTAAAAGCACAAGTCTACACCAAAATCTGAGTGTTTTTGAGCTTTGGAGGCCGGTACTACCGGTCCTCAAGCCGGTACTACCGCTTAGGGGCAGTAACTTGACAACGTTCAGAAGTCTGCTCCAAAGCGGTACTACCGCCCGAGGTACCGGGCAAGTACCGGTAAGCGGTACTACCGCTCCTACGAGCAGTACTACCGCTTGCACCTTTGACTTAAGGTACCGGGTGGGACGGGTTCTTCCCCAAATCACCACATACCCCCACCCACCATGAGTCAAAGGCGTCCCCAAGCTCCAAGACCTCGAGGAGACCGGCCTCGATCTCCTCCTCCAGCCATCCCCGGCCAAATCTCCTCCGTGGAGAAGCTTCCCCATCCTCTTCTCCGCCATGTCCTCCGGTATGAACCCTAATCTCTCTCTCTAGGGTGTGTTGAACTCCCTAGATGCATAGGCTAGGGTTTGATGGGGGTTTGTGGTGGAGAAACCTTCTTGGAAGCTCTCCATGTATGGGGATACTAGCTAGCAACATTGTGTGAGACTATGAACTTCTTTGCCATGTCCTCGACCTTGATCTAGTTGTGCTGAGCTTGAGCGATAGTACCGCTCGTTCACGAGCGGTACTACCGGTCATAGCGGTACTACCGGGTCAGGTCGCGGTACTACCGCTATGACTGGTTTCACCTATGATGCTTGTTAGTGTCCTCCTTGATCTTTAACTCCATGGCTTGTGCACGTATCCCCTGTTCCCTCCCAAACCTATGCTGTTCACAGGTCCATCCAAGCCCCGTGGTAGTGCCAAGGTCAAGCCTCCTTCTCGTCGTCCTCGAGAAGAAGAAGAGCAAGAAGAGATTGTACCAACAAGAACCCCAAGCGCCAAAGGAAGGCGGCAGCGGCCAAAAAGGCTGCCCAAGGTCCTCCAAAGTCTATGGCCTCCCTAAAAAAGGATCAATTCTTGCGAGAATGAGGGGCCAATCCGTACTTGTTGCCAAGAAATGCTCGTCAATGTCCCAATAACTTCTTCCACCACATCGATCAAGAAAGAATCTACAATGATGTCTATGGGGAAAAGGAGTTCAAGTGCTGCCCCCAATACTCCATCAGCATGGAGAAGCTTCAATCCAAGCCTGAATACTTTGGGGAAGCACTCGAGATATGCGAAGAGCAAGGGCTGATTCCGTTGATGACCTTCTCCCACAACTTCTCCAAGGAAGTGATATGCCAGTTCTATGCCACAGTGGTGTTTCTTGAGGATGAAGGCGGCTTCCGCACTTTGAAGTGGATGACCAAGGAGTTCATGATGGAAGCCACATGGCAGGAATTTGCTAGGGGCATTGGCTATGATCTCCCCGATGACGAAACCAACTTCTTCCGGATTCACCTCCAACCCAAGCCAATGGCCAAGGAGAAGATGGCCAATCTCTACATTCCCGGGAGGATGTTGTGTGGAAGTGCCTACCACCTTCTCCCCGTCTATGACATCATGAACCGCATCTACCGCAGCACCATCAATCCCAAGGACACCAATCATGATGAAGTGCATGGTTTTCTTGTCAATCTCCTTGTGCGCACCGATGAGATGAAGGGAAGCGACAAGAAATTGGATGTCATGGACTACATATGGCATGAGATGCGTGATTGTGCTTTCCTCCGCAAGCTTCCCCAATATGCACCCTTCATCATGAAGCTCATTCGTCTCAAATGGAATCAAGCTGGCCGTTGGGATCTTGGAGCAATGCCGCCCCCCCACTATCTATAAGGAGAAGAGCCCCCTTGTCAAGAACCATGATCTCCCGAGGTATGGCAAGAATGCACCCAAGGACACCGAGGAGGAGGAAGCCGATAGTGATGATTCCGACTTCGCGCCCAACTCCGTCAAGACCAAAGGCCTCTTCGCCAAGCTCACCGCTCGCCTCAAGAGGTCCTTTTGCTTCAAGGAGGACCTCCAAGATAGGATGTACCAAGCCCACCATGACAACAAGAAGATCCGCCAACGCCAAAAGGCGACGATGAAGCACATGGGCCTTCCCATCTCCGAGGGCTCTGAGGACAACATCACTCCTCCCAGAGAATGGAAGTCCAAGTACACTTGGTCTAGTTCCGAGGACTCCATCCCCGAGCGCATTGTTCGTCCCTCTCCACCACCTCATGGCAAGGGCCAAGTTGAAGATGAAGACGAAGAGGAAGAGGACGAGGAGATCGAGAATGATGAGGAGGAGGACAACGAGGACGGCGACGATGATGATGATGATGATGATGATGATGATGATGATGATGATGATGATGACGAGTGACCCCTTGGGACGCTAGTATGCTTCTTCTCCCTTTTTGATGTTACGATGCCAAAGGGGGAGAAGTTGGTCTATTAGGATGGGAATTTGCATGGGGATGCCAAGGGCTTGGTGCTTCATTTTGGTTTTTCGGCCTTGGCATCATTTCTTATCCCTAGTTATTCGGAACTTATTCGTATGCTTGCTACTCTATTCGTGGATCTCCCGATCCCCCCGGTTTGTATTAAGACTTATTCGTGGTAGCCTTTATTGGTATTCACTATCTATCTCATGTTGGCTACACCAATTCTATGGAGGCACTTATTGTGAGTTTGGGTTTTTCTCAAGGCAAAGGTATGACAAGTCCACCCAAAACTCTTTGCATGATCATGTGTTGCCTCCATTTTGTGCATATGCCTTATAAACTTGTCAAATATCTTTGTTGCATATGTGCATGGTTTGTAGAATCTAGGGCGAGTTGTTCCTCTAGGATGTGTACATTTGTATACAAATGCATATTCCAAATATGCACACATTTAGGGGGAGCTCCGTCTACTTTTTGCAAATCAAAAACTTTATCATACAATCTTATGCTATGTTGCAAATTCTTGTTTTGTCATCAAACACCAAAAAGGGGGAGATTGAAAGAGCAAGATCTATATCCCGTGTTTTGTGTGTTTGATGACAACACATGAATGAATTTAACCGTGCGCAAAGATTTTCTCTGATAGATTTGCAAGCGTATGGTGCCCTCGCTGAACACATTATGATCGGAAGACTGAAGCGTAGTTCTTAGGTTTTATGGTTTTGCGTGTGTGTCGCGAGGTGACATGGTTGGAGAGGTAAAGAGGAAAAACCAGTTTCAACCAAAGCAGTACTTAGGAGCGGTAGTACCGCTACCCTCGGTACCGCTCTGCTACCGCTCTGGAGACTTGCACTGAAAATGTCCCACATAACAAGGTACGGTACCTTTGCGGTACCTTGAGCAGTAGTACCGCTTGAGAGCGATAGTACCGCCTCAGTACCGCTTAAGTACCTTAACTAAAATTACGGATGCAGTGTACCGCCGGTGCCGCTTGGTATCCGTAAGCTCCGGAGCCATTGCGGTACCTCAGCAACAAGCGTAACCGCCATGTGTCCACGTGGATAAGTTCGTGGGTTTCGAATCCGAGCGTAGTACCGCTTTCCGAAGCGGTAGACCGCACATAACGGTTGGATTTGAGGAGGCCTATTTAAAGGGCCCTTCTTCTCAGCTCGTTTTTAGCTCTTCTCTCTCTCCTCCATTGTTGCTGAGCTCAAACTTAGAGGATCTCCCTCAACCAATCTTGCTCATACTTTGAGGAGTGGTGGAGGAGGCCCCGATCTATCGATCTACCAAGAGAGTTTTCACCAATTCGTGCTAGTCCTTCGTGGATCTTGGTGGTAGGGTTCCTATGGTGGGATCTTGGATGAAGTGCTCCTATGAAGGCTAGCTTGGTGTTGTGCTAGCCCCATAGGGTGTTGGGAGCCTCCTAGTGTTGTGGAGCTCGCCCCAACCTTGTGAAGGAATCACCGCCTCGACCGGTGCCTTAGTGGAGAATGGGGAGCCCCTTTGTGGAGCTCTCTTGAGGAAGAAGGTGAGGCCTTCCTTCGTGGTGTGGCCGCCTAGCCTCTTGTGTGAGGCTAGCACCTCCTCAATGCAGATTCCTCGCCTTGTCTTCGCGCCCTCTAGTTGTCTCACTCCTTATCCTTAGTATTGTTGCTTGGTTCCTTTGCTTGTTGCACTACTCTAGGATCATACTAGGATCATCTCTAGCATCAAAGCTATCACATTTACTTCCGTTGCACTAAAAATAGAAAAGGCTAAAAATTGCGTAGCGCCCATTCACCCCCTTGGAAGGCATAACTTCAACTAAACCAATGGAAGGGTTGGTCCTAAGTCCCTTTTCTGGGTCGAACCAATGACATCTGAACATAACAAGAGTGAGATTATGGATCCCTTTATTGAATGTCGCCTCATATACGTCTTGCAGCCTCCCATAGTACTCAGTACTATCTTGAACTCCAGTAAACACTCCAGTATTTACTGTTTTTGCATTAGGCCGATAGTTCTGGTGCCTCTCTGTATGGAAGCGAAACCCATTGACATGATACTTGTCATACCTAACCACCTTACTGTTGAAACCCTGGGAAATCCATCTCAATTCACCCACCATAGATGTATGGGGATCAGCTCCCTACAAGTTCATTCGAAATTGTTGGGTGCATCAGTTCAATGTAACATAAACTACAAATTGTTATGTAAGAAGGATAAGTTAGAAATTACTTTTTCCATGAACCAAGCCACGAAATTTTTCCAATGGTCTTTTTTATTTTCTTTGGTTTGTTTAGAATATATGCACATGGAAACCATATGTTAGGCATAATTTACATAAAATAGGCCCCGGATGAGCCGTAGCAGGAGTTTCCACATACAGATCCTGGATTTACCAAGTGCTAGCCCATGTATGCGGAAATCGTCAACACCGGGTACATGCAAGGTTAGACAAACCTTACATCACACTTGAACACATATGTTAGGGACAGATGCAAGTTTTACAGCGATTCCGACGCTCCGGTGATATGTATCTTGGGAAACACTAGGGCGGGGACCCCGCAGATCTACCCCTATAGCTTTCTCCATGCGAGGGTTTACCAATGGACTTTTTTATTTGCTTTGGTTTGTTTAGGACATATGCACATAGAAACCATAGGTTGGGAATCATTAACCATAAAATATGCTATGTTTGAGTCGTAGCAGGAGTTTCCACATACAGATCCTGGATTTTGCCAAGTGCTAGCCCATGTATGCGGAAATCATCAACGTCGGGAAGACGAAACCCTAATCCAGGAGCCTCGCAGATCTACCCTTTTGACCGACCTCCAATGATATTTGACCATGTACTTTTGTATTACTTTGTGTTGTGTTAGGTCATAGGAATAAGTAGTACCAATAATTAGCCCATCCTACCACAATATTCCCCCGGCAGACAGACTAAACCCTAACCCGTGAGCCCTGTAGATCAACCCCGTTGATCAGCCTCCAATGATATATAGTTGACCAAATGGCCTTTTGTAGGTACTAGGTCACATAAAATGATGTGTACTAGTTAAACCATATCTCTAAATTAACTCTGGTGCTCAGGGTAAAACAACATATAAAGTAATCGTGCATGCAAACATTACTAAGTACATATAAAATAAAACCAAGCAAAAAAGTTCCATTAAGTATCATGCATACAAAAATTACTAAGAAGCAAAATAAAAAAGTTGAGCCTACGCTGACGGTATAACCGTCGGCATAGCTACTACCGTTATACCGTCGGCGTAGCTCTGGGATCAAACGGCGAGCCGACCGCAGACGCAAGCGCGCGTCGAAGCCCGACGGCGGAAGCTACGGCGACGATGACCGTCAGCGTACCCGTAGCTATGCCGACGGTTAAGTTGTGCCGACGGTGACCCACGGCATAGGTGGAGCTATGCCGACGGTGAAGTTATGCCGACAGTGTTTCGACAGCCCTCGGCGTCCGTGGGCTACGCCGACGGCCCCGACCTTTAGCCGTCGGCATAGGTCCACACCGTCGGCACAGTGCCGTTTTCCTGTAGTGTGCACGGTTCAGAAACATAGATCAGTACAGTAAGCACAACAACAGTAGTTTTAGTTTGCATGAACACTCAGCATCATCGTATACATACAGTACATAGTGGTAAGAATTACAACATCGGATGCAATTTTACACTTGCAAATGAGAAAAACTGGTTCTAGAGTGGAGATCGGCCGCCGCGGGATTTGCACATATTGTCGATCCCCATCATGAATTCTTCCGCCGCTTTGGCATCACGCTCTTCTTCGTCATCGTCGTCGTCGCCATCAGCCAAAAGCATTTGCAAGTGTTCCTCGTACTCCTCCGTTTCCCAGTCGGAAGCAGGGTCGGGAAAGTGTGGCGCAAACTGTTTGATGTTGTTGTCAGCTTGTTCCTTAGTTTCCCCGAGAAGTTCTTCGTTGTCATTACCATCAGCCAAAAGCATTTGCAAGTGTTCCTCGTACTCCTCCGTTTCCCAGTCGGAAGCAGGCTCGGGAAAGTGTGGCGCAAACTGTTTGATGTTGTTCTCAGCTTGTTCCTCCTCGGTTTCCCCGAGAAGTTCTGCCACCGTGCAACTGAATCGGCCCATGTCCTCTTCAGCTTCAGCCGGCAAGGAAAACGGTGCCGAAGGCGCGAACCAATCAGGGCAATCTTGGTACTCTTCCTCAAGTTCCTGGACGTGGTCGGCCATCCGCAACTTCTTAGAGCACGACACATCGTCGGCAGCAACCGGCGCTGGCCTCTTCTGTACTTGCAAGCTCGCGGACACGTTGACGGTATCTGGTTCTGGCATGGGCAGCTCTGCTGCTTCTTGTTCTTGACGAAGCATGTACGCGGCGGATTCTTGGCGGGCGTTGGCGCACCCTGAAGACGAAGACAAGTGAATCTTGCACAGCACCTTCTCCCCGTCGTCGACGACGGCCTGTGGCAGCACGCACCGGTACTCCTCCATGACCCAGCCGGTGCACGCCTTGTCCTTCTTGAACGAAAGGCTCTTGACCTCGCCGACCTTGACTCCCGCGTGGAAGACGCTCTGGGTCTTGTTGCCCGTCCAGGTGCCGCCGCCGGCGACGCGCGCGCTCCGGTTGCTGCTCCCGTTCTTGCGCTTGCACGTCGTGAAGAAGAAGCGGTCGCCGGTATCCATGGCGTGCGGCGCCGGGTCGTACTGATAGGCGAGATCCTTGGGCTCGCAGCTGTAGATGTCGAACTCGTGGATGACTTTCTCGGCGCCGTTGAGCGAGGAGCCGGCGATGAGGCGCGGCAGGTAGTAGGTGACGGCCTCCTTGGGGGTAGGATCGAAGCGGCTATACTTGAACACGTCGTCCATCTCCATGGACATGGATCGGCTGCTGCAGCTGTTGCCGCACCGCCCCGATGTTCTTCAGACTAACCCTGAACGCTCTCCGAATCGATGTATCACAAGAGGCTCGTAACTGGCCTCGGTTTCTTCCTTCAACTTTTGTGATCACGACCTGGAGATTACACTGCTATATATGGTCTAATCTATCCGACTAGAAGATGGAAACTAATCATATTCGGACACTGACACACATACCGACATACGGAACCAAACTAAGACCGGCCGGGTACATGCTCTACTTCTAGTTGCGTCTCAGTCTTGAGATGGTGTTTCCATAATTTTTGTGTCTGGCTAGCTGGTGTGAGACAACGGATTTATGCCTTTCTTGGAGTCGGACTCAAACTACAATCTGTAAATCGTTTGCCTAGATTAATGCTACACTCAATAGATCTTTCCTCCTACCAATATTACCAATACTAGGAAGGCAACGGCGCGGCGACACGCCGCGCCCGTGGCGCAACAGTGATTCGTGAAAGGAAACGTGGTGTGTGATTATTAGGCAGCGGGATAGGGTAAAAATGTAGAGCTATCATTCATCAAGTTATCCGGTTTGAATGAAGCGTTCAAAGAAGCAAAGACTGGGGGAAGCTGGCCTAACGGTATCAAGTGTCAACATTTTTATGCACCAAGACAGACTCGCTTTGCAATTATAGAATTCACGGTAGAAAGATATATAGGGAGGGTCGGTAATGAACTGCCTTAATAAATTGTCTGTTGGAAGACTGAAATTCGAGCAGAAAATGTATAGTGATGTAATTCTATCCTGATCACTTGACACTATGATTCATTCGCCTGAGAATGTAGTGTTTTTGTAAGTTTCATCGGATGTTGCTTGAAAACGTGAGGTATGTGTATGCTTCTCTAGGGACACGACACAGAAGCAAAGCTTCAATCTCAATAATTGAAGAAAATTTATATAGAGAGATTGTTTTTCCAAAGGGGTATAAAACACCAACCATCTGTGCTCGTAAAAGAGCAAAAGTACGACCACATATCACAATTGGGAGAGCTATGCTGATAGAATTAATTCTGAAGGGGATATACACATGCACATAGATACGGTTCTGGCAATTGATGTTTGCAAGAATGAGCAAGAAACCTCACACGTCGCTACTACAACTACAGTGGAGCCACAACGTGCATCATAAATCCAACCCAGAAGGAACAAAACATGTTCCTCCGACATTCAAAGCATAAGTAAGCAAGCCAATATACAGGTTTAAATGTATCTGAAACTGGGCTAGAATAGCAACTTGTGGAAATTCGACAAAGCCATACTTCGGTATACCACCAGCCAAAATCATATTTTGTATAGCACATGCAGGGAAGAAATCTCGAGACAACCAATGATAAGAAAGCAATGGAACTTTCTTTCCGATGCCATTCACATATACCTACATCTCCTTGGCCAGGTTGATCCACGCCTTGAGGCCCCGGACATCATTGACCTATGAACGTAGACGTCAAGTTCTTCGATTACGGGAGGTGTGCACCAGGAACCATTTTCTTCAGACTGTTTAAACGAAGTACTCAGGTTCCCACAATTGAACGTTATAACAGGATCAGATGCAAGAAAGCAGCACGTACAACAGAAATCTAAGTACTTGGGAAAAAATTACCCTTAGTTCGTGCACAAATCAGATTCAGATATCCTAACTGTGTTCTTGCAGATCAACAAATTAGGTAATAGCTACATAAAAGATTGTTCCTTAAAATTTTGTATATGCTCATGATGAATGTTTGGCTAAGATTCTGGTCTATAGCAGACCTTGTTATAACAGAAAGTACAATTAGCACCGCTGAGAAATTGGAGATACATAATGGAACAACAAACATTCCCAAATAGAAACTTTTTATGAAGGGAGAAATAAAAATGTTCACCATTGTAGGTTATCTGATGCTTGGTGGCTGTTTACAGTGATGCAAATGCTCTTTATTTGATACTATTACAGTGATGCAAATGCTCTTTATCTGATGCTTGGTGGCTGTTTACAGTGATACTATTACAGTGGTGCTTGGTGGCTGTTTATATGATGCAAATGCTAATTTAAATGCATGCTTGCTTGCTGATGTGTAATAAAATATATGCAAATGTTGCTTGCTTGCTGTTTTATACTATTTTAGTGATATATAATGTTGCTTGCTTGTTGTTTATTTGCTGCAAATGCTAAAGGAAGAGGAGATTCATGATGGTGAGGAAGATAACCAAGAAATTGAGGAGGAAGAAAATGAATATATCTATGCGCCCGATGAGAATGATGAAGATGACAACTCTTATGACCATGATGATGAAATGTCCGAGGATGATGGCCTAGATCTTGAAGACAAAGGAAGTATTGATATTAGTTCCGGAGAAGATGAAGCAAGAGTCATAGGAAAGAAAAAAAGGAAGAAGGAATCAAGCGGCTCCGAGAATTCAATGGCTTGGAAATATTTTGAGAAGGTGTGGATTGTTGATGAAGAGAACCCAGAAGGACCTAAGTTGTTGAAGGCAAGGTGCCTCCATTGCGCTAAGGAATATGCCTATACTCAAGGTGGAAACACCTCAACCATTAATAGGCATTGGAAAGGGAAATGCAAGAATCTCAACGCAAAGCTTGCAAGCCAATTGATCCAAAGCCGTCTTGGTTTCAAGCCCGTCAATGGCGATACAAAGATTCCCGAATCAGCAATTCCTGGACATGTTGGGTTTGATCAAGCTGTTGTCAAGGAGCTCATTGCTAAAATGATAATGGTCCATGAGTACTCATTTAGGATGGTCGAGCATGAGTGGTTCAACATTGTTTTGAAGTACTTGAATCCACTCTATACATCCATGGGAAGAAAGGCAATCCGAGCCGAGTGCATGAGGGTCTACAAGAAAGAAAAGGAGAGGCTGAAAGTAGCACTCCAGGAGGTGGACTACATTAGTCTCACTACAGATCTGTGGACTAGCAATCAGACCATTGGCTATATGTGTGTGGTGGCGCACTATATAGATACCGATTGGAAGATGCAAACCCGTGTGCTTGCTTTCATGGAGTTGGATCCACCTCACTCTGGACATGTGATTGCGGATGCTGTTTGGGATTGTGTGACTGATTGGAAAATAGAGAACAAGGTTATTTCCATCACACTAGACAATGCTTCAAACAATGATGTTGCTGTCAAAGATTTGAAGGCAAAGTTCATTTTCCGGCGTTGCAAACAATTTGAGGAGGTCTATTTCCATGTCCGGTGTTGTGCACACATTGTCAACTTGGTGGTGCAAGATGGGACAGCATGTATGTCTAGTTTGATCTTGAATTTGAGGGAGACAGTGAAGTACTTCAAGAAGTCAACTAGTCGCTTGCACAAATTTGTTGATATTTGTAGAGGTTTAGCTCTCACTATCGGTTCTCATTTGACCCTTGATGTTTGCACAAGGTGGAGTTCAACCTACAAGATGATAGCTACTGGCCGTCCATATAGAGAGGCATTGAAAGATTATGCCAAGTCAGATCTGAACTACAAGTGGGAGCCTACAAGTGATGAATGGAAGATGTATGAGCTTATTGAGCCAATGCTCTTTGCATTCGCTCAAGTAACTACCGCATTTTCAGCACAAGCGTATCCCACAGCAAACATATTCTACCGCCACATTGTGAGTATCAAGATTGCATTGAGAAAAGCCATTGCTCATCGGAACCCAACTTATAAGGCTATGGGAGAAGCTATGATGGAGAAGTTCAACAAATATTGGGAGGAAAAGAACAATGTCATGGTGCTTGCTACAATCCTTGATCCAAGGTACAAGATGTTCTACATAGATTGGGCCTTCAAAGAACTCTATGACGAAGACACAGCAATTGATGAGATATCTGATGTGCATGTGGAGTTAGAGGAGTTGTTTGATAAGTTTGATACCGCAAAGAAGATGGCCGAGAAATCAACCACACCATCCTCCAACATTTGCATTACTAGTAGCTCAATGCCCGCATCGGATAGTGCCTTCCAAACCCACCGAAGAAACACCACAACAAAATCATCAAAGAGTGAACTAAGGAACTACCTAGAAGATGCGCTTGAGGATCCAAATCCCAAATTCATCTTGCTTGATTGGTGGAAAGTGAATTCACTTAGGTACCCGGTGTTGGCAAAGATGGCAAGGCGGTTCTTGACTATCCCGGCTAGTTCCGTGTCATCGGAATCAACTTTTAGCACCGGTGGAAGGGTTTTAGATGACTATCGTAGTTCTCTAAAGCCGGCTATGGTGGAGGCATTGGTTTGTGGTGCAAGCTATATTAAGGGTTCCCATAGTGACTTGAATGTGATGGTATGATTTCCACCCACTTCTCATAATTGTCAACTCTTTAAAAAAATTCATGGCTAACTTTTTCTTCTTTAGGAGAAGGAGGAAGATGATGAGGAAAATGTGGAGACCATCAAGTTGCCTAAGAGTGCGACAAATATCAACTATTGGTAAGAGATTTTTATTACATGTCCACTTGTCATATGTATGTTGGTAAAATGGAGTTGCTTATCCTATTGTTACTTGTAGACTATCGTGTCATGCGGATGTTACTACAATGGAGTTGGAGAATGGAGAAGGATGATGCTCTTGCTACAATTTAAACTTTCTCTTATTTTGGTTGTGTTGGACCTTGAAAACTAAGAGAGTGGATGTTACTCCATTTTATTTGTGTTTGAACTTGGAACCTAAGTTGTAACCGTTGTCAATGTCGACTATTATCTAAGACACTATTATCTATCATTGTGTATTTGTGGTTTCTCTTTTGGATATTTTCAGGAATCTTAATTGAGAAAGAATGGACAAGATATGTGGAAGAAGATTGCTTCTAATTTTGAGGTAAACCTGTCTACTCTTGTATCATGATAATATGCTCTAATTATTGATTCTTTTCATGGAATGGATCCTTTCCTATGTTAATTGATATGCTCTGCATTTTTTTTGGGAAAATATGAATATATGCATGCTCAATTTGATGTCCAAAGTCTTCAAAACTTGCAAAACTGCTCACTGGCTGTAGCTAGTACATGTACTGGGAGCTCTCTGTTACTTTCCTGGTTGTGTGCTGCTGGGCTCGCGAGCCGGCTCGAGCTGAACCGAGCCAGAGCCAAGCTCGAGCCGAGCCTATTTTACCAGCCCGTTACAGAAACGAGCCAGCTCGAGCCGAGCTGATTTTGAGCGAGCCAAAGCCTGGCTCGGACCGAGCCCAGCCCGAGCTGGCTCGTGTCCAGCCTTAATTGTAGGCATTCAGACCAAATCAAACGTCAGCTAGCATTCCCTATACTTTAGCTGGTCTCAATATAATTCAGGGAAGGGGCGTAAGATCAGCATAATTATTATTGTCTTTGCAGGAGAAAAGTAAACCATACTTCAGAACCTCGGCAATAGGAGAAAAGTAAACCATGCTATAGAACCTCGGCAATAGTTTTATCCTCCAGAGAAATTTCATGGGCTTTCTCAAGTTAATAAGAGCAGCCTGAATGCATTTTCGAGTCAAGCTATAGTCAAGGAAAAGGAGAAAATATATTTTCATTAAACCAAGAGATGGTCCATCACCTCGTTGACATGTATGTGATCCCTAGCTTGACTTCACTCCAAGGCAGAGAAATATTATACCTTGAACACTATATACAAAGAAATCATATCAGAACAGCATAGTATAGCAGTGCCATTATCTAGCATGCCAAATAATGAAAAAGCCTGCAAGAATCTACATAGCATTATTCAGAAGACAATGGCGTAATGAAATGGGGTGCCGATGCCATACAATTTGCTGTGCTTACTCAACCAATCATGGTTATGTAGCCAGGATGTATACGCATCGCAACAAACAATATAAAGTAAACAAAATATGTATTTCATCGTGCTCAGTAACATGCTGGCCCATGTAAATCAGCCAGAAAATACTCGGTATATTGTACCACATGACAACACTGATAGCTGAAACTTTTCTGTGTGTGTTCATCTGTCGAGTATATATGATTCATGAAGCACGGTGATGTACATATGAGGCACTCAGCGCACTCAGCAGAATGGATATTTTAAGGTTTATGGTAAACGGGGCAGATTAAGCTCAGATACGGAAGAATCAACATTACTACTTTTTCTACCAGTTGGCATATTAGGATGTATATACATCGGCTGAATCTGAGGAAAAGAAGTTATCATCCACTAAGATTCTAGCTGCACTCCGTCCATTGACATTTATACTGCTATAGTTAGTGAGGAGGGGGAATGAAAAATTAACTACCTTGGTTCATATTCATAGACGATCTAACTATTGCAGCTAACTGTTTCAGCAGATGTTATTCCAAAAAAACAAACCTAATCCTAAACCAAGTACCATGAACCTTCCACTAAACACACAAACATCAATTGATTAAATTCATGTGGAAAAATTTTATAAAATAAGATTATCTTAGCTGATCGCCATGGAGATGAATTTTTCCCAAGCACAGTTAAGATCGACACCAATCTTTTTGCATTGTCACCGTAAGTCTTTGCCTCGACACCAATCTTCTTGCATTGTCACTGTAAAGAACATTTGCAGTTAAAGTTGACACCAATTTTCTTTCACTATCACTGCAAAAACATTCAGAAAATATAAGATCTTTACCATCAAAATCGTAGCTTCAGGATAGCACACGTAATGACTAATATGATCCATCTACCAGGAACATCAAAGATGGATTGCGCTAGCACAGTACCATTCTCTGTACAGAAAGAGTACTTGTTCAGGCTTGCCATCTTAACCTGCAGACCAAGGGTGGACCGCGCCGAGGACTCCTGGCACATCTCCTCCTGGCGGTAGAGTCTGGCCTCCTGGCACATCTCCTCCTGGCGGCAGAGTCTGGCCTCCTCGCGCCGCCACGCCGCTGCCTCCTCCCAGCGGACCTGCTCGAGCAAGGCCCAGATCTCGGCGTTCTCGACCATCTGCCGGGCCTCCTCGTCCATCGCGAAGGTGCGAATGGCCGCCGCGAGATGCGGCCACTTCGCCTCCTCCTCCGCCACCGACAGCGCCAGTGCGGCTTGCAGGTCGGGGTCTTCTTCCTCCTCCGGCTTTGGCAGCAGCTGCGGCGGGTTGCGCCAATGCAGCGCCGACACGGGCGGCCTCTCCGATGTGGAGACCGCCGCGGTTTCCTCCGGCCCGCAGCGCCGGCGGAGGATGGCGGCTGCTGCTGGCCTCGCCGTCGTTGGCGCCAGGAGCAAACCATCTCTTCGGGGCCATGGCGGCGGTTGCGCATACGTGCGGAACCGTCGATTGGAGTGGAGTGGGGAGTGGACTGCACTGGGACAGATCCCTCACAGTCCACATTTAATATGGCGCCCGCTCCCACCGACAGCTGGGCCCAAGGGAGCCGAGCAAGCGAGCAGGCGGACGCGACCGGACGCCGCGTGCCATCCGCGGCCACGCAAACCTAGCCCAGATTTGGGCCGGGTTTGCATCGTTCTGGACGGCGCGGCCATCCGCATTTGCGGTGCGCGGCCGCGTTGGGCCGCGGATTTGTCCGGTTGGACCCATTCGGACGCGCGGGCGCGGGATGGGTCGCCGCATTGGAGATGCCCTAAGGCCATCTGCATGGCTCCTACCCAAATCGGACGCGTTGGCCAGTCCGTATGGGCCGTTTGGGTGGCCGCGCTGACACATGGACAATCGGACCTAGCCGTCGGTTCGTTTGGGTCGCGCTGCGTCCAACGCGCAAACGCATCCCAAAAATCAAATATAACAGAAATTACAATAAAAGGGAAAAACAAATTAAATTTAAACTAGAGTTGCGTTTAAACTTAGCCCTATTTTGGGAAATTTTTACACAAAAGAAAGCCCTATATGGGCTTTAAACTAAAAAAAAGGAGTACCCTACTCCCAGTAGTACTCGTCGTCATCGCCGTCG
Source organism: Lolium multiflorum (assembly GCA_030979885.1). Lineage (NCBI taxonomy): Eukaryota > Viridiplantae > Streptophyta > Magnoliopsida > Poales > Poaceae > Lolium > Lolium multiflorum. The sequence continues at coordinate 35,241,431 of CM061752.1, forward strand.
ATGAGGACGACGCCACCCGGCGGCGACGCGCTATTCCGGCTGGACACGCCGGAGGGCACCGGGGACTCCAGCCAGGGCGATCACTGCGCCCTTTCCCAGGCGGAGTGCGGGTCCGGAGGGCTCACCGGCCTGCGCAGGCGTGCCAGCCGCGCCGCCTCCTTCTGCCGCTGCTCCGCCGCAGCGGCCTGCAGCTCCGCCTCGTGCCGGAGCGCAGCCTGGCGCGTGGCCTCGTCCTGCCGGCGCGCCATGGCGAGGAACGCCCACGTGTAGGCGTCCTCCTTGGCCTTCCTGGCCTTCTCCTCCAACACGGAGACGAGGTGCTGCCATTTGGCCAGCTCCTCGAAGTCAGTGCGTCCTACATTTAGTGTTTTGCTCAGTCCGTGCTGCATTTGTGGGTTTTGCGCTTCGATTGGAATTTTAATTCATGGATTAGAGTCTCTTTTCACTTGCCATGCCTACAACATGCACAGTTCTATAATTTGGGTAGGTGCTTTTGTAGCGAGATAAATTTTGGAGGTAACAGGTTACTGGAGATTTACAGGTAGCTGATAGTAAACAAAAGTACGAAAAAGTAAATGTTAACCAGAGCGCCCTGTACAAAGTAATAGATTCTTATAACATTTGCAGATAGTTTCTTTTAGGAATTGACATTCGCAGATTGTTCAACTATGTTAAGTGGTGGCTTCTAATTCTCTTTAGTCTTTTCTTATCATCTAGTTCACTGATTGCATGTATCCATCACTTTTCACTCTTGTACACCCTTTGCTTGTTCATACTTCTCTTTTACGGGGAATAGTAGGAGCTCTGCTTAATAGAAGAGGGATTACTGTACGCAGATGGTTGCTTATGATGAAAAGCTTCAAACGCTTGGCCTCCAGCTCCATTGAAACAATACCTAATCACTTTTTTTTTGCACTGGCAGAGAGGGCTTCACATCATATATATTGAGACATTTGCTTGAAGGTGTTCTGCTGATATGGCTTTGATCATATACGGACGAACTGGCTAATCTCTTCCTGTGGGTGTGGGTTCTCCAGAAGTCAGTTAAAAATGCCTGTTTACCAGATGTGTCATGCCAAACATATGGTGTGTGGAACTACATTGTAGAATATACGTCTGGTTCATCATGCCTTATTACCAGATAAATCAGTTGTCACAGTGCGTAGAGCTACATGCGGTTCAGTTCCGAAATGTTTGGACGGTTTTCATTTAAAGTTAGATAGGATTCATTTCTAAACACATAAGCTCAGTATGTATTCAATAGCTCACTCCATCTGATCAGTCACCTTGCTTTGGTGGGCTACGATTTTGCTTCTGTAGCATAGTTTAAGATAGCGGGGCTACGTAATATAACACTAGAATCTTAGCAGTGAGTATTTGTGTCTTACAGTATTACATAAGCAAAATCTTCTGAGTTCCAGTTCGGCGAGCTGGAACATGGCCACATGGGGTTGATATGGCCTTGGTACGGGAGAGGGAAGGACCTGTAGGTAAACTGTGCCATAACACGCTGCAGCAGTTATTCGTCCTTCCTTCTCCAGCGAGTAGTACCATTTTTTGATTTATTTATTTATGAGATGCCAGTTAGTAGTACTATATACGAAGCCATATGCATGTTGGACAATAATTACTTCAGTCATGAGGCACTGGTTGGGTTTCGTCTCTCATCTCCAACCACAACTTGTTGTCATTTTTGTTGCCAGATATCAAAATAATCAACTGATCTTGACCAAGGGGCAAGAGTGTCATTTCACGTGCCACTATTGGAAAATAATTAAAGTAATTAAAATGGCATATAATAATTGTTTGCAAAGCAAATAGGGAAATATGACCAATTGAAAACAACCGAGAAATATTATCAATGGTTTGCATAATATAGGGCACGTGATCAAATCTTCCAAAATAGCCCTCGCCTCCGGTTCGCAACCACCTCCCAAACCCTAGGTTGATCTAGCTTCCGCCCATGGAGACGGCGGCGGCTGCAAGGAAGCGTAGATCCAAAGGGACCGCCGGCAATAGAAAAAGGAAAGGGGCACGCGGTGGCAACAATGACGGCGTTGGGGAGGCGGAGGATCACATCAGCTGCCTCCCCGATGTCATCCTATACATCATCATCTCCCTCCTCCCCACCAAGTATGGCGCCCGCACACAAGCCCTCTCTAGCCGGTGGCGCCACCTCTGGCACTCCGCGCCTCTCAACCTCGAGGCTGATGGTACCCTTTGTGGATATGTTTGCAAGCGTGTCCCCATCGTCTCTAAGATCCTCTCTGACCACCCAGGTCCCTGCCGTCGCTTCTACTTCCCTTGCATATACGTGAATTACAATAGCGTAGACAGCCAGCTCGATGAGATTGAAAACTGGTTCCAATCTCGAGCACTTGACAACCTGCAAGAGCTCGATATCAACTACGCGCATCGTTGGTGGAATCCTCATGATATGACTTTCCCCTTGCCGTCATCTGTGCTACGATTTGCACCCACCCTCCTCGTGGTCAAAATCGGTGGGTGCAATTTCAGCCATATCACAACGTCAGTGATTTTCCCCCTCCTCAAGCAGCTCACCCTACAATATGTTTCAATCTCGGAGGATGTATTTAACAGGGTTTTGTCTGGATGTCGTGTCTTAGAAAGCCTTTTGTTGTTTGACATTTTTACTTCTGGTCGCCTCCACATTAGCTCGCTAACTCTTAGGAGTATTGGCTTCCGTGCTCGTAGGACTTCCACACAAGAACTGATCATCGACTACGCACCCTGCCTTGAAAGGTTTATGTCACTTTATCCTCCAGACATGAGTTGTGATTCTATTAGGGTAATATGTGCTCCAAAACTGAAGATACTGGGACTTCTGTCACCCTTTCTCTCCAATCTAGAGATTGCCACTCTATTCTTCAAGGTAGTCATTCTTGAATCTTGCATTCTCCATACCTGTATGCACTGTTATTATTTTTAATTTTTATTGTCATTTATTTTCTATAGGAAATGACCCCAATCAGCTTGACAAACTCGATTTGCACCGTGAAAGTTTTGGCTCTTAACTCATTCAAACCTCAGTTGAATGCACTTCTAGACGTCCTCAGTTGCTTCCCCTGCTTGGAAAGGCTCTATGTCAATGTGAGTATTTATCTTTTCTAATGCCAAAATGATGTTTTTGGTAAGTCCAAATCTATATTTGATTCAAAATGATATAGTCTAGTTAGAACAGTTTTAACATACACCTTTTCTTTCCCAGTTGTGCCAAAACTCAACGATGGATATGGAAAATGTACTTCAGTGTGACCCACTAGGTCCAATAGAATGCATCGAGACCCATCTAAAAAGAGTTGTGTTTGAGAATTATGAAGGCCATGACCAAGATGTTGATTTTGCCAAATATTTTATTCTGAATGCAAAAGTGCTAAAGGAGATCAAAATTGCAGGCCCCGAGAGCCACCATACCGAATGGGTGTCTGATCAACACATACTACTGCAAGTGGAAGATAGAGCTTCTCGAGACATTAAATTTGAGTTCATGAGCGAGTGTACAAATTTCGGTTACAACAAGCATATCCATGATTTCATCGATGATCCATTTGACTGCTCATGTTGTAGACGTGAGCTGGATTGATGCTTTTTCAGATGAATCATGTTTTTGATGTTGTGATGGTCCATTTTTCAACTCATGTTGTAGACAGGGTTTTCCCATATATTGTCTAGTCTTTGCTCCATCGTTCTCTAGAACTAGAAGAGATTGATGCTTGGAATTTGTCTTGTCTTTTGACCATACCCCAAATTTATATGGCTGCCTGATTTATAGTTTGAATTTATTTCCTGTGTTTGTGTCTCATTAAGTTACCTCTACTGAAATTGCAAAATGTATGGATGCAAAAAAGATTTATCAAAGTCATTACCGCTAATCTGAATACATTTAGCTGCCAACTGCTCGGTTATGGCTTAGTGTACATGATTCAGTTATCTTGGTGATTGATGAACTGTTAACCGCATAGTATATCAGCGAACATTTGTTTTGTACATTCCTCGGATCGTTTATGTTGTGCAATTTCTATAGTTCTCTGGAAGCGAATGATTTAATCTTTGTAAGCTTAAGTAGATATATGAGGTTCACTAAGTTGTACTTATGCAAATCATAAGCAATTTAATGTAGGTCCGTGCACCAGAAATATCATGTGAGGAGTTTCAAAATTTCGTGAGGAGTCTCAAAATTATGTGAGGAGTCTCAAAATTTCGTCGTTATCTTTTCAATAAAATTGGTTTCATCTCAATCGGAGTTCGGGAATTTTGTCAAAGTTAAGTTCTTTCGAGAAAATTGCATTTGAGGGGTCCTGGCGATTTCGGCGTTGAAACTGGTGGTGCTGGCTCTCCTGCCGGAACATCTCGGCGAGCCGAAATGGTTCTGGTTTCGCCGAAACACGTTCCAGTATGCGGTTTTGGTGAAACCGGTTTCATTCCGGTGTGCATGTCTCGTTCCGGCGAGAGAACGGGCGTGCCGGTTTCAAAACCGGTCCAGCCTCGTGTGGGTGGAGATTTCCGGTGGCTGTTTCGGTCAGCCAGTTTGCTCGCCGGACCATTCCGGTGTGTGAACCGGTGGTGCCGGTTTTACCCCCGCTATGGGTCGCAGGAATTTCCCAAACGGCTAGTTTTCCCCCTTGGACTATAAATAGTCCTTCTTCCTCTTTGAGGAGGTAAGGTCAACCATTCTATTTGCTTTCTCTCTCCTACTCCATTGTTAAACCTCAAAAGCTTGCTTCCTCTCAATCCCTCTCGTGATGCTTGCGTATTTTTGAGGGATTTGAAAGAGAAGATCTAGATCTACAACTCCACCAATCTATTCCTCCTCTTTGTGAGGGGAACTCTTGGGATCTAGATCTTGGAGTCATTTGTTCATTTTCTCCATTGATCTTCCTCTCTAATTCCTCCCTACCACTAGGTGCTTTGATGGGATTTGAGTGTGAGGGATTTGAACACCTTGGTGTTCTTGCTTTTGCACCCTTGCATAAGTGTTGATCTCTCCATTACGATTTGTTCGAGTGAGAGACAGTGAGATTGTTACTTTTGGAGGGGTTACCTCCTAGTTGGCTTGGCAGTTGGTGCTTCGGTGACCTCTTCGTGGAAGATTGTGAAGAGGCCCGAGCTTCTCCTTCGTGGAGCTTTTGAATTGGTTGTGGAGCTTGCCATCTCCGGAGTGGAGGAAAAGCTAGCGATAAGGGAAAGGTCTTTGACCTTCGTGGTATTGGCTTGGAGAAGATGGTGAACCTTCGTGACGTTCGGGAGACCTTTATGGTAGCCCGCATCTCTCCAACGTGACGTACCTCACCTTGTGTGGGGAACATGGGAATACATCTTCGTCTCCGCGTGTCACGGTTATCTCTATACCCGAGTTTACTTTCCTTGTGATATCCATCGTGCTTGATGTACTTATATGTTGCTATCACTTGTGTTACATATATCTTGTGCCTATCTTGCTTATCTTGAGTTGTTGTTGTTGCACTTAGTTGAGCCTAGCCATATTTAGGTTTTGTGTTTGTAAAATAAACGTTAGTTTAATTCCGTATTCTTACAAACCAAATCTGTAATAGTTTATAAACGCATGTTCCCCCCTCCCCCTCTAGGCGACATCTCGTCCTTTCAGGGCTCCAATTGATAGAAGTGCTAGGCTGTGTTCCTGTTGTGTTGGAATCGGATTTTTTTTTTGGAGATAGTCAATTCTTTTAATGGCGATGATGATCTTTAGAGCCCAGCAATTCTTCAGGATTGTCTACAACAAGCACAAAGAATTTGCAGATAGTTACAGTGAAGCATTGTTCCAGGGAAGCAAATGGTGTGGGACATGCTTCGAACATAGTCATTATCATAATTTATGTTGTAATTGGGACGATGGTCCCCTAGCTTTTTTCTTGATAGGCTTTCTCACGATATAAGGATCATCTGAACTCGAGGTGGCAATTTTTTCACGCACTGTTTTCCTTACCAGGATATCTAAGGGGACTAAAGGGTTTTTAATGAGCCTGCTTGCTTGCTTAATATAGTTTATCTTTAAAAAAAGATTTATTAAATCTCAATTGACTGAATTTTAGATATTTCCTAACTTAATTTTGGATAGACTAAAAATTAGCAAAATGCCGATAGAGAATTAGGAAAATTAACAAAGTGCTGCTGCGTACTCCACTTGATACTAGTAGTAGTTGAACGATACACGTGTGATCGCTGCGATGGAATTATTGATCCAATCGAAAATACATACGCACATACAAAGTACTAGTAGATCGCAAGCCTAGAGCATGTCCCTCAGTATGTTAATAGCCGCGGCATGCTTCTCCTGCAGACAGGGAAGGGGGAAAAAAAACACCCTCACATAAGTTGGGTATGTGATTGATGCATGAAGTGATGGATGACATGGATTCATTGAGTGAGAGCATAAATTTGGATGCGATGGACACTCACCTGGTCACGAGCTCTGTCCCGGACGCCGCCGCACACCGGCCGTCCGCGCTCGTCGTACAGAATCATCCCGCTGAACCTCGGCAGCTGGCACTTGACGCCCATCAGCACCCTCCTCTGCCAAATCGGCCGCGCCGGCGTGCCGCCCGCCCTCTCCAGCACACCCGAAGCCGAAGGTCTCGGCGGCGCTACCGCTCCAGCCCCCACTGGGAGCCCGTAATCAGAGACGCCGCCTCCCACCATCATCATCACATTGTCGACGACGTCGTCATGGCCTCGGCGCCGGCGGTCGGCGTAGACCTTGTCCTTCCACAGAGCCACGGACACGCAGAGCCCCATGGGAGCAGGAGCAGACAAAGACGAGGGAGCTGCTGTGGTAGGCAGCAATGGATCAAGATGCAGATGTATACAAGTGTAGGCCAGTGCTCAGTGTGAAGTGGGCTTCTTATGCGAGTGTGGCCAAGAAGAACCAGGCGGCATCGGTGCACCGTGCGCCCACCGGCTCCCCGTGAGCGCGCGCTTGATTGCTTGCCGCCTGTGCCGTGTAATGCTGCGTATTTACGTTTCACCGTTGCGTCACCGCACCGCAGCCTCCCCGGGTGTGCATGTGAAGCATTCCTACTCCGGCGCTACAGACACAGACTGGACCTGCCTGCGAGTAACATTCTCAAGACCATGAAAATGGTGTCTCTGTTTGGTGCCAGAAGAATTGCTTCGTGTCTTTGTTTGCTTAAATAATTGAGCTCCCACCCACGACCAAAGGCATCTGATAGCACGTCCCCTTTTTTTCTCTATTCTTGTGTGTGTGTATCTTATGGTTTTCCATGTTCAGTTGTGAACAAAAAATGATCCTACACTACATGTTTGGAAGGATTTATGCGGGAACGCACCACCTGTAACCAACTGAAGCAAAATGATTTAACGAAAGCTTGAATCTACAGAATGTTGGTCATCTTTTAAACCCACCCCATCAATGAGAATATGCATGTCTAAAGGGGAAAAAGGTATCCTTCAACCAGTATTATTGAGGAGAAAAATTATGTTCGTTGAGCCTTAAGCTCATTATTACAAAGGGTGTCGATCAACCTCAAACTTACACTCCAAATACCCCTTGCAAAGCCAGTTTTCCAGATAAACTGCAACAAGGAGCAATCGGATCAATGGTCTTGAAATTCGGCTTTTTAACACCCACAGGCAAAAGTTTCTCCCACGGCCCAGAACTGGTGTTGACCAAGGATTCCAAGATGGCCCTGGTTTGCTTTTAGAGATCTCAACTAGCATCCTACGTTCCGGAGGCAGACACTGATGAATATGAGAATTCCCGTGGACACCATGGTTGTACTATGGCAACATAAGCTAGCCCTGTAATCTTTAACCCATCAGCCTTACACTCATGATGTTGTGCAGTTCAGTGCTTGAGCGTTTATAATGCTACCGAGAAAAAAAAAACCCGATGGAAGTTTCGAACAAAGGCAGAAACAGAGAAAATTAGCACTGAGCCTTACATAGAATCAGGGCAGCAGCCATTAACATTATGACAACCCGCCACTCGGTATTAAGAAGGTAATGGTGACACCTAACAGCGGAAATCAGGGGGTACAGTTTCTTCTTTGAAGTACTCTTTTCTCACAGTCTCAGCATCACAAAATCTCACCTTATATGAAGAAACAAAAACAACATAAGTGGGAAAATATTAGATGTAAAATCATTTGATGAAATATGTTGAGAGAAACAAGTACTGACCAGGGAGCCATATTGTTTCAACAGAGGTTTAACAAGCTGCCACATTGGCTGAAAAACAAATGGTGCATCCACAAAAAGAACTTGGCCAAGCCGCTTCGGATAGTAATAGTAGAATACATCAATCTGGAAATCGCAGGAAATTAACTCTGCTCTACCAGATTAGGGAACAATAGTTGTATGTACATGTACACAAAAACTCATCAGCCAGTAAATATGCTTCACAATTTTGGGAGTTACAACTATACAAGGTTGGACCTCAAAGACCAAACTATATGTGGGCTCCCTACACAGCCCAAGCATGTTAATTTACTTCCTATTTAGATTGATGAGTCTCAGCATGCCTTTGCATGTCAAGAACTTTTCTGTTTTGAGTGTATCTGGAAACCAACTTCCATTTTCTGTTTAATAGATCTAGTGAAAGGTGTATGCATAAATCTCAAACAGTATGTTGCTCTCATCTGAAATGCGTTCTTAACTTCTTATAGCTGCCAACACAATTAGGGGGAGCAATAACTTCAACTCGGGAAAAGACCGAACTTACCAAAAACTTCAAGAATTGGAGATCACCATTTTCTACACTGAAGCCTCGAAGATCAAAAATTCCAAGTATGTTATCTGTTCCCGTTGGAAGTTTATTTAAAGCCTTTTCGACCAAAAAGGCGCATAGCTTCTCATTTTCAAGTGGATCTTGCTTCTGTAATAGCAATACTGTTTACGCATCAGTCATATAACTCAGAACAAAAGGCATCTAAAACACAAAAGACAACAGCATGATAGATTATATAGAATAAAATAGGGCCAATAGGTTTTAGTCGACAATTCAAATTTCTCTTTTTTCTCAAAAGTTTGGCCTGATAGTTTATGAGAGTTGACGACATAATTCTGTATCTTTACCTTTTGATTTGATACTTTAACACTTGCCAAATGCGTATGATTTCATTCAGGCGAAGGAACATCAGTTTGTTCAAAATATGTCTCAAGATTCAGAGCATGAGAAACTTACAGAAGGAAAATGTTTGGCTGCCACTACTACTAGCACAGGCCTGTCGTAGATGTCAAAAGAAGAATGCACATATGCCTTGCCAGTTCGATACAACCCTTTCACTGATTCTTCCGATAATTCTGACACACGAAAATCTTGACGCCATTTCTAGTGCAGATGAAAGGAAAGATGAAGGTAAAAAAAAAATCGGAAAAACAAGTCTTCACCGTCATTAATTTGATGAACAAAATGTTAGGTCCTCAATGAAGATACTATTTATCAGCTCCAACAACCTGATTGTCTGTATTTTTTTGGAAACGGGAAAGGAAGGTGCTACTACTATTTATCAGCACAACACAAGTTATAGGATACAATGGCCTTGGTCAACTTGGAGACGGCCTCATCAACGGCGAATTTCCTATCCTTTAAGAACCAGAGGATCATCTCGTCGTCATCCCTCCCGCTTCTGCCAGTCGGGAGGTCTGGATGCTCCCTTTCCAGCCTCTCTTTAACCTCCATGACGAGCTACACACATGGAAGGAACAACCAACGCGAGATAATGTAAGTCCCAGCTGCGTGTAGCCGCTTGTGGTATTTTCGAAAATCCTTTGAATCGGGAGCTGAACACGTGGTACGGGCTTGCTAACCTTGGAGGTGGAGGCGCCACCTGGAGCGGTGCTGCAGCAGAACACTGACCTCCTGGCGAGGCCCCGTGGAGGCGGAGGAGCCCGGACGATGGAACGGAAAGAGCAGGCGGCGGCCATCGCCTCCGGCCTCAGCGCTAATGGAAGCGTGCGACGCCGGATCGGGGCGCGACGGCCGACGGGTCCACGGTGGCCGGTGGTCGTGAGGCTTTCGCCTGACAGTGATAGGGTCTCCGATGGAATGAGCCAGTGAGATGCGGTGAGCAGGGCCAATCCTGCCATATCAGCGCCTCGAGGCACATAAAAGTCGATATATTCACAAATAGCCAAATAGGCACATTACATGGCTGTTCCGATCCATATTTTTTGTTTCTCCAATCATCCAACTTTTTTTGAGTTTTACCAATCATCCAACTTGCTACAGCTGCTCTATTTGAATCTGAAGATTGTAGTAGTATGTCTTCTCATTTTCTGAACATGATTGATGCAACCACACCGACTTCCAGTACTCTAATTGATATGGCTGATATGTTTTTAGTCCCGCGTCCGTTTCTAATTTTGGCTAGCCAATCTTTGGTAGGATAATATTGGAATCCGAACACATTCTGTGTCTTAAAAATAATATGGTTTTGTCTAAAAGAAGAATATGAATGCACCCTACTATGTTACAATCACGAAACGCATGGACATTTAAGTTGTGCCTCTGGATACAAGAGTACACTAAAATGACTTGCCCAAATGCTCAACCTTCAGAATATTTCCTTCCCTGATAACACAACTGCATGTTACATTTCAACACATTGGAATCACAGTGTGCACCTTCTCATTGCAAATGCAAAATAAGAATCATCTCCTTAAATCTGAATATTTAGTGTTGATCTCACGACATTGAATTGGCCTTCTCTTTCCTAAAAAATTACATCATGGTACACAGATAGCCCAGATTATACAACATGTGGAGTCAGCAACAACTATCCTAGAACCAAAACAGAACCAGCTGTATTGTAGCCTTTCCTCGTGTCCAGCTTGAAGTGAGTTCTCATCCTTACAGGAAAATATCCCAGTTCTTCGGCAAGTAATTATTTCTTTGCCTTCTTCCCTCTCTTTGTTGATTGGGTTTTCTTTGCTCCCTTCTTAGCAACCTTTGCCTTCTTCTGTCCCTTTGCCTAATATCACAAAAAACAATTCAAGTTTGCCATCAGAGGCTCTATGATATTGCGATGTGTGCAACAAAGTATAGTAACATTTCCTACTTCCATGATTATTTGTTTGGTAATAACTACATGCTCTAGTAGAGCTGCTCACCAGGAAGCAAGGCTTCAGAGATACAGCTAGCAAACACTTCCCGATGAGGGGCATTGTGATCTAACTACTCATATTATGCACGGAAATGACAAACACAGAAGAGTGTCTCCAACAGCGAATGCAGTAAAGGGCATGCAACAAGATGTGTAATTGCTAAGAACTGGAAGTCAACACAGCTATGCGAAAATGGGTTAGCAGTTGCCACATGGTAACATGCTGAGGTAAATGATAATTGATGGGGATCAGGTACTCATGATTTGCATTAACATACGCAATGATACATTACTGGGGACATGACAATTGCTCCGCTCCCGCATCCAGTTCCCCATCGGCTGCATCGCGAGTTACCTCAAGATTGGCAAGCATGCCCAGCGCGTTGGCGCCGGAGTACCTCGTCGCTGAGGTAAACCTAATCTCTTCTCCCGTCGTTTTGTTCTCCCCGCGCACTCTCTCGCGGAAATCTCACGGAAATTCCAATGTTCCCTCTCAAGGTCCTGGAGCTCGCCGGCAAGGCGGCGCGCGACAACAAGAAGAACCGCCTTGTGCCCCGCCACATCTAGCTGGCTGTCCGCAACGATGAGGAGCTCAGCCGGAGTACAACAATGCTGCTGAGGTAACAGGATGCATTACTCGGTTTGACAAGAATGCTGCAATTTGCTTACTGCAATTCTAACCGTGCATGTTGTGATATGTAGGTCTGGAACCATCAATTTTTCTGGGAATCAATGCAGCTGGAAGGCGGTGGCTCGCCTGTGTCAGGTGTGCTGCAGCAATCGAGAAAGATTTCGGCTTGTTTTCTAATTTCAGAGACATTGTAAGTTTGCCCGACATATTGTTTGGTCTATTGTGTTCCCTAGAATTATTCGAGACATTTTTTGTTGAAATCCTTGTACTGACATTGTTTAGGGTAACAGCGAAGTTTTACTGAAGTTAAATCCTTTACAATAGATATGATGACATGGCAGGACAGTGTTTGCTAAATCTGAATTCATTAGACTGTACCACATCATTTACAGGAGTATTCAGAATATTTGTGCTACAATCTGAATTCATTAGAATAATTTTTTTGTGTCCATTTTGTTAATTGTGGCTGCCAAGAACCCTTGTTTGTTTGTTAGACTAATTTATTCATGTCCAGATACATCCCTAGCTATGTATTCCAAATTACTCGGAGGCCGCCACATTAACTTGACTAGACCCCTTGTTTGAAGGCATATTGACTTGCTTGCATTTTAGTATGTGCGTGCCTTTGATTTCTGTGATAATGGTCTGAATTACTCCAGTTTCACCCATATTAGGATGAACTTTCTTGTTTCTTTGCCATATTGTCCACAAATTAACTTGGGTATTCATTATTCCCTATCCAGCTCTAAATGAAGCACTAAATGCTAATTCACATATTTTCTTCTTAAGATATCAAATATTTTAACAGTCTAGTTTAATCAGTCTGCCATTGTACAATTCTTGTTACTCCAAAGTCTACAGTGAATGTCTTTGTGCACACTAAAAAAGGTGTGTGTGTTCACTGCGTACCATTGTTTTGACAACTAAAACTTGACTGGACCCGGTAGTGTAGACTCATATTTGGTTTAACTTGTTGATTAACTCTAATTTAACCAACTGTGGTAATCATGAGTGTAAACTGATGTTGTGCAGGAGTACATGATGTTGATCTAGAGGAGGATGAAGACTTGGAGGCGGAGGAAGAAGATGATCCGGAGGCGGAGGAGGAAGAACTTGATGCCTCCATCATTGGCGGGGTGGAGCTGGCTGGAGGAAGCGCTGGCGTGGAGGATGAGCAAGCCGGAGGCGCAAAGGCAATCTTGGCCGGAGGAGGTGCCATGAAGTACTCCAGTCGAACTGGCCGGAAGACCTGACCGAAAGAGTAGGATCTGGCTGGAGGAAGGATGAGAAGCTCGTGATCTTGTCGGAGGAGGCGCTGGCGTGGAGGAGCTCGCGATCTGGGATCCGGGGCTGGCTCTTCCTCTGGCCATGACTGGGGCAGATTGACCCGACCTGCGAGCGCGGAGGGCGAGCTAGCTGCGTGGATACGAAGAAGACATCACTGGCGCGGGCGCGGAGACGAGCGATCGGCGAGCTGGGCAGAGATTGGCCAGAACGCGGATCTGGAGTAGATCGAGTTGGGCGAGAACGATCAGCGAGCTGGGCAGAGATCTGCCAGAACGCGGATCTGGAGCAGATCGAGCTGGGCGAGCGAGCATCGACCAGAAGACGGAGGCAAGCTAGCGATCGGCCAGAGATTTTTTAATTTCCAATTTAGATCGCGGGAGGAGGAGTGACCTTTTTCCTGATTCTAGAAGGGCTTAAATGTAAAACGAAATTGTATTGGCCTTCCGACTCTTTTTTCGGATCGGAGGGAGTAAATAAGTGCAACAGAAAGAGAGGCAAGAAACCATACCGCTGGCTTCGCGGCTGCTTTTCTTTTGGTTTTCGCTTTAGGTTGATCTTCATTCTCATTGTTCGGATCATTTTGAGAAGCATGAAGTTCATGAAGCCTGTCACCCTCTCCATCTGAATCAAATGTAAACCCATCAAGGGTACCTACATAGACGATACCAATTGTTAGAGACCATAGGTCTACAACTTCATGCAAATGTACTTCTTTTACACTAAAAACTGTAATCAAATGCATAATAGCTCCCAAAACATGCTATATTAGGAATGACGACTTCTCCCAAATAGAGCTTAAGGCAATAAATTCAATACCAACAAACTCTTAACTGCAATTGGCAATAGATAGTCCAGCAAGATAAAATGCTAACCTTCCATCATAGTCTCTGCTTCAAATAAATTGGAATGGGGTTCCAACTGAATGAAGTCATTCATTATAGCCTCTATCTGCACAGGAAGAGGAGGATTAAAGTAAACACTTGCATCATGCAACTAATCCATATTCAAATTTACTAGTGAAATGGGACATTAGGTGCTAGAAATTTTGACTCAGCAGAGAAGTTCAATATGCATATAGAACTCATGTTATGGTTGACAAACCTTTGCTTCTGTTTGTCCCATGCTGACCTGAAACAAAAGAGGCAATGCACAAAGGACTAAGAAACATACCGAAAAGCACAAATGCACAATTGCACTTAAGTTTGGACGTAACTTACAACACAAAATGTCCTGGATGGCACTATAGTTGATTTGTATACTGTTCCTGTATGAGCACAGAAAGAACAGAAGATGCTGAATTGTTTGTATTATTGTAAAGGAGAAATGATTTTCAAATAATTTATCTGCCAGTACAGATAAAATTAGTTACAATATTACATAAAATTGATACAATAATGAGATTAACCTGGCGGTACCTTTCAGGTCCAGTAACAAATCCTGATTTCCAGCCGGACTGTTTGAAATTACTATCCTACCGACAGCTCCAATATCTCCACTCAAGTCTATCGAGTCACCATCACATTCAACCAATGCCTAGAATGGAAGATGATTATAAACTTGGGGGGAATATTAATAACAAAGTTTCCCTCGCAGGAAATCTGTTATTTCCAGAAAGCAAGATGTTGATATATTAAACTTAAACACATACTACACATTTTTTCAATCTATTTTCACAATGCATGCATGCCTAATTTGTATAGCCTGTACTCATGTAACACCTATTATATCCTATTAGGGAACACACATATGTAGCCTGAGGAAACATGCATGTATGGTCACATCACATAAATCATGATTGTTCTTCTGTTGATACATAACACACATTCCTTTCCAATCCCTTCATGCAAATTAGACAGCTTTCCCATGAAGAGAATACAAGCCGAAGAACCATTGGGATGTTCATAGTATTTCAGGTTTCTCGTTGCAGACAATGAACTTTTATGATGAATGATCTTTGCAATTAAGCGGCACTAGTGCGACAATTAGAGTTTACCTTTGAACGTTGAACTTTATCAGACAGGATCAATGGCAACCTCTGGGAGACCTGGAATTCAGAACATACACTCTGTAAGTAAATCCAGGTTTATAATTGTTACAGAAATATCAAATCACAGAACACAATACCAGAAAATTTGGTGATCTAGGAATCAGCTAGAACTTGTCCGGTGCTATTTATTCATATTTTGCATCATGACTTACAAATTTAGTTTTATGAACCCAAACAGATAGGAGGGGATCTTACAGAGTTTCCTGCAAGCTTGTCCTGCATCTTTTCCTCATTAACTTCATCTTCGAGTTGTTCCAGGGTATCTACGTTTGTTTGACAATAAAACACTAATTAAACCTCACTGGAAGTATGGAATTATATAATCCGAAAGGCATATTATTAGGCACTAACTAGAATGGTGTGTCTTTTCATTAGTCTTACCATTTCTTTTATCCAAACAATCTTTTGTTCCAGCAACCTTTGTTTTCTTCTTTGGAGTCTACACAAGAAACATTTTGTACATAAATTAACAATGTTTGCAACTAGTACATGTTCCCTCAAGAAACTAATACATGCATTGAAGTTAAAGGTGACTGATCATCAGCATCAAACATGTAAGAGAAGTCTAATGATATGATCCATGAAAGTTGTTGCTAGCAGGAACCAAAGTATCAAACATCTTCACATGAAATAGGTGCCTGCTCAACTTGATTGGTGAGCAAATTCAAAGGTACCATAGTGCCTTTTAGTTTCAGCATTTATTTTATCCATTTACTTGGAGGTAGCAGATATCAGTATTTAGTAAGATAATAACTGATATAAGACAGCTTGCAAGCTATCACGAATTCAAACTAGGTAAGTTGCAACAAAAATGAAATACCACGCGTTTAGGAGGTTTATCCTGCTTTTCTTCCATGGATGGTCCTTCCTCATGTTTACTCGAAGTACCTATGAGTGGCCATGTGGGGAAAAATATGATCAAATTGTTAAAGCGAACTATCACTAGCTTGAAATTTATCATACAAAATACAAAAAAATACGGGCACTCCTCCTAGTAGGAGGTGGGCTGTTTGCCCTTAACTTGTGCACCAGCATCTGTACTACCTGCACAGTCTGAAGAATTCTTCTTTTCTTCTGGTGGAGCAGTTCTTTTAGGGCTGTTTTCAGGAGAAGAATCAGAAAGCATCACCGTAGCAGTACTTGGTGCCTGCACCCCACACAAAACATAACACCCATCTCCGTGTATTAGTAACTAGCAACCATGTAATTGCAAAACAAGAGCTATCAGTTATACAAAACACTGGTCTTCACAAGAATATGTCACAATTACGAAAAGCCAAAGTAGATCTAGAACAACATGTTGGCTTTCGGCAAAGATAGCCTTAGTAATATGAATTGGTGACAGAGCAAGGTATT
Source organism: Lolium multiflorum (assembly GCA_030979885.1). Lineage (NCBI taxonomy): Eukaryota > Viridiplantae > Streptophyta > Magnoliopsida > Poales > Poaceae > Lolium > Lolium multiflorum. Next base: position 35,257,854 of record CM061752.1, read on the forward strand.
CTTATTCAGAACAACATGAAGCATATCGGAGAAAGACATACTATATGCTAGAAATGGTGGCCATTTACAGCACCGTGCAATATGTTCTAAGGACTTGCTGCAGGACTCGATTTCTAACTGAACTCTGCACCGCGGTCACATACATCGCAGAATTTAAGCAACAAAGTAGCGCCATTCCGCATATGCACCTAACCCCGTGAAAATGATGAATCTATTATGCAAAAAATCTTGGTACAGGTTTGTTCCCAAAGAGATAAGAGCTCATTTGGGGGAGAAGACAGGGAAGAATACCGTGTCACCCCCCGGCATTTTCCCACGACTGAAGCAGAGGTTAGATGAGATGGGTACCTTGAACGCAACAAGCCAGTCAGGGTCGCCTTCTTCGTCCGCCATGCCTGCTTTCCTGCCGCCGCCGCGCCGCTACTCTGGCTCCGATTAGGATGGTTCGGACGAACGAACCCTAGGCTCGCTGAGACTGGGAGGGTTTCGGCCGCGCCGAGATTTAGGGGGTTTTGCCTCCGGGAGGAAGCGGCAGCCCTGCCTGTGCGAGTTCAGCGAGCCGCCGAGACCGTCTCCGTCGGAAGTGGGGCGGCTGCCACTAGACGCTCGGGCTCCGGCTAATCCGCGACGCCGTTACCACGCCGCCGCCGCCCAAGCTTTAGAGAAGGGTGTCGGGTGTTTTTTTTGGGTGTGCTAATTGTACATCTCGGCATAGGCAGCCCGGCCCGACATGAATTTGGAGCCCGATCATCGGACCTGACCGGGCTTAGACTTACAGAAAACGGGATTTAGGCTGAGTTTGGGACGGGTTTGTTGGACTAGGGAGCGATGTTTGAGAGCACCACCATAGTCAACATCAAACGTGATGTTGTTGTAGGGTTTTCAGTTTTCACCTAGAGCTCACTAATTCTAAAGTTGCATCAAACGGTACCAATGTTGCCTTAAAGCTCGCCACCGCCAACCACCAAATCCCTCCATGGGTCGCACCGATTTCAAGAAGGTCATGGCTCTTAAGAGCATCTCCAGCAGGCGCTCTAAATTTGGCGCTGTAAAAATCACTTTAGAGCGTGTTGTATCCATGTTTTGTGCGTGAGGGCATATTCACCTCCAACAGAAGCTCTAAACCTTGGAGCTGTAAAAATCTGTACTTGTTTCTGCGCGAGACGGATACAGCGCGCTCTTTTCGGCGCTGTGGATATAGTGCATGATATAGCGCTTTTGCCCCAAGCTGTATTTTACAGCGCGGGATAGAGCACTTGCTGGAGCATAATTTTGCGCCCACGCGCTAAACTAGCTGCTTTTCTGGATACAGCGCGAGATAGAGCGCCTGTTGGAGATGCTCTAAGGACATAGTCACCGTTTCTCTCTGCCGGTGACCAGGGCAATGCTTTCGCCCCGGCAATGAGACCCATACGAATGCCATCGGAATAACGACGAGACCAGCCCTACATGTAAATTGTCATCCCGCACACATGACAGTCTACATCCACAAACAAAATTAGGCCTCGGAGCCTAGAACCAATGCGTAGAGAGACACCTCCTAGAACACCTCGAATCCAAAGGAAGTTATATTTGAATAAGCCTCATACTTTAGTTATAGGCTTCACATCGTATCATGTTTGTTGATTGTGGATACAAAGGGACTTTGGCTACAATTCGAGGTTGCTCCCGCGGCGGCGCATCTTCCTCGCGATCCAGCGGCGACGCATGCGACCTTTCGCCGCCGTCGAAGCGAAAGTACAACATCGTGTGTCAACACGCGTGGAGGAAGTGGGTGGAGGAAATCATCGACCGAAGCACCCACGAGCGTATTTTGATGGGAAATTTTCACTCAGCGGTGAAGGCATCATCTATCGGTGTGTGTCCACTGCTCAGACACTTGGTTCAAATGTCCCTTAGACAGTGATGATTGGTCGGAGTTGAACGTGTTCATTCCCTCGTGTTGTCGGCACACGCGAAGTACGAGAGGACCGTCCGGAGGCCCGCAAGCACCTCAAGACGAAGTAAGCCTACGACGCATACATGGAGATGCTCCGGACCAAGCATCTAGAGCTTGTCGAGGAGGAGTTGCACCGTCGACGACACCGATGGTTCGGGGTGTGCTGGTCATCGACCTCGACTTTGACAACGATACCGACGAATCGTCGAATAAAGTGATTGACGAGCTCTTTAGTAGCACTGACGAATATTTTTAGTTTAGATTTATGTTGCTTCAAGTAATATATCTAGTAGTGTTATCAATTTATGTACTAGTGTGAATCGGATAAGTAGGGATTTTTTTAGATTGGTATAAATTAGAGTTTAAGGAGTTGGATATAAGGGATCGGCTAGAAATAACTAAAATTCAAAGGAGCAAATATATTCCTATGGAACATAGGGAAAACATAGGGAGGTGTTTACTCCTCTAAAATATAGGGGATCAACTAGAGATGCTCTAAGCTAGAAGTTGAGAAATCTGTCTTCCATGTGCTCCAACTTGCATTGCAAATTACAGTAGCGAACACACAGAAATGTGACACATATTTTAAGTCCAGTTGATATCGAAGTATCTACTCTAGCTAGGGCGCATATATAAAACCTATAGTTTGTGCATTCTAGCCAAGCCACATATATAAAATCTACGGTAGTTTGGTCTCGGCGGTGGCGCGTTCTCTTCCTCTCCCCCATGATCTCGGCGGTGGCGCGTTCTCTTCCTCTTCCCCACTATCTATATACTCCCTCCGATCTCTTTTAATTGACTCGGATTTAGTACAACTTTATACTAAATTTGAGTCAATTAAAAAAGAACGGAGGGAGGAGGGAGTATATCTGATAAGTAATTGCATAGGAAAGTGTTGGAGGCATATGAGGAGTTCGGCACATAATTTTCCCTATTGAAATGTCATGCTCCATCTCAACCCTGTTTCTTATCATGGATTCTTCTAGTACGGTGGCTGCCTGCCACACAGCTCAAATTGGTGGGGGATTTTATAATTTGCCACACTGAAAGGACACGGATGTCGCCTAGAGGGGGGGTGAATAGGCGATTTAAAACTTTTACGAGATGGGCTTAACAAATGCGGAATAAAACTAGTGTTTACTTTGTCAAGCCCAAAGCCTATATACTATGGCTCACATATGTGCACCAACAACTTATTCTAAGCAATACAAGCAACTATGTGATAGCAAGATATACAAACTTATGCTAAGCAATACAAGCAACTATGTGATAGCAAGATATATAAACTTATGCTAAGCAATACAAGCAACTATGTGATAGCAAGATATATGACTTCAAGCACGATGGCTATCACAAGGTAAGGTGCATAAGTAAATAGCTCGGGTATAGAGATAACCGAGGCACGCGGGAGACGATGATTTATCCCGGAGTTCACACTCTTGCGAGTGCTAATCTCCGGTGGAGAGGTGCGGTTGCTTAGTGCTCCCGAACGCCACAAGAGGCTCACCTTGAGGTGTGGTTGCTCGATGCACACCAACGCCACAAAGGCCTCACCCCAAGATGCGGTACTCACACCACACCGAACGCCACGAAGGCGCCTCACCTAAATCTCCGGTGACCCTCGCCACAAAGGCCTAGGTCACGGTTCCACTAAGGGATTTCCTTCGAGGCGGAAACCGGGCCTTACACAAAGATTGGGGCACACATCCACAACTTAATCGGAGGCTCCCAACAAACCGCCACAAAGGCCTAGAATCCGTCTAGGGTTCCAAGAACCCAAGAGTAACAACTTTCTTGCTTTCACCTCCACGAATCACCGTGGAGAACTCAAACCGATGCACCAAATGCAATGACAAGAACACCACAAAGATGCTCAAGTCCTTCTCTCTCAAATTCCAACAAAGCTACAAAAGCTATTGGGGGAATAAGAGAGGAAGAACAAAGGAATTCACAAAGAACACCAAGATCAAGATCTAGAGAGTTCCACTCACAAAGAGATGGATTTGATTGGTAGAAGTGTAGATCTAGATCTCCTCTCTCTTTTCCCTCAAATGGGGGCAAGAATCATGGAGGGATTGAGAGATAGTGCAAGTTTCTCTAGTTCAACAATGGAGGAGAGAGAAGAGAGTAAGAAGGAAGAAGGGGGGTATTTATACCCCCAAGAAAATCGAGCCGTTGGGCAAAACCAGGCCGGATAATCCGGCCTAAAAGGCGGATAATCCCCCCCCCGGATAATCCGGCCACAGGTACAAAACCTGGTCAAAATCCGGCCAAAAGTCCGGCCTCACATCAGACTTGCTTTTCTTCAGGTCCTTAGCCATTTTTCGAGGGACGGATATTTCCGAAATGTCCGGCCCGGATAATCCGACCTGGGACAACTTGGGATATCCGGCAAATGTCCGGCCCTATCTTGAGCAGCAATTCCTCGGTCCTTAGCCGGGGGGGCGGATAATTCCGAAATATCCGGCCCGGATAATCCGGCGGATATTTCCAAAATATCCGGCCAAAGCAAGCTGAAACACCAAAACTAGAAGGCATAACTTTTGCATCCGGACTCGATTTCAATGATCTTGGGCTCGTTGAAATCACAACAACGAGCTCTACAACATTATGCATAGAAACATCATGGTACAGCAAAGGAGGATAGAAACAAATGATGAAAGGTTTGACCTATCTCAAAAAGACATACCGGTAAAACCTCCAATCTTGAAAATGCAACAAGTTGCCCATGGAAAAACCATTCTCAATGAACTAGAGCTTGTCATGAGAATAAGCACAAGCTCTAAAACATCACATGGATAAGATCCAAATAACAACCAAGAAAGATGATGCAAGGATGCAAAGGTTTGAGCTCTCTCCGAATGATACGATCGTGTTACTCACTCGAGAGCCCTCTTGATAGTACGGCAACTAAACTATAAACCGGTTGACAAAGGATTAACTTGTCAATGCCTACAGATTGTAGACTAGGGTTTTGCTAGAAGTAGAGGGCAAGTAGATCTCGAAGGTTTAGGCGAAAAGTACTCGACGATTATGAAAACTAGGGTTATGTTGACGGTATATTCGATCCTTTCTTTATCCCTCGGCCCCCTTATATAGGAGGTGGAGCGAGGGTTTCGTTTTGTACAAGTTATAGAGTCCGGGACGGTTTCTAACTCATCACGAGATTACAAATAACACTTCCTATTACAACTCTAACTTTCCTTAATATATCTTGGGCTCCCGAATCTTCTTATTCTTCGAATAGTGGGCCTTGTAAACCCGGGTACTATCTTCGGCAGGCCCATTTGGGATGCCTATGTCAGTAGCCCCGAGATTTTGCTTGAATCGTAGAGTCAAGGAAATCTCGACTTTTTTTATTCGAGAGCTTTTATTTATACTTCTTCACATAAAATTCTATATTGTACGGGGATAATGGTAGTTGGGGCTAGTTCATCGACGGATCAAGTACTAGTTAACTGCTCTAGTGGCAATCCGCAAACCTACTTCAAAATCACGTCCCTGGACATGATCTCGAGATCGGTGCAAACTTCGACGGGTGCCGCTTAAGGTCTTACCATTCGTCGAGTCCAGTCAAATTTATCGGGTACCTAACGCGTCCGTTAGGATTTTTCTTCGTATCGTTGATACGGATAAAAATGTGACGCAGTCTTTGGCGATGCCACGCCCAGCAGAACGGATGGGTCTTACCTTCGCAAATTTGCGGCATTGAAATTGATCGCAACTTTGGCGTTGAGAATATATTGTCGAGTGCTTTTCGCCTTTGGAATAGCACATTTTATCGAGTCATATTTGATGACTTATTTTGTCTTCCGATGGGAGTATATGTAGAGTTATATGTATAACTCGATATACTCACTTCTGTTTCTTTATTTTGATAAAAATTCATCGCGAACAGCGTTCCCGATGGGAGTAACCGAGGCTACATCCAAGGACTTGTACTTGGGTGTAGGCTCCACAGATTAGTATCCGTTGCCGATATATTCATAATCTTTCTCGACGTTTTGTATTTATCGGGTGCGCGACAGCGCTCCCGATGGGAGTAGCCCCAGAGGCTATGAACAAATGCTCGCATTGGGTAGGCTCTCGCCATTTCTATATTGTCATACTTGAAATTTTCTATTTTTCCAAAGTAGCCCCGAGCGTTTGGGCAAAAACTTGTATTTGATCAAAGGCTCTCGACATAATCTTTGTGTTGTCGATAAACTTCTGAAACCTCATAGTCGAATTTTTCTTTTATCTTGACGACGTCTTTGCTGATGATAGCCACGATTTTTATTTTGGAAACTGACAATTACCGCTTGTTTCGCTGCCTTGTGGGTCCCAATTCCTTATCTGACGGACACGTCGTGCAAGTGGGACACATGTTTCCCTGGCATGCTCTGTAACCTCGTCGATGTAAAAATACATTTTTACCCTCGTCTCCACGTGGCTATCATCTTCTTCACACTTTTTCCATCCAACGGTGCAATGCTTCGCCTGATTCCTATATAAACCTTTCTTCAACCTCAGTTCACTCCTTCGCTTGCGCCGCACATCTGTTCCTCTTTGCAAAAACTTCCCCTGCGCCCAATTCTCTTCGATCTTCCGCACGCACGAGCATTGCTTTTCAGTGCCATTGATGCCACCGCGCACGCGACTCACGCGCACGGTACTCGAGTCCGAGATGGCGTGAAGATCTTGAATGGGAGAGATCTAAAATCTCCAACCAAGACCTCAACATGCTGAAGAGGCTTGGCTTGATGAAGGAGGGACGCCATCCGCTTTCGAAAGCTACCCCAACCCTCCAATGGAGTACCGGGTTAGTTTCGTTGATCACCTCATCCGCGACCTTTCTGCCCCAATTCACGATTTCCTCCGCGGCCTTCTTTTTGTTTATGGGATTCAACTGACCCCCAATTCCATCCTCCATATTTCCATTTTTATCACGCTATGCGAATGTTTCCGGAGTCCCTCCTAATTGGGCTCTTTGGAAACGCATTTTCTTCCTCCGCAATGCCTCCCGCGCCTCTTATAACATGGCGGCGTTGTTATCTGTGTCCGGACGGACGTTGATTACTTCAAAATTTTCTGATTGTCAAGGGTGGCGCAAAAGTGGCTCTACATACGAAGAAAGTGCCAACTCTGTGGAACACAATATAATTCGACGGAAATGCCAAAATTCAGCGCCGCCGCTCTGGGATGCTGAAGCTTCCGAAAGAAGGAAAAAGCGGAGAAGCACTTATGTCTCGTTAATGCTTCAAAATACTCGAGAAAAGCTGTCTGGTGTTCAAATCACTGCCTACTTTCTTAGAATTAGAGTGCAGCCTCTTCAAGCTCGCAAAAATCCCCTTTGGACGTATCTGGTGAAAGCGCCAATAGGCTCTCCAGGTGATCTTTACGCAAAGGACTTGGAGAAGCTGATTCGAAGAATTTCCGTTTGAACAAGAAAGATCCTGTTCCTTCCTTGTCGCGTGGAACCATATAGCTCAGCCAATCCTCTCCCCGAGGTATTTTGTCTTCTCGAATTTTTTCCTTGTTCCGAACGTTCCCTGCATCTCATTATATTGATATCTCGCTAATTTTTCTTTTGTCGCTATTTTTCTGCAGAACCATCCTACTATGGCTTCCCTTCCTCCCCTTCCGAGGATGGAGAAGTCGAAGAACAAGCTATCGTTGCCGAAGACAATCAAGGTTCTTCTCTTCATGAAAGTGAAGTCGAGTTCTCACAAATCTGCGGCTTCCCATGAAAAAGAAGTTGAATCTAAAGCAGCGAGTCGACGCAATCCCTTCCTCCTGCTGTTTCCCCAAAGAACAAGGAAAAGGGATGATGAAGCTTCCGGCACCTCCAAACCCGAAGAAGCTGTTCCTTCTCATCCGAAGGCAGCTTATGATCCATACCTCGAGACTCTCATCAGTTCGTAAGTACCCTCTCCCTGTTTGTTTTTGGCACTTTGAAGATTTTTTGTCTATCTTGCCTTTTATATTGTCGACATTTTACTCGTAGTGATGATGAAGTAGTACCAAATGTTGATGTGGCTGCTCGAACGAGTACGTCACATACATTAGTCGCCTCGGAGACGCCAGTCGAAGGAGAAGAAACGTCGCCTCCTCGAGAATGTCGGCGCTGCGACTCCTCCGTCAAGCCCCCTTGTCCCTTCACCAAAAAGGGCAAGGGTTGAAACAATTCCGGAGCCTACTCTTCCGTCGAGTAGCTCTTCTAACCCTCTCTTGGATGATGTAAGTTTGTCGATATCTATGTTTCCTCTATTTTGCTTTTTCACGCCTTCGCTCTTTTTTTTATGCCGATGTTTCTCTTGCTTTGTTCTTTTTTGACAGCCTATGATCAAGGACCTTATCCGCATCGGATCCCAATTCATTGGGTACCGTGAATATGCCAGCAAGGCTGAAGGTGACAACCTTTACACTTGCCGTTCTTTCTGACTTTTGCTCCTGTTGTTTGTCGCAGTTTTTGATCTTTCCTCTCCCTTTTTTTTTATTTCGACAGAGAAACTTGCAGAGGCCAATAATCGTGTCGACGCACTTGTTCAAAAGCTGGAACAAAGTGAGGCGGCCCGCAAGAAAGCCGAACTTGTTGCTAGCGAAGCCAAAACCGAGGCTGATGAAGCCAAAGCAAAAGTCGCTAGTGTCGAGGAACTGCAGAAAAGACTTGAGGATGCTGAATCTGCTTTAAACGAGCATAAAACTGCCCAAGCTGCTCGTGAGGAGGGGATCCTCAAGCGTCTGAAGTCACAAATTCGACGTACTGAAAGTAATATTATCGATCCCTTCTATTTTTTAGTGGACTTCCTGTTTCTTGTTTGTTGATTGATGTTTTGTTTCCTGCGGCAGCTCAAACGAACCAAGGTTTTGATCTGAAGAATCCCGTCAATGATCCTCTCCTTGACACACTTTCTTATCTGGAGCTTCATGGGTCCGAAATTCGTGAAGCGTGTCAAATGCTAGTGCAGGATTGTCGACGCTGTTCCCTACTTCTTCCCGAAGAAAGAGGAGCCCCGACTTTCCTTGCTCTCGCAAAAAGCTTCAATTCATGAAGACCTTGGGTGAAGATGCGCCAGAAAACATGAAGGTTTGTCGAAAGCAACTGTTGCCCTGTTCTTGACAATAACGTTGATTGGATGAAAGTTGGCGACACCGATCAAATAGAGCATCGAGGTGGAGGTCGATTAAAGCCAAACCCAACACGAAGAAAATCTTGGCATATCTCGGGATCAAGCCATCTTCGACTCCAGCTCTCGCCGGAGGTCTAGTTTCATATTCTTTTGCTTTGTTTTTAGTTTACCTCCTCCTTTTGGTATTGTCTCTATAGTGCTCCTGGCGATGATTAGGTCTTCTAGAGGTCCTTATTTTGTAATAGACATGTATATATTTATGAGAATGAATGGAAGTCGAACTTTGTCTCAATGATTGATATCGACGTTTTTCTATTTTTCAGTTGATTTTTGACAACTATTCGTCAATTCCTGGTCCTTCCGAAGTTTTTCCTTCGTCTCTTTCGAAGAAGTCTTCTATCCCTGTTAACCTTGTTGATGATTCTTCGAGTAAGGATCTGACAGAGGAATTGAAAGATCTTCGAGTACAACTCCTCCGTGAAGAAGCAGTCACTTATGCTTATGGAGCAATCTCGAGGATCTTCTCAAAGGGAAAAGATTGCACTCCAACAAGCTCGGGATGCCATGGCTGAAAAGGGCCGCTATTCTTGAGGCTGCTGAGCTACATCTCGAGAAAATTCTATGCAGGCTGCTAAGAGATGCTAGCTTGGATATGGCGGGTAAGTTTCATTGTCTTTATCTTGCTTCTTCTTTTCCTTTTTGCTTGCCTCCTTGTTACCCACTGACTTGTTTTAAGAAACGATAGGTGCTTTTTGGATCTTGCAACGAAGATGAACGTGTCGAGGCTCGTTCCAATGTTCTTCTTCGGCTTGCGCGTGAACATGGGTCGACTTTTTGGGGCACACCTGAACGGACTCGCCAAATCGTGAGATTTCAAGATCGTGCGCTTCAGGTTCGCGAGTATCTTGACTTCTGTACAAGGACTTTGTCTCTGGTTTATGGTACCATGTTTCCTCGCAATAAGATGCCAGAGACCCTTCCTGCGTTGATGGACAAATTTCGAGATGCTCCTCGCATCCACGGCTTTATACGAGCCCAACTAGGTTGGCGCAAGGTTTGATAAAAATTTGCTACCCGAAGTTAGACGTAGGGCAAGTTGTCCCAAAGTGCTTGGAGAAGATGTCGAAGAAGAAAAGAAACTTCGGCAAATATGATGACATTGTTACTCCTGTTGCCGAAGATATGATGGATGAACTTCTCCGGATGGATTCCGAATTCTTCGTGAAGGGTAGCTACACTGAGCATAGTACTCGCGCTGTAAATAACAAGCGCTTAACCATAGACAATATATTGGGAAATCCTTGAAGACGAACTTATTCCGAAATTTGTATCCTGTATAGACGAGCTATATTGTAAAGTCATTATATTTTTATTTTTATCGCCAAGCCCCGGGCGTTTTGATTGCAATATTTTTGTTTATTATAATGCGAGGTTGTCCCAAGGCAAGATAATATACATTGTGTACTATTTTGTGCGGGTGCAAGCCCCCGAGCTTTTGTTGATCACTATTTTGTCGATATCTCTTTTTATTTTGGCGAGGTATTTTTACCAAGGCAAGATGCTTCTTTTGCGTTCATCGACACTGTCGTATATATATATTGTATCATTTAGGGGGGAGTCCCTGTCGAGAAAAATATATAATTCCACTATCTTTATTATATTGCAGCACCGCGAGCCCGCCTCATTAAAAACCTTTCCCGGCCCCACTCGGTGCCCCGAAAAAGGAAAAGAGTGCGTCGAAAACTCGCGGGCGTTTCAGTACATTGTATGTTTACAGAGGAGACTATATTTCGGCATCTAAGCGTAAAACGCCTGTGTGCCACGTTCCGGGGATTTGGCTCGGCAATCCCTGTCTTCTTGTCTTTGATTCGTATGCTCCTCCTTCGATTACCTCTGTGACGATGTAGGGTCCAAGCCATGGTGACTCGAGTTTTTCGTGACTTTTTTGGTTGAGCTGCAGAACTAAGTCACCAACTTGAAAAGACCTTGGGCGCGATCGTCGGGTAATTCTTCAGGTCCTGTTGATATTTGGCGACTCGTGTGACTTCATCTCGAGCTTCGTCAAGTGCATCGACATCGTCCTCCAAGGCTTCTCTCGAGGTTTCTTCATCATATTCTGTGACTCTTGGAGAATCGTGCTCTATTTCTATCGGCAGGGCTGCTTCGGCGCCATGGACCAGAAAAACGGTGTTTCTGTGTCGCTGTATTTGGTGTTGTTCGGATACTCCACAATACACTTGGCAGCTCCTCCGGCCAAGTATGCCGTGCCCAATGGTTCTAGCAGGCGTTTCTTGATGCCATTGCATATGATGCCATTGGCCTTCTCGACTTATGTTGGTCTGTGGATGCGCACAGACGCAAAACTCAATTTGATGCCCAACGCGGTATGCTTTGAACTCCTTGGATGTGAAGTTACTGCCGTTGTCTGTAACAATGCTGTGAGGGACTCCAAATCTGAAGACGATGCTTTTCACGAACTTAATTGCCGACGCACCGTCCGGTGAATTTATCGGCTTTGCTTCTATCCACTTTGTAAACTTGTCGACAGCAACAAGCATATACTCGTAACCTCCTGGCGAAGCTTTGTGTAGTTTTCCCACCATGTCGAGACCCCATTGAGCAAAAGGCCAAGATAATGGGATTGGCATAAGTTCTGCTGAAGTGAGGGCGGCGAATCTTTGGCATGCGTCGCAAGTTCTCACTATTTCCTTTGCATCCTCGATTGCTGTTAACCAATAGAATCTGCTCTGAAAACCTTGCGATGGCTCGGCTGCTCGCGTGGTGCCCGCATATTCCTTCGTGCACGTCTTTCGGGATGATTCTTCCTTCTTCGGGTGTAACACATCGTTGTAGCACGCCCGAAATACTTCGTTTGTACAGCTCCCCTTTTACCACAGTGAAGGCTTTTGATCTCCTGATTATTTGCCTTGCTTCGACTGGATCGTCGGGTATCGTTTTCCTTAGGATATATGATATGTAGGCCTGCATCCGTGGAACTTGCACCATCATGACTAGCTCCTGCTCCTCTTCTTCTTCTACCGTGTCTTTGGTGACACTCGAGGTTTTCTCTTTCTTCTCCTTCTTTGTTTTGGCTGGCTTTGTTGATCTCTCGCTTATCTCTTCCCAAAACACACCTGGGAATCGAGACACTGCGACCCGATGTTTGCGAGAACGTCGGCTTCATCATTGCTCATCCTGCTAATGTGGTTTACCTCACAACCATCGAATAACTTCTCGAGCTCATTGTACACCTCTTTGTATGCTATCATACTTTCGTTGATTGCATCGCATTGGTTCATGACTTCTGTGCCACCAATTGTGAGTCGCCGAAAATTTTCGTCGGGTTGCACCACAAGCTTTCGCCATCTTCATCCCGTGTATGAGAGCTTCATATTCTGCTTCATTGTTAGACGCGTTTGGGAACGTCATCCGCAGAACATACTTCAACTTGTCGCCTTCGGGTGATACTAATATCACGCTGCTCCAGCACCTTCCAATCTTTTGGACCGTCGAAGTTCATGGTCCAAGTTCTCGATAAATCTGGGGTCTCGTGTTTTGTAGCTCCATCCACTCTGCAATGAAATCTGGTAAGACCTGTGATTTTATTGCTTTTCTTTTCATACGTGATGTCCCAGGAGAAAGTTCTATTCCCCAAAGGGAGACACGACCCGTAGCTTCTGGATTGTTCAATATATTTGATAAGGAGCCTCGTTGACCACTATTATCGGGTGCGCCGAAAAATAGTGTCGCAATTTTCTTGCTGTCGTGAATACTCCATATGCAGTTTCGATATTGCGGGTACCGCTGTTTGAGCGTGATTCGCTAATGAAATATACTGGCCTCCGAACTCCATGAAGCTTGCCCTTCTTCTCTCTCGACTACTAGGGCCGTGCTGACCACGAGGTGTGGCTGCAATGTATAAGAGGAGAGGTTCTTTTTCTTCGGTGCCACCAATATCGGTGGTGTCGAAATTGCTCGCTTGAGGTTCTCGAAGGCTCTATCTGATTCCTCGTTCCATTGAAATTTTTCCCCTTGTTTAATCGGTGCATAGAACGGGCATCTTTTCTCCTAACTGGCGACAAATCTGCAAAGCTGCGACTCGCCCCGTTAAATGTTGTATTTCTTTCAACTTTGTTGGCTTTCTCATAGTAACGATGGCCTGTATTTTTTCGGGATTGGCTTCAATCCCTCTTGCTGATACTAAGAACAGAAGTTCTCCTGGGGAACTCCGAAAGAGCACTTTGTCGGGTTTAGCTTGAACAGAACTTGTCGAGGTTGTCGAAGGTTTCCTTCAAGTCTTCAATCGAGTCGACCCTTTCTTTGATGTTATTACGACATCGTCAATGTAGACTTGTACGTTTTTTCCAATCTGTGTTGCTAGGCATGCATCATCCGCGATATGTTGCTCCCGCGTTTTGACCAAAGGGCATTGTTTTGTAGCAAAACACGCCATAAGGTGTGATGAACGCTGTCTTGCTTCATCTTCTTCTTTTAACCTGATCTGGTTATAACCGAGTATGCGTCCAAGAAGGAAAGACGTTCGCATCCTGCCGTGGAGTCGATGATTTGATCGATCCTTGGGAGGGAAAGTGATCCTTGGGACAATGTTTATTGAGACACGTGAAGTCGACGCACATGCGAAGGACTATTGTGTGTTTTTCGGCACCATCACTGGGTTAGCTACCCACGTGCTTCGTAGATATTTCCCGATGAAACCAGCATCTTTGAGTCGATCTATTTCAGATAACATGGCTTTGCGGCTAGGCTCGAGAAACGCCGCAAAGGTTGTTTTACTGGTCTTGCGAGAGGGTCCAAATTGAGGTGGTGCTCGGCAAGTTCCCTGGGTACTCTGGCATGTCAGCTGGACACCATGCGAAGATTTTCCAGTGCTCACGGAGGAACTCGACGAGCGCGCTTTCCTATGCAACATCCATGTTTGCGGCAATGGACGTCGTTTTCTTTGGATCTGTCGGGTGGATCTGTACCTCTTTTGAATCCTTGGTTGTATTGAAAGTTGGCTCCTTAGAAGATCTCCCACCTCTGGCAGCACATCATAATCGGTGAACCTTGGCGCCGCATATTCTGCTTGCATCCCGAAAGTTTCGACGTCGATGAAAATCTTTGTCGCATTTATCGGATAACGCAAAACTTCCTTTGATTGTGATAGGTCCCTTGGGCCAGGCAACCTCCACAACAAGTATGTATAATGCGCACGCCATGAACTGGCATACGCTGGTCGTCCCAACAAAGCGTGATATTGCGACGGGAAATCGACAACTTCGAACTCCAAATTCTCTATCCTGTAGTTTTCTCGGGTTCCAAACTGAACGTCGAGGTTGATCTTGCCCAATGGGTAACTTGGCTTCTCTGGTGTGATCCCATGGAAACGTGTGTCAGTTGGTTTCAAGTTTGCCAGGATATGTTCATCTTCCTCATGTATGTCTGCATACATGAGGTTTAAGCTGCCGCCATCTATGAAAACTCTCGACACGTCGAAACCAGCGATTACTGCGGGTAAGATGAGTGCTGATTGTCCTGGTCGAGGAACTTGCTGCGGATGGTCTGCGATTGTGAAGCCGATGTCTTGCCCGACCAATTTAAATACTCGATTGTTGGTGGAGGCATCTTCTACGCCATGAACACTTGTCGCGAGATTACTTTCAGCCTGTTAGATGGCCAGCTTTCTGAATCATCGAGACCGCACCGTTAGAGTTGGGGTCAACATATGGAGGTGGATGTGGTGCTGCCGCAATTCTAAGCTGGTGTCGATTTTCTTCGGTAATTGCGGGAGGAGGTGGAAGGTGGATCTCGCTCCTTGGCTCCCGAGGGTTTCTGTTATTTGCTTGGGCATTTGCAATTCTGCGGCTCGCAACATTGCCGAAAATTACGGCGATCTTTGGAGATGTCCTGACTGCCTCTTTCCATTGTTGTCGAGGTAAAAGTGCATTTGACACGGACCGTTCATCATCTCCTCGGGAGACACGTAAGGTCTTTGAGTCCTTGGTCCACTATTTTGCTGTTGCCACGAAAATCACCTCTATTGTCGCCTTGTTGCTCATTATTCCTTTGATAATCATCTCGACTATTTCCTCCAGGATTTCCTCGAAAACCAGCCGATATATGGCCGGGAGCATCGTTGTTGTAGGCGAGAAAATCGCCTTCTATTTTGATAATTTCGACCACGATCCTCTTCTGGCGACCTGTGTCGCTTGTTGTATATTGCGTCTTCTCCATCTGCCCATTTATTGGCTATCTCCATGAGTGCTGATATGGTCTTAGGGTTAGTTCTCCCTAAGTCTTCGACAAAATCACCTCGGCGAATTCCTGCCACAACGCATCTATTGCCCTTTCGTCGATATATCTTCTGCCGAGTTCTTTATGATGTTCCACCGCTGTATGTATTTCCTCATCGACTCGTCGTGTTTCTGTCGACATGCTCTCAACTCTTCCAATGACGCAGGTTTTTTACAGGTAGATCGGAAGTTTTTCACGAAGATGTCCTCGAAGTTATCCCAGCTGTCGATGGAACTTGGGGGAGTTTCTTTATCCAAGATCTCGCGGCACCGCTCAAATGAACTTGGATACTTTGCATAGCTGTTGCTCTGGTTCCTCCTACCAGCTTTACCATCTCGAGATAATCCACGAGCCAGTCCTCGGGATCTTGCAGGCCGTCGAACTTCTTGAAATTCTCGGGTAACTTGAACCCTTTCGGTACTCTAGTTTTTCGAACTCTTCTCGTAAAGCACGGGAGCCCACACATATCTTCGTCGGCAAGCTCTGGTGAGTGCTGATGCTCCCTTCTTTCTTGTCGCGCTCTATCTACCCTTGCTTGGACCGCTGTGTCTCTTGCTCCACTTGTTCTTGGGGGTCTTGAACTGCTGTATTGGGTCGTGGACTATTTTGCAGGATTTTCTTCGGGAGGCGTTGTTGCAAACGCTGTTCCCATAACTCCTACTCCAGCCATCGCCATATTGAACAATGGTTCTCTCGGGTCCCCAGGAGGTGGGGACGCGAGGATGTAATCCTGTGTTGCCATGTAACCTGCTTCTGGTGTTTTTGGGATGATATTTCCCCTTTCATCGATCGTCATGAAGGACATGTCGAGATTTTGAATTAGGTTTCCCCTCTCTCCTTCGGGTATATTTTGCAGCCGAGATCTTGCTCTCCTTCGAGCCTCTCTGTGACTATCTCCCGAAGTTCCTGACTGCGGCGTCTGCTTGATGCAGAAGCTGCTTCTTTCCTCCTATTCGGGGATGCTGTCTGTTTTCTCTGCTTACCGAGCAAGTCTATATTGATATGCTTGTAACTCTTGTACGGTAGCAGTAGTATTCATTGGTTCTGATCCATCCATGGCTCTCGCAGCCCTATCCCACGCAGCTTGCGGGAGTTGGACTTTTGCGCGAGTTGAAGATCCGACATATTTAGTGCCTAGGCCTGTTCTGAGATCAGCGGGATCGACGTATGGATTTCCCAAATCGTCGAAAGCCTCTGACGTTTGCGGTTCTGATGTACCCGCTTCTTCTATTGCACAGATCTGGTGGTACTTTGTGTTTTGATTTTTGTCAAGGTTGGTGACACCATCATACAGTGGTGAAGACCTTTCGATGGCGAGATTTGTCGATGAAGTTGAAGCTGTCGATGCTTTCGGAGTCGCTGCTTATAAAGGAGTCCGAGACGACTCGAAGGATGTGTTCTGAAGATCTTGGCGAGCTTTCCGCTTGCCTTGTGTCGACGAAGCGTGGCGACGAAAACTCCTCGTCACTCGACGAAAAGTTAGAATTGACTGCTGAAAATTCCGACGAGATCGGAACTTCGAGACGATAGGATCCTTCCTTGTTGACGCCAAATCGGAATTCTCCGAACGTTATGATGATGGGCTCCTCCAGATAGGCACATGCATCCATACGGGAGGGCGGGTGAGGAATAAAATTGAATAGATCAGTTTTTCCTTGTTACCTCGATCCATCGCGTTGCTTGCTGTCGACGAAGTCGAAGATCTTGAACGTGCCATCGAGATCAGCTCCTTGCAACCTCTAATCCCCACGACGGCGCCAATTGACAAAGGATTAACTTGTCAATGCCTACAGATTGTAGACTAGGGTTTTGCTAGAAGTAGAGGGCAAGTAGATCTCGAAGGTTTAGGCGAAAAGTACTCGACGATTATGAAAACTAGGGTTATGTTGACAGTATATTCGATCCTTTCTTTATCCCTCGACCCCCCCTTATATAGGAGGTGGAGCCGAGGGTTTCGTTTTGTACAAGTTATAGAGTCCGGGACGGTTTCTAACTCATCCCGCCAGATTACAAATAACACTTCCTATTACAACTCTAACTTTCCTTAATATATCTTGGGCTCCCGAATCTTCTTATTCTTCGAATAGTGGGCCTTCAGTAAACCCCGGGTACTATCTTCGGCAGGCCCATTTGGGATGCCTATGTCACCGGTCTCCAACTACACTATGAGACCGGTGAGAAAGAAACCCTATCAAGAGCAAACCTTATACTTGCGCATTCCACTTGAGCTTGATGACGACGATCTTGACCTCAACAAGATGGAACGCCTTTCTTGCTTGTGTTTGCTTGACGAAGTCTTGTGGATTGCTCCCCATAATCCACCATGGGAGAGCTTCTTCTTCGGCGCATCTTCACATAACCATGACCACCATGTGGATTGCTCCCCCATAGTCCACCATGGGAGAGCTTCTTCTTTGGCGCATCTTCGCATATCCATGATCACCATATGGATGGCAAGACTCAAGCAAAGGACCTCTTCGAGATGGCTCATCTTGAACTTGCACTTCATTTCTTCATTCTTCATCATGTTGATGTCTTGAAGTAACTTGAGGGCTCACTTCATCTTCATCTTCAAGACATACTTGACACTTGATATCCTTCACCAAATTCTTCTTATTGCAACCTTGAAGCCAACATATGGTTCAAGAATTGCCTATGGACAACTCCTACAAATATAACTCAATGCAAACATTAGTCCATAGGGATTGTCATTAATTACCAAAACCACACATGGGGGCTCCATGCACTTTCAATCTCCCCCATTTTGGTAATTGATGACAATCTCTTTGAGAGGGTTTATATAAGGAATTTAAGTAACAAACAAGTTGAATATATAGAGCAAACTCCCCCATAATATATGCATGTGTGAATGATCTTGACTTTCATTGCATATATTGGCATTCAAAGCCTAGTGGAGTTTCCTCTAAATATTCAACTATGCAAAGCAACAAGATGCAATGCAATAAAGGCACATGCTTAAGCACAAAGCAAAGACATAACCAAATTCCCTTAAAACCTCCAAACTTCTCCCCCATTGGCACCAATTGCCGAAATGGGTGAAAAATTTAGAAGGTCAATATAGTGAGAGTTCCTCCATAGCGTGTGCATTTCTCATAATTTGAGTGGAATCAAATGCACGTATCCAATGACGAATATTCGGAAGGAATCACACTATAGATAGGATCAAAGATTGCAAAAAGATAACAAAGTCTAGAAGCTTCAACAAATGAAGCAAGCAACCAAATGAACCACAAAGAAGATACCAAAAGAAAGATAGATATTATGATAAGATCAAGAAGATTACTCTAAATAATATGAGGAAGCTCCCCAAGGTTTGTGCACAAAACTAGACAAATTGCATTGGAGAATAAAGTGCACAAACATGGAATCATCACTCCCATAATATCATTCAAAACAAAAGATACTAAGTGAATCAAACTCTAATGATCACCACAAAATAGTGCCTTAAATAGAATGAGGAAACTCCCCAAGGTACATGCATAAATTAAAATGTTGCATTTGAATACAATATGCATAACATGGAATCCTTACTCACTCATTACCATTTAAAACACAAACATTTGCAATAGATCATAGAAAGAAAATTAAGCTTAACACTTGCAACAAACAAATGGTTGAGCAAAAAGTAGGAGGCACCATAATAAAAGGCTCAACCAAGAGGGTATGTGAAAGGCACGATAAAGCATATTATAAGACTATTACAAGGATGAGCAAAAATCATCATCATAGTCTTCAATGAATTATATTGCTTAGCATGACCAATCAACATACAACAAATAAATAAGATATCAAAAGGAGATGTATCATCTCTTATGTGTATAAGTTTCTCTAAGTGAGCAATATCACAAAGATATTTATCCACAAAGAAACATGCACACACAAAATGGATACTCAAGAAATATAGTATGATATCCCAAAATGAAGTCATGTAATATACCAATAAGAATTTTTGCTTAATAGCATGGCCAAAGGCTCAATTTTGTCTTATTGTACATTCATGAACTTCAACCACAAACATCTAAAATACATCACAAATATCAACAAGGGATAGAAGATAGTTGGGATGCATTTAGAAAGGCAACAAGTATCACAAACAAGGATACCAAGAGAAATAACTAAATTTGCACTTTCATTTATATTGCACACGTGAGAGCCTTGAGGAATTGATATGCAATAAAATTGCTAGATAGGCATAGTTGGGATGGATGAATCATGAGCATGATTTAAAATACTTCCCAACAAATGCACTCATCTCAAATTACTCACATTCACAATAAAGAGGTTTCATTAAGACTTTTGCAAGAAGCACAACATTTGCAAATCAAGAGATTCATGCCAAGATGCAACCATAAGGTTGGATACAAGAAAAGTATGCATGAGAAGATACTTGTTACCAAGATAGCATTGGTGTGGATGTAGTAGATATGAGTTCGTTGACCATCCTAGCTTGCCTCAAGTTACCATTGAGTCACCACTTCTTCCTAAGTGTGAGACAAGCATTCAATGTATCTCCTTGTACCTAACACAAAGGTAAGTACAAAATGGTCCCAAACTAATTGGGTCCGAAGTAGTTAGACACACTACAACATATAGGACAAACTCCACAGTACTATGTGCATAAAGATATGAAATTGAATTTCATGCACATCTTAGCCAAATTAGGATTTGATGGAGTTTACCCTATATATTGGATCAAAGAAAGTAACACATGCCATAAGATAGACATAAATTAAAGATGCATGCACAATACTTTCAAGAACCAAAGGAGGATATAATTTGGACAAAACACCAAATAAATCAAGAGACAATGGTTGTCCAAATTATATGAAAGAATCAAATCAACACAAGATTGACTCCAACGAATTATCTCATTATAAGAAGCTAATTAAACCTAAACACAAAGGAATGAGATAACCAACTCCCAAGAGAGCAAGGTTCCAACAAATAAACCAAACCCTCGAAACTTTTTATGATGGCACAAAGTACCCAAAAAAAATTATGTCTCCCAAAACCAAATTTTTGATAATGATCAAGAGAAGTTTAAGCATTACAACAAATATAGGAGAGCTCCCCCAAGATTAGTGCATTATCTAGGATTTTTCATATGAATACAAAATGCACAAAACTAGAATCATCACGCTACCAAAGAAGCTAAGAAAGTATGAATAGACAAATTAGATCCATAAGATGCAAGGAAGACATATGGGAGTCAAAGCACAACTAATTCATGGCAATGAATAGGGAAATTAAACACATGAGCCAATGTAAATATGATCAATAAATATCTACCACATAATTGATTACCAATTGTCCTAGGACAAGAGGTATTAGGAAATATTTCCCGGTGGTAGTTTGTAAGTATACATAAGATCATATTTACAACGAACAAACCATATGGTAAAAGATAAGAGTTAACCATCATGCAAAGATAGTTTCTTGATAGCTTCATTTAGTCATACCAACATGCAAGGCAATTAATAGTATTCATACCAACATGCAAGGCAATTAATAGTATTCATACCAACATGCAAAGCAATTAATAGTATTCATACCAACATGCAAAGCAATTAATAGTATGACTTGAAGCACATGGTTTTCCAAAAATGTATTGAGGGACACGTTGTGAAAAACCATGCCAAGAAGAACTTTCACAAATAAGATCCACAAAGATATTAGCAATGAAGCCATTTAAGCAAATTGGAGCTTGTTTGAGCAAACATGCCACATAGGAGAGAGATAATTTACGGTATCAATTCTATGTGACACAACCTCAAATGTTCACATTTTCTAGGCTTGTAATATGCACAAAGCTTATTACTCCCCCATAATGTGATAAGGAATTTATTTTCACAAGAGGCAAATAAGATCCAACTAGAGATAGTAATGGACATTGGAATTTGAATTTCTCATGAAGATAACATACCACATAGAGACTAGATAATCTTGCAATATCAATTCTAAGTGATATTCCTCATGTACACACTTTGTTAGGATCATGAAATTCCCAAAGGAATATCACTCCCCCAAAATGGGATAGTCCTTTAATCGCTCATAGGAGCCATATAAGATACAACAAGATGCAAAGTGGCTCCAACACAAACACAAATACATGGTGTGCAACCCAACATACATAGACTTGATTTCTCAAGAAAAGCAAGTAGGAAGCACAACATATACAAACACATGCTAGGAACAAAACTAACACATGCAAAGGGGCGAGTAACTTTCAATATAAATGAATTGAGAACATGTTACCGCAAGGAGGAACATTGGATATATGATAGTAGCAAGATAATCAAAAGACTTGGCTTGAGATAATATAAATGATGAAGATCCCTTAATTCTTCATGATGTAGCCAAGTCTCCAATGCCCTCCAACAAGCACCTATTGATCAAGTTTTGGATTGTTGGTCCCCAACTAAGTTGGGTCCTAAGAGGTTAGTCACAATAGGCTTGGCAACCCAAATGGTTCCTTTCTTGACACCACTTTGAGCACCAACATATTTGGCAAACACATTGCCACCCTCATCCTTACGAAGAGAATAAACATCATCAATGGTGATAGAGTTGAATGAGGTACCAATAGTGCACAAGGAGGAGATGTGGCCCTTCTCACGGCATATGTAGCAAGTTCTTTTCTTCTCCTTCTTCTCACTAGGTTTCTCCACAATGGGAGTATTGGCTTGTTTCTTCTTGGGAAGTGGCATTTCTTCAACTTGAGGTTGAATGTAAGTTTGAGCTTGAGGCCGCTTCCCTTTTTGCTTCTTCTTCAAAGGGCAAGATCTAACATGGTGCCCTTCAATATTGCACTTGAAGCAAACAATCTTGGACGGGTCTTTGACTTGTACTTGGCCCTTCTTCTTGTTGTTGTTCTTGGACTTGTTCTTGTTGTTGGATTTGAATCCAAGTCCACTCTTGTCATTGGGGGATTGTTGCATACTCAACATCGTGTCAAGTTTGCATTTCCCTTCATGACCCTTTACCAAGTCATTCTTTAAAGAAGTGACTTGGGCCTTGAGCTCTTTGATTTCCTCTACATGGTTAGTAACAACACAAGTACTAGAGGAAGTAGAATCTTCATTGTTAGAGCAACAAGGCAAGGAAGATAATTCATCACAAGATTTAGCAATATTATGAGTGGATGAATTACTAGGACTAGCACATGGAAATATAGCATTTTGAGTAGTAGTGCTAGTATCCACATGAGGCTCACAAGGTGTTGCCTTAAATATGATAGCCTCATGAGCTAACTTTAGCCTATCATGAGAGGCTAGAAGATCCTCATGGGAGCGAGAAAGCTTTCCATGATTTTCTTCCAATTTCCCATAATTGCAAGTTAGCAACTCAAGTTGAGCCCTTAGCTCAACATTCTCCTTCAAGATAGATGCTTCACAAGAAGTAGGGTTAGTAGCACAAGCATCAATATTAGTAGTAATAGGAGAAGGCAAGTTGGCATGCTCTTTTAGATAAGAAGCTTTAAGTTGCTCATGCGACTCGGTGAGTTTGGCGAGCGCACTCTTAATGACCCTTGAGACCTTTTTGAGTTGCTCAAAATCCTCAAGGAGTTTAGCATTAACAAACACAAGCTTATCATTTTTTAGCTTTAGTTCATTTGCCATCTCAAGAGCTCTATCATGGTTTTCCTTTTCTCTAGACAATTCTAGAGCAAAGGTCTCCTCAAGAGCTTCCTTGATGGTTTGTTCTTCTTCAAGTTCATTTTTTAATGATGCTACATCATCGGCATACTCTCGTTCAAGAGCACCCTTTTTATCAATGGTGTTCTCATGCATCCAAATAAGTTTTTGGCTCTCAATAGCGGTAGTCAAGATTTCAAAGAAGTGAGTGGAGTAAATGACAAAAAACTACCACAATTGTGCCATGGATGACGCGGAACTACCAAATGGGACACGATTGTCACATGACTACCATGTTTGGGGCACGGTCGCGACGCGGAGCACTGATTGAACGGATCAAGCGTGCTAACGATGTTTCTGGCAGCCCTGGCCCAGTCAGAGCTGACGTGGCTACCAGTCGACGGACGGCCGTTAGGGCTCGCGTTAGGTGTATTGTTTTAAGGCATTGGCTGGGTCGTCTCCTTCCTCTCTCCTTTCTCTCTGTTCCATCGCACTGGAAGCGTCGCCGCCGACGTAGATCTCCGCCGCCGCAGGGACAGACGGCCATGGTTTCGTGGGGTGACGGCGAGGATTCCTCTTCAGAGCAGAGCTCCCTCGGCGCTGATGTGAGTCCTCTCCTTATGCTGTCATAATTTGGGCATATTGCAGGGTTAGGAATTGGGGGAATTTTGATTTTGAGGACGATTTAGGCTGATTCTTCTTTGTTTTTTCGAACTGCTAGAGTGTGAACACTACCTACGACTCTGATTTCTGCGGTTTAGCTGATGATGGTGGAAGTACTGTGACTTGCAAGCATGGTGTTGTAGCTGCTCGATTTGTAGCATTTGATGGTTGCTGGACAGGGAGGAGGTTCTTAGGGTGTGCATGCCATGATGGAGAACCAGCTTGTGATTTTCTTCTGTGGGTAGATGGTGAGTGGCCACCTGCACTTCGGAAATCATTGGCAAAGTTGTGGGATTTGTATGGACAAGAGAAGCAAGGCAGGGTTAATGATGCTCTGGACAACATGGAGAAGAGGTTCAAGCTGAAAGATGAGATTGAGAAGATGCACATTGACCTGAGGAATGCTCAAGAAGAGATGAAGAAAATTGTGGAGGAGAAGCAAGTGATACTTGCCTTGAAGGCCCAAGCTGAGCAAGGATTGATTGATGCTAGGGCAGAGTTAGAGCAGAAGAAGGCACTGGATGCATCAAGTAGCTATATGCACAAATGCATGAGAATTAAGGCAGAGAAGGAGAGAGATCAGTTGAAAGAAGAGAAGAGAAAGCTTGAGTACATAATTGGGGATTTATTTAAGCTGAAGGAATCCACCAGGGCAAAGCTGAAGAAGATCAAGGAGATGTGTGAGGAGTAGCTAGCTTGTGTACCAGTTTAATTTTATTTTTCATGTTTGAATTGAATTCCCTATGGTTTGTAATGTTGAACAATATGTGTTGGTTTGTAATGTTGAACAAATGATGTCTGGGTTGTAATGGTGAACTAAATGATGGTTGGTTTGTAATGTTGATTCTGTTTAAGTTGATCCCTGATGTTCAAATGAATTCCTTTTTTATCAGTTTAATAATGAGTTAGAAATATGTGTTATGTGGAGAATGTGTTATGTGAGAAAATTTTTAGAGTTATTTGACATTTGGAAAGGTCTCGACATCGAGGCTTCGACTTTGTCGAGACCTTTAGGGTTATTTTATATTTGTAAAGGTCTCGACATCGACGCTTCGACTTTGTCGAGACCTTAAGGGTTATTTTAAAGTTGGAAAGGTCTCGACATCGACGCTTCGGCTTTGTCGAGACCTTTAGGGTTATTTTACATTTGTAAAGGTCTCGACATCGACGCTTCGACTTTGTCGAGACCTTTAGGACTATTTTACATTTGGCATTAAGCAACAGTTTGAAACATCATAGTCTTAAACAACATAGTCTAAAACAGTTTGAAACATCATAGTCTTAAACATCTACAGGCATGGCCTTGAGGTCATTAGCATCACATCAGGCATGGCCTTTAGTTTACAGGCATCACAAAATGGTCTTAACCATGTCAGGTACATGCACATCCAAATGATCTAGCAGGACCAACAGAACAAAGGACCTAGTTTCTTTCTTGGAGAGGAGGGTCAGATGCATCTCTTCCTGGACCAGCATTTGCTCCTGCATTGAAATAACCAGACAAACCCCTGGCATTTCCTGGAGCAGATCTTCCAGCATTTCCTGGAGCAGATGAACCAGCATTTCCTGGAGCAGATGAAGAAGCATTTCCTGGAGCAGATGAAGAATCATTTCCTGGAGCATTCCTTGCAGTATACCTTGGAGCTGTGCCTGGAGCAGATCTTGGAGCATTTGGTGGAGCATTTGGTGGAGCATTTGGTGGAGCAGATGAAGAACTAGCAGGTACATTAGTCCCAGAAGCATCTGCTGTTGGCATTGTTCTATTGGCCTGCAGATGTCATGCATAAATTAGGACATTGCAATGTAGAAATAAGTATGATGTGCTGTTGACAGTGCATTACCTTGTGATTGTTTTTCCTCATAGCTAGGTCAGGCCTCAAAGGTTGTGAGCAGCTAGTGTACTTGTGGCCCTGTAAGTTGCAGTTGCTACAAGTAATTGTGGACATTCTTGATGTCTCTTTAGGTGTGGGAGGCTCAAATTTGCCCTTCCTCCTTTTTTCTGCCCTTCTACCCTTCAAGTGATCTTTGAATGCAGGTGGCATGATGTCAACTGTATCTGTCTTAGTCCAACCATGTTGTGCTGGCATTGGATTGAATACAGGCTTGTAGCTCTTCAAGTACATTTCTTTTGTGAAAAAAGGAGACACAAAATCTTCTGGACACATAGCAGCCTTATAAATGGCACTCACTGCATGGTTGCAGGGCAAGCCAGTGAGCTGCCACTTCCTACAAGAGCATGTCCTACAACTAATGTTGACCTCATGTGTAACTTTCCCACTTTTCACTTGCCATAGTCCTTTATCTGCCCTCTTAGGGATGCAATTTCTTGAGTACTTCTTCATCAACTCCAGCAGTTCTGCATAATGTGGTGTAATTTCCCATCCAGCTGACTCTGCACCATCTCTTTTTCCATCCCATCTGACCATGCATTTGTCATATATTCCTACAAGCATTGTCACTATTGGTTTGTTTCTGACATCAAGAATGTATTTGTTAAATACCTCTGACAGATTGTTTACCACTAAATCTGTTTGACAATTGGTGTCCATTGCAAACCTTGCCCATGCCTCCACTGGTATCTTGCTCAACCATTTCCATGCTTCCTCACTCTGCTTCTTCATCTCCTCCATTGCTTCATCAAAACCATCTTTTGTGTATGAGTATGCAGCATTATCCATGCACTTCTTCAAGTCCTCTCCTCTAAAGCCTGCTGTCTGAAAATTGGCATATATATGCCTCAGGCAGTACCTCTGTGGTGAATGAGGGAACACTGTGGACACTGCTTTCAGTAATCCCTTTTGTCTGTCAGACATTATAGTGTAGTACCCAAACTGTCCATGTTCTCCACCAAGTGCATGCTTCAACTGCTCAAGAAACCACTGCCAATTCTTTGTATCTTCTTTTGCAACCACTCCCCATGCAATTGGATAGATGTTGTTATTTCCATCTCTGCCAGTAGCTGCAAGGATTTGAGCTCCAGAGGTGAGCTTAATGAAGCAACCATCCAAACCAATAAATGGTCTGCAGCCCTGTAGAAACCCTTCTCTAGCAGCATTGACACAGAAGAACAATCCATGGAATCTAGGGCTGTAAGATATGTCCACCATCTGTCCTTTTTTCATTGCTTCAACCTGCTCATCTGTTGGACCTGTGACAGTGGTCACAATGCACCTGGAACCAGGGTTTTTGTCTATAACAGTCTGCAGATAATCCCTTAGTCTGTGATATTGTTGCTTGTGATCACCCATCACCATCTCAATTGCCTTGGTCCTTGCCCTGTAAGCCATCCTCTTGGGAACATCCACTCCAAAATCTTTCTGTGCTTTGTCTTGCAAAGTGTTGATGGAAGTGCTGATGTTTGATTTGTATTCAGTAACATATGTACCACTAAGCCACTTTGCATTAACCCTAGTGCTAGATGGATCTGTTGGGCATGTGTGCTTCAACTCCATTTTCTTTATGCAAAATGTAGCCTCATTTTTTATCTTGGCAGCTGTCATATAAAATGGACAGTCCCACTTTTTCTCCTTCTCCTTCACATTCTCTTCATTATTTTTCTTCTGCTTGTCCTTGCACCACACAATGATCCTGTCAGGTGTATTCCTGTGGTAATGGAAATTCCTGACCTGCACAATGTGGAGTCTAGCCAAAGCTTGCCTGAATTGATACATATCTTTGAAGCAAAGTCCCACCATGAATTGTTGCTCTGGATTCTGTCTACTATCATCATACCACACCCTCTCCTTGGCCATCTTTCCTCTGCTCTTTCTCCCTCCTGCTAACACAAAAGGCAATGGCTCATACCCATCATCATCTTCTTCTTTCAGAAATCCTTTGTCACCCTCATCATCAGAAGGAACCCAATCTGGAATAACATCTGCCTCTACTTGAGAATGTGATCTCAATGTTGGACCAGGCCTCTTCACTTGCCTCTTCACTGCTGGAATTGTTGAAATATCATCACACTGAGTTGCATTGTCATAAATATCCTCCACATCACTCTCCCCCTCACAATGAAGCATTGGATCAAGATTGCTCTTCTTCCTAGCAGCAATTCTCTGGTGCATTTCCTCTTCCTGATCTCTTCTTGCCTTCTCTGCAGCTATTGGGTCAAATCTGCCTGGATATAGCCAACTATCATCCTCATCTTCAGATTCCTCTTCTTCTTCTTCTGCCATACATGTCTCTAGACCCAGTACATGTTTACCCTTCTCACAGTTAACACTCTCCTGTGTGTGCATCTGAGGAAAGTTGTGATGATCCATTTGTGACTGCCAACCATCACAAAAGGAACTGTCTTGGCTCAGAAAAGGGTGTGCAATTGGCTCTTCTTCCTCTGGATCAAGGTCAATTGTGCTTGCATGCTTTCTCTTCAATGGTGATAAAACAATTGCTCTTTTCCTATTGTCCTTCATCACAGTGAGCACCAGTTTCTTTGTACTTGCATACTTCACTAGCATTTCATCAACCTTATAGTTGTTGTCCACTAGCTCTAATCCACTCAGTCCTACTCCTTCATTTTTAACATAATATAAGGAATCACACAGACCATATCCCTCTTCCTCCATGATGGACAACAATTTCAGAAACCTTATGTCTGTCCTATGTAAAGTTTTGTGAACAAATTTTGCTCCATCAAATTGAAAATAGAGCTCCCACATCTCTGCCTTCTCCCTATAATCCAAATTAAAATTCTAGTCAATCTACATCGTCATTCTACCAACATTATTGCCAGAAATAACACTAGGGCAAAATGGAACAGGGGATTACTCTACAGAGGGCAAAATCCAACAGAGAGGTAGTCTACAGAGGGCAAAGAACTCTTACCCGCTACCATTGTAGAGGTAATGGCTCATGGGGTCATTCTGAGACGTCATGCCCTGAGATGTCCACCACTTCTCGGACTCTGGACGCGGTGGGCTTGGTGGCGTCAGCTGCAGCACCGGCGAGGAGTGCTGCAACACCGGCGAGGGCAGGACGAAGCCCTCCATGCCATCATACGCCGGAGATGCGCCGTGCACGCCTGGGTCGCCGAACCAGTCGCCGCCGCCTCCTCCGTCTTCCATTTCTGTTCGATTTGGGGGAAAGTCAACCAGGAGTTGCCCTAACGCGAGCCCTAACGGCCGTCCGTCGGCTGCTAGCCACGTCAGCTCTGACTGTGGGCCAGGGCTGCCAGAAACATCGTTAGCACGCTTGATCTGTTCAATTAGTGCTCCGCGTCGCGACCGTGCCCCAAACATGGTAGTCATGTGACAATCGTGTCCCATTTGGTAGTTCCGCGTCATCTATGGCACAATTGTGGTAGTTTTTTTGTCATTTACTCAAGTGAGTGCTAGCAATTTTATCTTTGCAAATAACCTTGAATACGCTCTTACCCTTATCGCGTAGAGAGACAACCCAATCCTCTTCTTCATATTCATCCTCATCCTTATCACCACGAGACATATTAGGTTCCATGCTAGGAGGTACCGTGGAACCCTTGGCCATAAGGCATATATGAGGACCGTGAGATAAAGATGAGGAGTTACTTGAGGCTCCTTTCAAGATCTTGTCTTGACCAATAGAATCTTTGGTTTCCTCTACATTGTTAGACACACAACAACTAGAGGAAATAGAAGCATTTTTATCATGGCCACAAGACAATGCAAGCATATCATCATTAGATTTATTCAAGCACCTTACACATGATATGCAAGGACTATCAACACAAGCATGTAAAATCATTTCTAGTGCTAGATGTGTTTAAGCCCAAAGATGAAGCATTGCAATGAGATGGAGATGAAGAATCATCAATTGTAAGCTCAATATCAACATTGCAATTTTCATCACCACTCACCATATCATTACCTTGTGTCTTACCACACTTTGGTGAAGTGGATGAAGATGAGAACTCATCACGGCCGGAAGTGGAAGCAATACAATCATCCTCAATAATCTTGGACACATCATATTTATCTTGAAGCTTTGTCCATAATTCATGAGCGCTCCCAAAAGGCATGATTGAAGAAGTAACTACATTGCTCACAACAATGGAAAACACATGAGAAGCAAGAGCATCGAGACAAGAGTTTTTCTCCTCCTCAAGAGATAAATTTTGAGGATCCTTAGGAGAAGAAAAACCCATGTCAAGAAATCGCTCCATGTCCGGGAACATACGCCGCAAAATATTAAGCACATAAATTTTCCAAAGATCATAATTTGTGCCATCAAATATAAACAAGTTATCGTGCGCTAATCCCCTAGCCGACATCTTTACTCTCAAGGCGGTGAAGCCTAAGAATGAGACCTTGCTCTGATACCAATTGAAAGGACACGGATGTCGCCTAGAGGGGGGTGAATAGGCGATTTAAAACTTTTACGAGATGGGCTTAACAAATGCGGAATAAAACTAGCGTTTACTTTGTCAAGCCCAAAGCCTATATACTATGGCTCACATATGTGCACCAACAACTTATTCTAAGCAATACAAGCAACTATGTGATAGCAAGATATACAAACTTATGCTAAGCAATACAAGCAACTATGTGATAGCAAGATATATAAACTTATGCTAAGCAATACAAGCAACTATG
Organism: Lolium multiflorum; assembly: GCA_030979885.1. Taxonomy (NCBI): domain Eukaryota; kingdom Viridiplantae; phylum Streptophyta; class Magnoliopsida; order Poales; family Poaceae; genus Lolium; species Lolium multiflorum. Next base: position 35,288,089 of record CM061752.1, read on the forward strand.
TGATAGCAAGATATATGACTTCAAGCACGATGGCTATCACAAGGTAATGTGCATAAGTAAATAGCTCGGGTATAGAGATAACCGAGGCACGCGGGAGATGATGATTTATCCCGGAGTTCACACTCTTGCGAGTGCTAATCTCCGGTGGAGAGGTGCGGTTGCTTAGTGCTCCCGAACGCCACAAGAGGCTCACCTTGAGGTGTGGTTGCTCGATGCACACCAACGCCACAAAGGCCTCACCCCAAGATGCGGTACTCACACCACACACCGAACGCCACGAAGGCGCCTCACCTAAATCTCCGGTGACCCTCGCCACAAAGGCCTAGGTCACGGTTCCACTAAGGGATTTCCTTCGAGGCGGAAACCGGGCCTTACACAAAGATTGGGGCACACATCCACAACTTAATCGGAGGCTCCCAACAAACCGCCACAAAGGCCTAGAATCCGTCTAGGGTTCCAAGAACCCAAGAGTAACAACTTTCTTGCTTTCACCTCCACGAATCACCGTGGAGAACTCAAACCGATGCACCAAATGCAATGACAAGAACACCACAAAGATTCTCAAGTCCTTCTCTCTCAAATTCCAACAAAGCTACAAAAGCTATTGGGGGAATAAGAGGAAGAACAAAGGAATTCACAAAGAACACCAAGATCAAGATCTAGAGAGTACCACTCACAAAGAGATGGATTTGATTGGTAGAAGTGTAGATCTAGATCTCGTCTCTCTTTTCCCTCAAATGGGGGCAAGAATCATGGAGGGATTGAGAGATAGTGCAAGTTTCTCTAGTTCAACAATGGAGGAGAGAGAGTGAGAGAAGCTACAGCCCAAGGAGGAAGAAGGGGGTATTTATACCCCCAAGAAAATTGAGCCGTTGGGCAAAACCAGGGCCGGATAATCCCCCCCCCGAATAATCCGGCCAGGTACAAAACCTGGTCAAAATCCGGCCAAAAGTCCGGCCTCACATCAGACTTGCTTTTCTTCGGTCCTTAGCCATTTTTCGAGGCCGGATATTTCCGAAATGTCCGGCCGGATAATCCGGCCCTGGGATAGAACCGGGACAATATCCGGGCAAATGTCCGGCCCCTATACTGAGCAGCAATTCCTCAGGTCCTTAGCCGATTTCGGGGGGGCCGGATATTTTGGAAATATCCGGGCCGGATTATCCGGGCCGGATATTTCGGAAACACCAAAACTAGAAACACCAAAACTAGAACGGGCATAACTTTTGCATCCGGACTCCGATTTCAATGATCTTGGGCTCGTTGAAATCACAACAACGAGCTCTACAACAATATGCATAGAAACATCATGGTCCAGCAAAGGAGGATATAAACAAATGATAAAAGGTTTGACCTATCTCAAAAAAGACATGCCGGTAAAATCTCCAATCTTGAAAATGCAACAAGTTGCCCATGGAAAAAACCATTCTCAATGAACTAGAGCTTGTCATGAGAATAAGCACAAGCTCTAAAACATCACATGGATAAGATCCAAATAACAACCAAGAAAGATGATGCAAGGATGCAAAGGTTTGAGCTCTCTCGAATGATACGATCGAGTTACTCACTCGAGAGCCCTCTTGATAGTACGGCAACTAAACTATAAACCGGTCTCCAACTACACTATGAGACCGGTGAGAAAGAAACCCTATCAAGAGCAAACCTTATACTTGCGCATTCCACTTGAGCTTGATGACGATCTTGACCTCAACAAGATGGAACGCCTTTCTTGCTTGTGTTTGCTTGACGAAGTCTTGTGGATTGCTCCCCCATAATCCACCATGGGAGAGCTTCTTCTTCGGCGCATCTTCACATAACCATGACCACCATGTGGATTGCTCCCCCATAGTCCATCATGGGAGAGCTTCTTCTTTGGCGCATCTTCGCATATCCATGATCACCATATGGATGGCAAGACTCAAGCAAAGGACCTCTTCGAGATGGCTCATCTTGAACTTGCACTTCATTTCTTCATTCTTCATCATGTTGATGTCTTGAAGTAACTTGAGGGCTCACTTCATCTTCATCTTCAAGACATACTTGACACTTGATATCTTTCACCAAATTCTTCTTATTGCAACATTGAAGCCAACATATGGTTCAAGAATTGCCTATGGACAACTCCTACAAATATAACTCAATGCAAACATTAGTCCATAGGGATTGTCATTAGTTACCAAAACCACACATGGGGGCTCCATGCACTTTCACACACTTTTCTTTGCACTTCTATCATTTGCCATTTTATGTGTCACTGAAAAGTGTGGCAAATCATAAAATATCCCCAAATTGGTGCCGTTGCCAAGCCATTTCCTCGCAGGTGATCGATGAACCTTGCAGCTTCGAGCAGAGCAGCGGCGGTAGACTAGGAAGAATGACAACTCTCTTAAGTGCCCACAGAGACATTGTCTAGGCTATATTGACGGCAAGGCACACTCAAACCTTCGATCAAGGATTTTGTTTTTGTTTTTTAGTGATTTGGATGATCAGGTTCGGGTATATATTGTAGGAAAACCACAATCAAACCTTTCACGTAGGAATTTTGATTGTTCTTTTATTTGGATCAGGTCTGTGTGGTTAGTTGTTTTCTTGGTGGAGAATAGGCAATACAATGTGCGGGCTATACTGACTTCCTAATGGGATTTGGGTTTGACAGACTGTGGTTGATCGTTGTTGAACGTCCGAGAGCAGAACATGCACATCAGGAAGTTCTTCCAATATCTCGACGCTGTCATTGTACCTATTGTCGATAAGGTATTGTACACATCAATGCCCTCTGTTATACATCTTTCCTGTAGTGACTGGGGTTATCTCTGTAACATTTGGACTTTGCTTAACCTACCCATTTATTTGATTTCAGTATCTTCATGGATTATCCTCAAATCGCACATGGAGGTGCCTACATGTTGTATCTATCAAGCCTTTGTTTGGTGCATTTTCATATCCACTATCTATACCTACTAATAAAGGAAGTAAGGTTTCTCCTCAAAAATTTCGTCCGTTTTTTAATTACCCTTTGTTTTCAGTTGAATTTATGAGCAATGCCACCCCCATGTTAAATAACGATTCGTTTAGTCGTTCGCTTGTTTCTCCTTTTTTTCCGCGTCCGATCGATATCCCTCCACGCTCCCTCTTGGATTTCAAGGATGACGCGTTACGTACGGAAGACCGAGGTGGGCTAATTTTAATGGGCTGCATCGATGTACTGTAAAAGCAAAATCGTGATGGACCTCCTCCCGACTAATTTCGTTGTAAGCCTTCAGCTAAGGAAGGTTCACACATGTATAGTACCACCTCGCTTCCATATGGAAGATTCCACCGGTTTATATATAGATTTTTTCTGGGTTGTAACAAGTTGCCTTGAAACAACAAGCAAATACATGGCTATATGGGCCAACGATATTGGGGGCGGATTAAAAGGAGGAATTGCCTTCTCGAAGGCATGAGTAGGGAAAGGGGCCGAATTAAAGGGAGGAATTGCATCCTGGAATTGCATCCTCGGGTGCATGAGAAAGGAAAGAATTAAAAGGATGAATTGAATCCCTTGTGGGCATGAAGAAGGAAAGGAAGTCAGACGAATTAGAGAAGTCACCGTGGCATAAGAAATCCAAATTGAAGAAGTAAATGTAAAGGAGCCGATTGAGGTGCACTCACGGACAAGAAGTTCACTTGGGATTTTGGGACACTCTGCCTAGGAGAGTTTTGAATTCTTACTTGGTTTTTTACCTTACCTTTCTTTTTTTTACTATTTTCACAGAATGAGGAAAAATAGTATCGAATATTTGCAAAATTTTGTGATAGATATTTTTCAACACATATAAATAATATTACATCAACACTAGAATAAAATAACAAAAAGTAGGGTTTGCAACAAAAAAAAAACCATTTAGCAAGATCATGACAAAAACATGAATGCCACGATGCCATAATGCAAAATTAATATAAAAATAAAATATAATTACAACATTAACTTGGATGAGGAACTCATTTAATAGCCCTACGAGTATTATTTTAGAGTACATGCCAGCGTCATCTAATCAGGCGCGGAGTTTTTTCTCTCATGTTGCAACTCACATGCATAATTACTATTTATGTTAGAAAAAATGTTTGTTAGATTTAATGTGGCTGTCTCAATGCAGGCACTTATATACCATATAATAGCTATGTTAATTAAAGTCTCATTATATATTTTTGGGGTAAAGATATAAAAGGATATCTTTTTTATTCAACGTGACGCCGTGGCAACGCACGGGTTTTGTACTAGTTTTTAACTAAATTTTGATCTTTGTCAATAATCTTAAAGGAAAACTTCTTGGGGGCTGGAGTAAGTACTGATGTTTCCAACGGTTGGGGATAACACAAGAAACATGGCATGAAAACCAGTCTAGGATATCCTTGCATATTTCATCCTTCTCATAAGTGTAAGCTAGTGAGCATATTGGCATCAGCTTTTAGTGTCTAGATTACCAGTCAGGCGAGTGTCGTAGCGCAGATAACTGAGCATTGGCTTCTATGTTTTCTATGTTGCTGTTTTCGAGCAATGAAGTGTCGAGAGGATTGATAAAAGAGAGAAGCTTCTCTTCCATCAGCTTTCGCAGCAGTATGGTGCCCAAGATGCATTTACCGGTCCTCCAATTCCATGTTTCCAACCTGAATTTCGAAGGACACGCTTTCTTTGTATCATCCATTACCTCAACCATCAGTGTTCCTGTTAATTCATTACATGAAAACATAGTTCATGTTATATTATGAGGTCGGAGATATGCCTAGAATTACCAATTCACACGGGATATATTTTTATATTGTGCAGCTACTCATTGCAACTTTGCAACGGTTGGTGTTTGTTTCTAATGATGTTTACATTTGTATTGGTACAACATTATTACTAGTACTGTATTACAGTTTATGCTGAGATAATATATCCTTTAATCCAGGAATTGAATTTTAGAATTACAATACCATTTTAAACCAAATGTTCTGCGACAAGGCGCAGGGTACCATCTTGTTCTTCTCTGCTGGCTAAACTTGTGCCTTGTTTGATCAGATCAGATTTCTTTATTCAGAGCGACCGTGATTTCAATAGCGCGGCGGTCTAGCTGAAGTGATCGCAGTGCTTGCAGGATTAACAAAATTTACGTGGCTTCCCCTGGCGGTGGTCACATCCAGAATGCAGGCCCGTCAAAGCTGGTAGCACCGGAGATCAAGTAGGAGCGAGCAGCCCGGGGCGCCGCGGCAATGACGTGCTCGCCGTTGCTACGGTACTTGGGGCGGAACATGGTCACACGGAGGATGTGGCTGTGCCCATCTGCGCTAGCGTCGTCGCACGAGCAGCGGCGCTCTAGAGATGCAGTCTCGACGAAGCATAGCCTGCCATGCCCTGTGTGCACGAGCACCAGGGCGTGCGCCGTGGCAGCTAGAGGCGCCTTGGTGTGCGTCAGCTTCTCCCGGCCCAGCTTCCATGCCCGTGGCGGCGCGGAGCCGTTGCTGAGCTCTGGGACGTCGCAGGAACAGAGGTAGTAGCACCGGGGCTCTAGGTCACCGTCGTAATAGCCCTTGCCGTGGAACGGAAGGCGCCAGTTGCCGCGGTGTGTCCACTGGCCGCCCTCGGTGTCCAGAGAGAAGGTGCGGTCTCGTGCGCCTTGCTGAGGTGATCCAAGGACACGAAGACCGTGCGGCCGTCCGGATGCACCGCGTGCGCCGTGAGCACATAGCCAGCGTCGTCAGACATGGGAATCGGAGAGCGGCGGTCGTCGTACGCCCAAGTCCACCCATGGTTTCAATTTTCAGTTTCGGAAAAATTTCAGCCCCTACTGAAATCACTGAAATTCAGTGAATTTCACTGATTTCGGTTTTCATTTCGGCCAAAAGAGCGAAATTTTCTCTCAAAATTAATTATAATATTCAAAAATTTGAAAAATATTTTGAATATATTTTTTAGATCCATGTGTATTACTGAAATGACTGAAATATTTTGGCCGAAAGGTAATAATTTCGGTGTCCACCGAAATCACTGAAATTCATTGTATTACGTTGAAATCTCAGTGAAAATGAAATCCATGAGTCCACCCCTCCTTTGCCCCCATATATCCAGACGGCGGCGCCTCCTAGAGGTAGATGGGGGCGTGCAGCGCGTGCAGTTTGCCGCCGACGACCACGGCGTCGTAGTTGTTGCAGCTCAGCTCGAAGGGGAGGTCCTGCCCGATGTCCAACTCCCCCGTGTCCGTGTCGTAGACTAGCGTGAGGCGGTTGCCGGTGACGACGATGTTGCTGCCCAGGGCGTGGATGCGCGCGCTCGTGCCGATCCCGCGGAAGCCGATGCGGAGGATAGGCTCCGGAAGGCGCCGCGGGTTCTGTGCTCTGTCCGTGCCGCTCCCTTCTGAGGCGCCGGCGTTCATCTCCTCCAGGGAGTCCTCCAATTGGAAGAACTATGTTTTCTTGGTGGAGAATGGGCAATACAATGTGCATGATATACTGGCTTCTTAATATGACTAGTTGAATGCCCGTGCGTTGCTACGGGATCTTAAATTTTTTACATGTCACACTTGTAAGCATGATGCATTGAATACTCCCAGTGATGTAGAGGATATGCAAACAAATATAAATTTAAAATCAAACTCGTCCTAAATTGTATTTCAAAATTTACATGGTTTAAATAATACTGTCTTGCTCAAACTCTGTCTTGCTCAAACTCAACCAATTGAGGTAGCGTGTGTATTCTCAAGCACCTTCATTCACTAAGAGATTGCAAGATATTTGGAAATACTTCCAGACAAAACAAAATAAGCAAAACCGCACGAAAGGTTCTAGTTATCACATTGCAGATCTCCGATGCTCCAGTGTTACAATGTATACCAAAGATACGTAAGAAAATCAATATATTCATCATTGGTCCTATACTTGTTTGTTCATGAAAAACCAAATTTTGCTACAACTCTTTGCCTCCTTGACACAGAAACAAAATAGGAAGAAAGCCCTTGCTACTACTAACCGTCACATATTTAATTCCCAGAATTTTTTAAATAAGATAAAATAGACGAAATGCCATGCCAAGATGGCTTTATATTGTATACTGGCTTGGCAAAGCAAACTAAAATATGAGCCCATTTTCATCAGGCAAAGACAGGCGCCTTCCATTAGATCGCATCTCTCCTCTCAGCCGCCGCCTCAACCCTAGCCACCTCCAGTTCATCCTCCTCCATAGATTGGTTCCCCCTCCTCCGGTCGGCTTCGCCGGCGTCAGGAGGAGTGGGGAACCCGATCTATGCGTGGAGTTTCGAATAAAAGTATTGTTTTTATTAGATTATGTTAGGATTTTGGTAGCTGCCTTCTTGTTGGTTTCCCTCAATGGAGATGGCATCGTCTGCAATAAGTGATCTTCGGCCTTTCGTTCGGCGACGAGATCTTCTTTCCGGCGTCAATGGTGGTGTTGAACAATCACAATTTTCTAGGTATGGGCCTTCGGATCTTGCTTCGCAGATCGATTTTGGATCTTTTGTCGTTGTTGCCGCGAGGAGGATTATCCTCGCAGTTTTTGTCCCGGCTGCTACGTCCTCGACAATGGTGATTCATACTCTCGGCTCTCCATCGACGACAAAGCTAGTCGGTTATTATTCCCTATACTGGTGTTGGTACTCTTGCCGATGTTGTATGACTGCTTTAATGGTTGCGTGCATGCACACAGCCTTGGCATTGCGGCACAAAAAATTATGGGAGAACTTTCGTCGGTATCTACAGGTCTATGGTTCGGTATCTATATTTGGCTGTCTTCAGAAGAGTACAAGATTGTGTTCTGGAAGAAGAAAGAAATTGAAGACCTCGAAGATTTGTTACTATCTTTTAAACTTTATTTTGTAATCGCTGGAGTCAGTTTATGTATCTCTACCATGTACTATTTGTTGCTATGAATATATGTGGTATTGAAAAAAAAAAAAATATGAGCCCATTCTTCACCAGTTTATAATACAAGCAGAGATAATATACCATGTATCTTGCTTAAATAATACAAGCAGAGATAATATACCATGTATCTTGCTTAAATATTAATATATCTTTCAGAATAAAATAGGTGTCTAAATAACTCTCACGATCTCACATCCTAGGAAATTGCAAACGTTTTATGGATGCCCAAAATATTGAATGCTTGTGTGTATTTGGCAACATGTTTCATGTAATGGTGTAGGTGAAAAAACAAACATAATCACCAAAGGCTGGCACCTGGCGCGGAGGCACGGACTAATATTCAGTAAAATACAAGCTTGTGGGGAAGTAAACATATATCTCGAGGGTGTAATACAATAAAGGAATGAGCGCTCAGAAGAACCTCTTGGGGACTTGGATACCGCAACGCGAATAAGCGTCGGCACAGCGTTGGGGCTCCCGTGACAACAATCACGGACATCTGGCCTTGAACAATGACTGCAGCCACGGTGACAACAGATCATCAAGAGCAGATCAGAACCCATGGGCCACCACCATGCTCGCCCTTGCTCCGCCAGAACAATGGAATTCGTCAAATTTTAGTGCAAAAATAATTCCGTGGCCTGAAAGCAAAAACAATAACCTTGTCTATCTATACATAATAGTAGACTTCCTATGCATAACCCTGTATATAGTCGAGAATCTATGTGGTTGCATATACAAAATGAATAGCCTACAATTGGTAACTTCCAAACCAATTATTATTAACTCTAATATTTCCAAGAATAAAACTAATATCAGCTACTCCTTCATCGAGTTGCATCTATCCTGAGAAAAACTATGTAAAAATTGTGAGAGTTTACTTGGAGCTTCACTCAAAATACTTGAATTCCCCATTGAGCTCTTGTAGTAGCGCAGAGAAGGGAAGTGGCGGGAGCAGCACGAAAGTTGTTCATGTCGCAATGGCTCAGCAAGCATCACCGCCAATAAACGCGCTGGTACCTCGAGAAGTGGAGCACGACGAGTAGAGCAAGATGATCCATCCGATTTGAATCCACGGAAATTAAAACCACATCAACGGGTTAGAATCCGAGGGGTGAGGCGGATATGCAGCTCACTTGGGAGTCGGTGATGATGCATCAGTGAGGGCCCTCAGTCACCCCTTTGCACAGACCGACGATGAAGAGACATACGTCGATGCAGGTTAGGTTCCGGGGTAAATTAAACATCATCCCTAGGTCAACGGCGGCACACTTCCACCCCCTAGGAGGCCACTCGATGGCGGGTCTTGAAGGCCTCCGTCTCCTCCTTCAATGGAGGCAGTTTATTCAACGGCGGCAGCATGTCGAACGTGTGTGGTGCGTGTGTGCGCAGAGAGGCGTTGCTCAGGAGGGGATGCAAAGGTGTCGCTCAGGAGAAGCCCTCCATCTCCTCCTTCAACAACGCTCATATTCTTCAATGGCGGCGATGGATCAAAGGTGTGTGCGTGCACTGAGAGGTGTCGCTCAAGGGGTAGAAGATCGAAGGTATGTGTACAGTTACCCGCAAAAAAAAGGTATGTGTATAGTCTGCAATAGAGCGGACTCAACGGAGAGTGGAGAGAGGAGAGCGCAAAAGGCAAGGATTAATAATTTGATTTCTTTTGATCTGGCAAGTAGCGGAAAAGGCAAGGGACTAAGGAAAGCAATGATTCGATTTTTTTTGATCTAGCAGAAAAGGCAAAGACTATTGATTTGATTTGGTTTGATCTGGCAAATAGCGGAAAAGGCAAGAGACTAATAAGGAAATCAATTATAATTAGCTCGGTATAATGAGCAGGGGAAAGACGTGCTACAACCAAAACCATCCGGCGGTGAATATTGAGGGGGAGATGTTAAGAGGTGATTGGATGGTTTGGATCTTTTTAATGACGACCATCAAACGGCGTTGAGTGTCAAACTACCAACTTCAATATATGATAGTATAGATTTTTATACCATAATTAATTCTGCGTGGGGATATTTGGTGTTTGACTTGATCGGACGAAGCGGAGTAGGGAGAATAGATTGGATGGCTAGGATCTTTTCAATGACGACCACCAAAGTGTGTTGAGTGTCAAACGACCAACTCCCATTTAATAGTAAAGATTTCGGTTCGACAGACTGCTTGATTGTTGTTGAGCGCCCGAGAGCCAGAACATGCACATTGGAAAGTTCTTCCAATATCTCGGTGATGTTACTATACCTATTGTCGATAAGGTATTGTACACATCGATACCCTCTATTATACATCTTTCCTATAGTGATTGGGGTTATCTCTGTGTAACTTTTGGACTTTGCTTAACCTACCCATTGATTTGATTTCAGTATGTTCTTGCATTATCCTCAAATCGCATATCGAGGTGACTACATGTTCTATCTATCAAGCCTTTGTTTGGTGCATTTCCATCTCCACTATTTTCAACTAAATTTTGATCTTTGTCAATAATCTTAAGGAAAATTTCTTGGAGGCTGGAGTAAATACTGATGTTTCCAACGGTTGGGGATAACACTCGAAGAAACATGGCATGAAAACCAGTCTAGGATATCCTTGCATATTTCATCCTTCTCATAAGTGTGCAAGTGAGCATATTGGCATCAGCTTTTAGTGTCTAGATGACCAGTCAGGTGAGTTTCACAGGGGAGATAACTGAGCACCGGCTTCTATGTTTTCTATGTTGTTGTTTTCGAGCAATGAGTGTCGACAGTATTGATAAAAGAGAGAAGCCTCTCTTCCATGAGCTTTCGCAGCAGTATGGTGCCCAAGATGTTCCTGTTAATTACATGAAAACATAGTTCATGTTATATTATGAGGTCGGAGATATGCCTAGAATTATCAATTCTCAGAGGAGACATTTTTATACTGTGTAGCTACTCATTGCAACTTTGCAACGGTTGGGGTTTGTTTCTAATGATGTTTGCATTTGTATTGGTACAACAATATTACTACATAGTATTACAGTTTATGCTGAGATAATATATCCTTTATTCCAAGAATTGAATTTTAGAATTACAATACTCCCTCCGATTCATATTAATTGACTCTACTTTGTCTAGATATGGATGCATCTAGACGTATTTATTGACTAGATACATCCGTATCTAGATAAAGTTCAGTTAATTAATATGAATCCGAGGGAGTGCCATTTTAAACCAAGGGGAAAGTGTGGTGGAGCAGGTGCGCTCCACACACCCACCTTTTTTTTGACTTTTGTTTTTTCATATCTTTCAAATTATGTAATATTTTGATTAGATTTTTTTGCAAGACACTAAAAAATAACAAATAGATTAGGGGAAAATAGTTTGGATTTTTGTGCAAATTTAAATTTTAAATTATTTAAAATTCATAATAAATTCCTGATATATTTATATACATTATGACATAAAAAATCTAAAATATTTTTTCCATATTCTAGTTGTTATGTCTAAGTGATCTGCAAAATTTTGCGTTTAAAAATTGTTTGTGTGAGAGATATAAAAATGAGAAATTATTTGAGAGAGGGAAAAAAGAACTGACACAGATCTTGATACAATATAGACGGTCTAGATACGAGTGCGCACCAGGAACATGCTCTAAAAGTCCAATCTCACTAACCAACTGCCACAGGGTACCATCTTGTTCTTCTCTAGTGGCTAAACTTGTTTTTTTCAATAAAGAAAATATATTAATATTAAGAAGATATCAATTACACCCAGCCTCTCCAACTACTTAATACCGGTACCCTAATGATAGTACGGATGCACCTAGCCAAAAAAAACAAAAAAAAAAGTCACCGCTACGGTGGCTAAACTTGTGCCTTGTTTGATCAGATTCAACTGAGCTAGGCGAGATGATATTTCTTAACTCAGAGGACCATGATTTCAATAGCGCGGAGGTCTAGCTGAAGTGATCCCAGTGCTTGCAGTATATCAAAATTTAGGTCGCTTTATCTGGCGGCCGGTGATCACATCCAGAATGCAGGCCCGTCAAAGCTGGTAGCACCGGAGATCAAGTAGGAGCGAGCAGCTCGGGGCGCCGCGGCAATGACGAGCTCACCGTTGCTACGGTACTTGGGGCGGAACATGGTGACACGGAGGATGCGGCTGTGGTCATCTGCGCTAGTGTCGTCGCACGAGCAGCGGCGCTCTAGTGATGCGGTCTCGACGAAGCATAGCCTGCCATGCCCTGTGTGGACGAGCACCGGGGAGTGCGCCGTGGCAGTCAAAGGTGCCTTGATGTGCGTCAGCTTCTCCCGGCCCAGCTTCCATGTCGGTGGCGGCGCGGAGCCAGTGCCGAGCTCTGGGACGTCGCACGAACAGAGGTAGTAGCACCGCGTCTCACCGCCCGTGCCGAGTGCGACCCCGACCCACGCCTCTAGGTCACCGTCGTAATAGCCCTTGCCGTGGAACGGAAGGCGCCAGTTGCCGCGGTGTGTCCACTGGCCGTCCTCGGTGTCCAGGGAGAAGGTGCGGTGCTCGTGCGCCTTGCTGAGGTGATCCAAGGACACGAAGACCGTGCGGCCGTCCGGATGCACCGCGTGCGCGCTGAGTACATAGCCGGCGCCGGCAGACATGGGAATCGGAGAGCGGCAGTCGTCGTACGCCCAAGTCCACCCCTCCTTGGCCTCCATCACGTCCTCGCCATATCCACGGTACGGCGGAAGCGGGGCCTCCCAGAGGTAGATGGGGGCGTGCAGCGCGTGCAGTTTGCCGCCGACGACCACGGCGTCGTAGTTGTTGCAGCTCAGCTCGAAGGGGAGGTCCTGCCCGATGTCCAACTCCCCCGTGTCCGTGTCGTAGACTAGCGTGAGGCGGTTGCCGGTGATGACGATGTTGCTGCCCAGGGCGTGGATGCGCGCGCTCGTGCCGATCCCGCGGGAGCCGATGCGGAGGATAGGCTCCGGAAGGCGCCGCGGGTTATGTGCTCCGTCTGTGCCGTTGGCTTCTGAGGGGGCGGCGTTCATCTCCTCCAGGGAGTCGTCCAAGTTGAGCTTGTGGAAGCTGTACACGTCCTGCTTCTCCATCCAATCACGTAGCACCACGTACAGATGCCTCCGCAGCGGATGGTGGCGGCTCGACCGCGGCGGCGCCTTGCTGACGCCGCCGGCATCCAGCCCCCTACCAGTGGTGTATGCACGTGGGAATATTGGATCTGCGCCGCCCGGCAGAACGGCATGGCGCCGGCCGCCGAAGACGGAACGGAGAGATCGAGCGAGAAGCGGTTTCCACATGATTTGCACCCGACGGAGGATGGGCCCACGCTGTGGACTAGTTGGGAGAATTGAGAGTCCAATTGATCACCTCGGGGAAAATAAATCTCTGCTTGGAGCCACCCAGATGTTACCTTTGCCATTAGCACGCATCTCAAAGCTGCTCCTAATAAATCCCTAACCACTTGATAGGTGCCTGTACACAGGTCGTATCTGTAGAGGATACGAGGGAAATAAGAGCATCTGTAGGAGATACGCCAACCCACAAACCGCAAACACGCAGATGCAGGCCGAGGAAAACGTGACTTGCAGGCCAAAAAAAACGTGGGCGGAGCAGATCCCGCATGCACAAACTACATAACACCATATATGTTGCTATGTAGTTTGCGCATGCGGGATCTACAGATACGACCTGCAACATAGACTGCAAAATCGGTGTTCGACGAAATGACACAGCTCGATGAAATGTTTGGAACTCGCGATACTGGTGTTCGATGAAATGACACAGGTGTTCACGATGACAATGCGACACAAAAAGGTACCGGTGATGCAAATCAATGAAGATCAAGGTGACGGCGAGTTGTCGACACCGACTCCCACGCCCTAATCAGAGGTGTCTTCCACCTTAGTGTAGTTGGCCGTGCGGATCGAGACCTTCTTCGTCGGGGCAGGGGCAGGGCTGATCAACACATCGGCAGCTTCCTCTTGAGTGATCTCCTCTGCAACTTCCTCCTCGCACCCTTCCGCGGCTTACTCCTCGTCGGACTCGGGCCTCATCTCGTAGTCCATCGCGGCCTCGTCGTACTCATCATCGCCGAGTGGCGCTGTGTTGATGTCGATCGTCGCCGAGTTGATCATGTCGACGAACGACTCGTTCGCCGCGCGGCTGCGAGGGAGAGTGTCAGCTGCTGCGTCACTACTAGAAATCCCTTTATTTCCGACGGTAAAACTTAATAGCCGACGGCCCGTCGGATAATATTACAATAACCGAGGGTACCTCTAATAGCCGACGGTTATCACCACCCTCTCAGGTATGACTGCCAATAACCGACGGTATAATCACTTATTCGAGGGCGTATAACCAACTCTCGGATATCCAGTTGAATGCCCGACGGTTTGTACTAATATCTTTTCCAAGTACTAATTGATTGCTGTCTGATCTTATAAATTGGAGCAGATTCCCATTGTTGGTACTGGAGTAATTGGAGTCAATAGCTATGGCGTATTGGCGTGCACCGGTCAGGACGACAAGTCTCGGCAGGCCTGAATTCCTGACATTTCTCCTCCCCGGCTCTCTCTCTGTATTAGTTTCTCTCAGTATCTCTGTTTCCGTTTCTCTGCAGGATGTGGTGAGGACGAGCGAGCTGAGCAGCCACCTATGCGTCCCTGAGGGCGCCGGATCCGGAGGTCAGTCCTCTGCTGGAAGGAGCTCAGGCATCAGTCCACCGCCAACTATCTCAACTATGTACCACCGTATATCAATCCTCCAAAAGGCATCCCCAGATCCAGACAAAGGTCGCTTCTACGCGACTTGGACATGGATCTTGTAATTGTGGCCACTTTTTTGCAATTGTTAATTGCAGTCTTCGAAATCTCTGCAATGTTAAATTTATTTGGTGGATATCAATGTTGTCTATTTCTCAATGTTCTGTATTTCTCCGATGTGTATGAAATATTAGGCGACATGAACTAGAATAAATGGAAACACAGCAACGGGGACTTACAAATCTTGTGTGGCATAGCTGAAAGATGGCAACAGAAGCTGCAATAAAGGAAGAGTGAATCAGAAAAATAAAATGGGCCTAATATGTGACATAAGACCAAATATTTGAGACGGTTGGAAATTTAGAAGTAGATGTCGTTGACCAGCCTTTCATCCACAGCAAGCCCCATGGCAATAATCATGGTAGCCGACCTTTTTTGTCCTCTTGATTATAAATAACTCCGACGGGTCAAATCTATCGTCCACTGTTATGAAAACCGACGGGAGACAAAACTCTCGGATAATATAAAACCGATGGGGGCCTGGTGGATGGTGACTAGAACATATTTGACGGTTCACCGTCGATTTATTACCGTGGGAAAAGATATTAGCCGAGCGTACCGTCGGCTATTTGTGCAATGGCCGACCGAGCAAAGCCGACGGGTGATTACCGACGGTGAACCGTCGGATATAAGTGTATCCGAGGGTGAACTAAAATATCCGACGGTAATTTAACCCTCGGCTAAAAGGAGATATCTAGTAGTGATGTTTCCTCAGGCTACATATGTGTGTTCCCTAATACTATCTCCGTTTCAAGGAATAAGGCGCATGCGTATTCCAAGACGAACTTTGACCATAAAAATTGAGCAACAAAATTTAAATTATATTATATGTACTTAGTATCGCTGGATTCGTATTGAAAAGCACTTTTTAATGATACTAATTTCATACAAACAATTTTTATCTATTTAAAGTAATTCTTGGTCAAACAAAAAGCACGTAAAACTAGGGCGCCTTATTCCTTGAAACGGAGGTAGTAGGATATAATAGGTGTTACATGAGTACAGGCTATACAAATTAGGCATGCATGCATTGTGAAAATAGATTGAAAAAAATGTGTAGTATGTGTTTAAGTTTAATATATCAACATCTTGCTTTCTGGAAATAATAGATTTCCTGCGAGGGAGACTTTGTTATCAATATTCCCCCCAAGTTTATAATCATCTTCCATTCTAGGCATTGGTTGAATGTGATGGTGACTCGATAGACTTGAGTGGAGATATTGGAGCTGTCGGTAGGATAGTAATTTCAAACAGTCCGGCTGGAAATCAGGATTTGTTACTGGACCTGAAAGGTACCGCCAGGTTAATCTCATTATTGTATCAGATAAATTATTTGAAAATCATTTCTCCTTTACAATAATACAAACAATTCAGCATCTTCTGTTCTTTCTGTGCTCATACAGGAACAGTATACAAATCAACTATAGTGCCATCCAGGACATTTTGTGTTGTAAGTTACGTCCAAACTAAGTGCAATTGTGCATTTGTGCTTTTCGGTATGTTTCTTAGTCCTTTGTGCATTGTCAACCATAACATGAGTTCTATATGCATATTGAACTTCTCTGCTGAGTCAAAGTTTCTAGCACCTAATGTACCATTTCACTAGTAAATTTGAATATGGATTAGTTGCATTCTGCTTTAAAAGATGAAGTGTTTACTTTAATCCTCCTCTTCCTGTGCAGATAGAGGCTATAATGAATGACTTCATTCAGTTGGAACCCCATTCCAATTTATTTGAAGCAGAGACTATGATGGAAGGTTAGCATTTTATCTTGCTGGACTATCTATTGCCAATTGCAGTTAAGAGTTTGTTGGTATTGAATTTATTGCCTTAAGCTCTATTTGGGAGAATCGTCATTCCTAATATAGCATGTTTTGGGAGCTATTATGCATTTGATTACAGTTTTTAGTGTAAAAGAAGTACATTTGCATGAAGTTGTAGACCTATGGTCTCTAACAATTGGTATCGTCTATGTAGGTACCCTTGATGGGTTCACATTTGATTCAGATGGAGAGGGTGACAGGCTTCATGAACTTCATGCTTCTCAAAATGATCCGAACAATGAGAATGAAGATCAACCTAAAGCAAAAACCAAAAGAAAAGCAGCCGCGAAGCCAGCGGTATGGTTTATTGCCTCTCTTTCTGTTGCACTTATTTATTTTCTTTTCACTGATCCATGGTATTCGGATATTGTCATGTCCACAGTAATATATCATTGCGTATGTTAATGCAAATCATGAGTACCTGATCCCCATCAATTATCATTTACCTCGGCATATTACCATGTGGCAACTGCTAACCCATTTTCGCATAGCTGTGTTGACTTCCAGTTCTTAGCAATTACACATCTTGTTGCATGCCCTTTACTGCATTCGCTGTTGGAGACACTCTTCTGTGTTTGTCATTTCCGTGCCTAATATCGAGTAGTTAGATCACAATGGCCCTCATCGGGAAGTGTTTGCTAGCTGTATCTCTGAAGCCTTGCTTCCTGGTGAGCAGCTCTACTAGAGCATGTAGTTATTACCAAACAAATAATCATGGAAGTAGGAAATGTTACTATACTTTGTTGCACACATCGCAATATCATAGAGCCTCTGATGGCAACCTTGAATTCTTTTTTGTGATATTAGGCAAAGGGACAGAAGAAGGCAAAGGTTGCTAAGAAGGGAGCAAAGAAAACCCAATCAACAAAGAGAGGGAAGAAGGCAAAGAAATAATTACTTGCCGAAGAACTGGGATATTTTCCTGTAAGGATGAGAACTCACTTCAAGCTGGACACGGAGGAAAGGCTACAATACAGCTGGTTCTGTTTTGGTTCTAGGATAGTTGTTGCTGACTCCACATGTTGTATAATCTGGGCTATCCGTGTACCATGATGTAATTTTTTAGGAAGAGAAGGCCAATTCAATGTCGTGAGATCAACACTAAATATTCAGATTTAAGGAGATGATTCTTATTTTGCATTTGCAATGAGAAGGTGCACACTGTGATTCCAATGTCTTGAAATGTAACATGCAGTTGTGTTATGAGGGAAGGAAATATTCTGAAGGTTGAGAATTTGGGCAAGTCATTTTAGTGTACTCTTGTATCCAGAGGCACAACTTAAATGTCCATGCGTTTCGTGATTGTAACATAGTAGGGTGGATTCATATTCTTCTTTTAGACAAAACCATATTATTTTTAAGACACGGAATGTGTTCGGATTCCAATATTACCCTACCAAAGATTGGCTAGCCAAAATTAGAAACGGACGCGGCACTAAAAATATATCAGCCATATCAATTAGAGTAGTGGAAGTCGGTGTGGTTGCATCAATCATGTTCAGAAAATGAGAAGACATACTACAATCTTCAGATTGAAATAGAGCAGCTGTAGCAAGTTGGATGATTGGAGAAACAAAAAATATGGATCGGACCAGCCATGTAATGTGCCTATGATTGGCCCTGCTCACCGCATCTCACTGGCTCATTCCATCGGATCGGAGACCTTATCAGGCGAAAGCCTCACGACCACCGGCCACCGTGGACCCGTCGGCTTCCATTAGCGCTGCGGCCGCGCGAATCCAAAAATCTAAGTGGAGAGGAGAGGCCGGAGGCGATGGCCGCGCGAATCCAAAAATCTAAGTGTTAAAGTATCAAATCAAAAGGTAAAGATACAGAATTATGTCGTGAACTCTCATAAACTAACAGGCCAAACTTTTGAGAAAAAAGAGAAATTTGAATTGTCGACTAAAACCTGACATGGCAGATCTATTGGCCCTATTTTATTCTATATAATCTATCATGCTGATGTCTTTTGTGTTTTAGATGCCTTTTGTTCTGAGTTATATGACTGATGGGTAAACAGTATTGCTATTACAGAAACAAGATCCACTTGAAAATGAGAAGCTATGCGCCTTTTTGGTCGAAAAGGCTTTAAGTAAACTTCCAACGGGAACAGATAACATACTTGGAATTTTTGACCTTCGAGGCTTCCATGTAGAAAATGGTGATCTCCAATTCTTAAAGTTTTTGGTAAGTTCAGTATTTTCCCGAGTTGAAGTTATTGCTCCTCCTAATTGTGTTGGCAGCTGCAAGAAAGCATTTCAGATGAGAGCAACATACTGTTTGAGAATTATGCATACACCTTTCACTAGATCTATTGAACAGAATAAGGATGTTGGTTTCCAGATACACTCAAAACAGAAAAGTTCTTGACATGCAAAAGCATGTTGAGACTCATCAATCTAAATAGGAAGTAAATTAACATGCTCGGGCTGTCTAGTGAGCCCACATATAGTTTGGTCTTTGAGGTCTAACCTTGTATAGTTGTACTCCCAAAATTGTGAAGCATATTTACTGGCTGATGAGCTTTAGTGTACTTGCACATACAACTATTGTTCCCTAATCTGGTAGATCAGAGTTAATTTCCTGCGATTTCCAGATTGATGTGTTCTACTATTACTATCCGAAGCGGCTTGGCCTAGTTCTTTTTGTGGATGCACCATTCGTGTTTCAGCCAATGTGGCAGCTTGTTAAACCTCTGTTGAAACAATATGCCTCCCTGGTCAGTACTTGTTTCTCTCAACATATTTCATCAAATGATTTTACATGTAATATTTTCCCACTTATGTTGTTTTTGTTTCTTCATATAAGGTGAGATTTTGTGATGCTGAGACTGTGAGAAAAGAGTACTTCACAGAAGAAACTGTACCCCCTGATTTCCGCTGTTAGGTGTCACCATTACCTTCTTAATACCGAGTGGCGGGTTGTCATAATGTTAATGGCTGCTGCCCTGATTCTGTGTAAGGCTCAGTGCTAATTTTCTCTGTTTCTGCCTTTGTTCGAAACTTCCATCGGTTTTTTTTTCTGTAGCATTATAAACGGTCAAGCACTGAAGTGCACAACATCATGAGTGTAAGGCTGATGGGTTAAAGATTACAGGGCTAGCTTATGTTGCCATAGTACAACCATGGTGTCCACGGGAATTCTCATATTCATCAGTGTCTGCCTCCGGAACGTAGGATGCTAGTTGAGATCTCTAAAAGCAAACCAGGGCCATCTTGAAATCCTTGGTCAACACCAGTTCTGGGCCGTGGGAGAAACTTTTGCCTGTGGGTGTTAAAAAGCCGAATTTCAAGACCATTGATCCGATTGCTCCTTGTTGCAGTTTATCTGGAAAACTGGCTTTGCAAGGGGTATTTGGAGTGTAAGTTTGAGGTTGATCGACACCCTTTGTAATAATGAGCTTAAGGCTCAACGAACATAATTTTTCTCCTCAATAATACTGGTTGAAGGATACCTTTTTCCCCTTTAGGCATGCATATTCTCATTGATGGGGTGGGTTTAAAAGATGACCAACATTCTGTAGATTCAAGCTTTCGTTAAATCATTTTGCTTCAGTTGGTTACAGGTGGTGCGTTCCCGCATAAATCCTTCCAAACATGTAGTGTAGGATCCTTTTTTGTTCACAACTTTAAAACCGGGCTTCCACCCCTTTCCATTGCAATAACGGAAATAACAGGTCTTACAAAGTCGCTTATTTACAATGAAGAAAGGGGAGTAGGAGGAACGGAAGCGAGCTTTTTGTTCACAACTGAACATGGAAAACCATAAGATACGCACACACAAGAATAGAGAAAAAAAAAGGGGACGTGCTATCAGATGCCTTTGGTCGTGGGTGGGAGCTCAATTATTTAAGCAAACAAAGACACGAAGCAATTCTTCTGGCACCAAACAGAGACACCATTTTCATGGTCTTGAGAATGTTACTCGCAGGCAGGTCCAGTCTGTGTCTGTAGCGCCGGAGTAGGAATGCTTCACATGCACACCCGGGGAGGCTGCGGTGCGGTGACGCAACGGTGAAACGTAAATACGCAGCATTACACGGCACAGGCGGCAAGCAATCAAGCGCGCGCTCACGGGGAGCCGGTGGGCGCACGGTGCACCGATGCCGCCTGGTTCTTCTTGGCCACACTCGCATAAGAAGCCCACTTCACTGAGCACTGGCCTACACTTGTATACATCTGCATCTTGATCCATTGCTGCCTACCACAGCAGCTCCCTCGTCTTTGTCTGCTCCTGCTCCCATGGGGCTCTGCGTGTCCGTGGCTCTGTGGAAGGACAAGGTCTACGCCGACCGCCGGCGCCGAGGCCATGACGACGTCGTCGACAATGTGATGATGATGATGGGAGGCGGCGTCTCTGATTACGGGCTCCCAGTGGGGGCTGGAGCGTTCAAGGCGGAGGAAGCCGTGGCGCCGCCGAGACCTTCGGCTTCGGGTGTGCTGGAGAGGGCGGGCGGCACGCCGGCGCGGCCGATTTGGCAGAGGAGGGTGCTGATGGGCGTCAAGTGCCAGCTGCCGAGGTTCAGCGGGATGATTCTGTACGACGAGCGCGGACGGCCGGTGTGCGGCGGCGTCCGGGACAGAGCTCGTGACCAGGTGAGTGTCCATCGCATCCACATATCTCTGTCGACAAATATATGCTCTCACTCAATCAATCCCTGTCATCCATCACTTCATGCATCAATCACATACCCAACTTATTTTTTCCCCCCTTCCCTGTCTGCAGGAGAAGCATGCCGCGGCTATTAACATACTGAGGGACATGCTCTAGGCTTGCGATCTACAAGTACTTTGTATGTGCGTATGTATTTTCGATTGGATCAATAATTCCATCGCAACGATCACACGTGTATCATTCAACTACTACTAGTATCAAGTGGCACTTTGTTAATTTTCCTAATTCTCTATCGGCATTTTGCTAATTTTTAGTCGATCCAAAATTAAGTTAGGAAATATCTAAAATTCAGTCAATTGAGATTTAATAAATCTTTTTTTAAAACATAAACTATATTAAGCAACCAAGCAGCCTCATTAAAAACCCTTCAGTCCCCTTAGATATCCTTGTAAGGAAAACAGTGCGTGAAAAACTTGCCATCTCGAGTTCAGTTGATCCTTACATCGTGAGAAAGCCTATCAAGAAAAAAGCTAAGGGACCATCGTCCCAATTACAACATAAATTATGATAATGACTATGTTCCGCTAAAGCATGTCCCACACCATTTGCTTCCCTGGAACAATGCTTCACTGTAACTATCTGCAAATTCTTTGTGCTTGTTGTAGACAATCCTGAAGAATTGCTGGGCTCTAAAGATCATCATCGCCATTAAAAGAATTGAGTATCTCCAAAAAAAAAATCCGATTCCAACACAACAGGAACACAGCCTAGCACTTCTATCAATTGGAGCCCTGAAAGGACGAGATGTCGCCTAGAGGGGGAGGGGGAACATGCGTTTTAAAAACTATTACGGATTTGGTTTGTAAGAATACGGAATTAAACTAACGTTTATTTTACAAACACAAAACCTAAATATGGCTAGGCTCAACTAAGTGCAACAACAACAACTCAAGATAAAAACGGACCTTGGCCGTTCCCCTTTCTCCCGTCCACAGGAAAGGCGAACTTTTGGGCGACCCGAGTCTCCCCACCTCGCTCGTCGTCGATCCGTGGATTCCTCCGCCTCCGGCGGCCGCTCCGGCGGCGGGAGGTAGGGGAATCCACGGATCTAGGCCTGTACATAGTGTAGGGGTAGGTTTGGTGCTGGCCGGTGGCGTCTTGGAGGCGGAGATGTCGTCGGCTGGTGTTTGGTTTGCAGGTGGCGGATCTCCTCTCCGGAGTCGACGTTCTGTGGAGCTTCGACGCCGATCCGTCGTCAACCTCGTCCTCGCTCCTCTGTGGAGGTGCCGTGGGCGTCTTCCCCGTGTTAAGCTCCGAGGGCGGCGGAGTTTGCAGGTCAAGATCTTGAAGAAGAAGAAGATGAGGCGCATCGGACCGACTGCGGCGGCGCTCGACGGTGTAGGTCCTTTGGGGCCGGCGATCGGTGACTTCCCGCTCGCCTGGGGACTGCCTCCGATCCAAGGCATCGAGGGAGGCAGCGGCGGCGGCGCGCCACCGACGGCAACGGCGTGTCGAAGACGTGGTCAACTTGCAGAAGGACGAAGCTGTTATTTTGTGTTTGTTGGGTTTCTTTCTGTAATATCTCCGGTGTAATTCGTCTTCTTGTTTCCGCAAAAAAAAAACAACTCAAGATAAGCAAGATAGGCACAAGATATATGTAACACAAGTGATAGCAACATATAAGTACATCAAGCACGATGGATATCACAAGGAAAGTAAACTCGGGTATAGATATAACCGTGACACGCGGAGACGAAGATCTATTCCCATGTTCCCCACACAAGGTGAGGTACGTCACGTTGGAGAGATGCGGGCTACCATAAAGGTCTCCCGAACGTCACGAAGGTTCACCATCTTCTCCAAGCCAATACCACGAAGGTCAAAGACCTTTCCCTTATCGCTAGCTTTTCCTCCACTCCGGAGATGGCAAGCTCCACAACCAATTCAAAAGCTCCACGAAGGAGAAGCTGATACGTCTCCAACGTATCGATAATTTCTTATGTTCAATGCTACTTTATTGATGATACCTACATGTTTTATGCACATTATATGTCGTATTTACGCATTTTCTGGAACTAACCTATTAACAAGATGCGAAGAGCCGATTCTTGTTTCTGCTGTTTTTGGTTTTGAAATCCTAGTAAGGAAATATTCTCGAATTGGACGAAATCACCGGCCGGGGTCCTATTTTTGCAAGCAGAAGACCGAAGGGGAGTCGAAGTGGGGCCACGAGGTGGCAGGTGATAGGCGCGGCCCGGGCCCTGGCCGCGCCACCTCCTGGGCCTCGTGCCGCCTCTTGACCTGCCCGCCTACAAATAGCCTCCGTCGCGAACCCCCGATCGAGAGCCACGATACGGAAAACCTTCAGAGACGCCGCGCCGCGAATCCCATCTCGGGGATTCGGAGATCGCCTCGGCACCTGGGAGGGATTCATCTCCGGAGGACTCTTCATCGCCATGATCGCCTCCGGAGTGATGAGTGAGTAGTTCACCCCTGGACTATGGGTCCATAGCGGTAGCTAGATGGTCGTCTCCTAATTGTGCTTCATTGTTGGATCTTGTGAGCTGCCTAACATGATCAAGATCATCTATCTGTAATTCTATATGTTGTGTTTGTCGGGATCCGATGGATAGAGAATACTATGTTATGGTGATTATCAATCTATTGTTTATGTGTTGTTTATGATCTTGCATGCTCTCCGTTATTAGTAGAGGCTCTGGCCAAGTTTTTGCTCTTAACTCAAGAGGAGTATTTATGCTCGATAGTGGGTTCATGCCTTCATTGACACTGGGACAGTGACAGAAAGTTCTAAGGTTGTGATGTGTTGTTGCCACTAGGGATAAAACATTGATTCTATGTCTAAGGATGTAGTTTTCGATTACATTACGCACCATACTTAATGCAATTGTCTGTTGCTTTGCAACTTAATACTGAATGGGGTTCGGATGATAACCTGAAGGTGGACTTTTTAGGCATAGATGCAGTTGGATGGCGGTCTATGTACTTTGTCGTAATGCCGGATTAAATCTCACTATATTTATCATATCATGTATATGCATTGTTATGCCCTTCTCTATTTGTCAATTGTCCCGACTGTAATTTGTTCACCCAACATGCTTTTATCTTATGGGAGAGACACCTCTAGTGAACTGTGGACCCCGGTCCTATTCTTTACATCGCATACAATCTCTGCAATACTTGTTTTACGGTTTTCTTGCAAACAATCATCTTCCACACAATACGGTTAATCCTTTGTTACGACAAGCCGGTGAGATTGACAACCTCACTGTTTCGTTGGGGCAAAGTACTTGGGTTGTGTTGTGCAGGTTCCACGTTGGCGCCGGAATCCCTGTTGTTGCGCCGCATCACATTTCGCCACCATCAACCTTCAACGTGCTTCTTGGCTCCTACTGGTTCGATTAAACCTTGGTTTCATCTGAGGGAAACTTGCTTCTATACGCATCATACCTTCCACTTGGGGTTCCCAACGGACGTGTGCATCTACGCGTATCAAGCTAAATTTTTGCCTTAGAATCAAGACACGCTGCAAGAGAGTCTCCACTTCTCAATCTCTTTACTTTGTTTTTGTCTTGCTTTATTTTATTTACTACTTTGTTTGCTGCACCTAAACAAAACACACAAAAATTAGTTGCTAGTTTTACTTTATTTACCGTCTTGCTCTCTATATCAAAAACACAAAAAATTAGTTACTTGCATTTATTTTATCTAGTTTGTTTTATTTACCGTTGCTAAAATGAATACCCTGAAAATACTAAGTTGTGTGACTTCACAAATGCAAATAATAATGATTTCCTATGCACACCTATTGCTCCTGCTACTACAGCAGAATTCTTTGAAATTAAACCTGCTTTACTGACTTTGGTTATGAGAGATCAATTTTCTGGTGTTAGTTGATGATGCTGCTGCCCATCTTAATAATTTTGTTGAACTTTGTGAAATGCAAAAGTATAAGGATGTAGATGGTGATATTATTAAATTTAAAGTGTTTCCTTTCTCATTAAGAGGAAGAGCTAAAGATTGGTTGCTATCTTTGCCTAAGAATAGTATTGATTCATGGACTAAATGTAAGGATGCTTTTATTGGTAGATATTATCCTCCCGCTAAAATTATATCTTTGAGAAGTAGCATAATGAATTTTAAGCAATTAGATACTGAACATGTTGCTCAATCATGGGAGAGAATGAAAACTTTGGTAAAGCCCAACCCATGGGTGACTACTTGGATGATCATCCAAACCTTCTATGCAGGACTAAATTTTTCTTCGCGGATTTTATTGGATTTAGCTGTGGAGGTACCTTTATGTCCATCACTTTGGGCGGCTACAAATCTTCTTGATGATATGATGATAAATTACTCTGAATGGCACACGGAAAGAGCTCCACAAGGTAAGAAGGTAAATTCTGTTGAAGAAACCTCTTCCTTGAGTGATAAGATTGATGTGATTATGTCTATGCTTGTGAATGGTAGATCTAATGTTGATCCAAATAATGTTCCTTTAGCTTCATTGGTTGCCCAAGAAGAAAATGTTGATGTGAATTTCATTAAAAATAATAATTTCAACAACAATGCTTATAGGAACAAACGGTAATAACTATAGGCCATATCCTTCTGCTAATGGTAATGGTTATGGTAATTCTTATGGGAATTCTTACAACAATAATAAGAGTGTACCCTCTGGTCTTGAAGCTATGCTTAAAGAATTTATTAGTACACAAACTGCTTTTAACAAATCTGTTGAGGAAAAGCTTGATAAAATTGATATTATTGCTTCTAGAGTTGATAGACTTGCCTCTATGTTAATCTTTTAAAATTGAAAGTTATGCCTAATAATGATATTGATAATAAGATTACTACTACAGCAAATGCCATCCAAGTTAGAATTAATGAGAATATAAGATTAATGGCTGAATTGCGTGCTAGGTGGGATAGAGAAGAAAATGAAAAACTAGCTAAAGAGAATAATGTAGCTAAAGTTTGGACTATTACCACCACTAGTAATGTTAATGATTCACATGTTGCTGCACCTCCTACTATCAATGGTAAAATAATTGGTGTTGGCAATGTTTCTACTCCTAGTGCAAAGCGTACAAAGCTGCCTGAAATTGCTAAAACTGCTGAAACCACTTGTGATAAAACTGCTGAAATTTTTTCCAACCTTGGGAACAATGATCCCATTGCTGTAGCTCATAATGATTTAGATTTTGATGATTGCCACATCTCTGAAGTTATAAAGTTCTTACAAAAACTTGTTAAAAGTCCCAATGCTAGCGCTATAAATTTGGCTTTTACAAAACATATTACAAATGCTCTCATAAAAGCTAGAGAAGAGAAACTAAAACTTGAAACTTCTATTCCTAGAAAGTTAGAAGATGGTTGGGAGCCCATCATTAAAATGAAATTCAATGACTTTGAATGTAATGCTTTATGTGATCTTGGTGCAAGTATTTTGTTATGCCTAAAAAGATTTATGATATGCTTGACTTGCCACCATTGAAGAATTGTTATTTGGATGTTAATCTTGCCGATAATGTTAAAAAGAAACCTTTGGGGAGGATTGATAATGTGCGCATTACGGTTAACAATAACCTTGTTCCCGTTGATTTTGTTGTCTTGGATATCGAATGCAATGCATCTTGTCCTA
Source organism: Lolium multiflorum (assembly GCA_030979885.1). Taxonomy (NCBI): domain Eukaryota; kingdom Viridiplantae; phylum Streptophyta; class Magnoliopsida; order Poales; family Poaceae; genus Lolium; species Lolium multiflorum. The sequence goes on from CM061752.1 coordinate 35,314,860, forward strand.
TTGTGTTGGGAAGACCTTTTCTTCGAACCGTTGGTGCTGTTATTGATATGAGGGAAGGTAATATTAAATATTAATTTCCTCTCAAGAAAGGTATGGAACACTTCCCTAGAAAGAGAATGAAGTTGCCTTTTGATTCTATTATTAGAACAAATTATGATGTTGATGCTTCTACTCTTGATGTTACTTGATTTGCACTTTCTGCGCTAGCTGAAAGGCGTTAAAGAAAAGCGCTTATGGGAGACAACCCATGTTTTTACTACAGTACTTTGTTTTATATTTGAGTCTTGGAAGTTGTTTACTACTGTAGCAACCTCTCCTTATCATGTTTTTGTGCCAAGTAAAGTTTCTATGTTAAAGTTGATGTTATATTTGGGATCGCTGCGCAGAAATAGCATTGCTGTCTGTCACGAATCTGGGCACAAGTCTCTGTAGAAAATTCGAAAAAATCTGCCAATTTACGAGCGTGATCCTCAGATATGTACGCAACTTTCATTAGTTTTGAGTTTTTCCATTTGAGCAAGTCTGGTGCCATCTTAAAATTCGTCTTTACGGACTGTTGTTTTGACAGATTCTGCCTTTTATTTCGCATTGCCTCTTTTGCTATGTTGGATGAATTTCTTTGACCCATTAATGTCCAGTAGCTTTATGTAATGTCCAGAAGTGTAAAGAATGTTTGTGTCACCTCTGAATGTGTGAATTATTAATTGTGCACTAACCCTCTAATGAGTTTGCTTGAAGTTCGGTGTGAAGGAAGTTTTCAAGGGTCAAGAGAGGAGTATGATATACTATGATCAAGAGGAGTGAAAGCTCTAAGCTTGGGGATGCCCCGTGGTTCATCCCTGCATATTTTAAGAAGACTCAAGCGTCTAAGCTTGGGGATGCCCAAGGCATCCCCTTCTTCATCGACAACATCATCAGGTTCCTCCCCCTGAAACTATATTTTTATTCAATCACATCTTGTGTTCTTTACTTGGAGCGTCGGTTTGTTTTGTTTTTGTTTTTGTTTGAATAAAATGGATCCTAGCATTCACTTTGTGGGAGAGAGACATGCTCCGCTGTTGCATATGGACAAATATGTCCTTAGGCTTTACTCATAATGTTCAAGGCGAAGTTTCTTCTTCGTTAAATTATTATATGGTTGGAATTGGAAAATGCTACATGTAGTAATTCTAAAATGTCTTGGATAATGTGATACTTGGCAATTGTTGTGCTCATGTTTAAGCTCTTGCATCATATACTTTGCACCCATTAATGAAGAAATACATAGAGCTTGCTAAAATTTGATTTGCATATTTGGTCTCTCTAAGGTCTAGATAATATCTAGTATTGAGTTTTGAACAACAAGGAAGACGGTGTAGAGTCTTATAATGTTTACAATATGTCTTTTATGTGAGTTTTGCTGCACCGGTTCATCCTTGAGTTTGCTTCAAATAACCTTGCTAGCCTAAACCTTGTATCGAGAGGAATACTTCTCATGCATCCAAAATCCTTGAGCCAACTACTATGCCATTTGTGTCCACCATACCTACCTACTACATGGTATTTCTCCGCCATTCCAAAGTAAATTGCTTGAGTGCTACCTTTAAAATTCCATCATTCGCCTTTGCAATATATATCTCATGGGACAAAATAGCCTTAAAAACTATCGTAGTATTGAATATGTACTTATGCACTTTATCTTTTATTAAGTTGCTTGTTGTGCGATAACCATGCTTCTGGGAACGCCATCAACTATTGTTGAATATCATGTGAGTTGCTATGCATGTCCGTCTTGTCTGAAGGATCTATCACCTTAATGATTGGAGCATGCAAATTGTTAGAGAAGAACATTCGGCCGCTAACTAAAGCCATGAATCATGGTTGAAGTTTCAGTTTGGACATATATCCTCAATCTCATATGAGAATAATAATTGTTGCTACATGCTTATGCATTTAAGAGGAGTCCATTATCTGTTGTCCATGTTGTCCCGGTATGGATGTCTAAGTTGAGAATAATCAAAAGCGAGAAATCCAAAATGCGAGCTTTCTCCTTAGACCTTTGTACAGGCGGCATGGAGGTACCCCTTTGTGACACTTGGTTGAAACATGGCATTGCAAAGATCCGGTAGTCCAAGCTAAGTAGGACAAGGTGCGGGCACTATTAGTACACTATGCATGAGGCTTGCAACTTGTAAGATATAATTTACATAACTCATATGCTTTATTACTACCGTTGACAAAATTGTTTCATGTTTTCAAAATAAAAGCTCTAGCACAAATACAGCAATCGATGCTTTCCTCTTGAAGGACCATTCTTTTACTTTTATTGTTGAGTCAGTTTACCTATCTCCCTCCACCTTAAGAAGCAAACACTTGTGTGAACTGTGCATTGATTCCTACATACTTGCATATTGCACTTGTTATATTACTTTATGTTGACAATATCCATGAGATATACATGTTATAAGTTGAAAGCAACCGCTGAAACTTAATCTTCCTTTGTGTTGCTTCAACACCTTTACTTTGATTTATTGCTTTATGAGTTAACTCTTATGCAAGACTTATTGATGCTTGTCTTGAAGTACTATTCATGAAAAGTCTTTGCTTTATGATTCACTTGTTTACTCATGTCATTACCATTGTTTTGATCGCTGCATTTATTACATATGTTTACAAATAGTATGATCAAGATTATGATGGCATGTCACTTCAGAAATTATCTTTGTTATCGGTTTACCTGCTCGGGACGAACTAAGCTTGGGGATGCTGATACGTCTCCAACGTATCGATAATTTCTTATGTTCCATGCTACTTTATTGATGATACCTACATGTTTTATGCACATTATATGTCGTATTTACGCATTTTGGAACTAACCTATTAACAAGATGCCGAAGAGCCAGTTGCTGTTTTCTGCTGTTTTTGGTTTCAGAAATCCTAGTAAGGAAATATTCTCGAATTGGACGAAATCACCGCCCAGGGTCCTATTTTTGCACGAAGCTTCCGGAAGACCGAAGGGAGTCGAAGTGGGGCCACGAGGTGGCCAGGTGATATGGCGGCGCGGCCAGGCCCCGCCGCGCCACCTCCCCTGGGCCCTCGTGCCTCTTGACCTGCCCTTCCGCCTACAAATAGCCTCCGTCGCGAAACCCCGTACCGAGAGCCACGATACGGAAAACCTTCCAAAGACGCCGCCGCCGAATCCCATCTCGGGGGATTCGGAGATCGCCTCCGGCACCTGCCGGAGAGGGGATTCATCTCCCGGAGGACTCTTCATCGCCATGATCGCCTCCGGAGTGATGAGTGAGTAGTTCACCCCTGGACTATGGGTCCATAGCAGTAGCTAGATGGTCGTCTTCTCCTAATTGTGCTTCATTGTTGGATCTTGTGAGCTGCCTAACATGATCAAGATCATCTATCTGTAATTCTATATGTTGTGTTTGTCGGGATCCGATGGATAGAGAATACTATGTTATGGTGATTATCAATCTATTGTTTATGTGTTGTTTATGATCTTGCATGCTCTCCGTTATTAGTAGAGGCTCTGGCCAAGTTTTTGCTCTTAACTCCAAGAGGGAGTATTTATGCTCGATAGTGGGTTCATGCCTTCATTGACACCTGGGACAGTGACAGAAAGTTCTAAGGTTGTGATGTCCTGTTGCCACTAGGGATAAAACATTGATTCTATGTCTAAGGATGTAGTTGTCGATTACATTACGCACCATACTTAATGCAATTGTCTGTTGCTTTGCAACTTAATACTGAATGGGGTTCGGATGATAACCTGAAGGTGGACTTTTTAGGCATAGATGCGGTTGGATGGCGGTCTATGTACTTTGTCGTAATGCCGGATTAAATCTCACTATATTTATCATATCATGTATATGCATTGTTATGCCCTTCTCTATTTGTCAATTGCCAGACTGTAATTTGTTCACCCAACATGCTTTTATCTTATGGGAGACACCTCTAGTGAACTGTGGACCCGGTCCTATTCTTTACATCGCATACAATCTACTGCAATACTTGTTATACCGTTTCTTGCAAACAATCATCTTCCACACAATACGGTTAATCCTTTGTTACAGCAAGCCGGTGAGATTGACAACCTCACTGTTTCGTTGGGGCAAAGTACTTGGGTTGTGTTGTGCAGGTTCCACGTTGGCGCCGGAATCCCTGTTGTTGCGCCGCATCACATTTCGCCACCATCAACCTTCAACGTGCTTCTTGGCTCCTCTGGTTCGATTAAACCTTGGTTTCATACTGAGGGAAACTTGCTTCTATACGCATCATACCTTCCACTTGGGGTTCCCAACGGACGTGTGCATCTACGCGTATCAGAAGCTCGGGCCTCTACACAATCTTCCACGAAGAGGTCACCGAAACACCAACTGCCAAGCCAACTAGGAGGTAACCCCTCCAAAAGTAACAATCTCACTGTCTCTCACTCGAACAAATCGTAATGGAGAGATCAACACTTATGCAAGGGTGCAAAAGCAAGAACACCAAGGTGTTCAAATCCCTCACACTCAAATCCCATCAAAGCAACTAGTGGTAGGGAGGAATTAGAGAGGAAGATCAATGGAGAAAATGAACAAATGACTCCAAGATCTAGATCCCAAGAGTTTCCCTCACAAAGAGGAGGAATAGATTGGTGGAGTTGTAGATCTAGATCTTCTCTTTCAAATCCCTCAAAAATACGCAAGCATCACGAGAGGGATTGAGAGGAAGCAAGCTTTTGAGGTTTAACAATGAAGTAGGAGAGAGAGAAAGCAAATAGAATGGTTGACCTTACCTCCTCAAAGAGGAAGAAGGACTATTTATAGTCCAAGGGGGAAAACTAGCCGTTTGGGAAATTCCTGCGACCCATAGCGGGGGTAAAATCGGCACCACCGGTTCACACGCCGGAATGGTCCGGCGAGCAAACTGGCTGACCGAAACCGCCACCGGAAATCTCCACCCACACGAGGCTGGACCGGTGAAAGGACACGGATGTCGCCTATGGGGGGGGTGAATAGGCGATTTAAAACTTTTACGAGATGGGCTTAACAAATGCGGAATAAAACTAGCGTTTACTTTGTCAAGCCCAAAGCCTATATACTATTGTTCACCTATGTGCACCAACAACTTATTCTAAGCAAAGGTTCACCTATGTGCACCAACAACTTATGCTAAGCAATACAAGCAAGTATGTGATAGCAAGATATATATAACTTCAAGCACGATGGCTATCACAAGGTAAAGTGCATAAGTAAAGAGCTCGGGTATAGAGATAACCGAGGCACGCGGGAGACGATGATTTATCCCGGAGTTCACACTCTTACGAGTGCTAATCTCCGGTGGAGAGGTGCGGTTGCTTAGTGCTCCCGAACGCCACAAGAGGCTCACCTTGAGGTGTGGTTGCTCGATGCACACCAACGCCACAAAGTCCTCACCCCAAGATGCGGTACTCACACCACACACCGAACGCCACGAAGGCGCCTCACCTAAATCTCCGGTGACCCTCGCCACAAAGGCCTAGGTCACGGTTCCACTAAGGGATTTCCTTCGAGGCGGAAACCGGGCCTTACACAAAGATTGGGGCACACATCCACAACTTAATTGGAGGCTCCCAACAAACCACCACAAAGGCCTAGAATCCGTCTAGGGTTCCAAGAACCCAAGAGTAACAACTTTCTTGCTTTCACCTCCACGAATCACCGTGGAGAACTCAAACCGATGCACCAAATGCAATGGCAAGAACACCACAAAGATGCTCAAGTCCTTCTCTCTCAAATTCCAACAAAGCTACAAAAGCTATTGGGGGAATAAGAGAGGAAGAACAAATAAGAGGAGGAACACCAAATTTCTCCAAGATCTAGATCTAGTGGATTCCCCTCACAAAGAGAGGGATTTGATTGGTAGGAATGTAGATCTAGATCTCCTCTTCCTTTTCCCTCAAAAAGATTCAAGAAGCATAGGAGGAGTAGAGGGAAAGGGAAGCTCTCAAGGTCAACAATGGTGGAGAGCACAAAGGGGAAGAGGTAGCTGCCCAAGGAGAAGGGGGGCTTAAATACCCCCTCCCATCGAAATATGACCGTTTGGGTCAGCTCAGGCCGGATTTTCCGGGCCGGATATTTGCAAAATATCGGGCCCCGAAAAACGGCTAAGGACATGAGAAAACTGCTCTCAGGATGGGGGACACATTTGGCGGATTTCCGGATTTGTCCAAAAACCGGATTTTTCCGGGGGGCGGATTATCCGCCCCAAACTTGGGCCGGAATATCCGCCCCCCTGAAAACTGGCAGAAACATCAAACTGAAATGGGCATAACTTTAGCATCCGGACTCCGATTTTGATGATCTTGGGCTTGTTTTAATGCTAGGAACAAGCTCTACAAGATCATGCAGGAAACCATCATAGTCCAACAAGGGAGGATAGAAACAAATGATGAAAGGTTTGACCTATCTAAAAAAGACATACCGGTAAAACCTCCAATCTTGAAAATGCAACAAGTTGCCCGTGCAAAAACCATTCTTGATGAACTAGAGCTTGTCATGAGAATAAGCACAAGCTTTAAATCATCGCATGGATAAGATCCAAATAATAACCAAGAAAGATGATGCAAGGATGCAAAGGTTTGAGCTCTCTCCGAATGATACGATCGAGTTACTCACTCGAGAGCCCTCTTGATAGTACGGCAACTAAACTATAAACCGGTCTCCAACTACACTATGAGACCGGTGAGAAAGAAACCCTATCAAGAGCAAACCTTATACTTGCGCATTCCACTTGAGCTTGATGACGACGATCTTACCTCAACAAGATGGAACGCCTTTCTTGCTTGTGCTTGCTTGACGAAGTCTTGTAGATTGCTCCCCATAAACCACCATGGGAGAGCTTCTTCTTCGGCGCATCTTCACATAAACATGACCACCATGTGGATTGCTTCCCCATAATCCACCATGGGAGAGCTTCTTCTTCGGCTCATCTTCACATATCCATGATCACCATATGGATGGCAAGACTCAAGCAAAGGATCTCTTCGAGATGGCTCATCTTGAACTTGCACATCATTTCTTCATTCTTCATCATGTTGATGTCTTGAAGTAACTTGAGGGCTCACTTCATCTTCATCTTCAAGACATACTTGACACTTGATATCCTTCATCAATTTCTTCTTATTGCAACCTTGAAGCCAACATATGGTTCAAGAATTGCCTATGGACAACTCCTACAAATATAACTCAATGCAAACATTAGTCCATAGGGATTTTCATTAATTACCAAAACCACACATGGGGGCTCCATGCACTTTCAATCTCCATTTTGGTAATTGATGACAATCTCTTTGAGAGGGTTTATATAAGGAATTTAAGTAACAAATAAGTTGAATCTATAGAGCAAACTCCCCCATAATATATGCATGTGTGAATGATCTTGACTTTCATTGCATATATTGGCATTCAAAGCCTAGTGGAGTTTCCTCTAAATATTCAACTATGCAAAGTAACAAGATGCAATGCAATAAAGGCACATGCTTAAGCACAAAGCAAAGACATAACCAAATTCCCTTAAACCCTCCAAACTTCTCCCCCATTGGCACCAATTGCCGAAATGGGTGAAAAATTTAGAAGGCCAATATAGTGAGAGTTCCTCCATAGCGTGTGCATTTCTCATAATTTGAGTGGAATCAAATGCATATATCCAATTACGAATATTCGGAAGGAGTCACACCATAGATAGGATCAAAGATTGCAAAAAGATAACAAAGTCAAAAGCTTCAACAAATGAAGCAAGCAACCAAATGAACCACAAAGAAGATACCAAAAGAAAGAAAGATATTATGATAAGATCAAGAAGATTGCTCTAAATAATATGAGGAAGCTCCCCAAGGTTTGTGCACAAAACAAGACAATTTGCATTGGAGTATAAAGTGCACAAACATGGAATCATCACTCCCATAATATCATTCAAAAACAAAATATACCAAGTGAATCAAACTCTAATGATCACCAAAAGATAGTGCTCTAAATTAAATGAGGAAGCTCCCCAAGGTACATGCATAAATTAAAATGTTGTATTTGAATACAATATGCATAACATGGAATCCTCACTCCCTCATTACCATTTAAAACACAAACATTTGGAATAGATCATAGATAGAGAAATAAGCTTAACACTTGCAACAAACAAATAGTTGAGCAACAAGTAAGAGGCACCATTATAAAAAGGCTCAACCAAGAGGATATGTGAAAGGCATGATAAAGCATATTATAAGACTATTACAAGGATGAGCAAAAAGCATCATCATAGTCTTCAATGAATTATATTGCTTAGCATGACCAATCAACACGCAATAAATAAATAAGATATCAAAAGGAGATGTATCATCTCTTATGTGTATAAGTTTCTCTAAGTGGGCAATATCACAAAGATATTTATCCACAAAGAAACATGCACACATAAAATAGATACGCAAGAAAAATAGTATGATATCCAAGACGAAGTCATGCAATATACCAATAAGAATTTTTGCTTAATAGCATGGCCAAAGGCTCAATTTTATCTTATTGTACATTCATGAACTTCAACCACAAACAACTAAAATACATCACAAATATCAACAAGGGATAGAAGATAGTTGGGATGCATTTGAGAAAGGCAACAAGTATCACAAACGGGGATACCAAAAGAAGTAACTAAATTTGCACTATATTGCACATGTGAGAGCCTTGAGGAATTGATATGCAACAAAATTGCTAGATAGGCATAGTTGGGATGGATGAATCATGAGCATGATTTAAAATACTTCCCAACAAATGCACTCATCTCAAATTACTCACATTCACAATAAAGAGGTTTCATTAAGACTTTTGCAAGAAGCACAACATTTGCAAATCAAGATATTCATGCCAAGATGCAACCATAAGGTTGGATACAACAAAAGTATGCATGAGAAGATACTTGTTACCAAGATAGCATTGGTGTGGATGTAGTAGATATGTGTTCGTTGATCATCCTATCTTGCCTCACGTTACCATTGAGTCACCACTTTTCAAGAGTGAGACAAGCATTCAATGCATATCCATTGTACCTAACACAAAGGTAAGTACAAAATGGTCCCCAAACTAATTGGGTCCGAAGTAGTTAGACACACTACAACATATAGGACAAACTCCACAATACTATGGGCATATAGATATGAAATTGAATTTCATGCACATCTTAGCCATATTAGGATTTGATGGAGTTTACCCTATATATTGGATCAAAGAAAGTGACACATGCCATAAGATATACATATATTAAATGTGCATGCACAATACTTTCAAGAACCAAAGGAAAATACAATTTGGACAAAACACCAAATAAATCAAGAGACAAGGTTGCCCAAATTATATCAAAGAATCAAATCAACACAAGATTGACTCCAAAGACTTATCTCATTATAAGAATCTAATTAAGCCTAAGCACAAGGAATGAGATAACCAACTCCCAAGAGAGCAAGGTTCCAACAAATAAACCAAACCCTCGACACTTCTTATGATGGCACAAAGTACCAATTTTTTTTTATATCTCCCAAAACCAAAAAAAATTATAATGATCAAGAGATGTTAAACATTCTAACAAATATATAAGAGCTCCCCCAAGATTAGTGCATTATCTAGGATTTTTTATATGAATACAAAATGCACAAAACTAGGATCATCACGCTACCTATATCTTCTAACGATGCTAAGAAAGTTTGAATAGACAACTTAGATCCATAAGATACAAGGAAGACACATGGGAGTCAAAGCACAACAAATTTATGGCAATAAATAAGGCAATATAAATACAAGAGCCAATGTAGATATGATCAATAAATATCTACCTCATAATTGATTACCGATTGTCCTAGGACGAGGTATTAGGAAATATTTCCCGGTGGTAGTTTGTAAGTATACATAAGATCATATTTACAACGAACAAAGCATATGGTAAAAGATAAGAGTTAACCATCATGCAAAGATAGTTTCTTGATAGCTTAATTTAGTCATACCAACATGCAAGGCAATTAACAGTATTCATACCAACATGCAAAGCAATTAATAGTATTCATACCAACATGCAAAGCACTTAATAGTATTCATACCAACATGCAAAGAAATTAATAGTATGACTTGAAGCATATGGTTTTCCAAAAATGTATTGAGGGACACATTGTGAAAAACCATGCCAAGAAAAACTTTCACAAATAAGATCCACAAAGATATTAGCAATGAAGCCATTTAAGCAAATTGGACCTTGTTTGAGAAAACATGTCACATATGAGAGATAATTTACAATATCAATTCTATGTGACACAACCTCAAATGTTCACATTTCCTAGGCTTGTAATATGCACAAAGCTTATTACTCCCCCATAATGTGATAAGGAATTTATTTTCACAAGAGGCAAATAAGATCCAACTAGAGATATTAATGGACATTAGAATTTGAATTTCTCATGAAGATGACATACCACATAGAGACTAGATAATCTTGCAATATCAATTCTAAATGATATTCCTCATGTACACACATTGTTAGGATTGTGAAATTCCTAAAGGCATATCACTCCCCCAAAATGTTATAGTCCATTAATCTCTCATAAGAGCCATATAAGATACAACAAGATGCAAAGAGGCTCCAACACAAACACAAGTACACGGTGTGCAACCCAACATACATAGACTTGATTTCTCAAGAAAAGCAAGTAGGAAGCACAACATATACAAACACATGCTAGGAACAAAACTAACACATGCAAAGGGGCGAGTAACTTTCAATATAAGTGAGTTGAGAACATGTTACCGCAAGGAGGAACATTGAATACATGATAGAAGCAAGATAACCAAAAGACTTGGCTTGAGATAATATAAATGATGAAGATCCCTTAATTCTTCATGATGTAGCCAAGTCTCCAATGCCCTCCAACAAGCACCTATTGATCAAGTTTTGGATTGTTGGTCCCCAACTAAGTTGGGTCCTAAGAGGTTAGTCACAATAGGCTTGGCAACCCAAATGGTTCTTTTCTTGACACCACTTTGAGCACCAACAAATTTGGCAAACACATTGCCACCCTCATCCTTACGAAGAGAATAAACATCATCAATGGTGATAGAGTTGGATGAGGTACCAATAGTGCAAAAGGAGGAGATGTGGCCCTTCTCACGGCATATGTAGCAATTTTTTTCTTCTCCTTCTTCTCACTAGATTTCTCCATAATGGGAGCATTGGCTTGGTTCTTCTTGGGAAGTGGCATTTTTTCAACTTGAGGTTGAATATGAGTTTGAGCTTGAGGCCGCTTCCCTTTTTGCTTCTTCTTCAAAGGGCAAGATCTAACATGGTGCCCTTCAATATTGCACTTGAAGCAAACAATCTTGGCCGGGTGTTTGACTTGTACTTGGCCATTCTTATTCTTGTTGTTCTTGGACTTGTTCTTGTTGTTGGATTTGAATCCAAGTCCACTCTTGTCACTTGGGGATTGTTGCACACTCAACATCGTGTCAAGTTTGCATTTCCCTTCATGACTCTTTACCAAGTCATTCTTCAAAGAAGTGACTTGGGCCTTGAGCTCTTTGATTTCCTCTACATGGTTAGTAACAACACAAGTACTAGAGGAAGTAGAATCTTCATTGTTAGAGCAACAAGGCAAGGAAGATAATTCATCACAAGATTTAGCAATATTATGAGTGGATGAATTACTAGGACTAGCACATGGTAATATAGCATTTTGAGTAGTAGTGCTAGTATCCACATGAGGCTCACAAGGTGTTTCCTTTGATATGATAGCCTCATGAGCTAACTTTAGCCTATCATGAGAGGCTAGAAGATCCTCATGGGAGCTAGAAAGCTTTCCATGATTTTCTTCCAATTTCCCATAATTGCTAGTTAGCAAATCAAGTTGAGCCCTTAGCTCAACATTCTCCTTCAAGGTAGATGCTTCACAAGAAGTAGAGTTAGTATCACAAGGATCATTATCAATAGCAATAGGAGAAGGCAAGTTGGCATGCACTTTTAGATAAGAAGCTTTAAGTTGCTCATGCGACTCGGTGAGTTTGGTGAGCGCACTCTCAATGACCCTTGAGCCATTTTTGAGTTGCTCAAAATCCTCAAGGAGTTTAGCATTAACAAACACAAGCTTATCATTTTTTAGCTTTAGTTCATTTGCCATCTCAAGAGCTCTATCATGGTTTTCCTTTTCTCTAGACAATTCTAGAGCAAAGGTCTCCTCAAGAGCTTCCTTGATGGTTTGTTCTTCTTCAAGTTCATTCTTTAATGATGCGACATCATCGGCATACTCTCGTTCAAGAGCACCCTTTTTATCAATGGTGTTCTCATGCATCCAAATAAGTTTTTGGCTCTCAATGGCGGTAGTCAAGATTTCAAAGAAGTGAGTGCTAGCAATTTTATCTTTGCAAATAACCTTGAATACGCTCTTACCCTTATCGCGTAGAGAGACAACCCAATCCTCTTCTTCATATTCATCCTCATCCTTATCACCACGAGACATATTAGGTTCCATGGTAGGAGGTACCGTGGAACCCTTGGCCATAAGGCATATATGAGGACCATGAGATAAAGAGGAGGAGTTACTTGAGGCTCCTTTCAAGATCTTGTCTTGACCAATAGAATCTTTGGTTTCCTCTACATTGTTAGACACACAACAACTAGAGGAAATAGAAGCATTTTTATCATGGCCACAAGACAATGCAAGCATATCATCATTAGATTTATTCAAGCAACTTACACATGATATGCAAAGACTATCAACACAAGCATGTAAATCATTTCTAGTGCTAGATGTGTTTGAGTCCGTAGATGAAGCATTACAATGAGATAGAGATGAAGAATCATCAATAGTAAGCTCAATATCAACATTGCAATTTTCATCACCACTCACCATATCATTACCTTGTGTCTTACCACACTTGGGTGAAGTGGAAGAAGATGAGACCTCATCACGGCCGGAAGTGGAAGCAATACAATCATCCTTAATAATATTGGACACATCATATTTATCTTGAATCTTTGTCCATAACCCATGAGCGCTCCAAAAAGGCAAGTATGGAAAGAGACCTACATATCTCAAAGCATTCATAAGAACATAAGAAGCTTGAGAATTGAGATATAAATTTTTGTCATCCTCTAACGATAGATTTTGTGAATCCATAGGAGGAGAAAAACCTATATCTACAATTTTCTCCATATGAGGGTCAATGTCCCGAAAATGACTAAGCATGCAAATTTTCCAAACATCATAATTTGTGCCATCTAATATAAGAGTGTTATCGTGCACTAATCCTCTAGCCGACATCTTTACTCTCAAGGCGGTGAAGCCTAAGAATGAGAGACCTTGCTCTGATACCAATTGAAAGGACACGGATGTCGCCTAGAGGGGGGTGAATAGGCGATTTAAAACTTTTACGAGATGGGCTTAACAAATGCGGAATAAAACTAGCGTTTACTTTGTCAAGCCCAAAGCCTATATACTATTGTTCACCTATGTGCACCAACAACTTATTCTAAGCAAAGGTTCACCTATGTGCACCAACAACTTATGCTAAGCAATACAAGCAAGTATGTGATAGCAAGATATATATAACTTCAAGCACGATGGCTATCACAAGGTAAAGTGCATAAGTAAAGAGCTCGGGTATAGAGATAACCGAGGCACGCGGGAGACGATGATTTATCCCGGAGTTCACACTCTTGCGAGTGCTAATCTCCGGTGGAGAGGTGCGGTTGCTTAGTGCTCCCGAACGCCACAAGAGGCTCACCTTGAGGTGTGGTTGCTCGATGCACACCAACGCCACAAAGGCCTCACCCCAAGATGCGGTACTCACACCACACACCGAACGCCACGAAGGCGCCTCACCTAAATCTCCGGTGACCCTCGCCACAAAGGCCTAGGTCACGGTTCCACTAAGGGATTTCCTTCGAGGCGGAAACCGGGCCTTACACAAAGATTGGGGCACACATCCACAACTTAATTGGAGGCTCCCAACAAACCACCACAAAGGCCTAGAATCCGTCTAGGGTTCCAAGAACCCAAGAGTAACAACTTTCTTGCTTTCACCTCCACGAATCACCGTGGAGAACTCAAACCGATGCACCAAATGCAATGGCAAGAACACCACAAAGATGCTCAAGTCCTTCTCTCTCAAATTCCAACAAAGCTACAAAAGCTATTGGGGGAATAAGAGAGGAAGAACAAATAAGAGGAGGAACACCAAATTTCTCCAAGATCTAGATCTAGTGGATTCCCCTTACAAAGAGAGTGATTTGATTGGTAGGAATGTAGATCTAGATCTCCTCTTCCTTTTCCCTCAAAAAGATTCAAGAAGCATAGGAGGAGTAGAGGGAAAGGGAAGCTCTCAAGGTCAACAATGGTGGAGAGCACAAAGGGGAAGAGGTAGCTGCCCAAGGAGGAAGAAGGGGGCTTAAATACCCCCTCCCATCGAAATATGACCGTTTGGGTCAGCTCAGGCCGGATTTTCCGGGCCGGATATTTGCAAAATATCCGGGCCCCGAAAAACGGCTAAGGACATGAGAAAACTGCTCTCAGGATGGGGGCCGGACATTTGGCCGGATATTTGCCCGGATTTGTCCAAAAACCGATTTTTCCGAGGGGACGGATTATCCGCCCCAAACTTGGGCCGGAATATCCGCCCCCTGAAAACTGGAAACATCAAACTGAAACGGGCATAACTTTAGCATCCGGACTCCGATTTTGATGATCTTGGGCTTGTTTTAAAGCTAGGAACAAGCTCTACAATATCATGCAGGAAACCATCATAGTCCAACAAGGGAGGATAGAAACAAATGATGAAAGGTTTGACCTATCTAAAAAAGATATACCGGTAAAACCTCCAATCTTGAAAATGCAACAAGTTGCCCGTGCAAAAACCATTCTTGATGAACTAGAGCTTGTCATGAGAATAAGCACAAGCTTTAAATCATCGCATGGATAAGATCCAAATAATAACCAAGAAAGATGATGCAAGGATGCAAAGGTTTGAGCTCTCTCCGAATGATACGATCGAGTTACTCACTCGAGAGCCCTCTTGATAGTACGGCAACTAAACTATAAACCGGTCTCCAACTACACTATGAGACCGGTGAGAAAGAAACCCTATCAAGAGCAAACCTTATACTTGCGCATTCCACTTGAGCTTGATGACGACGATCTTGACCTCAACAAGATGGAACGCCTTTCTTGCTTGTGCTTGCTTGACGAAGTCTTGTAGATTGCTCCCCCATAAACCACCATGGGAGAGCTTCTTCTTCGGCGCATCTTCACATAAACATGACCACCATGTGGATTGCTCCCCCATAATCCACCATGGGAGAGCTTCTTCTTTAGCGCATCTTCACATATCCATGATCACCATATGGATGGCAAGACTCAAGCAAATGATCTCTTCGAGATGGCTCATCTTGAACTTGCACATCATTTCTTCATTCTTCATCATGTTGATGTCTTGAAGTAACTTGAGGGCTCACTTCATCTTCATCTTCAAGACATACTTGACACTTGATATCCTTCATCAATTTCTTCTTATTGCAACCTTGAAGCCAACATATGGTTCAAGAGTTGCCTATGGACAACTCCTACAAATATAACTCAATGCAAACATTAGTCCATAGGGATTTTCATTAATTACCAAAACCACACATGGGGGCTCCATGCACTTTCAACCGGTTTTGAAACCGGCACGCCCGTTCTCTCGCCGGAACGAGACATGCACACCGGAATGAAACCGGTTTCACCAAAACCGCATACTGGAACGTTTTTCGGCGAAACCAGAACCATTTCGGCTCGCCGAGATGTTCCGGCAGGAGAGCCAGCACCACCAGTTTCAGCGCCGAAATCGCCAGAACCCCTCAAATGCAATTTTCTCGAAAGAACTTAACTTTGAAAAAATTCCCGAACTCCGATTGGGATGAAACCAATTTTATTGAAAAGATAACGACGAAATTTTGAGACTCCTCACATAATTTTGAGACTCCTCACGAAATTTTGAAACTCCTCACATGATATTTCTGGTGCACGGACCTACATTAAATTGCTTATGATTTGCATAAGTACAACTTAGTGAACCTCATATATCTACTTAAGCTTACAAAGATTAAATCATTCGCTTCCAGAGAACTATAGAAATTGCACAACATAAACGATCCGAGGAATGTACAAAACAAATGTTCGCTGATATACTATGCGGTTAACAGTTCATCAATCACCAAGATAACTGAATCATGTACACTAAGCCATAACCGAGCAGTTGGCAGCTAAATGTATTCAGATTAGCGGTAATGACTTTGATAAATCTTTTTTGCATCCATACATTTTGCAATTTCAGTAGAGGTAACTTAATGAGACACAAACACAGGAAATAAAATCAAACTATAAATCAGGCAGCCATATAAATTTGGGGTATGGTCAAAAGACAAGACAAATTCCAAGCATCAATCTCTTCTAGTTCTAGAGAACGATGGAGCAAAGACTAGACAATATATGGGAAAACCCTGTCTACAACATGAGTTGAAAAATGGACCATCACAACATCAAAAACATGATTCATCTGAAAAAGCATCAATCCAGCTCACGTCTACAACATGAGCAGTCAAATGGATCATCGATGAAATCATGGATATGCTTGTTGTAACCAAAATTTGTACACTCGCTCATGAACTCAAATTTAATGTCTCGAGAAGCTCTATCTTCCACTTGCAGTAGTATGTGTTGATCAGACACCCATTCGGTATGGTGGCTCTCGGGGCCTGCAATTTTGATCTCCTTTAGCACTTTTGCATTCAGAATAAAATATTTGGCAAAATCAACATCTTGGTCATGGCCTTCATAATTCTCAAACACAACTCTTTTTAGATGGGTCTCGATGCATTCTATTGGACCTAGTGGGTCACACTGAAGTACATTTTCCATATCCATCGTTGAGTTTTGGCACAACTGGGAAAGAAAAGGTGTATGTTAAAACTGTTCTAACTAGACTATATCATTTTCAATCAAATATAGATTTGGACTTACCAAAAACATCATTTTGGCATTAGAAAAGATAAATACTCACATTGACATAGAGCCTTTCCAAGCAGGGGAAGCAACTGAGGACGTCTAGAAGTGCATTCAACTGAGGTTTGAATGAGTTAAGAGCCAAAACTTTCACGGTGCAAATCGAGTTTGTCAAGCTGATTGGGGTCATTTCCTATAGAAAATAAATGACAATAAAAAATAAAAATAATAACAGTGCATACAGGTATGGAGAATGCAAGATTCAAGAATGACTACCTTGAAGAATAGAGTGGCAATCTCTAGATTGGAGAGAAAGGGTGACAGAAGTCCCAGTATCTTCAGTTTTGGAGCACATATTACCCTAATAGAATCATAACTCATGTCTGGAGGATAAAGTGACATAAACCTTTCAAGGCAGGGTGCGTCGTCGATGATCAGTTCTTGTGTGGAAGTCCTACGAGCACGGAAGCCAATACTCCTAAGAGTTAGCGAGCTAATGTGGAGGCGACCAGAAGTAAAAATGTCAAACAACAAAAGGCTTTCTAAGACACGACATCCAGACAAAACCCTGTTAAATACATCCTCCGAGATTGAAACATATTGTAGGGTGAGCTGCTTGAGGAGGGGGAAAATCACTGACGTTGTGATATGGCTGAAATTGCACCCACCGATTTTGACCACGAGGAGGGTGGGTGCAAATCGTAGCACAGATGACGGCAAGGGGAAAGTCATATCATGAGGATTCCACCAACGATGCACGTAGTTGATATCGAGCTCTTGCAGGTTGTCAAGTGCTCGAGATTGGAACCAGTTTTCAATCTCATCGAGCTGGCTGTCTACGCTATTGTAATTCACGTATATGCAAGGGAAGTAGAAGCGACGGCAGGGACCTGGGTGGTCAGAGAGGATCTTAGAGACGATGGGGACACGCTTGCAAACATATCCACAAAGGGTACCATCAGCCTCGAGGTTGAGAGGCGCGGAGTGCCAGAGGTGGCGCCACCGGCTAGAGAGGGCTTGTGTGCGGGCGCCATACTTGGTGGGGAGGAGGGAGATGATGATGTATAGGATGACATCGGGGAGGCAGCTGATGTGATACTCCGCCTCCCCAACGCCGTCATTGTTGCCACCGCGTGCCCCTTTCCTTTTTCTATTGCCGGCGGTCCCTTTGGATCTACACTTCGTTGCAGCCGCCGCCGTCTCCATGGGCGGAAGCTAGATCAACCTAGGGTTTGGGAGGTGGTTGCGAACCGGAGGCGAGGGCTATTTTGGAAGATTTGATCACGTGCCCTATATTATGCAAACCATTGATAATATTTCTCGGTTGTTTTCAATTGGTCATATTTCCCTATTTGCTTTGCAAACAATTATTATATGCCATTTTAATTACTTTAATTATTTTCCAATAGTCGCACGTGAAATGACACTCTTGCCCCTTGGTCAAGATCAGTTGATTATTTTGATATCTGGCAACAAAAATGACAACAAGTTGTGGTTGGAGATGAGAGACGAAACCCAACCAGTGCCTCATGACTGAAGTAATTATTGTCCAACATGCATATGGCTTCCTATATACGAAAATATGGTGGAACACCCGGGTACCAGTGCACCTGATTTCAAAAAATTCGAAAAACATGATTTAAATGTTTCAAAAAAAAGTTTAAATAATTTCCTCACGTAAATCTCATCTTGACACTTACCTATGCAAATTTTCAGCAAAAAATACGGCCATATGTGACCCACACAAAAAAGTGAAAATGAAACTTTGTTATACTGTGAATAGTATACATCTACTCATTATATTATGAACAGTATGTTTTGTTATTTTTGTGTAGGCTACATACTTTTATATTTTCAGTTGAAACTTGACATGCATATACCTACATACATACTACACACACATGATTTAGGCCGTATTTTTTTATTCAATTTTAGTATTTATTTTGATTTTTTTGCTCAAATCAGGTGCTGGCGCACCCAGGAGCCAAAAATTCGCGAGCTTCCTATATAGTACTACTAACTGCCATCTCATAAATAAATAAATCAAAAAATGGTACTACTCGCTGGAGAAGAAAGGACGCATAACTGCTGCAGCGTGTTATGGCACAGTCTACCTACAGGTCCTTCCCTCTCCCGTACCAAGGCCATATCAACCCCATGTGGCCATGTTCCAGCTCGCCGAACTGGAACTCAGAAGATTTTGCTTATGTAATACTGTAAGACACAAATACTCACTGCTAAGATTCTAGTGTTATATTACGTAGCCCCGCTATCTTAAACTATGCTACAGAAGCAAAATCGTAGCCCACCAAAGCAAGGTGACTGATCAGATGGGGTGAGCTATTGAATACATACTGAGCTTATGTGTTTAGAAATGAACCCTATCTAACTTTAAATGAAAACCGTCCAAACATTTCGGAACTGAACCGCATGTAGCTCTACGCACTGTGACAACTGATTTATCTGGTAATAAGGCATGATGAACCAGACGTATGGTTCTACAATGTAGTTCCACACACCATATGTTTGGCATGACACATCTGGTAAACAGGCATTTTTAACTGACTTCTGGAGAACCCACACCCACAGGAAGAGATTAGCCAGTTCGTCCGTATATGATCAAAGCCATATCAGCAGAACACCTTCAAGCAAATGTCTCAATATATATGATGTGAAGCCCTCTCTGCCAGTGCAAAAAAAAAGTGATTAGGTACTGTTTCAATGGAGCTGGAGGCCAAGCGTTTGAAGCTTTTCATCATAAGCAACCATCTGCGTACAGTAATCCCTCTTCTATTAAGCAGAGCTCCTACTATTCCCCGTAAAAGAGAAGTATGAACAAGCAAAGGGTGTACAAGAGTGAAAAGTGATGGATACATGCAATCAGTGAACTAGATGATAAGAAAAGACTAAAGAGAATTAGAAGCCACCACTTAACATAGTTGAACAATCTGCGAATGTCAATTCCTAAAAGAAACTATCTGCAAATGTTATAAGAATCTATTACTTTGTACAGGGCGCTCTGGTTAACATTTACTTTTTCGTACTTTTGTTTACTATCAGCTACCTGTAAATCTCCAATATGCCAACTTTTGGTTGATGGTGGTTTATCTATACTTCAATATGCCGACGATACAATTCTGTTTATGGATCATGATCTTGAAAAAGCTCAAAATCTGAAATTAATTTTGGCGGCTTTTGAGCAGTTGTCAGGATTGAAAATCAATTTCCATAAAAGCGAATTGTTCTGTTTCGGTGATGCCCAAAACGATACGGCTCTGTATACAGAGTTGTTTGGTTGCGGGCAAGGCCAATTTCCTATTCGTTATTTGGGTATTCCGATTCATTATCGGAGACTTACAATCGCGGAATGGAAATTAGTGGAAGAAAGATTACAAAAACGCCTTAGTAGTTGGAAGGGTAAATTGTTGTCCCTGGGAGGAAGATTGGTACTCATTAATTCGGTACTCACAAATATGGTACTGTATATGTTATCATTCTTCATCCTACCGAAAGGAATTCTGCATAAACTCGATTACTATCGATCCAGATTCTTTTGGCAAGGAGACAAAAAAAAAAAGAAATATCGACTGGTTAAGTGGAGTATAGTTTGTAGTCCCAAAGATCAAGGAGGGCTTGGAGTTCATGACCTGGAGGTCAAGAATTCAGCTCTTGGGTAAATGGCTGTTTAAGCTACTTACCGAGGATGGGACTTGGCAAACTATTCTTCGGAGAAAGTATATCGGTTCGAAGACATTATCCCAAGTGGTTTGGAAACCTGGGGATTCTCACTTCTGGGCTGGTCTTATGGCGACAAAAAATGTATTCTTTCGCCATGGTACTTTCTCAATCAGGAATGGAGCACAGATACGGTTCTGGGAAGATGCTTGGCTAGACAATGCACCCTTAAGTGAACAGTATCCTGCTCTGTATAGGATTGCTCGTCGCCAAGGTGATACCATTGCTACTGTAATGGCTACCTCACCTCCGAATGTGACGTTCAGACGGGTTTTACTTGGACAAAGACTTGTGGCATGGAATACCCTAATTCAACGGCTCGGAGATATTCATTTATCACCTGAACCAGACGAATTTAGATGGAACCTTCATGTAGATGGTACCTTTTCCGTAAAATCTTTCTACAATGCGATCCTTCTTTCTGACTTACCAGTTGACAACAATAAGAAGATTTGGAAGATGAAGATACCATTAAAAATTAAAATTTTTGGATGGTATCTTCGTCGTGGGGTTATTCTCACCAAAGACAATCTTGTTAAGCGTAATTGGCATGGAAGTACACGGTGTGTTTTTTGTCATCAGGACGAAACAATCAAACACTTATTCTTCCAGTGCAAGTTCGCGAGATCTATATGGTCTGTCATCCAAGTAGCGTCTACCTTGTATCCTCCGACTAGTGTCGCCAATGTCTTTGGCAATTGGCTTCATGGTATAGATTCAAGGTTTAAGTTGCTTCTTAGGGTGGGGCGCTAGCAGTTATCTGGGCGCTTTGGCTATGTAGAAATGACAAGATCTTTAATGACAAAAATTGTTCTTTGTTGCAGGTCATCTACAGATGTACAAGTATTCTCCGTTCATGGTTACCTCTACAACGAGTGGAGAACCGACAGCTATTTACGGAGGTCTGTACACGGTTGGAGGCTACGGCGAGGGATACTTTTTCCCTACATGGGTGGCAGCATAGTCTACGGATAGATGCCCCACCTACACTTTAGGCGTTATATGTTTCATCGTTCCGATATGTATCTCGCCTAGTTTTTATTATTTATCCTTTTGGACTTGAGACAACAAAACGGCTGTGTGCATCCTGGTTATGCAGAGGCTGGATGTAATTGCTTATTAAAGTAATAAAGCATCCTTTATCGAAAAAACCTGTAAATCTCCAGTAACCTGTTACCTCCAAAATTTATCTCGCTACAAAAGCACCTACCCAAATTATAGAACTGTGCATGTTGTAGGCATGGCAAGTGAAAAGAGACTTTAATCCATGAATTAAAATTCCAATCGAAGCGCAAAACCCACAAATGCAGCACGGACTGAGCAAAACACTAAATGTAGGACGCACTGACCTCGAGGAGCTGGCCAAATGGCCGCACCTCGCCGAGGCGCTGCGCGCCTCCGTGTTGGAGGAGAAGGCCAGGAAGGCCAAGGAGGACGCCTACACGTGGGCGTTCCTCGCCATGGCGCGCCGGCAGGACGAGGCCACGCGCCAGGCTGCGCTCCGGCACGAGGCGGAGCTGCAGGCCGCTGCGGCGGAGCAGCGGCAGAAGGAGGTGGCCCGGCTGGCACGCCTGCGCAGGCCGGTGAGCCCTCCGGACCCGCACTCCGCCTGGGAAAGGGCGCAGTGATCGCCCTGGCTGGAGTCCCCGGCGCCCTCCGGCGTGTCCAGCCGGAATAGCGCGTCGCCGCCGGGTGGCGTCGTCCTCATCGACGGCGATGACGACGAGTACTACTCGGAGTAGGGTGGCGCACCGGTGGGGTTTCCTCCTTTTTTTTAGTTTAAAGCCCATATAGGGCTTTCTTTTGTGTAAACATTACCCAAAATAGGGCTAAGTTTAAACGAACTCTAGTTTAAATTTAATTTGTTTTTCCCTTTTATTGTAATTTTTGTTATATTTGATTTTTGGGATTGATACGTCTCCAACGTATCGATAATTTCTTATGTTCCATGCTACTTTATTGATGATACCTACATGTTTTATACACATTATATGTCATATTTATGCATTTTCTGGAACTAACCTATTAACAAGATGCCGAAGTGCCGTTCCTGTCTTGTTTTTGGTTTCGAAATCCTAGTAACGAAATATTCTCGGAATTGGACGAAATCACCGCCAAGGTTCCTATTTTTCCACGAAGCTTCCAACACCCGGGAAGGACAGGAGGGGCCACAGCCCACCAGGAGGGTGGCCGGCGCGGCCTAGTTGGCCCGCGCCGCCTTACCCTGGCCGCCTCTTCGACCTCCCGCCGCCTCTTCGCCTATATAAAGCCCCGCATCGAAAACCCTTAGGAGGAAGCCACGATACGAGAAAAGTTCCAGCCGCCGCCGTCGCGAAGCCAAGATCGGGGACAGGAGTCTCTGTTCCGGCACCCTGCCGGACGGGGAAGTGCCCCCGGAAGGCTTCTCCATCGACACCGCTGCCATCTCCACCGCCATCTTCATCACCGCTGCTGCTCCCATGAGGAGGGAGTAGTTCTCCATCGAGGCTTGGGGCTGTACCGTAGCTATGTGGTTAATCTCTCCTATGTACCTCAATACAATGATCTCATGAGCTGCTTTACATGATTGAGATTCATCTGAGTTTTGTATCACTACTATCTATGTGCTACTCTAGTGATGTGTTATTAAAGTAGTTTTATTCCTCCTGCATGTGTGCAAAGGTGACAGTGCGTGCACCGTGTTAGTACTTGGTTTATGCTATGATCATGATCTCTTGTAGATTGCGAAGTTAACTATTGCTATGATAATATTGATGTGATCTATTCCTCCTACATATGCATGAAGGTGACAGTGTGCATGCTATGCTAGTACTTGGTTTAGTCTTTTGATCTATCTTACACTTAAGGTTACTTAAACATGAGCATTATTGTGGAGCTTGTCAACTCCGGCATTGAGGGTTCGTGTAATCCTACGCAATGTGTTCATCATCCAACAAAAGTGTAGAGTATGCATTTATCTATTCTGTTATGTGATCAATGTTGAGAGTGTCCACTAGTGAAAGTGTAATCCCTAGGCCTTGTTCCTAAATACTGCTGAGTTACTACTGCTTGTTTACTGTTTTACTTGTGTTACTACTGCTGCAATACTATCACCATCAACTACACGCCACAAGCTATTTTCTGGCACAGTTGCTACTGCTCATATATATTCATACCACCTGTATTTCACTATCTCTTCCGAACTAGTGCACCTATTTGGTGTGTTGGGGACACAAGAGACTTCTTGCTTTGTGGTTGCGGGTTGCATGAGAGGGATATCTTTGACCTCTTCCTCCCTGAGTTCGATAAACCTTGGGTGATCCACTTAAGGGAAAACTTGCTGCTGTTCTACAAACCTCTGCACTTGGAGGCCCAACACTGTCTAAGGAAAGGAGGGGAACGTAGACATCAAGCTAATTTTCTCGCCGTTGTGAGGAAAAGGTAAAAGGTACTCACACTCCGACCTCGGCTACTAAGCTATTTGGCGCCGTTGTAAGTACTCGAAGCTATTTCCTTTAGACTCTGCAATTGCGGCATTTGGTTTCTTGTTTACACTAGTTTGGCATAATGGACAACAATGACCTTTTTATTCTATTTCCTGATTTAAGACATGGATGGTTTGATGCAAAAATTAAAAAACCCATGGAACATATTAATATGAACGCTTTGAACACTATTGTTGCTAATGCTATGGAAAATTCTAAGCTTGGGGAAGCTGGCTTTGATGAGCATGATATTTTTAGTCCCCCAAGCATTGAGGAGAAAATTTACTTTGATGATACTTTGCCTCCCATTTATGATGATTATAATGATAGTAGTCTTTTGTTACCACCTGTTATGGAGGATAAATTTGATTATGATTACAATATACCTCCTATATTTGATAGCTACTTTGTTGAATTTGCTCCCACTACAACTAATAAAAATGACTATGCTTATGTGGAGAGTAATTATTTTATGCATGAGACTCATGATAAGAATGCTTTATGTGATAGTTATATTGTTGAGTTTGCTCATGATGCTACTGAAAGTTATTATGAGAGAGGAAAATATGGTTGTAGAAATTTTCATGTTACTAAAATGCCTCTCTATGTACTGAAATTTTTCAAGCTACACTTGTTTTATCTTCCTATGCTTGTTACATTGCTCTTCATGAACTTGTTTATTTACAAGATTCTTATGCATAGGAAGCATGTTAGACTTAAATGTGTTTTGAATTTGCCTCTTGATGCTCTCTTTTGCTTCAACTCTTATTTCTTACGAGTGCATTATTAAAACTGCTGAGCCCATCTTAATGGCTATAAAGAAAGAACTTCTTGGGAGATAACCCATGTGTTTATTTTACTACAGCAATTTTTGTTTTGTTGAGTCTTGGAAGTTGTTTACTACTGTAGCAACCTCTCCTTATCATGTTTTTGTGCCAAGTAAAGTTTCTATGTCAAAGTTGATGTTATATTTGGGATTGCTGCGCAGAAACAGCATTGCTGTCTGTCACGAATCTGGGCACAATTCTCTGTAGAAAATTCGAAAAAATCTGCCAATTTACGAGCGTGATCCTCAGATATGTACGCAACTTTCATTAGTTTTGAGTTTTTCCATTTGAGCAAGTCTGGTGCCATCTTAAAATTCGTCTTTACGGACTGTTCTGTTTTTGACAGATTCTGCTTTTTATTTCGCATTGCCGCTTTTGTTAAGTTGAATGAGTTTCTTTGTTCCATTAACTTTCAGAAGTTTTGTGCAATGTCCAGAAGTGTTAAGAATGATTGTGTCACCTCTGAACATGTGAATTTTGATTATGCACTAACCCTCTAATGAGTTTGCTTGAAGTTTGGTGTGAAGGAAGTTTTCAAGGGTCAATAGAAGAGGGTGATATAATGTGATCGAGAAGAGTGAAAGGTCTAAGCTTGGGGATGCCCCGTGGTTCATCCCTGCATATTTTAAGAAGACTCAAGCATCTAAGCTTGGGGATGGCATCCCCTTCTTCATCGACAACTTATCAGGTTTCTTCTAGTGAAACTATATTTTTATTCAGTCACATCTTATGTATTTTACTTGGAGCGTCTGTGTGCTTTTATTTTTGTTTTTGTTTTGTTATCTTAGTTCTCTGAATAAGTTCATCCTTGTGTGGGAGAGAGACACGCTCCGCTGGTTCGTATGAACACATGTGTTCTTAGCTCATAATATTCATGGCGAAGTTTCCTCTTCGTTAAATTGTTATATGGTTGGAATTGAAAAATGCTACATGTAGTAATTGGTAAAATGTCTTGGATAATGTGATACTTGGCAATTGTTGTGCTCATGTTTAAGCTCTTGCATCATATACTTTGCACCCATTAATGAAGAAATACATAGAGCATGCTAAAATTTGGTTTGCATAATTGGTCTCTCTAAGGTCTAGATAATTTCTAGTATTGAGTTTGAACAACAAGGAAGACGGTGTAGAGTCTTATAATGTTTACAATATGTCTTTTATGTGAGTTTTGCTGCACCGGTTCATCCTTGTGTTTGTTTCAAATAACCTTGCTAGCCTAAACCTTGTATCGAGAGGGAATACTTCTCATGCATCCAAATACTTGAGCCAATATTCATGCCATTTGTGTCCACCATACCTACCTACTACATGGTATTTCTCCGCCATTCCAAAGTAAATTGCTTGAGTGCTACCTTTAAACAATTCAAAATTTATCATCTCTTATTTGTGTCAATGTTTTATAGCTCATGAGGAAGTATGTGGTGTTTATCTTTCAATCTTGTTGGGCAACTTTCACCAATGGACTAGTGGCTTCATCCGCTTATCCAATAATTTTGCAAAAAGAGCTGGCAATGGGATTCCCAGTCCCAAATTAATTAACAAAAATAGACACTCCTCCATGGTATGTGATTGTTGGACGGCACCCGAAGGATTCGGTTAGCCATGGCTTGAGAAAGCAAAGGTGGGGAGGAGTGTCATCATAATAAAACTAAAATAAAAAGGCACTCCTTCGTGGTATGAGATTGTTGGCAGGCACCCGAGGATTCGGTTAGCCATGGTTTGTGAAAGAAAGGTTGGAAGGAGTGCCACCCAAAAATAAAATAAAATGGGAGCCGCTCTTTGAAGGAAAGTCTGGTTGATGAGGTAGTTAGAGTGCCCACTACCATTCGTTGACAACAACAAACACCTCTCAAAATTTTACTTTTATACTCTCTTTATGTTTTCAAAACCAAAGCTCTAGCACAAATATAGCAATCGATGCTTTCCTCTTTGAAGGGCCATTCTTTTACTTTTATTGTTGAGTCAGTTTACCTATCCCCTTCCACCTTAAGAAGCAAACACTTGTGTGAACTGTGCATTGATTCCTACATACTTGCATATTGCACTTGTTATATTACTCTATGTTGACAATTATCCATGAGATATACATGTTACAAGTTGAAAGCAACCGCTGAAACTTAATCTTCCATTATGTTGCTTCAGTGCCTCTACTTTGAATTATTGCTTTATGAGTTAACTTTTATGCAAGACTTATTGATGCTTGTCTTGAAGTACTATTCATGAAAAGTCATTGCTTTATGATTCAGTTGTTTACTCATGTCATTACCATTGTTTTGATCGCTGCATTCATTACATATGTTTACAATATGATCAAGGTTATGATGGCATGTCACTTAAGAAATTATCTTTGTTATCGTTTTACCTGCTCGGGACGAGCAGAACTAAGCTGGGGATGCTGATACGTCTCCAACGTATCGATAATTTCTTATGTTCCATGCTACTTTATTGATGATACCTACATGTTTTATACACATTATATGTCATATTTATGCATTTTCGGAACTAACCTATTAACAAGATGCCGAAGTGCGTTTTCTGTTTTTGGTTTGAAATCCTAGTAACGAAAATATTCTGAATTGGACGAAATCACCGCCAAGGTTCCTATTTTTCCACGAAGCTTCCGAACACCCGGAAGGACCAGAGGGCCACAGCCCACCAGGAGGGTGGCCGGCGCGGCCTAGGGTTGGCCCGCGCCGCCTTACCCCCCGCCGCCTCTTCGACTTTCGACGCCGCCTCTTCGCCTATAAAGCCTGCATCGAAAACCCTTACAGAGGAAGCCACGATACGAGAAAAGTTCCAGGCCGCCGCCGTCGAAGCCAAGATCTGGGGGACGAGTCTCTGTTCCGGCACCCCCCGGAGCGGGGAAGTGCCCCGGAAGGCTTCTCCATCGACACCTGCCATCTCCACCGCCATCTTCATCACCGCTGCTCCCATGAGGAGGGAGTAGTTCTCCATCGAGGCTTGGGGCTGCGGTAGCTATGTGGTTAATCTCTCCTATGTACCTCAATACAATGATCTCATGAGCTGCTTTACATGATTGAGATTCATCGAGTTTTGTATCACTACTATCTATGTGCTACTCTAGTGATGTGTTATTAAAGTAGTTTTATTCCTCCTGCATGTGTGCAAAGGTGTGTGCGTGCACCGTGTTAGTACTTGGTTTATGCTATGATCATGATCTCTTGTAGATTGCGAAGTTAACTATTGCTATGATAATATTGATGTGATCTATTCCTCCTACATATGCATGAAGGTGACAGTGTGCATGCTATGCTAGTACTTGGTTTAGTCTTTTGATCTATCTTACACTTAAGGTTACTTAAACATGAGCATTATTGTGGAGCTTGTTAACTCCGGCATTGAGGGTTCGTGTAATCCTACGCAATGTGTTCATCATCCAACAAAAAGTGTAGAGTATGCATTTATCTATTCTGTTATGTGATCAATGTTGAGAGTGTCCACTAGTGAAAGTGTAATCCCTAGGCCTTGTTCCTAAATACTGCTGAGTTACTACTTGTTTACTGTTTTACTGTGTTACTACTCTGCAATACTATCACCATCAACTACACGCCACAAGCTATTTTCTGGCACAATTGCTACTGCTCATATATATTCATACCACCTGTATTTCACTATCTCTTCGCCGAACTAGTGCACCTATTTGGTGTGTTGGGGACACAAGAGACTTCTTGCTTTGTGGTTGCAGGGTTGCATGAGAGGGATATCTTTGACCTCTTCCTCCCTGAGTTCGATAAACCTTGGGTGATCCACTTAAGGGAAAACTTGCCTGTTCTACAAACCTCTGCACTTGGAGGCCCAACACTGTCTACAGGAAAGGAGGGGGAACGTAGACATCAGGGATGCGTTTGCGCGTTGGACGCAGCGCGACCCAAACGAACCGACGGCTAGGTCCGACTGTCCATGTCAGCGGGCCACCCAAACGGCCCATGGACTGGCCAACGCGTCCGATTTGGGTAGGAGCCATGATGGCCTTAGGGCATCTCCAATGCGGCGACCCATCCCGCGCCCGCGCGTCCGGATGGGTCCAACCGGACAAATCCGCGGCCCAACGTGGCCGCGCACCGCAAATGCGGATGGCCGCGCCGTCCAGAACGATGCAAACCCGGCCCAAATCTGGGCTAGGTTTGCGTGGCCGCGGATGGCACGCGGCGTCCGGTCGCGTCCGCCGCTTGCTCGCCTCCCTTGGGCCCAGCTGTCGGTGGGAGCGGGCGCCATATTAAATGTGGACTGTGAGGGATCTGTCCCAGTCTCCACTCCACTCCAATCGACGGTTCCGCACGTATGCGCAACCGCCGCCATGGCCCCGAGACGGTTTGCTCTGGCGCCAACGACGGCGAGGCCAGCAGCAGCCGCCATCCTCCGCCGGCGCTGCGGGCCGGAGGAAACCGCGGCGGTCTCCACTTCGGAGAGGCCGCCCGCGTCGGCGCTGCATTGGCGCAACCCGCCCAGCTGCTGCCAAAGCCGGAGGAGGAAGAAGACCCCGACCTGCGAGCCGCACCGGCGCTGTCGGTGGCGAAGGAGGAGGCGAAGTGGCCGCATCTCGCGGCGGCCATTCGCACCTTCGCGATGGACGAGGAGGCCCGGCAGATGGTCGAGGATGCCGAGACCTGGGCCTTGCTCGAGCAGGTCCGCTGGGAGGAGGCAGCGGCGTGGCGGCGCGAGGAGGCCAGACTCTGCCGCCAGGAGGAGATGTGCCAGGAGGCCAGACGCCTGGCGTTGCAGGAGAGGCGCCAGGAGGCCAGGCGCCTCGCCTGGAAGGAGAGGGAGCTGCGCCTTAGGGAGGAGGCGCAGCTCCGGGCTGCTGCGACGGAGCAGTGGGCTGCTCCGGACCCACACTCCGCCTGGGAGGAGGCCCTGTGGTCGCCGTGGCCGGTGTCCTCGGCGCGGTCGAGCCACAACAGCGCCTTGCCGCCCGGGAATGTCGTCGACGCCGACGGCGACGATGCCCATAGGGACTAGGCGGCGCACCGGCGGCCACCGCGTCCTCGACCAAACCCTAATAGAGGGTTTTTATATGTTTTTTTAATTTTAAAGCCCGTATAGAGGGCTTTTTTGGTAGTTTAAAATTTCCCAAAGTAGGGCTTATGTACAAATTTGCCCAAAAATAGAGCATATGTTTAATAAAATTTCGTTTAGGTTTACATTTTTCCTTTTTTTCGATTTTCTTCACATTTTGCGCTGCGTCCACGCGTTGGACGCAGCGTGCAACCCAAACGGACACGCGGACGCGGACCGCTGTCCGGGTGTCCGCGCGGCCACCTAAACAACCCAAAGCGAACCATCTAGCACGTCCCTTTGGGTCGCCGTGTTTTTTTTTTCGAATTCAGAGAGCTTTATTGATTAACTGATAGGATTACAGTCACTCGTAAGAGTATATACGAGAAAGCCTGGGTTATAGTTGATCCACAGACATCTCTTCCTATCAACACTAGCCTCCTTAGCACATAAGTGGGCAGCCATGTTTGCATCCCTCCCAACCGAAACAATGCTAAAACTAGAAAAGGCTCTCCTAATCTCCCTAATCTCTTGACAAATAGGCATTAACTCTGATCTGTTTATACCATTCCCATTACAGAAATTGACAGCTATCTGCGAATCACTCTCAATGATCACCCGACTGTAATTTCTCTCCATGGACAATCTTGCACCATCAAGGATAGCCCTTGCCTCCATCATAAGAGTGTTAGCACCATGCTCATACCAGATAGCTTGTCCTCTAATTAAGCTGCCCCGGTGGTCACGAACAACCAACCCGGTGCCCCCAGACATTGTGGTATCAAAGAAACTAGCATCTGTATTGATTTTAATAACCCCTTCCTCGGGCGCCTTCCAACATTCTTTTTTCTTTGGAATTCTCTTCACCTTCTCTTTCCCAACCTGAGACAAATCGATAGTGGTCTGCATCACCCAACGAACTGAATCAGTCACTGACCTGCCGCCCTCTCCATGTTTCCGGGCATTCCTCTCCTTCCAGGAAGCCCAACAGCCACACAACACAAGGCTGGTATGTTCCTCCGACAATCCACAACCATCAATAAGGTCCATAGCCCATGAACTTGGGTGCAATATCGGAATTTTAACGCCAGCCATGCTTCTAAGTTCAGCCCAGAATATTTTAGCCCATGTACAGTCAAACAAAGCATGATGTATAGTTTCTTCTTGCTTTCCACATGCTTCGCAAAATGCAAGTTTCTCAATGTGTCTACTTTTGAGAACTCCCCGAGCAGGTATAAACTGCTTCATGACTCTCCACCAAAAACATCGAACTTTAGGTGGTATTGGTAATCTCCATAGATTTTTCCAACATGTATGATGATTCTCTCCCGATCTTGAAGGCTGGGAAGCATGTTGTATTGATGAGAGTAATCGATATGCTGACCGAACTGAAAAAATCCCGCTTCTCTCCTTTGACCATGCCCATTCATCCTCGGCAAATCTTCCGAGGGGAATTTGAGTATCGCATGTATGTCTGTCTCTATGAAGTTCGCCTCCAACTTCTCCTCAGACCAGCACAATAGGTCTGTGTCAATCAGTTCATCGACCATCGTCACGTTAGACGTTAACGGCTTACACAACGGCCGACCATTAACATTGGCCGGTATCCAAGGAACATCATAGGCGCGAATCGAGATTCTGTCGCCGACTCGTTTAACCGGTCCTTTATTTAGAGCTTCTCTCCCGTGTAGGATTGCTCTCCAAACATGCGACGAGTTTCTCTTATTTTTCGCGGACAAAAAGTCCGAATTATAAAAGTACTTCCCTTTCAACACTCTTGCACATAATGAATCAGGTTTAGTCATCAATCTCCACCCCTGCTTTGCAAGCAAGGCTTGATTGAATAATTGAAAGTCCCTAAACCCCATTCCTCCAGCCCGCTTTGAAATTGCTATGTCACTCCATTTTTTCCAGTGTATTTTCCTTTTCATTTCATCTCCTCCCCACCAGTACCTAGCAACGATACTAGTGATCTTCTTGCACATTTTCTTCGATAACCGGTATGTTGTCGCCGTGTTGGAGATGCCCTTAAACCTCCTTTCAAGGCACGGGTACCTATCTCAGAGTGTTGGATATTAGAATACG
The DNA here is from genome assembly GCA_030979885.1 of Lolium multiflorum. NCBI lineage: Eukaryota > Viridiplantae > Streptophyta > Magnoliopsida > Poales > Poaceae > Lolium > Lolium multiflorum. The sequence continues at coordinate 35,347,001 of CM061752.1, forward strand.
CTTTCGAACGTGAGAAAACGCTTAACGGTCCAACCGCTTCCCCAAACCTACGATCCCCAAACCCCATTCCACCGACCAAACCCCATTCTCTCCGGCCGCCGGCCGCCGGACATGGAGAAGGCAATGGCAGCACCCACGGCCAAGAATCGCGAATCCGCTGTACGCAGCCTATGGAAGTGGGTTCAGAGCAGCAGCTGCAAGGGCGACATCATCAGCGGCCTCCCCGACGCCATCCTCGGCACCATCATCTCCCTCCTCCCCACCAAGGACGGCGCCCGCACGCAGGCCATCTCCCTCCGATGGCGCCCCCTCTGGCGCTCCGCGCCCCTCAACCTCGACCTCGACGCCGCCCTCTGCCCCGACGACAGCGCCCGCGCCTCCCTCGTCTCCAGGATCCTCTCCGACCACTCCGGCCCCGCACGCCGCTTCTGCTGCCACTCCATCCGCCTCGACGACGACCACGACCGCGCCCTGCTCGACGGCTGGTTCCGAGCCCTCGCCAACCTCCAGGAGCTCGACGTCAGCTTCGTTCGCCCCTCGCCACGCCCCGAGACGGACGACGCGGTGGCGTCGTCTCTGCTCCGCCTGGCGTCATCCACCCTCGTCGTGGCCAAAATCGGGGGCTGCAATTTCTCCAGACAGATCGTGCCATCATCCTCGATCTTCCCCCGGCTGAAGGACCTCGAGCTACATTACGTTTCCCTGTCGGAGGAATTCTTACATGGCGTGCTCTCTGGCTGCCGTGTGTTGGAGAGCCTCTTGCTGTGGAACATCTTCGCTGCTACTGGCCGCATCTGTATTACCTCGCCGACTCTTCGGAGCATTGGCTTCCGCCTCTGTGCTGGTCGTGCTGAACTTGTCGTCGACAACACCCCTCGCCTTGAAAGGCTGCTAACAGTTTTTGTGGGCAGCGCTGGCGATACTCTCCGGGTAACCGGGGCACCTAGACTGGAGATATTGGGCCCTTTGTCACCTAGCGTTCAAGTATTGCAGGTAGACCTTGTTAAATCTTGCATTGCACATTCCTGTGCAGATTACCTTTTTTTTTAATGCTCACTCTTTTCTCCAGGGGATGATCCCAGTCAGCTCGGCAAACTCCATAGGCACCGTGAAGATTTTAGCTCTTACTTCTGCCCCCCAGCTGAATGTGGTTCTTGACGTCCTCAAGTGCTTCCCCTGCTTGGAAAAGCTCTACGTTATTGTGAGTATTCATCTTTGTTGTGTCAATATTGGATATTTGTATTGGCATGTGATCTAGATTAGCTTTAACATGTACATCGTGTTTTTCTGCTTTTAGCTGCAGAAAGACTTAAAGATGGATGTCGAACATGTGTCTCACCATGACCCGCTAGATCAAGTCAAATGTCTTGGGACCAATCTCACAGAAATGGTGTTGCTGAATTACCTCGGCTGTGAGCAAGATGTTGCCTTTGCCAAGTTCTTTGTTTTGAATGCAGCGGTGCTAAAGAAAATCAAATTTGGAGTCCCTAGGAACTACAACAATGAATGGGTCGCTATCCAACGGCGTCTGCTGGAAGTGAACAATAGGGCTTCTCGAGATGCTGAAGTTGAATTCGAATGTGGTTTGGATGATTTCATTAACTACTTGGGTATCCATGATTTGTCACTGACAGATCCTTTCGAGCGCTTGTGTTCTGAATGAGGTGATGCTCTTTCAGAAGAAGCGTATGCATGATTTTTAATTGCCAATGCCTTTGACTGCTCTTTTTTAGATGGAGTTAATGCTTGAAGTTTCTATGTATTTTGCTCATTTGGTAGACCTGTTTACTACCTGAAAATTGTTTTGTCATTTTGTCCAAAACGTCTTGGCTGCTCTATTTACATTGTAAGCTCTGAAAAAATATATATGTAATTTCCGACAGGGTATGCCATGCAAAAAAAATTACTGCTCAAAGTTGCAATGTGATCTAGTTGGTGTTAGCCTTTCTACTGCTACACTATTCCTTGGTTTTTTTTTTCACTTTTGGTTTGTGAATGGTATAGCCAGCAAGAATAGATTGTTCATTATTATTATTACTAGGTTATTAGGTTATTAGTCAGCCTCTTTACATGATCAAGGGTGTTGCTCTATTGAATTGTGAAAGTTTGAGAGTTTTGGTACTCTCTCTGTCCCATAAAGGTCCGTCCCATAAAGGATTCTTAGGTTTGTCTAAATTTGGATGTATCTAGGACATCCTTTGTGGGACGGAGGGAGTATAAGAAATTAATAGGAGACTTGCTTGTTCTGTTTCATTGAAATGGAACATCTCCATTGCAACACTTTAGCAGGACCGCCACTTAGTGTTCAAGCTCACTACAGTCATTTTTGGAATTATTTTACCATTTTTTGCTGGAAGGTGTTAAGGGCGGAAATCTCTACAGATTTACTTCTTGCCCCAGTAGGGAATTTACAAACTCACAGTGAAAGAAATTATGTTGTGAAGTTGGTTGCTAACTTGCCACTTACACAACATGTAGTGTTTTGCTCAGTGTGTCCTCTATTTGTGGGTTTTGCGCTTCGATTGGAATTTTAATTCATGGATTAGAGTCTCTTTTCACTTGCCATGCCTGCAACATGCACAGTTCTATAATTTGGGTAGGTGCTTTTGTAGTGAGATAAATTTTGGAGGTAACAGGTTAATGGAGATTTACAGGTAGCTGATAGTAAACAAAAGTAACAAAAAGTAAATGTTAACCAGAGCGCCCTGTACAAAGTAATAGATTCTTATAACATTTGCAGATAGGTTTTTTAAGGAATTAACATTCGCAGATAGTTGATTGTTCAACTATGTTAAGTGGTGGTTTCTCTTTCTCTTTAGTCTTTTCTTATCATCTAGTTCACTGGTTGCATGTATCCATCACTGTTCACTCTTGTACAGCCTTTGCTTGTTCGTACTTCTCTTTTACGGGGAATAGTAGGAGCTCTGCTTAATAGAAGAGGAATTACTGTACACAGATGGTTGTTTATGCTGAAAAGCTTCAAACACTTGGCTGCCAGCTCCATTGGAACATTACCTAATCACTTTTCTTTTGCAATGGCAGAGGGGGCTTCACATCATATATATTGAGACATTTGCTTGAAGGTGTTCTGCTGATATGGCTTTGATCATATACGGACGAACTGGCTAATCTCTTCCTGTGGGTGTGGGTTCTCCAGAAGTCAGTTAAAAATGCATGTTTACCAGATGTGTCATGCCAAACATATGGTGTGTGGAACTACATTGTAGAACCATACGATCTGGTTCATCATGCCTTATTACCAGATGCATCAGTTGTGACAGTGCGCAGAGCTACAGGCGGTTTAGTTCCAAAATGTTTGGACGGTTTTCATTTTAAAGTTAGATAGGGTTCATTTCTAAACACATAAGCTCAGTACGTATTCAATAGCTCACCCCATCTTATCAGTCACCTTGCTTTGTGGGCTACGATTTTGCTTCTGTAGCATAGTTTAAGATAGCGGCCTACGTAATATAACACTAGAGTCTTAGCAGTGAGTATTTGTCTTATATTACATAAGCAATATCTTCTGAGTTCCATTTCCAGTGCCTGATGAGGAGGAACATGGGGTTGATATGGCCTTGATACGGGAGAGGGAAGGACTTGTAGGTAAACTATGCCATAACACGCTGCAACAGTTATGCGTCCTTCCTTCTCCAGCGAGTACAGGGTTATGTTACCATTTTGTGATCCGTTTATTTATTTATGAGATGGCAGTTAGTAGTACTATATACGAAGCCATGTGTCCCGATGGACCTGACCGGAAGAGGATCATCAAGAACAAGAATTTGAGGGTAATTAAGGATAAAAAGGGATAAATTGCTAGAACTAAATAAATGGTAAATTGCAGGAAATAAAAGATAAAATTAGGTTACGCATTTCTTGATTGGATCACAGGATACAATGGTAGCTTATATAGACCAAACCAACTACTAGATACAGTACCTACTTAGGTGCAATACCTAATATGTCCTTACCTACTAGTCCATAGCATTACTAGTCCCTGACATTACTCCCCCTTGAGACCATTGCTTAGCAATGGAACAAGTTTCTTTGGAAACTTTTATCCTTGAAAATTGATCAGCCGAAATGCAACACTACAGAACTTGATGTCTTGTTGCCAATAAAGCTAAGAACTGTTTGCATTTCTGGAAAATCTAGCAATATGCAGTGCATAGCCTTGTCCGTCAAGGGAAATTGAAATCATCCTCCAGAATCAATTCAGTCTTTTCAAGGAAGTAGACATCACTTTTCCCACAAATTAAGATACATGAGTAAGGATTGATAAGCACTTGGTTGATTGGTTTGCTGAAAGGCGGCACGATAGTCCATATCACTGAACATAGAGATGTTACCTTCAATCCAGAGTGGCTTCCATTTGCTTGTACTGAAATGTGTGAGAATATAATAGGTTGCAGTAGATGAGAGCATAAGTACAGTAACTCTAGGATCCCATATTAATCTATTTGCTGGTCTGATTAAGAACTCTCACACATATCTCATCTGGCAATATTCAGCTTGGCAATGGAAGGAACGGAAGTAATTATCTGGAGATGAATGTGTAGTCCTCAGCGCACAAAGGATGTACCATGCAGTACAAAGTGGGTGCCATTTGGAGCATAATACTGGATCCAGTCTTCCGAAATAAGAATCAACAGTTCAGTTGTATGCTGGATGAACTGAACTTGATGTGGCACTGCACATTTATCTAGCATCGTATCTTTGATTTTCAGAACACCAGGGTCCCATGTGTAATTGGTATTATTCAGTAGTAGGAATAGAGTCCCAGTTATTGCGCGGTGTGATAAGGGGTAGCCCGATCTTCTCAGTAAGCGAGGTGGAAGGTGATGAACATGCGATGAACACAGCGGAGATAACTTGATGATAACTTGTATGACGCAACGAGATCTCTCGATTGGTCCCTGTCGCCAACGCAACAGCTCTCAACCCTGCAAGATATTCGCAACTCCACACACTTGCGCACGTAGCCGCCGACCACGAAGCGATAAGTTGCAACCTCCTAATTCCCAATGGAACAGCAGATCACACAAGACTTTCAGATTCCACACCAAATCAATGCAATCGGGTGTAGAGATTCAATAGAGTTGCAAAGCAAACAACTATGAACTAGGGTTTATCTTAAACGTGGTCTAAAGCTACTTTGGGGGCGTCCTGGGGACTTATATAGGCGTTCAGGACGACCTCAGGTCGAAAAGATACAAAAATAATTGACCCATTATAGATCTGGTCGAGACAGACTCGGACACGTCCGGTCCGGTTGACCGGGCTCGGGACCGGGTGGTCCGTTTGGACCGGGCCTGGGACGGGTGGAAACCGGACTAAGCGTCCAGGCTCCATGGATGTTTGCCCGGTTGGCAAATGCAGGCCCGTTTTGACCGGGCCGATCCGGCGTGGGATCCGGCCGGGGCTGGGACCGGGTGCCCGGTGCCACGGCCGGTCCGACGGCCTGGCGCCGGCCTAAAGACGTCCTCCTCTCGCGCTCTCCTCCCTCGCGCGTACATGGGATGTCTTCACGTCCAGCTCCATGTCCAGCTTCACGTCCAGCTTCTTGTCCACCTGCTCCTCTCCTTCTCATGCGATGCTTGGTTCCTCCTCATACCTGATCATACATAAGTAATACGACTTAGGCAGTATAAAGTTCTCATCGATCAAAGTATCATTTAGGAACAAGTTCACCTGTTGTTTAAGTAGCTTCGCACGAGCTCGTGTCATTGGTCCAATCCTAACTTCATTGGACTTGAGCTTCACTTCATCTTCATCTTGCAACGACGGAGGTAGTAGTGAGGTAGGGATGTCCTCATCATCTCCCCCTTCAAAAGGCGTCGACCTCGACGCTCCAAGGTCTCTCCGTCATATGGTGTCAAATCAGCAACATTGAAAGAAGTACTGACACCAAATTCATCTTCTGGAAGATCTATCGAGTATGCATTATCATTGATCTTGGCAAGCACTTTGTAAGGACCAGCACCACGAGGAAGCAACTTGGACTTCCGTAGCTTCGGGAACCTATCCTTGCGAAAATGTACCCAGACCATATCACCAGGCTTGAACAACACCTCCTTGCGCTTCTTATTCATCCTCGAAACATTGCTCTTGCCTTTCTTTTCTATCAACTCTTTTAGTACGCGGCAAATCCAACACAAAATCCATACTTATATCCTCCCAAGGTGTAGTAGGTGCCGGTAAAGGAGTATACAAACCGTGAGGCTTCAGTTTGGACTTGGACTTGTTGCAAGTAATGCACCTCTTCACATACCTGTCCACATCACGCCTCATCTTTGGCCAATAAAAGTGGTCAGCTAGCATGAGTAGCGTCTTCTCACGCCCAAAGTGACCCATCAAACCTCTAGCATGAGATTCTGGAACACATAGTTTGTTAGCTCTAAACAAGAACCCATTATGTATGTGATATTTTTCCCATGCTTTACCAATAGCACACAAGCGATATGGTTCAGCAAAATCATGATCAGTAGCATACAAATCACATAGTATCTCTAATCCAGGAATTTTAACATCAAGTTGAATTAATAGCATATTCTTCCTAGAAAGAGCATCAGCAACAATATTATCTTTTCCCTTCTTATGCTTAGTAATGTATGGAAAAGACTCAATGAACTCAACCCACTTAGATAGACGCTTAAGCAAAGTAGATTGGGCTTTCAGATATTTCAAAGATTCATGATCAGAATGTATGATAAATTCTTTTGGCCACAAATAATGTTGCCAAACCTCAAAAACTCTAATTAAAGCATACAATTCTTTATCATATATAGGATAGTTCAACTTAGCACCAAAAAGTTTCTCAGAAAAATATGCAATTGGGCGACCCTCCTGCATCAACACACCACCAATTCCAATACCACTAGCATCACATTCAATCTCAAATTGCTTATGGAAATCAGGAAGTGCAAGCAACGGTGCAGAAGTTAACAATCTCTTAAGTTCATCAAAAGCATGATCTTGGGTTGCGCCCCACTCAAAGATAACACCCTTTTAGTTAAATCATTCAAAGGTGCAGCAATAGTACTAAAGTTGGGCACAAATCTTCTATAAAACCCAGCTAGATCATGAAAACTTCTTACTTGACTCACATTCATGGGAGTAGGCCAATTTTGAATAGCTTCAATTTTAGACACATCTACTTCTACTCCATGCTTAGAGACAATATAACCAAGAAATATGACCTTATCTTTGCAAAATGTGCACTTCTCAAGATTACCATAGAGTTGATTATCACGCAACACTTGCAAAACATGTCTAATATGTATAGTATGATCAGATTCATTACAGCTGTAGATTAATATGTCATCAAAGTACACAACCACAAACTTGCCAATAAAATCACGCAAAACATGGTTCATCAGTCTCATGAAGGTGCTAGGTGTATTAGTTAGACCAAAAGGCATTACTAACCACTCATATAAACCATATTTTGTTTTAAAGGCTGTTTTCCACTCATCCCCTTCTTTCATCCTAATTTTATGATAACCACTACGCAAATCAATTTTAGAGAAAACAGCAACACCACTCAATTCATCTAGCATATCCTCTAAACGGGGAATAGGATGACGATATCGAATAGTAATGTTGTTTATCGCTCTAAAATCTACGCACATACGTCATGTACCATCTTTCTTAGGAACTAGAATAACAGGAACAACATAAGGACTAAGACTTATGCGGATATAAACTTTGTCGAGTAGCGCTTGTACTTGCTTTTGTATCTCCTTCTTTGTCTCTTCGAGATTTGTGCGATATGGCGCCCTATTGGGCAGCGAGGCGCCGGGGATCAAGTCAATTTGATGCTCTGATACCACATGATAAGGTGAATCCTAGCCGATCCTCTTAGGTTGATGCCCGATCTTTCACAGCGAGAACCTGGAGTAGAGAATCCTCCCAACAACGCGATGAACGCAGCCTGGAGAAGAGGGAACGAATCCAGCAAGCAACGGATCGATGAACGATACGCCTCAAACCTTGAGCTAGACAATCCTTGATGAACACAAGAACCTTCGCAGCGGATAATATAGATACCCCAGGATGATACACGTGACACACATGGGAAAAACCCTAATCTTCAGTCTAAACTTGTCTAGCTCTAACCCTAGCCGCCCCTCCACCTTATATGAGGGTGTGGTGGCCGGCCATCCCTAGTGGGCCTACCTAAATTGGTTTGGACAGGCCCAAACCAAAACTAACTCGATTTATTAAAAACCCTAATTGGCCCACATATGACCATTACCTAAACTAAGATAATTAAGTTGATGGAGTCCTGAATCTGGGCTCCACATAGGCCTCTATGCCCGTATCACGGTGTCATGTAAGCGCTGTCACATTATAAGAAGCATTTGTCATGAGCTCCTGGTTAGCAAGGCAATCGTCTGTAACTTCCAGAGAGTACTAGCATCATATCCATTTGGTACAAAATGCCTGGATCCCATAAGAAATGAAATTCTCTAAACTGGGTTCTCACTGTAAGTATATAAGGAAGTGTAAAAATTCCACTTGTTGTCGGTATTGAGGTTTGAAGAACAACGACCATAGCTCTGTTCAGTGCTGAACTCAAAACTGTGTTGTCTCCTGGATCCCATTCTTTTCCACTCTCATGAGTTACCAACACCTTCAACGACGGGTCTCTTAGCTGTTGTACGTTTACTTCTGTTCATCCCAGACCAAAAGCATAGGAACACATCATAGCAGATTCAAAAATGAGTGTCCTTGCACCAATCTGCACATCTAGTATATGTACCATTGCAGACTTGTAGACATCTACACACCGCAATTCTGTAGCACCAGCAACAGTCATGAACATATGGAATTTTATAGCTCCTGGGTCCCAGACTTCTCTTCCTTTTTCAGTTACTAACATGTTCCACTTATAGTCTTTAAGGAGTTGTACATCTCCCAATGCATAACCAGATATGAGACCAGACTCTAGTACTTGTCGGATGCATTGCCCGTGTCTAAACTTGATGTATCTTCCTACAAAAACGTCCACTTTATATGGAGGTGCAAATTCAGAAACAACTTCAGTTAATGGATTTTCAGATGGCCTACTGAAGCACTTGGGAGGTTGTTCACTTTCCTTTTTCGCTTCTTTGTATGTCTGCTGATCAGGAGTGCTTCTTTGTATGTCTGCTGATCAGGAGTGCTGGTGAACACATTAACATACTCAGTTGAGCAGTCAGCAGACTTGTCATCATAGAGAGCAAACACCGGCTCAGGAACAGCTCGCTCTAAGGTATAATCTGCCGACAGAGTGAAATAGCCGTGCTCCGTTCCATCTGCTCGAATTACACTTCGAGTATTTAGATTATGGAAACCATAGGAATGGGGCATTTCCCCGAACATCTCCCGCGCGACAGAAACGGTACCAGTAGCTACCAAGGATGGTGAACCTGGAGTTGCTGAAGGTTGGGCTATAGTGGTGTTCCGTTGTCCCTTTCCCCATGCCATCTTCTCCATATGCCTCGTGTTGCCGCCTCCATCCTGACCATCGTCGATCTCTATCGATTCGTGAGGCGCCTCTCCGCAGTCCCCCCCCCCCTTTGTGGAATGTTTATGTAGTGTTAGGTAGTGTATATGATAGTGTTGTTGGTAAAAAGTTGTAGTTGTGATGATCTATGTCAGTGTAGTGTAAACTGTTAGATGACCTATTGTTAGTGTAGTGGATTTTAGGATAAATGCAATATATTTTTTTATATTTGAAGAAAACATTAGTGCCGTGTTTTTTTGTGATGACAGTCACAAATCTAGTTTCTATGGGTGGAGTGGCACAGAAAAATATTTCATGCCACCAACGTTTTAGTTAGGGCATCTCCAATAGGGCGACCCATCGTCCTCTCCTGGCAAGTTCGAAATAGTCCGTGCGGACTGATGGACAGGCAGCGCACGTGTCGTTGCCTGTTCGACGGTATTCCAGAGAAGGGATCCTCATGGAGGGAAGAAGAAGTAGGGGCCATTGGGCGGAGAGTCCTCGGGACGGTGGTACGCGATTTACCCAGCTTCGGAACACCTGCTCGAGGCCTACTGCTGCTTGTCTGGAATTATCTGGTCGCTTTCGCGTTGTTACAATGAGTTGTGGTTGTCTCTTCTCTACTTCGATACCTGCCCTAAGGGCCCCCAGGGCGCCCGGATCTAGGGTTTCTATGGAGAGTCCTACCCGGAATACAAGTTGCCTAACTACGGAATATTACATTGCCGTGTACGTCAAGGATCCACCTATGCCTAACTTGTCGTCATGGATCCGGCTTCCTTCATGGGCCTTCACGGATCTGACTCCTGGCATAGACCTCCAAGGATCCGGCTACCTCCATGGGTCTCCGTAGGTCGGTTCGGTTCCGGCTACCTTCGTAGGCCGGTTGGGATCCGACTACCTTCATAGGCCGGTTGGGATCCGGCTACCTCAGTAGGTCGGTTCGGTTCCGGCTACCTTCGTAGGCCGGTTGGGATCCGGCTACCTCAGTAGGTCGGTTCGGTTCCGGCTACCTTCGTAGGCCGGTTGGGATCCGGCTCCTTGTTCCTGGGCTGAGCGTCTTCCATCTTGATCAACAACAACATGGCCGTCCGGTGGGCCATATCCCATCACCACCATCTGTGGGCCACCCGGACTTGCCGGAATCGGACCATGTCGATGGTATACCTATGAAGTGTATCCACAACAGCACGCTTCAGCGGCGCCACCCAAACGCATCGACTAGCGCGGACCAACCCATGCATTGAACAAATTTGGGTCACGGATACGTCGGGTCGGACAGTGCCCACGTCCTCCTGGGTCCTTCGGGCCCCTCCACCAGTGTCCAGCGAGTCCTTCGTTTGGCCACTCCGGTCCCTCCCAAAATGTCTAGAACGGACCGAATGGGTCACATGGCTGGAAACACTGGGGGAACATCGGTGTAATTTATGTCCGCGATGCGACCCAAATCGATAGAATTGGACCAGCTAGGTCGCCCCGCTAATGATGGCCTTAGTAGTGGTACAAGTGATGGCACGTCAGCCTTAACATACGTGGCACTTTTGCGTATCTAGAGGAGAGATGTAACTATTAAAACTATTAAAAGGTTTATGTACTTAAGGGATTCTCAATGTAATGGTGGATCCTCTTAGCCGTACTACTAGATGAGATCGATTCGAAACCCATGCTTTGGAGCCACGCAAATCCCGTTCAGATTCTTGTACAAATCCCTTGTACTTGAAGCGACCCATGACTCACACTCCTCGTCGCCGAACACGCACGCCTGAAACGAGGCGCGCCGCCCTGCCGCCCGCCACCGACGACCGCCGCGCCGCGCACAGTGACAACCGAATCAATCGCCTCCCTTCCACGGCAGGGCCCCTCCGCCTGTCCCGCACGTGGCGCCGCGCCGGACCCCATCCGACGGCCCTCCGCGCCCCATCCCGCCCATCCGACGGCCACCGTCCCACCGGGCCGGAGAATATTCCTCGCCTCGTCCTCCTCCCTCCCCACCCCACCCGCATCCTCCTCCCTCCCTCCCACTCGGCGCAATTCACCTCCCAATTCCATCGCCCATGCCCATGGCGCCGCGCCCTCTCTGATCCTTCCTACCCACCTCCGCCACCCTCCCCCTTCTCCAGCTTCCTCCTGTAAGTCTGCCTCTCCCGCCTCCCTCTCTGTAATCCGTATTCCGTCTCGCTGGGTTGTCTGTCTCTGTGTTTGTCCGAGATCGGCGGGGTCCTGTCCGGACCGCCACCGATCCCCGCCTCGCGGGGTGTGGGTGCCCCTGATCCGAACAATCCGAGCTGCCGAGCAGGCCCGAGCTCGGTTGCGCGGCGGGTGCGTAATCCAGTGCCGGCGCGGGAGGAATTCGACTCCCTGAGTCCCTGTTCTCTACCTCCGCTCGCTCTCCGGTGATGGATCGTGCCGCGTTGCTTGGCGGGCAACCTGCTGATCCGTTGCTAGGGTGGTAGGTTGCTTGGTGGTGGTCGAGGAGCTATGCCTTATATGTGTAGTACCCTGTCTCTGCGATTAGTAAAATTTGGTTTCGAGTTTGAACGCCGAGGACGTTGAGAATGCCGGTGAAACATAGAGAGTGGCATTGCACCGAGGACCTCGAATGTATTTACTTAGAGAAAAAAAAGATACACCTCGAGTGCTTTTTGGTCTGAATTAAGCCCAATTCGTACAGACAAAATTTGAGGAGTTGAGCTAGCAGTTCAATCTGATCGAGCAGCCGGCATTTCACTTACTAGCTTCTGTACTTCCTCACTTACACCCTTCCAAAGATGTAGCTCTGTTAGACATGTCAATGTGCATTTATAAGCATGTGTGCTACTGCATTTATATGCCATGCCAACATCTACTACCCCCTCAGTCCCACGAGTCTTTAATTTTTTTCTAAATTTGGATGTGTATAGACACTAAATGGTAACTACGTACATCCAAATTTTGACAAAGTTAAGACAACTTTAATGAGACGGAGGGAGTACATCTTGCACTTCAGTGCTGGCACCACCCTGTTGAGTTTGACTAGAATTTATGAGCCTTATAGCTTATGATGGCACAATCTAGGTTTAGGTTCCAGATAATCCTAGTTGAAATTTCGCCCAAACACTTACCAGAATAGAAGAGGGGAGGGTGGCTGCTTCTACCGCCTTCTGTCCACAAATGAGGTCATGCCAATTTATTAGCAAACTCTGCCGTAGTTGGAGGCTTGGAGTTTGTAGAATAGAGTGAGGCCACATCGTTTTACAACTTGTTTTCTATTTATGAAGTTGTCTTACTTTTTTGCATTCGTAATTTGGTGACTTTGTAAGCTAATTTTTTTTGTACTATACTAATTTACACCATTTTCTCCCTTTAGTTGAAAATGGCAATGCTGGTGGATCCTCCAAACGGCGTGGGAAACCAAGGGAAGCATTACTACTCTATGTGGCAAACCTTATTCGAGATCGATACCAAGTACGTGCCGATCAAGCCCATCGGCCGAGGAGCTTATGGAATAGTTTGCTCGTCCATCAACCGCGAGACGAACGAGAAAGTAGCGATAAAGAAGATACATAATGTATTCGACAACCGTGTGGATGCACTAAGGACCTTGCGGGAGCTGAAACTCCTTCGGCATCTCCGCCACGAGAATGTTATTTCGTTGAAGGATATAATGATGCCTATACAAAGAAGGAGCTTCAAGGACGTGTACTTGGTTTATGAACTCATGGATACCGACCTGCACCAGATAATCAAATCACCCCAGGGGCTTTCCAATGATCACTGCCAATATTTTCTTTTTCAGGTAATGCTCAGATCACGCCTTTTCTATCACTCTTCCACATTAGTTGGAATGCAAGTTTGGTGACTGCAGTACACAGCTGCTAGGTCTCTTTGTCAGTTAAAACTTGAAATGCAAAAACTGCTATGTGAGCACTTCAATGTTAAGCACCAGTGTTTGCAGTTGAGTAATTTGAGTTTACTGTTGTTCTGAACCATCAAGTGGCTGATCCAATTCATGTTTGCCTTCAGCCCTAACATCAAAGTCAATTCACCATGAACTTATTTTCTCATTTTTACGGAATTTTCTTAATGTCTGTGCCTGCCTGAAAGAAAATTGAAACCTAGATAGAATCTGAAGTAGTCGATTTAACTTGTGGCATATCATTATCATCCTGCTTGTTTGTGGTTGGTTTCATATGTTCCTTCACTCACTAGATTTTGGGATAAGTGACATAAGTCCAGATTGCAGCCTTTAAGGAGGGTGCTTCTAGTAACTTTGGAATGGACAGAAACTGCACTATGCAGCTATTTCGACAACCTCAAATTGGATGGCATGAAATTGTTGAGTTTTTCTACTTAGCTTGGGCATTTTTTATCGTTTGCCACTATAGTATATTTCATATGCTATACCTGAACCTTGCTGTTCTGCATGTCTGGATTAGCAACCTGTTGAACATGCTGTGTGTATTAGACTATTAGTAGCTGCCACTTTTTTTTTTCTCGAACACACATCAAAATGTGTTATCTTTTAATCTTTTTTATTAGAAGAGGAGCGTTGAGAAGACGCCAAATCCACAAGGTCGAACAAAACAAGGAAAACTGCAGGCAATAGTCATATACCGAAACCAAAGCTAACTAGATTTACAAAGCTAAATGTTGAACATGCTGTGTGTATTACACTATTAGTAGCTGCCACTTTTTTTCTCGAACACACATCAAAATGTGTTATCTTTTAATCTTTTTTTATTAGAAGAGGAGTGTTGAGAAGGTGCCAAATCCACAAGGTTGAACAAAACAAGGAAAACTGCAGGCAATAGTCATATACCGAAACCAAAGCTAACTAGATCTACAAAGCCAAATCCAAAACAATACCAGAACACAAGAAACAGAAAGCAAGCTAAACTAAGCTACGCTGCACTACAGTGGGACCAAAGAATCTGGCGGTGTCGAGTGTGGTGGGGTCAGTAGCTGCCACCTTGAACCTTTTTTGACATATTTTGTATTTCTTAAGTTCGAACCTTATACTGTCATGTAACTGAGAAATACATAAAAGAAGATAAGACACAGGCTCATATCCAGTGCAATCTAAAATTAGCACTTTTTGTTTAGATGTTTATGGGTTACAACTTACTTTGTTAATGCAGTAAAAGCCAGATCTCCTGTTCCAGGTGATATTATCAGGTAAGACTTGCTTAGAGTTTACTTTGTCAGACCTCCACATCCAAATAATACGAGAATGGAGTGAATTAAGCTATCTGATAAAACTTCTTTTTTACAAATCTAGTTCTTATATGCATATATTAACCTACAACAGCGACTACATGAAGTATAAGCATGCATTCAAAAAAAAGTATACGCATGCATTCAAAAAGAAATATAAGCATGCCGATGGATTTTCTTTTCATGTTACCTTTGAGCTTAATTGAACCTGCTGTCTCATGATCCTTTGAATACATTTAGATCTTATTTACTTATTGTATCTGCATCTTCTGCTAATAATTGAAGATCCTATTGTTTTCATGACATTGCAGTTGCTTCGAGGACTGAAATATCTCCATTCAGCAGAGATACTCCACAGAGACCTAAAGCCTGGGAATCTACTGGTGAATGCAAACTGTGATTTGAAGATATGTGATTTTGGTCTTGCACGCACAAACAGTAGTAAAGGCCAGTTTATGACTGAATATGTCGTCACCCGCTGGTATAGGGCTCCTGAGCTGCTGCTTTGCTGTGACAACTATGGCACTTCCATCGATGTTTGGTCTGTTGGCTGCATCTTTGCTGAGCTACTTGGCCGCAAGCCTATTTTTCCAGGGACGGAGTGCCTAAATCAGTTAAAGTTGATAGTCAATGTTCTTGGCACCATGAGTGAATCTGATCTAGAGTTCATCGACAACCCAAAAGCTCGCAGATACATCAAGACACTTCCCTACACTCCTGGTGTTTCCCTTGCAAGTATGTACCCACATGCACACCCTCTCGCCATCGATCTGTTACAGAAGATGCTCATCTTCGATCCTACCAAAAGGATCAGCGTTACCCAGGCCCTAGAGCACCCTTACATGTCTCCTCTGTATGACCCAAGTGCAAACCCTCCTGCGCAAGTGCCCATCGACCTCGACATAGATGAGAACATCAGTGCAGAGATGATCCGGGAAATGATGTGGCAGGAGATGCTTCACTACCATCCTGAAGCTGCAGCAGCAGTAAGCATGTGACGATCTTCCAGTGCCCCGGGAAGAACCCGGCAGGCTCACTTACTTTTTTCCCTTGAAAAGCCTAGTGCGATTATCGCATGTATTAAGTAACCACGACGTGCAGTGTGGAGAGAGTTATCTCTGTGTAGATATGCAGTGCGATAAGAACCGCATATGGATAGTTCTTGTTATGGACCATTACTTGGTGTATGTAAGCAGTTGACTTTTCTGTTGTATGAGTTGATGAAAGTACTGTTGGACTGAAATCAGTGAATGTTGATTTGGTAGTGTACTGCTGCTCAAATGTTTGTTGCAGTAGTTCTCACTTCCTACTTCCCCGATGATATACAGTATCATATATGAAGCAGACCTGCTGTCAGTCTCTCGTGTTCATTATAATGTGTGATGCTTACTGTTACATTTAGTCACTAAACTATACGATCTGCAAATTGCATGCAAGTAAATAAAAATACTACTCCTAGTGAATTCCTGTAGTCGATTACCAAGATACGAACACACATCTCTTAGCAGTTTAGACCGGGATAGATGGCAGCCTCACCACCCAGGATCAAATTACGCAGGATCCGCTTCTCCTCACACGCTATCTTCAGCTAGCTAAGCCAAAAGCCGGCCCAATATTTCCAGGGCATCTTTCATAACTTCACGCATCATCCCAAGCCAGCGCCGCTGTTTCTACAGCACGCCATTTACAACTGATCTTAGTTCCAATCGCTTGCTTTCCAGGCGATGTTTCATGTCTCAAGGTAATCTGTTTCTCATCTTAAAAAAAGGTAACCTATTACTGAACGTCGGGTACTTCTGGCGTACAAAGTTTACTGCACTACATAATTTGCCTGCTGTACTGAATAATTCAACTTGGTAGCACCTTACATCAAGCGATCCCTCAGTTGCAGCGACATTTGGTTTGTGTTTGCTATAGTTTGCATGTTCCGAGAAGCAATGTTAAGACGGATCGAGCGCATTATATTCAGACAAAGTTAAAGGGGATAAAACTGCACCATCTGTTCATAACTACATACTGCTTTGATAGTATATGACTGTAGTAATAATATTCTAACATCACTTTTATTTCCTTCCTTTACCTCACATTGTAAACCTGAAACAAACTATCTGTCCTGACCTGCTCTGATCCCAATGGGAACTCACTCCAAGGGCATCTCTATCCTCTCTCCGCAAAGCAAAACTCTGAAAGATGAAAAGAAAAAACAAGGGAGGGAACAAAAAATTCTCACTCACTCAGTGACATCTCTTAGCTAATGAGAGAAACTAAAGGGCCAAAAAGGTGTCCATAAAAAGGCTAGCATGTATCTCTATATCTAGATCTCTTCCTCCAGGGCCTGCTGCAGAAGAGATGGGCTCCTAACAAACCTTCCCTGAAATGACAGAAAAACATGGAGCACATCAGTAAAACTCCAAGACTTGGTTTAGACGAAGTAGATATGTAGGTGATGGTGATCTGGTGTGAGGAGTGAGGTTTTTCCAGTGTCTGGCTTACAAATATTATAGTAGAACTTTTTATTCTTTCAAGAATCAGTTCTAGTAGTGCTTGCCTTCATCCGAGGCCGACAGTCG
Organism: Lolium multiflorum; assembly: GCA_030979885.1. NCBI lineage: Eukaryota > Viridiplantae > Streptophyta > Magnoliopsida > Poales > Poaceae > Lolium > Lolium multiflorum. Next base: position 35,364,257 of record CM061752.1, read on the forward strand.
GCGTTCACCTTCCGGACCTGGTACCGGATCTTCTTCGAGAACAACCGGTTGCGCCGCTTCTCCTTGTACCTCATCACCCTCGCTTCCCTGATGCCACCAGACCCATTCTCAGGAAACAAGTCAATGTCTGCAAGTTTGGCCTGCAATATGGAATTCACCTTTAGTAATCTGAGAAAACAAGTGCAAAAGATGTTTACAGTTTTACATTACCATTAACGTCTCCTAAGGTATAAACTCATTCTATTGTGCGTCCAGACTACAAACTACAAATAAGCTGGACAGATCTGTATAATGATTCTTGCCAGTTATGACAGCTGCAAGTCTTGCCATCTATCAGAGCAAATTGCAGAAAATCCAACTGAATTGGGGCTAGAGTTTGTTGCAGTCGCTCCATCACTGGCCCAAAAGGCACCAAATTTGAGCCCAAATGACTCTTAGCAAGAAGACAAGCATGTAATCTATGCCAGAATCTCCAGGCTCAATTGCCTGTGGTCCACTATTGAATAATTGAGTGTAGCTAACTAGTAGTGTAATATAATGGTTGAACTGATTTTATCCAATTTCTAACCGTATTTTCTCTACAGAACAACTCCCAACAGTTAATTTACCCACATGTTTAGCAGAAACAAAATAAAAATATAACTCATGTGCTCCATTTTATGGGAGAGAACTGCTCTTAGAGCTAAGTGCGGCTCATGGAATCTAAGCAGTAGGTTTTCTGGGACTGACTATTTATTCTTTATTCATACATAATTTTTTGACACTTGCAGTTTATGGGTTACTGGAGTATCAGTGATACTCTTAAAAGGTGTGTACTACTGTACTTACAGATATGAAACAGTACAGGACTGCGTACTACTTGTGACTTCGTGAGGGACCATCAGTTGAAAAAACATTTTTCCTTGTTTATAGGCTTAATAATTGATACCAGTTCCTCAAATTGCAGTTGCATATCAAACATGTGGTTTTCGGTTGTGAGGTGCCCCTTTTTCTTTATTGAACAAGAGGTAAAGTTCTTCTGTTTTCCTAGTAAAATGAGCTTACTTACTGGAGAAATGGGTATGCAGAGCTAAAATTGAGCTGTAAAAACATGACACACACTGAAATCTGATTATGGTAGTGGAACAGAAATAAATCTTCCATCCCAACACGTATTCAGATTTCAGAGTTTCACATATCAATTTGAACACACGTCCCATTGATTAATCTGAATAAGTAAGAATTTGATGGAAGAGGTATAATTCATTTGCAAATCGTGTCAATTTTTATGTTTTCTGAATGGATTTGCATGGCATAAGGAACCAAGTGAAAGGTAAAATTCAGGGAAACAAGTACTTACCCGCACTTCGGCTGCCGACTCCGGCGACTCCGGCATGCTGCCCTCGGCGAACATGGACCCTTTGCCGGACCACTCCTTGAGCACATCGTCGGTGTCCAACTTCAACCCCAACCCGGTCTTCGGTGCCTTCGTCGGTGCACTGTCATCGTCGACATTGCCATCCGCCACATCAACTGTTCCATCGGCTTCCTCCCCACACTTGGCATTGGCCAATTCCTCCTCCTTGGCCATCACCTTCTCCACCTTTACCACCTTCTTCTTCTTGCTCTTTTTCTTCTCCGGCGCCGATGATGCGGGTGGTGGCATTGCGGCGGTGTTGGACGCCGCCGCCGGTTGTGGGGATGGTGGCGGCGGTGGCGCGACGGTGATGTCCTTCACCGGCACGGCGGGCCACATCCACCATGCACCGTCGTCATCCCGCCGCTTGAGGGCGCGGTTGAGGTTGGGCCGCGTGCTTTGCCGCGAGCCGAGGCCGAGCTCGAAGCGGCCGGCGAGGCCAACCACCATGAGGCTCCTGAGGTAGGGGTGTATGCCAGAGCTGGATAGTATGGAGTCGTCGGATGTAGCTGGCGTTGTGTTTCCCTCCATTGTGAGGCTGCCCATGATGCCGTCGATGCCCTCGGCGGCGTCCTCGTCGCCGACGTCGAGGATGGACTCGGCGTCGAAGCCGTCGTCGTCGTCGTCGAAGTCGAGCTCGCCGGGCTCGTCGCCGGTGGCGGTGTCGGGACTCGCCGGCGACGGCGCCGGGTCGCGGAACTCCCGGAACGCGCTGCTCACCGGCGTCGGGGACGAGCAGTTCTTGGCGTCGGACGGGCTCTGCGGCTGCGGCTGGAACAGCGACGGGGCCGGCGCGCCCCCGCGGAGGAGGAATGCGGCGTCGGCGAGGACGGGGAGCGGCGGGAGGAGGTCGGAGGAGGTGTCGCCGAACGCCGCGGCGAGGCCGGAGAGCTGCCTGGCCAGCGTCGGCGGCTTGGCCGTCTTGGGGCTCTTCTTGACGGGGAAGACGGAGGGGTGGATGGACGCCAGCAGCGCCGCGGCCTCGTTGTACGCCTGGTTGGGCCGCTTCCGCGGCGCCCGCGCCCGCTTGAGCGACACGGACGTCGCCGACGAGGACGCGTTGGACGCCTCCGAGAGCGTGGACGACGGCGAGGAGTGCACCGGCCGCAGCGGCGACGAGTGCGCCCCCGGCGATGCCGCTGCCTTCACCATGTCCAGGTCGAGCCGCAGCCCGGTGGGTATGCAGGAAGACGTCATCGTAATGCGCCCTCGAGCTCAACCACCACCGCTCAAACCAATTCCAGCTCTCCTCTGATCAATTCCAGCACGAGAGTCTCGAATCCTAAACCCCTAAACCCCCACAAGATTGCGCGGGAACCGATGGATTTCCTTCCTTGCTGGTGAAAGTTGCAAGACGGAGAAGAAAAAAGGTAGCCAGAAAACTGCTACCTTTCTTCCGAGGGACAAACAAGGCGCTAGGCAAAGCTGCACCAGAAACCTTGGGACATGGGCAAACTCCAAAGAGGAAAAAACTTAGTCAAGAACCCGCCCCCACCTGGGACTTGAGCTGTATGTGTATGTGTATGAAAACACCAAGAAAACAAAATAGGCAATGGAGAAAGATTCTTCTCTGCTGCTCAGCTGCTGTACTCCTCTGTCTGTGGCAAGAGGAAGAGGTCAAGCTAGGAGCAGAGCCAGCAAGAACAGAGCACTGAGAGCAGGAGCAGAACAGGGTGAAGGAATTCGATCAGTGATGAGCAGCTGGGATGTCTTTGGGATTGGAGACTGATGAACACAACAGCAATGGTAATTCTAGGACATGCTAGAGAGAAGCTAGAGAGAGAAGGGTGTGGGGAATTGGAGCCGGCGGGGGAGGAGGAAGAAAGGGTTCAAGAGGAGGGAGGAGGGGGTGGGGTTTTAGAGAAGAAGGGACTAGAGGAGGGCTGGGGGAAGAGACAAGTCTCCCTCTCATGGTGTCCCTTTCCTCCCTCTGCCTGTGGGGCCATGCCATTTGGAGGGCCCACACTGTGTTTGTGCAGGCTGGCCCTTCCCTCTCCATCTCTCCCTTTGCTTCTCCTCTCTCTCTCTAGGTGGTACATGTGTTGGAATTGTTCTGGGTCATCTGGGATTTGCAATGGATAAGTCTAGAGTGTGAGACCAATTTGCCCTAGGCTTCTAAGGTTCACAAAATCACAAGAAAACTAGTCAATTGTTGATTTGTTTGATTTACTGGTCAAGATTTTGAGATATAAACCTGAAACGACATCCATGTAAGTTTTACCTTGTAGAAAATATAAGTATATTATGAAATGAAACAGTGTCTAGGAGAAACTAAACAATACTAATATAATAGAAGCGGGACTTGGCGTGACAATTCCGGAAATTTGTCCCGGATCCAACTCCGGTCGTTGGGTGCACCACTGCGACTCCAACCACTGGGCTAAGCCCACGCCAAAATATAAGTATATTATGATCATATGGCATGATTTACATCCTTAGTACTAGTATATTATTAGAACATGAAGAGAAGGAGATATATTATTAGAATAACCATCAGTTTGTTTTTTGCTAACCATGTCCAAAAAAAATCAGTATTTTATTCAGAGACGGCACTAGCCAATGGAACATGCGGGCTACTTAACTATTACCTTTTTGGACTAATACACTTGTCCCCGTGCCTCTTGTGTTAGATGGAAAGCAAACCTTTGATGTATTCTTCACAAATGTTCTTTTTTTCTTGTGAAATGTCTCAAGTACTTTCATTTGGTCCTAATTATCCTCGATCTGGTGTCGGATATACTAGTATTTTTACTTGGAAAATCTAGTAAAAACCTAACAACCAGCATATTATTTTTGTTCTTCTCCTCTCACATATAGTACCATTTGTTGAACAAGTGTGTTGGCATTTACTATGTAGTTTTCCTCCCTAATTTCTCCTTTGGTTAGAGGACAAAACTTGGACTAGTAAATCTTATTACTTTGTAAAATTGATTTATCAGGACAGATGAAGGGCGTGAAACACCTGAGTCCTACTTATTGCCCCTTGCAAACCCTTAGTGACTCTGCCCGAAAGAAAATCGAGCAAGAAAATTCTTACATTAAGGTTCACACTGCAAAAGCTTGTTTGAAATCATAGTGCTAATACACCATCAACACTAAAAAAACCTGATATGAAAGTATCTCAAAAAACAATCATTCATGATCAGCCTATGATCATCAAAACAAACATGTTCAAACTTTTGATTGGGGGGTTGCAAGTTGCAACCACCAAAAGGCCAAGAAACGGAGGAGGGCATTTCAGTAATCTAGCCTTGCTGGTACACCCTATCTGATTGCCCATCATCCTCAAGCGATCTACCCCGCAAGTGGACCTCCCAACGGAAAGAAAGAACCTATTCTTTTCTCTTATCTGCTGACATGGCTGCACACCATTGGCCACGCCGGATTCTCGTTGCCAACGTGGCGGCTCTCTTTTATCAGCGCGAAAACCTTTTCACGTGAAGCTAAGGCGTGGGCCCCACCGGATCTTGGAAGCTTGCATGCATGCATGGCTGACGATGGTTGGCCGATGATGAGAGAGAGAGAGAGATTACACGGGCACACGAGCTTTTGTACATGCATTTTGGGTTTCAAATTGGAACATTTGAGTCCTCATAATTCACATAGACAATTGAAAGAAGATAGTCGCTGTATGCAAAATTTAGCTGCAGATATGTCGGAGTGTCGTCTGTGTGTGATATATTTGGCTCCATATAGAATAGGAAATGAACTGATACTTCACAGAGATCTGCAATCCAAATCGACCCACATCATTTGGTAGGGTCTTTAGCACGTTGGATTTACCAGAAAGTCATTTTAAATTTCTGCGTGTAGCGCCAGTGTTCTCACGTTGGACCTTTTAAGCTAATTATTTTTACTATTCAGAAATGGGGATGTGTGGTAGACATGATCCATACGTTGTGTCCCCAGGGATCAATCACTAATGATAGAGAGGAGGGGCCATTTGAGCTATTCCCAGCCAACCAAAGAAACCCCTGCTTTGTGTTTAGGATGAGGTTATTTTTTGTTTTGTCCCTTGTAGAGCATGGTAGGGCTGGATCCTTTTTTTTTGCAAGATATTTCTTCATTTGCACTTCAAAGTATCTCTTGACGGTTTGGTAGTTACTTTCTTTAACCTTTTATCCTGTCAAATTTGTTGAATCAGTAAGCTTTCTCATACGGCTAGCAAGAGGTCTAGCTAGAATTTCATTCATAAATTTCTTGACCATTGATTCATTGATAAGTTTTGAAGATTTTCTTTTACATTAAGTAGTAAAATGGGGATGAATATTGAACATGTGGAATATGTCAAGCTTGTTTACTTATTTGAACTTATTTTGCTGAAGAGAAATCTCAAGCTGGTTAATTGTTGCTACCAAAATTCCAACACAGCGAACAATCAACCTTGGGAATTGAATGGCCAGGACGTACCAACCAATCGTGTTCATCTTCACACGGAGGAGTTCAGATAGGTTCCTCCAACAAGTGCTTGTAGAGCTAGAACGTACCAGCAGATTGTGTGCTTGCATTGTCGCCAGCTATTTTCAGACTTTTGTGCGGCACTTGTTGTTCTACGGCTCTCCTTTAATTCGCTGTCCAACATCTTCATGAAATATCTGCAGAGAATGTATTTGAGTTAAAAATGTTATCCAATAATTTGTTCTTCCTATGTTTGAATATCTTTACAGGAGATTTTGGGTGACTGACAGATAACTGAAAGGTAAAAGAATTGACATACTATGCATCTCATATCTCGTTTTCTATTCCATGTTTAGATTCTAGTGTGCTATATTTTCTCTTACATTACTTTGAGCCTTCGGATAATCCAATTTATCGGTTGATGATATACAAAAAGATGACTATGAGAAATAATATGCATCTCCCTTTAAATTTACCCATGTAACGTTTGCAGACATTTGACTGTGTACTTACCCATGTAATTGAGGACATTTGAATATTTTGCCATCTGACCAGGAATGACACATATAAATGAGTCGGTGGCATTTCACCATACGGCAGGCCGGGAATATCAAGGCCATATATGGCAGTTCGTCCGGTTGTCACTATAGTGCCAAGCAATGCAAGATCTGTAGCATGGCGAATCATGTATGCCACGAGACCTTGCCGAACGGTGTGGTACCACGAACACCATACAAATTTGTTTTTAGCCTCATGCACAGCACAGAGAAGAAAAGCGAGAGGAACAAAACACACCCATGATAACGAGAAAACTTCAGATTTGGATTTCAGAGCAACCTTTGGATTTTGCAGCAACTGGATAGACATACTATACGGGCCGGGCAAGTGTACCATATTGATCGATCTTTGTCGGTCGTCTGGTCGAAGTAACACCGTTCTCAAATTCCCTACTAAGAATACACATTGGAGCTTAAGCAAGAGGGATATTTTTTCTCAACATGATGGCAGCGTGATTTGCAGATTGGTCCTTCTTCGTCTTAGCCGTCCATTATTTCCTTTGTTGAACACTTTTCTGAGAGTTTTTCTTCTTTAGTTGGTTTGCAATAACTGGATCTATACGGTTGTGTGCATCCTACTATGCAGAGGCTGAGTGTAATGCTTGTTTTGAGTAATAAAGCGTTTAAATGATGATCTATTTGAAAAAGTAGAAGCAAGAGAACTAACATGTTGTTTCATGGTTAGAAGAGTAGTGGCAACCCAACCTAGTTCATAAAGGCATAATATTCTTTCACTGGAAGACGATTTTCCCGTCATAGCGAGACGTGTGTGGTGACTCGTCAATCCCATGACCCGTTAGATCATTAGTTTGTTGGACTCAATCTTTCATAGGTGTTCATAGAGATAGGGTATATGTGTATGTATTTATAGGAGTGAGTGTATATGTATATCTATGAGAGTCTGCGTTCTTCTTTCATAAAAAAAGACATGTAGAAGCAACATTATTTATAACAAGATGAAAGGTTAAAAAATCGCACGTTGTTTTGGCTACACATTGGATCCAGCTATGGTATTTCCGCTCCTGTCGTTAGATCAGCGGGATTTTATGACTATTGGACGTAACCGACTGTTGATGGTTTCTCGAGATATCTACAGCATGACTAGCTAACTAGCGGCATACTAGACAGACCTAGAATGGATAGTTGCTATATGCTATGCTTTTCATTCCCTTTATTTTGATGATTGTTATGTGCATCAACTCTCTATGCTTAGTTGTAACAACATCCCCACTGGTGTCCCCCAAAAGCCCGCCAAACGGCCTTTGGGGGTTCTGGGCCAAAAACGCCTACCACCACCGTCCTCCAAGCCTTTCATGCCCGAACTGCGGCCCGATAACTCGACTGGCACCCCCATGCCGGCCCCGGAGAGGTGGGATCGAAAGGGGGCGCCGGCAACATGCGTCACGTCAAAAAAGCTTGGTAGGGCCATCATGGCAGCGATGCAACTCCATCCTAGCCCAGCCCACCCCTTGTCCCCGCAAGCCATGGTTTCTCTCCACCCCGTGAATCTTAGCCGTTGCCACCCCGCATCGACGGAGATAGCGCTCCGCCAAGGCAGAGCAGCATTGTCTCTCTCCGGCAGCAGCTTCTACCACTAGTCTCACCGAGCCTATCATGCCCTCCGTCACCGCCTCTCGCCACCACCTGCAGATATGGATTCGCTCCTCTACCGGCCGTTCCCAAGCCTACCGACGAGCACCACATCTGTTGTTGCCGCGGCAGGCCTGCCTCCATGGAAGGAGTAACCAACCATGCCCATTTTCTATGGTCGCCTGCACAAGAATCTGGCTGACACCACCACACAGCCACCACGCACGGAAGTTTCTCGGTGCATTTACTAGGCGAGTGTTTGTCCATAATTTTGGTCAGTAAAATTTAGGATGTGTTCAAATATTGGATTGGCACATGTGTGCCATGCTTATAAATACGAGATGATGGTTCATCAGTTGATGCCAGAGGAGGAGGAGAGGAAGAAACGGCTTCGTCCTATGGTCTCTCCTCTTTTCTTACGGGCGAAGCTACAACCGCCTCACATTGGCGGTTCAGTTAAGGGGAACAGGAAGAACATAGTTTGCCACTACTTGGCCAGAGCCGACATGCTTGAAGACCATTATTTTATGGATGGCGCCACACATGGGATAAAAAAATCGCTGTCGCTTTCGGATGCACAAAGAAACATTTCTGAAGATTGTGCATTTCTGTGCGGGGATACGATTCCTATTTCCTATGAAAAAATATTGAGCTAGATTATATGGTTTCACTTTTGAACATAAGTGCACGACTACATTAAGGTGTCTTGCGTATAGAGCTCCTGAAAATGCTCAGGATGGTTACATATACATGGCCAAGTCCAACGGCCTTCAAGATCGTCTATAGGTTTGCACCCAATAGAGAAGACACAACTCGGATATTGGCTCAAAATGCAGCACGAGAATTTTCAGGTATAGTTGAAAGCATCGACTGCATGCATTATGGTTGGAAGAATTATATGTTTGCTTGCCAGAGGATGTACAAGGATCACACTAGAGAGTGCAGTTTCGTGCTTGAAGCTATGGTTGACTACAATCTGTGGAGTTGTCATACCTTTTTGGCATGGCTGGATCAATGTGCTCCAACGCTCACCAGTCTTTGGTAAACTTGCTGAAGGCCATGCCCCTACTATCACCTATGAGATCAACGGCAACACATATATCAAAGGGTATTACCTGCCTGATGGCATTTATCCTCCATAGGTGACATTTTCGATCACCTATGGATCTCCGCCCCTTTTACTGATAAGATGGACTCAAGAAGCATGTAGGATGGATGTCGAGCGGGCATTTAGTGTGCTCCAAGTTTATTTTGCTATTGTCAGGTACCATGCTCTAACCTAGTGCACTTCTCAGATATGGGAGATGAGTAATGCATATGTGATCATGCACAACATGATCATCGAGAGTGAGCGCTCTAATCTAGAGGCTGATGACATGATCTTTGAGAGCTAGGGGCTTCTTGCTGAAGTCGATCACGAGGTGTCGAAGGAGTTTGCAGCTTTCATCGCCATGCATCAAGAAATTTGTGACAAGCAAGTTCATCTCCAACTTCAGGATGATTTGGTGGAGCATTTGTGGTCGAGTAAAGGAAACACCCCTTGATGTGCCTCTTGAACTATTGAATTGCTTAATCTTATTTGTTTGAATCATTGTAATAAATTATTTGATTTGGTGTGTAAACACGTGGGTTTATTTGCTTAGAATTATTGTAATAAACAGTTTAGTAGATTGAATTACGCAATTTAAACTGAAAATAAATTTGGGAGCTCTATTTGGGAGGCGCTGGTGCGGGCGGCCACGCCCCAAATGGCGGCACTTTTTGTTGGCGCCCCTAAATGGCTCTTCCGGCGCAATTGTCAGAGGCAGTTTGGGAGTACCAATGAGGATGCCTGATATAATGATATTTGAGATTCGTGATAAAAATAGGTTGTGTTCATCGATTGATCGATAGACCGGGGTGTTTATTCCCATATGGAGAGAAAAGAACATATTTCCAGAATCCAGTTGAATTGTCCTACACCTTTGAATCTTCAGACAGTCTCATTGACCTATTTCCAGAAAGGGCATGCACACAGCTGGTCGGTCGATAGCTAGACTTGCACACACTTGCATAGAACAAGAACACAGCTAGCTAGCTAGTCACATAGCTGCCAATTTCTCTTTCTCCTTTGCAGCTCAGCTAGCCGCTGCCATGCATGCTGCTGCCCTCTGCTTTTGGGGTGCCGGGCAACCAGCCAGAGCGATCGACGACTTGCGCAAAACTGCAAACGCTCTCTTCCTCCCTGCGGCTGCCGCGCGCCTGTGACGACGCCTCTGTGACAGGCATTTATCCCTTTTCCCTGCTGGCCTGTCGCGTGTCTCGTCCATTTGCGATCCATCGATCGAAAAGCCAATCACGAGTTCGTGCGTGATGCGTTCTAGACGTGCACGTCCTTTGCACTCTACAGTAACTCCGGTATAACCGCTCGCTCCGTCATGTTTGGGGGGTGTACGGAAGGGTGGACATGGGGCCAAAGCCTGTGGCAGGGTTGAGATCTGGGCTTTGCATGGTCAGAGGGTAACAAGGTTGGGTAAAAATGAACCGTGCATCTTTAACTTTCAAATGTGTGCCACCTGAAACTATGTTATGTTGTCTACTTCATCATCTCCGTAGAAAGTTAGCCAAAATATACACTCCCTCCAATTCATGTTACTTGTGGTTGATATGAATGTATCTATGACTAAAATATATCTATATACATCGAAGTATTGAAATAGGTGAAATGTTTGGCATCAAGACCGATAAAATCAGCTTACAAAAGTGAAAGAGAAAACATGAGGAATTTTAGCAAATTGGCCCCGAGGCGATCATTTTCACCATCATCATTTTCTGAAATAGGGGTCTAACCCGGCTTCTGCGTCAAGTGATGCACACATCCATTTTATTATAGAGCTTTTGTGATTCAGAATATTTCAATCATGGGTCACAAAGGGTTGAAACAAGGATCAGTCATCTGATAAAAACAGCATAAAGTGCCCAGTGGAAGAGCCAGTACATCACCTGAAAATTGTGGATTTTTAAGTAATTGTGTGGTCAATTGACTACACAACTTAGGGCATCTCCAACGCGGCAACCTAAATGGATGTGCTGGACCGTCCGTTTTAGGTTGTTTGGGTGGCCGCGCGGACACGCGGATAGCGTCCCGCGTCCGCGTGTCCGTTTGGATCGTACGCTGCGCCCAACCAGCGGCCACTCATTTGCCCATTTGGCAGATTTCTTTGGAAAATAGGCTATTTGGCTACACATACTTATAAATAATACCTAAAAAATATAGAATAATATCTAACAAATATAAAATAATATCAAATAGTATAAAATAATATCAAATAAAATGTAGCATAATCAAGAAACGAAATGTGTCATAGTTTGAATCAATATAAAAAAATACAAATTGAGATTGTCAACTTAATTTTTGCGCTCCAGGATCTCCTTCTGCCTCTTCTCGAACCAAGCTCTCTTTACCTCATTCATGGTGGTCAAGTCGGCGCTCATGATCATGTTGTTCTCGGCTTGCCGTTTCAGCTCAACTTCCTTCTCCTTCAACTCCACCTCTTTGGCCATTGCCATTGCTATGAGCTTAATTTCTTTCTCTTTGAGCTCAATTTTCCTAGCCTTCGTCTTGCCCTTCACCTCTTCAATCTCAAGCTTCCTCTTTTGGACATCGAAGTAGTTCTTCCTGTCCTCCTCCTTCTCCTAGCACCTCCTCTCATCCCTCTTGTCCGTGGACACCTCTTTCTCAGCATACATCTCCTTCAAGGTGCCGAACAATTGCATGGCCGAAGCATCACGCTTCATGTCGGCCTTGGTTGCCTTGTGGCCTCGTGGACGGCTTGCACGAGAAGCGGAGCTACCACAAGGCTGGCAACCATCAAGGTCAATGACTGTGGAATCTTTGGCGGTCTTGTTGCCAGTCAAGGTCTCCATGTACCCCTCGTACCACTCCTGGAACTTGGGGGTAACATGGAGTTCCTTCCAACAATGAGAGAAGCCAAAGGTCTTTCCTTCATTGTTATTTTTGAAGAAATCCAAAGCTTGCCACACCTAGAGCAAAGCACGACAACAATGACAAACATATGTGCAAACAACGAATGAACAAGTTGAGGTTAAGAATCATACCAAGTCCTTCACGCAGATGCCGCTAACGGGAACCCGCTTTGCGTGATCATACGCCGCCTGGAACTTGTTGCATTCCATTTGAATTGTTCCCCACCTCTTTTGGAGGGACAACTCGTTGCGGTCGCTATCAAATGGCTCCTCTCTTACCGGCGATGTTCATGGAAGTATTCATGGATCCGGTGCCAGAATGCAGTCCCCTTCTGCTCGGCACCTATCAATGGATCTTGCCCAATGGTCAACCATGCATCGACGAGCATTTTCTCCTCCTGCGTCGTGTAGTTGCTGCTTCTTTTGCTAACCCGGTGACCTCGATCTTGTGCAGCTGCGGCTTGTGTGAGCTCCTCACCGGACAACGGCTCCTGGTCGATGTTCATGGTGCCGGGATGGCTAGTGGTGTCCTCCTATATGTCAATGGGAGGTGGCGGGGAAGCCTAGTCGGTCGACGGATATGGCACAGTGGTCGGCATTGTCGGCGGTTAAGACGGAGGGGCATGCACGGTGGACGCTGCCTGCATAGATGGCGGCACGCGCTCGGCCCACAAATCATCGAGCAGGTTGCGGGCACCGGTCGTCGCTACTGCTCCCAGGTGGTTGGGGCCTTGGAGTTTGCCGGCGCACAGTTGAGGTCAATGGACGAAGGCGACGGCCCCGTCATCCGGTGACCCATCCCGTGACGGGTACACGTACCGCCCCGACGGCGCCACCATTTCCTGCGCGCCGGGCGTGTACCCAAACGGGGCTGTTGACCTTGGAGGAAGGGGCCGGGTCACGGACGAGGCCGTGCCGGCGCTCGGGACGATCATGTGCTGAGCGAGCGCTGCGTGGCCGTAAAAGAGCATGGCAGGCTCTTGCATGGCATTCGCCTTTGCCTGCGTTTGGAGTTGGAGGAGCTGCTCCGCCGCCCTCTGCCGCTCCTCCGCGGCAGCGGTCTCCTTCTTCCGTTGCTCGTGCGCCCTGCGCCGATCGGCCCTCTTCTTTCTCTCGATCGCCCTCTGCTCCACGGTGAGCTCGGGCTTCGCCTTCTTCGCCGTCGGCCCGAGCACCGGGACCACCGGAGCGTCCAGGACAGTAGCCGCCTCCACGGGAGGAGCGACAACAGCCGCAAGCTGGGTCTCGTCTCCGATGGTGGCGGTGGCGGTGGCAAGAGCCTCGTCGGCCATATCTAGGTTTTAGGAGTGGAGTGGAGTGGGTGTGTTTTAGGAGGCAGACAGGCAAACGCGGCCCAGATTTGGGCCGGCTTTGGGTCGTCCCAGACGCCGCGGCCATCCGTTTTAGGGATGGGTCCGTGCGCTGCGTTGGAGATGACCTTAGGCGTGGATCCGCCATTGAAAGTGACTATCCATTCCGAAATCTACTAAACCGCTGCTAGCTAGCCTAGGTGTACAAAACCTTAGCGACCATCAGCATCCGGTTGCATCCAGATCTACAGGAGAATGTAGGACAATAGTTGAATCCAATGAGCAACCAAGCAGCTGCAAAATAGTAGTGCCCTTTTTCTTGTTAAAAATAATATCATTTCTTCAATTCCAAAAAGATCAGCATAAAGCCGACATTCCACATATGCATGCTTTGTATTTCATATCAACTGCCCCATTTAACCAATTTTCAAACATGTTTGTGATGTTGGTTAGCGGTGGTATATTAGAAATAAAATGTCATGTTGTGATCCAAATTCATAAGAACACTAACTTTTGATCGCTTTATTGATAAGCCATGGTATTTGTAAACACTCTCCATATAGTTATATTTCAGTGCCACAAGCATATGAGTGAACAATCTTGGTTATCGATGGAGTATTCACTTATCCCTGGAATATCTTGAGAGAGAAGGCAATGCATTATATCTGATTTCCATTCTTGTTCGGATTCTCTCATTTTCGCATTCCACCCTTGATTCATTTCACTGGAATATTTTAGGAATTCTAATCCGAGAAATGAATGATTAAGCCAACATGGCGGTTAATACTACAAAAAAAAGTGTAAATGCATAAATCAGTGGGCAATTCCTGAGAAAAGTGCTACCGGAAGGAGAGTTGTATATAGAAATATCTCATGTATTGCCTTTATGAACAATACTTATGTATTGCATCTTCTTCTTGTTGTAGAAGAATATTGATGTAATGCAAAGGCCTGGTCTCGATGGTTTTTTCTTCTTCTTATTGGAGAGATTTTTCCACGTTATAATCTTATATTTTCTGCGTAGTTTGATTTGTTCATTCTTAAATCTGCTCGCCGCGTTTATAATATGAATCACGCACCAAATTATGCGTGCAATTAGATGACTGAGAAATAAGCGCTCTGGCTGACCTAGCTAGCTAGTCACAGAGCTGCCGATATCTCTTTCTCCTTTGCAGCTCAGCCTGCAATCCATGCCTGCTGCCCTCTGGTTTTGGGGAGCCGGTCAGCCAGAGCGACGCTACGACTTGTGCGAAACTGGAACGCTCTCTCCTGTCGCCGCCTGGGCAGTTAACCTTTTTCCTGCCGGGGTTGTCGCGTGTCTCGTCCATTTGCGATCGAAAAGACAATCGCCACTTCGTGTACTGTACGTCCTTTCCACTCTACAGTAACTTCAGCAACCGGTGGTTTCATTGTGTTCCATTTTTATGCACGAACGATCTGGAAAAGGGACAAAATGAGATGGCAGAGTTGAGATCTGATCTTTGCATGCTCCGTGGTAAAAGCTTGGAGTAAGAAAATTAAATTACTTGAACTTTCAAATGTGTCAACCTGGATCCTTGTGATGCAAAGATGTGTATGTTCTGGTCGTGTAAGGAGGTCAGGGCATCTCGAGCGGCCTGAAGCCAACCATCTAAAAGTGTATGTCGGGCTAGTCAAAATTTGGAAAAGCACATCTCAAAGGACCGACGCAAAATGATCGACGTGTCCGCGTCGATGCCTTCGTGGCCCAAATTTAGGCTCATAATGCGTCGGCGCATAGCAAGCGAGTCTGCGCACCTCCTCGTCAAGTCGCCCGGGGTCTGCAAGTCAGGGACAGCCTCACCTCAACCATTTGTGGTCCTTCCCTCCCCTTTGCAACCCTAGAGCTAGGTCGTCGCATGTCGCTTGTCATTACCAGTACTTTTTTGTTTGGCCCGTGTAGCTCGCTGCAGAAGACTATTTGGTGGCGGCGTCGAGTGTCCCTGTTGGCCTCGCTATTGTCCCTGCCCACCGCCATTTCGCTCAGAACCGCCCGCCAGCCTCGACCCATGACCTGGTCGGCCAATTGCTCGCGGTACGAAATCTTGTACCATTTTTAGCTATTTGCTTGAATTAGGCAGACCATTGATCCATAATTGTTATCCTGTAGATGGCCCTCGGGAAGTCGATCGACTTCTTCATCAAGGACATCCTCAACAGCTCGTTGGAAGAGGAGTCATACGCCTCTTCGGGAGTCATGGTTGTCATGGCCTCCCTCATCCACGAGCACACTAGAATGCAGAGGTCGGTGCACAGAGGCACAACGAGGCCTCGCAAGGGCACCTGAAGCACGATCGAGAGGGTGCCCAGTACCGGTTGTATTGGGACTATTTCCACCCCCATCAAGCCCGTCTTGGTGGTATCGGATGTCAAGTGACATGTTATTGACTATTCTGCAAGGCATGAGAGGCTACGGCCCCTACCTCAAATGCAAGCTTGATGCCGCCGGCAAGTTAGGCTTCACCTCTTACCAGAAGTGTTCCGCGGCTATTCGCATGCTTGCATATGGAGCGTCACGTGATCTCATTGATGAGTACTTGCGAATAAGCGATACAACCTACCTCGAGTCGATGTACAAGTTCTGCAAAGT
Source organism: Lolium multiflorum (assembly GCA_030979885.1). Taxonomy (NCBI): domain Eukaryota; kingdom Viridiplantae; phylum Streptophyta; class Magnoliopsida; order Poales; family Poaceae; genus Lolium; species Lolium multiflorum. The sequence goes on from CM061752.1 coordinate 35,380,082, forward strand.
CGTGATTGCGGTGTTTGGCCGGTTTCACTTGAGACAGCTAACTTTTGCCGATACTTTTTGGTCGCTTTCGATCAACGAGGCAATAAGATTTTCAGGGATGATCAGAAGAATAGACTGCATGCACTGGGAATGGAAGAACTGCCATTTGCATGGAAAGGTAAGCATAGCAGGCATGCGGAGGGACGCACTATAATTCTTGAGGCAATTGCATCACGCATATATGGATTTGTCATTCATTCTTTGGCATGCCGGTTCCCACAATGAAATCAACGTGCTCTAGCGCTCTCCGGTATTCCCCAAGCTTGTAGAAGGAAATGCTCTTGTGGTTCACTATGAGATCGCTGACAGTGCATACGAAAAACCAAATTATCTAGTTGATGGCACCTATCCTGACTAGACAACACTTGTAAAGACCATCTGCGAGCCTACAACAGAGAAAAAGAAGAGTTTCACCAAACAATAAGAAGCCTGCGGGAAAGATCTGGAGTGGGAATTTGGTGTGCTCCAATCTCGGTGGGCTATTGTCCGTCACCCTTCTGGAACATGGAGCCTCGAGATCATGTGGGAGGTGATGAGCGTTTGTGTGATCATACACAACATGACCGTTGAGGAAGAGTGCGATGTTGCACGCCTCCATGACCAATGATGGTAATTTCAGGGCGAGTTGGTTGAGCCACAACCTGGGGCAGGGACGGAGCCAGGAATGAAGTATAAGGGGGGTAATCTTAGTATGAGGGGGACAGAACTAGCTAAAATCACACAAATAAGAAGTTGTCATGGCTTGTGTTCAAAGGAAAATCATGAGCATAGGGGCCCCCTTGTCTCCGTCCCTGGCCTGGGGCATCTACGTTTAAGGAGTTCCTCCATATGCACACTAAGCTTCGTGATCGCCACTTTCAAGATCGTCTTCAGGCGGATTTGATTGAGCAACGGTGTGCATTGACATGCCACGAGAAGTAGTCATCCCATAACATTTTATTTGTTTAATTAGAAACTATGCTTGTCAACTATGTTGTTTATTTTGATGTATGCTACTTAAATTTATTTGGTTGTATCATTATGGTTTCCAATACGTATGAGCTATTTGAGTTGAAAACAGGATGAAAAAATTCAGAATGGCCAAGCCGAACAAAATACATGTTCGAGACCCGGTCCAAAGAGATTAAATTAGATATATTTGTTATTTAAAATGGATCAAACCGGTGGAGATGGCTTATGCTTTTTCCATCAGACACATTTGGTTCACTGTTTGCCACGTTGGCAAGGACCGTCACCCGTACGAATAGCCTTATTAGTACTACTACCTCTGTTTCAAAGAATAAGGCGCACACGCATTCCAAGACGAATTTTGACCATAAAAATTAAGCAACAAAATCTTAATTATATTATATGTATATAGTATCATTGGATTCATTTTGAAAAGTACTTTTTAATGATACTAATTTCATACAAACAATCTTTATCTATTTGAAGTAATTCTTGGTCAAAGAAAAAGCTCGTAAAACGAGGGCGCCTTATTCCTTGGAACGGAGGTAGTATTGAGCTAGGTAGCCTTTTGTTGAAGAAGGGGTAAAAGACTATTTTTGCTAGGAGGCTAGCTAGGAGTACCATGCACGTAGAGTTGCACACATGGGCCTCTCCCCTAGGATGCGTTGCCATGCGCAGCTTTTACCGACGCATGCGAGGTCGATCACGAGCGCGAGACTAGCAGAGCATCTGCAGAGTACAGCAGTAACTAATTAAGAAGGACCCGGACAAAAGAAAACGCGCGATGGAGATATACATAGGTACTACCCAGATGGCCAGATCCTCTTCGCCATTTACCAGAAAGATCCAAGCTAGGGCGTTCGTACGTACGTATGTACAGCAGGCAGGCAGGCTCCCGAGTCCCGAGCGATGTGATCGATCGGATATTGTGTGACCTGATCGATGGATCGACTACCGTCTACCGTCACGCACGCGGAGGTAGCGAAGCTTTATCGATCTTTTTATTGGGCAGCTTTGGATAGTTTGGAGGTTTGCGTGGGGTGGATTCATTTTCTTCGTCCTTGGCTTCTACTCTTGGGGGTGCATCAGTGCATGCATGGATCCAAGCACGTCTGTGCTGCCCTAATGCCACCAAATTACACTGCAAATCGATGCATGTGACCTTGTAGAGAGAGAGAGAGAGAGAGAAAACGGTTACACGAGTCAGAGACTCTCAGAAGGACTGAGAGGGGAGAGAGAGAGCTTACAGTGAGTCACGCAAAGAGGGAGAGAATTTAAACAACTGATGCGAAATGTGAGTGCACGAGTCAAGTGTTTTAGCAGAGTGAAAGAGCGCTTACACCGAGGGAATTTTACATTCTGCTCTCTTACCCCTGTTCTTGTTCATACAGTCACTACACTGTAGGTCGCAACTGTAGCCAGCCGAGAGTTTGCTTACCTACAAGCAAATTTCTTGCATGTTATAAAAATCGCACGTACACATAAGATGTACTCTGCATCTCGTTTAGAGATGACAATTTCAGCGACCACTGAGTGTCTCTGTCTCTGCTAGAGCACCCGTTGCCATCCCTCTGCTAGGAGCGGGTGAGGTTGGTTTCTCTCGGACGCCGGAGCGGCGGCTCTGGATGGCGGACACATGGACAGCTTTCAGGCAAGTCAATGGTGGTGCTACCGCGCCATGACCTCCTTCGGGCACCGCCTCGAAGCTGGAGTCCTTCTAGTTTTGACATATCTGCTTTGGTGGTTCTTCTGCGTTCTTCTTTGATATCTAGCTTGGTCCATATGTTGTGCCACCGTCTCTGCTGTCGAGCATTGGTTCATTTTGCTTGTGGCGCTGCCGTGGTGTAGTGTGTGTCTCGGCAGTGTGTAGCGCTTCTTCGTGCTCACAAACTATATGGTGAGCTTCCGCCCGACAACTTTGCCTTCCTAGCAAGCGTTCTTCCTCATTGGCGTCGTTTCGATGGCAATTATCTGGTGCTCAAGGTAGTGTAATTTTGCTCTACTTTTGTTTTATTTTGGGATTTTATCTGTTTTGTAAGAGATTCTCCTCAACAACTTATATTGACCGGCTGTCTATATTAATTTGAAGTCAGGTTTATACCCAATTATATCTATATAAAAAAGATAATCCAACATATCTTGTTAGACATGTGGAGAATAATATTCAATTTGCTGTCAAAGAAGCGCCAAGCAAACTACAGGAGATCTACTGGTATGGTAGTATCCAGCAAATCACGTCACCCAAGGAGCAGCAGTGCGGAACGTTGAGATAGGTATATTGAGCACAGTGACAATGTTTCCTCTGTCACCATCAGCAGCAAAAACCCATGCATGACCTGCCCCTGCAGCCATCTTATCATCTCACAATTCTGTCACTTTGCGTCTCTCTCTGACTCTCTCTAGCTGATGGATGGTGAGGAATGGGGACACGTGGCCTCATCAACCATCCACCGTTTGCCGCAGGATAATGCACGCGCTGTACCTGTGTACTTGCTAAAACGTATGTGCACGAGATCACGGCACGGATAGGTCGACGCAATCGACCGTGCAAAGTGCAAGTGTACCCTCTGGTTTCACGGGCTCTTATCGAAGATTTTTCATCTTCCTTATCCTTTGCTGCTCTCGTCCCTGATCGAATCGTGCCGTTTGGAAAGTTCAGGAATCAGGAGAGTGACAACTCATTATATTTGCGTACACAAAAGCTCAGGTTGTAGGTATGTCTGTCAGTGTTAAAAGATGCCAGTAGATTTTTCGTGAAAAGGTCTCGGTGGCCATTGTATCTCCAGTAATATTTGTGGGTGTATGTATACGTTAAGGATGAATGCATGGAGTTAAACATTTCGTGGCTGGGCCTGCTAAGCCTGTTACTTCTCTTTCTCTGATGTAGCTAAGTTGTCACTTCACAGAGATTTGATATTGGGGGTGAGCAGCTAGCAATCTAGCAACCTAAGGTTCTGCCTGACTGCTTGTTTGGGTGTGAAATCTTTTGGACTACAAATGTCTGTTCAGGTTTTGTCTCTTCCAAAGTGCATGTGATTGAAATCAACATCTCTAAAGTTCTACATTTCCTAAATTGTGAACATCTGTGAAACCAACCAGGAATTACGGTTGCTCGGCTCAGCTTTTTATTTCAAAGTGACCACCCCTGGAAGCGCTACTTTATGGCTTGCAATATCTTGCGTTGGTATCTATAAAAAAAATCAGAAATATAACATGATTTCTTACACAACAATTTGTAATGAAGGAGACACTTACTTGAGAGGCTGACACGAGCCATTCCATCAAATGCAAGCACCTTTGTAAACAAATCTATGGATTTTTACTGCCAGGTCAAACTGGGAGTTCAGGTCACCAAAATTTGTGTACCAAACATGATTCTAATCCAAAAGTTTGAACCCCAAAAGGTGTACAACTTAGCCCATTTAGACCAGTAACATCTGACATGTATAATAACACAGATGGTAAACTTTCATCTGACATACAGTATGACCACTGTTGAGGCCCCAGAAAGACACCAGGCCTTGCCTTGTCAGCAAGAACCCTGGACTATAGCCACTAATTTCTTTTCTCTCTACACTATATTCTTCTATATAAACTCCTATAGACAATGCCCATGTGGAGTATGCATTTGCATTCGGAATTTCAGATGCCAGGCTGCGGTTTGTCCTTCAGCTCAGCAGCTGGTACAAGAACCACTAGCTGGTTTTGTGAGTCACGCTCAGCGGTTCCAATGCCACCTGCCGCTGATGATGATAGCATGCCCTCCTTCAGTCTCTGCAGCCTGTACTCAAGCCCGCACACATTCTCCATCACATCCAAGAGAGGTTGGTCGTCCAAGGGCCGCTTCACGTCCTCGGGAGAAGCGACTCTCACCTCAGTATAGACGTCGCGATTTCCTAGCATCACATCCAGGAACGGATCGTCATCAAAGGCCACAGGGTCCTCCCCAGAAACAACTCTGTCATCAGTGCTGATGGTGGGGTATGCCAGGATCGCATCGAAGAAAGGATCAATGGAGGGGCCAGTGTTCTCCGTGCTGATGTGGCAACCTGCTAGATGACTAGGGTGTGTGTTCGAGCAAGGCTTCATTGTAGGTGATGTACTCTCCTGCAAATATGTGAAGACTACAGTCAACTAAACGAATTTAATAACAGTAGATTATTCAACCTTGAGTTCGTTGTTTATTCACATTGGATCTGCAAATTACCAAAGATAAACGCAATCAAAGTTTTGTCTTCGTACCTTGACTTCGCCAGTCGGATGCAAGGAAGCTCCTTTATTGTGTAGCCTCCTCCTCGCTGTGCTACTAGTTGACTCTGGCTTTCCCTTCTCGAGAAATACTGGTAGTTGTGTAGGTACATTAATGATTTCAGTCAAAGGAAGGTGTGAATTATCCACTGAATCAACCTTGACTGAACTTCCAGCTTTTTCAACACTCCTTCTCGAGCCTTTGCTGCGACCATCAATGTAACTACTTCCTTCAGCCTGCAGACAACACTAGTGTTACGAAATCTGTGTGTTGAATGTATGACCATAAGATATATTCAAAGACAAAATTGGAACAGCTGTCGTTTATTTTTCAGAAGTTTGTGAAGAAGGAAAAAGGTACTTGAAAGATAGCACAGTTTATGCATCTCATGACTGTATTTACTTCAGTAGTAAAATGGATCGAAAGAAATGATTTGTCATTCGTGCACTTACAAAAACCACAGGTTCAGGTATGGAATGAATGTTCTCACTATCAGAGTTAAAATAAGACCACTTTACAACCCTAAACTAAGTTCACTTTTCAAGCCTGAACTCAATAACACTTTGACTTTGCATCCTTGAACTGAGACAGTCCATTTTTCAACATCAGGAGATTTCACAAGTGGTACCGGGTGATGTGGGTGCCACATCATATATGTCAAACACAGTCACTGGAATGAACAGATAAAACACTGCTAAAATAAACAATCTAGAAAAAAGTATACCATCTACTAGATTAAAAGTTTTGACAAAATATATTGGAAATGGAAGAAAATATTATAGAAGAGAAAATGGAATTTGACGACATGCCAGCTGCGTGGCATTGAGGTGCACCAAGTCAGTCCAAATCACCTGTGAACCCACTTGAGGGTAAAAAGTGGACTGTTTTAATAGTTCAAGGTAGCATTACAAACGGTTTGACAGTTCAAGGTGGAAAATGAACATTTGCCATAGTTCAGGATTGAAAAGTGGACTTCTTTTCTGGGAGAGTATTTAGCACTGAAATGTTTGCATGGAGCAGATAGAACAAAAAAAGGGAGAAATATCCATAACTGTATCGAACACTGGAGACCAAGTGAGAATGGAAATACATGCTAAAGAATCAATGAAAACACCAAGAATGAATAATCATGAGATAGAAATGCATGCCTTGCGATCTCTGAGAGCAGCGCACCTTGTATTTTTGAACCACTTGTCAATCTGTAAATGGATCAGACATAGGTTAGTGACTCACTTTTTCAAAAGCTGCTGATACTTCTCAACTTTCAAATATGGCATGTCCATGATAATTTATAAGAAACGAAAGAGCAATCAACTATACTATGACCTTAATGTTATGAGTAGCAGTTATAAAATAAATATATTTTAAAGAAGTGTACTGTACGCCCCAGTCAGTGCCCAAGGGTGATTAACTAGCAGAATGAAACTCAGGTCAATAATCATGTGTACGCAATCTGTACTCAATAATATACAGCTGTACAGTAATATACAGCTGTTAGATTCATTCAGTCGAACACAACAAACCTTTTCAAAAGAAATACCCAATTCTGCAGAGAGATTTTCTTTCACATCTCGGGCTGGAAGCTCATTTTCAGCAAAAGCTTTACGCAGCACCTAGTTTAGCAAAATGAAGAGAACATGAGAATGCGGTAAGGAAGATTGAACCTGATGTAAACAACACATTTTCACAGTTGCAGGCACAATAAGCTCAATATGAAATCTCATTATAATCATCAGGTGGAGTGCAGGTTACGTGAACATGTGTCCATGTTTTAAAAAATTATGATTCTTTTTGCGGACGTACTTCATCCTATAACATCTGAATCTGTAAGACTTCAACAAAAAATATGGGCCATCTATGGCCTGCACGCAAAATAAAAAAACAAGACTTGTAAACTTTAAACTACAATATTATTAACTTGACTCTTATTTTTGTTGGTATAGACTGCTTGGTCATATTTTGAATGAAAAATTCACAGTTTCATGTTAAAGCTGACTACATCCACAAAAAAAATTCATAATTTTAGGGTGCATCTAAGAAATGTCATGAGATGGAAATGTAATCGCAAAGAAAACTTCTCAGAATTCCTATTGTAGCAGTCTAGGTAAATGGTGGTGTTAATTAGCTAAAGAAAATATAATCAGTATATCTATTTTTTTGTTGAGAATACCGGTAAAAAAACCTTATACAACATGTGGACTACTCTCAGAAAATAGAAACAACACCCAGTTGTATGCACTCCAATCAAGACACCATCAGCCATCATAAAGGTGAGCCTTCTTCCTCCACACCACACTCCTGCAACTCTCAAGCCAACCACTTGAAAGACGAGCCTGCACTCTATCCCATCCCTCCGCAGCGAGGGCAACAGATGGGAACTTGGGCACGCGCATGTGGGCAATTAGATGGTGTTGCTATCTGTGTGTCCAAGGGTCATGAGAGCAGGGTGTGGACAAAGAAGGTTTGTCTATGCGAAGTTGGATGGTGCCCTTATTGGAATATTGTGGGTGTTGTTTTCTGTTTTTTCTCTTTTTGGGAGTACCGCAGCATGTATGGGTTATTTTTTCCTTTTTTCCCAAAACTTGAGGTATTTGTATCAAATTACCATTTTTCCGAAAAAAAAAGTTAATAGTGATAACATGTTAGCTAACATCACCGCCTACCTCAACTGCCTCAGGAGGAATTCGGAAAAGTTTTCTCTTCTGCGGTTGGACTTTCTCATTTGATTTGAGATCGGAGAAACCCTCGGCAGAGTTGATTCTAACACCAGATGAATCCACTCTTCTTTTCTTTCTCCTATTAATACCCCAGTCTTCATCTTCACTCTGTTTTTCATTCTCAGTCAGCTTTCCAAACATTTCCTGTGAAGGGTGAAAGGCAGTCAAAGTTCCAACCTGTTGATCCAACTTAGTTCTGTCAAATAACTTACTAAAGGTGAAACAATACACAACACATGGCTAAATCAAATGCACTTCCTTAAATTGTAGTACCGAAAAATATATGTTTTGTTCAGCGAAATACACCTCATTAAGTCTTTTATAGTCAACCTCTCTCTTTGGCCTTTGGTAGGTAAGCATGTCCACACAATCATCCCCAGAATCAATTCCTAAGTTTGAATTGGTGTAGAATCCTTCAGCGTCAGTGAAATCTGCTGATATAAAGCCTGGAATATCATCGTTTGGAGAATAGAGTGGACTTCCCGAACAATTAGAGTCATCCGATATACTTCCTTCACCACTATCTAGGCTGCTGCTCATGGAGTCATTTTCTTCAGGGTCGTAGTCCTCATCACCTGAATACTCAGATAACCAATCCTCTCCTGGTCCATCTTCAGAGTCTATATTTTCAGTTGCTTCCTTAAAAATATCCTATAGAAAGCAAGTTGTCAAGATTGACTGAATAGGATAACATCCTTGAACGTAAAAACTACAAAAGAAGTGGATGCAAAAAATGAAAAGGACTTACTTTAGAGGGGCACGTCACTGTAAGGCTTGTTCCTAAATGTGCATTGACAGCTTCTAAAATTTCCATCTTACACAAGCAGAATTTACAAAGCCATCCACGACCACCAGTAGAATGAACTGAGAGATAGCACAATACAAAGACAGGTACATTGTAAGCCAACAATTGCATCAGTCCAATGGGTACAACTCCAAAAGAAAGGAATGAATTAATAAAAATCTGAACACTCAAATAACAAGAAAACTATTTCTTAAATGTAGGCACTGACGACCTGAGCTAACATATGTTAGAGAGCAAGTAACTAAGAGACAATATTTCAAAAGAAAAAACACAATTCAATCTGACAACTTGTTTAATGAAGGATAGTCGTCCATAAGAGATGTGGAAGATACACATTGTCTGGTTAAGATTATTTGGTATTGGAAAACACAGTTACATAATTTACATCAGTACAGAACTACAGATATCTTTTGATTCCATTTGCTACTATAGTTTGCCCAAGTAACACGGAAACATAACCAAAAGCAGAAGAAGTGTTTCAGGTGATCAAGATGAAATTTCTAAACTTTACACCACCCAAGGACGAGTGTATGCATGTAACAAAAACATGTGCAGCCTAATAGTTCGAAACAAAAACGAGAAAGAATACCAACTTTTCTCTAAAGGAGGTTCCGAACATTTCTGGTGATACGCCATTTTGCAAGCCCCTTCACAGAAGATAAATTTATTGTCGGGAACTGATTCTTGAGACTTGCATTTTGAACATATGGTCTAGCAAAAAGAATATTGATTCCATCAGTTGCATAATAGTATGGAAGTAGGGAGTATGACATTGACTTGATGATATACATACATTATCAGGATTGACAGAGTGATCTGGGGGCATCACAGAATCATCCATGTTCCCACTAGAACTATACAAATCAAGTTGATGGATGATACCACGGATAGCAATTTTGCATTTAATGATCTGTTTAGTAGCACGCTGCAGCTCCTTCTCTGGCTTTAATTTCTCTCGGCTGTTTGGAAAAGTAACCTTCAGTTAATATAACTATCACACTCTTATTTTACTTTAAGAAACTTAAAAGCAAACAGGCAAAAAGAGGAAGGAGACATGTGCAACAGGAAGTGGAAGTGCAAAACATATATTAGAGAGCAATTATATGACCTCTTTGCATGATTCTATCATGACATTTGAAATGCAAATCAGACTTAGCTTACACCACTCAGTGACAAAAGCTAATCCGGTACACTTTTTTATCTAAAAATAAATGGACGTCAAGTCATGAACTAATCGTCCAATGGGTAGTTCCCGCAAATAAGCATATCAACATTATTTTTAAATAATGAGAATCTGAATTGATCAGTCATCTATAGCCACTGCCAATGAACTTAGGAAGTATTGTTATCCTCCTATAAGAAACAAGCTGTAAGTGGTAAAACTATATCAGTTTTGATATGTTTTCAAGGCACAAAATATTTACAAATCCCATATATAAATTCATGCGCATAGTTGTTCTAAACACTGGAGTAACATCAAACCGTAACATGCTTTACATTTTTTCATGCTGAACTCCATAAAATAATTACAAGTACTTTTTCCTTTTTATTTATGGCATGCAGTAAGATTAGATGGATTAAGATTTTCCTTTACCAGCAGTTAGTTATCTATAGTGAGAGAGAGAATAGTGCACACCTTTTCCCATTCCAGCCATCTCCAGAGTATGCATCTAGTAAATTCTGCTCCGCTTTTATTTTGATCAGCAAATACCTTGCTCTTCTTTCCAAGCGAGTTGCCTCGTCACAATCAGTATTGTGCCTTCTCCGTTTCCGTTTCCTTTTCCTAACTGGTCCTGTTGCAGTTTTTCCAGTAACGGTATTTGAAGCCCGCCGCTGGCTCAGAGGACTACGATAATATTTGTCCTTTATATATTTTGCCAGATTAGTATTCCTGACAGTTCTTACTGTTCTCTTGGGAGGAGAACAATGGTCTTGTTTATAACTGCTGGAGGTATTGCGGCGACTTGGTCTTTTTGGTGAAGAAACCAACTCAGAAGAGGACTGTTTTTTCCGCTGTGATGATCTTGGAGGGATGGAGCGCACCGACTTCTTTTCTGAATTATTCATTGTTAGAACTGGAGAGCATTACATCCGACTGAGACCTATTACCATAAATAATATGTTAACTGGAAAGCTGAATGGGATATCATGATGAGTATGTTACGGAACTATTTAACATATAGACAGCAATACAGTGCAACGGCTGCATGGACCACCACGTCATCACTTTTTTCATCATGATTTCATGGTGGCACCAGCAGCACCAGATCAGGCAGCTCCGCCTGGCGTCGCGCATTGGGACGATACACCGAACGTGTTCTCCATATAATTCCTTACCGTAACATATTTGGTAGTAACACCTAACAAAAAAGAAAATGCTCTGGCTATAGCGTGTTATTAATAAATAGACATTTGGACCTTTCATGCTGTATCCAACATTCTCAGTTACTTAGGCATACATCTATTACAAAGGCATCTATATACTACACTTGGTGCAAGCTAGATATCGAAATTGGAAACATACAGCCGTTGGCATCAAAACGCCAAGGCGCGAAACCGCCATACATGCACCCAGCCCAGCGCAACACAAGAAGCCAGACATGCCAAGCCAAGACTAAGGGCGTGTTTGGTTTTGAGCAAATGTTCCAACAAATTGGCACGCCCGTGTCCGTCAACTGCTGCATGGTTGACTACCAAAATTTTGGCTGTACGTTTTTTTTGTTTTTGTTTTGCCAACAGTTGGCAATCCATGGGCGGAGGAATCACTCGCCAAAATATTGGTGTCGCAGGAATTTGGTGAGGCTCACGTTGGCGTGAACCAAACATACCCTAAAAATGTGTTTGGTTGTATCAGGCTGGGCAAGGTTGTGGGCGGCCATCCGACAACAGTGTTGCGGGGCAAGCAAGACGAAGAAACTGCATTTTGGCGGCCCTCTAGCTTCCCAGATGATCTTACAGAAAGAGAACGGCGTCCTGGCGGATGCCATCCTCACACAAGGGGATCAATGGGGGGACATTCAGATCTCAGACCCAACCAGGGCATCCACATTCCAGGACAAGCGCTAAAGGAAGATCTCATTTTTAGAAGTCGGAACAACCAATTCACCAGTACAAAGTTCCCGAAATGGAACTTCCTGCTAGTAGTAGCAGCAGCAGGTCTATGGAATCTATGGATTCATGGAGGGTCCGATTGGTCTTCCACCCTGTACCCAAGTCACGCGAGCCTCCCCCACCCAGAAATTACTCAATCTTTGCCCGCTCAGGCGCAGCTCGCCGTCTTCCCGGCGCCGGCGCCGCCACAAGCGCGCTCCTTTTCGAGGCCTTCAAGCGGAGATTAGGGTCGGCCAGCGTCTACGCTAGGTTCCAGAACCCGCCGGTTTTACTCAGAGCAAGGAGAAGGGCCAAGGAGAAGACGCGTAGAAATGCTAGGAGGGCGGGGCTAGCCTACCGAGAACCGAAGCCCCGGTGGATCTCCGCTCCAAGAAAGCCCAGCAGCAGAGGAGGGGAGGAGGAGGAGGAGAAGGAGAAGGGGGGCACCTCTGTGAAGATAATTCCTTCGACTGGGAGGAGGCCGGCAGGTGCGCTTCGGTGGGCGGCGGCGGCCGGCGAGGCGTGGGAGGCCGGAATCTGGGGAGGTGAATCTGAGAGAGAGGGTGGGGAGGAAGGAGAGAAAGGTTTATGGGAAGGAAGAACACGGGCGAGGTGTAAACGGGGATTAGACTGGAATTTAGATGACAGCGGCGATTAAATGGGGAATTTAGTAGAGCGCGATTCCAGATGCAAAGTGCGTACCGGGGTTCGCGAGGCACGTCTCCACATGGATGGTATTCAAAATAGTAAATGGAATTGTACACACCACCAAATGTACACACATGGTAGAATTGACGAATTGATGTGTGTAAATCCGAGTTCAAGATTGCTGATTTGGTAGGTGAAGATGGAGAAAGTATTCGGTGGAAGCTAAGTTATATTTTATATTAAAATCTCCATGAAATCCATGTTTAGAGAAAGTATATTTTGTATATGTTAGAAAACTGATTTTTTATAAACATGATGATTTCGAGCTCATTTTTCGGGGATATAAGAACAAAACAAAATACACTAAAATAATTATAGTTTACTGTTTTCTCACTATTTGTTGCTCAATTTGGTTTCTCGTAAACAAAATTCATTTTTCAACTTGAAAATTGTACATGTTAGTAAAACATCACCTCCCAAATTTACCATACTTTTTCTGATGAGACCTAGGGTCTAGGATTTGGCTCAATCTCACGAAATTGACCAAGATAGTGAATGAGGGGATGGAAAAAGGAGGAAGAACACAAGATCCAAAGGCAAAACGCACTCACACACCCAATACAAACCAATTTAACTTTCTTAGTTGGTTAGACTAAGCCAATAGAGACAATCCTAGGAGAGACCCATGGGGTGGAATCCAAAGATTGAAAGATTGGTAAAGGAATCAACTCTAGAACATGGATGAAAGAGTGCTTGCACTAGAATCAACACATGAAGAGAAAAAGATCCTCAAAAGTATCCTTGATACATAGGATGTGATAGTCCTAGTAGTAGATGAGACAAAGCTCAAGCATAAACTCAAATCTTAGTCTAACCCTAGATCTGGCCGTACCAAGAGTATATATAGTACCCAGGGCAGAAGGCAAATAGTTTGGGACAGCTGTTGTCGAGGGTACTCCCCGGCAATGCTCTCCATATGGGGCTTAGGGTAGACGGAATCTTGTAGGCTGACACGAGACATTGGTTATCAAACAAGCGGGGAGAGCGATTTACCTAGGTTCGGGGCCCTCGTTGAGGTAAAACCCTTACGTCCTGCATGTCTGATCTTGATTGCTGAAAATATCGGTTACAATGGGGTGCCGAAGGTTTCGACTATGATCTCGTCGAGAGGCTAAGTTCTACGGTGACCAGCTCTAGACTTGCGGTGGTTATGGCTATTATGATTGTGTGTCCCTCGGCGGCCCTCTCCGGCCCTTATATTGGGAGCCCCGAGAGATCTGTCCGGGTACGACTACGTTACAAAGAGCCCTAGATCTAAACTTTCCTTGTATCCTTCGTCTTCTTGCCTTGTTCTTCAAGAATCCTTCTTTGGAACTGACATAACAGCCCATCCGGTCATTGGGTACCTTCATGGGCCCCTGGCTAGGCCGTAAGAGGTAGCGCAACACTAGTTACCCGAAGGGTAATGCCCACATCAGTAGCCCCCGAGTGACTGGCCGAAGAAGCTTCGGGCAGGGACTAAAATGGTCTTCTGTCGAATGTTGACTCCTTTGTAATAGCATCGTCTTCTTTATCGGGTGCGCGTCCAGCGCTCCCGATGGGAGTAGCCCCCGAGTTTAGGCACGGATGCTTGCAACCGTGTGTAGACTCAAGTTGCACCACTCGAATGTTTTCTTCTGTCGAAGCTTTCTGCAAACTGGCTGGATCCGACATATCTTCCTATATCGGGTCTTTAATACATTCAAGCAAGGTTTGTAAAGGATATCGAGTAACGTGCTCGGCTTTACCGGTTAACTGCCGATGGCAAAACAACGTTACCCTACACAGAATCAAGTCCCCGGGCGTGATTCTGGACCTGAAAAAGTCTTCGAGTACAAATTTCATCGGGTGTGCGTTCAGCGCTCCCGATGGGAGTACCCCCGAGTCTAGGCGCGGATGTTGTCAACCACGTGTAGACTTAGACTGAACCACTCGATTGTTTCAGTTTCCTTCGAATGCTTCATTCGGAGCCGATACTTCTTATGACATCATTGATGATGTAACCTCTAATGCGGTCTGATTGATAGGTAATGACCTGACGGCCCCCCCTACTTCTGCGCGGTCAATTTAGGAAATGACCAGTGCTTGTGCAGTAACCAAGACGCCTCCTCGATTTCCGCGCATAGTGGAGAAAAAGATTCCCTGGTAAAATAGAGATAACGACACGTGGTGACCTAATCCCAAGTCTCCTTTAGTTTATAACCGCAGAGGACAAAATTTTATCCCTTTCCATTCTCTTTGCACGGTTCTTCTTCCTTAGCCATCATTCCTCCTCAAAACCGTTGCGCCGCCGCCGTTCCTAGATCTCGCCACAGATTTTCTTCGACGATGGTGAATAAGAGGAACCTCACCCTCGCCGCCAGCGCCGCGACCAGCGGCGCCGCCGCTAAAGCCTCGTCCAGTGCACCGAAAAAGAGCGCATCGGATGCTTCTGCCCCAGCTCCTGCGCCGCCCGCGCCGGAGGTTTCCATGGCTGGACATGTGCCTGGTGATTGGCCAGCTTCCACTGCGACCAAACGCGACGAGAAGAAAGCTCGGAGCCTCGGCATAATTTCAGCCGATGAGGGGAACGTCATTCTCCCAGGTGCGGCTTCACGCCCCAATCCCCCCCGCCGGTTTTACTGTGATGTTCATGTCTTTTCTATATCGCGGACTTTCTCTTCCTGCTCATGAGTTCCTCCGGCGTCTCCTTCATGTGTATGAGATCCAATTGTGGCAGTTAACGCCCAACTCGATTCTTCATCTTGCTATTTTCATCACCTTACGCGAAGCTTTTCTGGGCATCGAACCTCACTTTGATTTATGGAAAAAGATCTTCTTCGTGAAACGCTACAACTGCTAGTAGCGGTTCCTTCGTCACCGGCGGAGTAGTATTTGTTGTTCGTAAGGAGGTTAATTACTTCAATTTTCCAATGAGAGAGTTTGTTCAAGGGTGGAGGTTGAAGTGGTTCTATATCAAAGACTCATCAACAGCTAATATGCAACTGCCGTGTTTTGCCGACGTCCTCAAGGCTGTGCCCAAAAGATCTTGGAAAAACATCATGTCACCCGAAGAGAAACCAGCAGTCGATAAGTTATTTGATAGAGTTCTTCAAATCAAAGAAGCAGACGGCCAGACTATGATGGGCACTGAGATAGCTGCTGTTTTTCTGAAGCGTCGAATCCAACCAGTTATGTCCAGGGCCCATCCGATGTAGTTATATTCAGGCCCCATGGACGAGACCAGAGTGAACGTCGCCTAGTTATCCGAAAAAGAACTGCTTGATGAAGTCAGGTGCTTGACTCATTTCAGTCAAGAAGATTCGATTCCGCTTCTATCTCTTCAGCCACCCTTCGACATTGATCACCCGCCAAATGAGATAATTTCCCCTTTTCACTTATACTAGCTGTCACACTCGAACTATTCTTGCATTTCCCTTCCCTTTTATTTAATCCTTTTAATTCCTTCGATAGGTCCTGCCAGCTCCCGAACATTTTCAAGATATGTCGGGTGACAATCTTGAAGCGAGAAGTTCTTCCATTCCCGCAGAGTTCCGTACTGAAGAAAATGTAGATCCAGAAGATGAAGACAATGATCATATGAATCCTGAAGCTTTTTCTATAGATCCTAGATCTTTCGCTGACGATATGAATGACACGGCGGAGTCAAATCACGACGATGATGTTGATCGTGCTGCCTTTGTTGATGCAGCTGCGGAGAAGGCCAACGTGCTGCCTTCAAAGAGATCGTCCGGCGGATTTGCCGATGAGGATGATCTTTTTGATCTGTAAGTCTCCTCTACAGCTCCAAGGTTTGACTCCGATATCTTCGCTTGCATCTAGTTCTCATTTTGTCTGGTTTACATGCTTTCAGCGACGAGGGCTTCATAGAGCCTCCTTCAAAGAAGGCCAAGACAAGTTCTAACAAGCCAGCTCCGGCAGCTTCGGAAGCTTCGGCTCCAACAACAGCCCCAGCAGCTCAAGTTTCAACAGCTTCTTCCCTCTCCAAAGGGAAGGAGATTCCTTCTACTGCTGTTATTACAGCTTCTCCTCCTCCCGAAAGACCTATAAGCCTTTTCTGTTTCAACAATACGTCTGCCTTTGGCAGCCCCCCAGTGAGTCTTTACTGGATTATAAATCTTCTGAGAAGGATTCCACCGCTTGTTAATAGCTATCTCTTTTCATTTCTTCGGGATTTCCGATCGATCATTTCCTCCCTGGAGGCTTTTGCCTCTCAATTTACTTCCCTCAAAACTGATAAGGCTCGATTTCAAAAAGAAGTCGAGTCTACTTCTTCAAAGCTTGATAATGCAATTAAGATAGCTGCCGAAGCTCGCCAAAATGCCGATTATTTGAAGGAAGAACTTGAGAAGTTGAAGAACAAGCTGAAGGACGAAGAAGCTTCGAAGCTTGCTTCCGAATCCTAGAGGAATGAAAAGGACAATCTTCTTCGCTAATCTGTTTTGGCCTTGCTCAGTAATTGACTTAACTTTCAACTCCTCCTTTCTTGATTTAATTGTAACTAACAAATTTTCCTTTTTGTTCCTTGCAGAAGCTGCCGATATTCCTGCTGGTGCCTTAGACAAGCTTCCTGATAATTCTCCTGTCGATGCTTCGACATTGACTCTTGAATCCAGCAAGCTCATCCAAGCTCTCCTCCAGAAGAATAAAGGAGTTATGTTGAGGTTGCACTCGATGATTTTCCCCAAGGCCGACCAAAACAAAACTCTGGAACAATTGACAGATGTTTTTGCTGTCGACACGAAGGAAACTATCGAGGTATTCAAACGTACCTCCCGCACCTACGACACTCTTCTAGCTTTCCAACTTATGATGGGTCATGGTTTCCAAGCCGATATGGAGCAAATGTCTAAAGAACTGCCGAAGGAGCAAGATGGGCAGCTTATTGACTTGAGCGCCTATAAAACTTCGGCACGCAAATGTGCGCTTCAGCTTCTCGAGTTGGTTTCGGCAAACAAATTGATTGCTGCCCAAGCTTATCGGCTCAGACCCAGGCTCCTTGACTTCTTTACGTTGGATTGCAATCTTTTCTGTTTAAAACAATTCCTTGTCATAAGACCTTTATATTGTAACGAATCATGTATTGGCAATGTTGCCAGTACCCTCTTGCTATAATATTTTCAATGTTTTTTGATTGCACGCTCCCGATGGGAGTAATTCTAACTGACAGGCTCGCATATTCCATCACGTTCTTAATGGTATATATTTACAGGTGGTTCTTGTGCCCTCCTTTACCGAAGGTCCTTCATATGGGTGTTCCGAGAATGGCCGCCTCCAACGCATGAAGTCTCGAATTGCCCAGATGGAAAAAGATATGTGTGGTATTCATGCTATGGCCGCCATTATAAAGAAGAAGGGTGAACTAGCCACCGACGCATAGCGGTATGACCTTACTAAGTTGCACAAGGCAACAGAAAGTTTGAATTGTAAGTATCCTAATCCTTCTTTTCCTTAGCTTCTTGGATAATACCAAAGCTAATCTATTGACTCCACCTCCTTCATTACTTCTTATAGTCATAGCCCTGAACTTGTCAAAAGAAAGCAAGCGTGTCCATGAACACGTAAATGCCTTGACCCATCTTGCATCTTTTGATGAGGTTTTTTGGAGGAATCAATCAAAAGCTTCCACTTTCGCGAAGTTTCAAGATCGGGTGCAACAAGTGCACCGATTTCTCACCAAATGCTATACTGGCTTGAGAGTGATATGGAACATAATGTTTCCCTTGAATGAAGTCCCTCCTACTTTACTGACTTTGATGTCAAAGTTCAGTAATGTTAAGAAAATCCGGGGCTTGATTCGGGCACAACTTATTGCTGGAGCTAAATCTGCCTTGGCCCTTGTTCTGTCGAAATATCCTTCCGCAAATTTGATGGCCATCGTAAATGCCGATGGTAATGTAGGACATCTTTTTGCCAAGGCTCAGATTCCTGCTATCATGGTAATCGACAGGCTGGAGGATAGTTCAAAGGTAATCGAAGAAGCGAGGATCCTAGAAGAAGAGTCCTGAAAACGTTTACGATCTTACTTTAGCTTAAGTACTTCGATGCTTGTGGCAGCCGATTGTTCGGGTGCGTTGATTAAGCGAATTTATTGGCAGGTGTTTATATGTACCTTCATTTTATTCCTTAATTTTATCGAATGCCGTTGGCAAGTTTTAATATGAACGGAGCAAATCTTAAATGCTCATTTAACATTTGTACTATGATGCTTATATATGTAAGTTTGTCGGCAGGAAATTACTTGAGTAATCATCTCATGTTGCAGGTTTGTGAAAACCTGTCGTAAGTGCAACTTTGCTTATAACCGACGATGTATGTCTTGACAGCAGCCCCCGAGCGAATCGATGGAACTAAGCCTGCTGATGACTCCGTCGCTCTTTAATACTTCTGTAGTTTAAAGTACCGGTCATGGGTCTTTTTGTAAGTATGTATTTGTTACCCTTGCTATCTGCAGCACTCGCGTAATCTTGAGGTTTTTTTAGCAAAATATAAAACAAGATTCCCGCCAATTTTGCATCGTAGCACTCGTATTTTCAGAGGCTTTATATTGCAATCTTGGGTGTAATTTCAAGTAAACCAATGTTCGCTATAGTATACGAAAAAAGGTCTTGATAAACTTGTTCGGATGCCCCGAATTGCTGCGATACTTCAGATAAATGAAACTTGAGTCTTTATTAATAAAGTAAGCTAAGAACGAAGTGGCTAAAAAATCCTTATTGAAAGAAAAATTCTAAGAAAGAAATAAAAGTAAACGTGCATAACGACGCCCATCTTCTTTAAACAAGAGGAGGGTCCTTCTTATCTTCGATCTTGTTAGGGGAGCCGATGGCTTTGGAGGCGTCGATGATTCCATCAGAAGTACTCGCAGCAAGTGCTAGAACTTTATTGTCGTCGACAAAGGCCTTGCTATCAGCTGCCGAAGGCCCAACCGCTGAAACTCCCAGTGCAGGGTCATTCGGTTTCTTTTTCAATTTCTTGATGCTCTCATCCTTTTGATATTTAAGTGCCAATGGCTTAGAATGGAAGTCGACAGGTTCTTGCTTTGTTCCGAACTTGGCAGCAATCCTCTGAAACTCGCGATCACAGTTATCTGAGCGTGAAAACTTCCATAGACTGTGATGTTTGTTCCATTGTTCCCTGGCATCTTGAGCTTGAGATACGCATAATGTGGCACAACCATGAACTTGGCATAAGCTGGTCTCCCGAGTATAGAATGGTATTGTTATTCCCAATTTACTACTTTGAACTCGATCTTTTCCTTCCTGAAGTTATCAGGTTTCCCAAAGATGACATTCAAGTAAACTTTGCCAAGAGAATACGCTGGTAAAGTGGGGAGGATTCCATGAAAACATGTATCCGTTTCTTCCAACATCCTCATTGTAATTCCCATATTTTTGACTGTGTTCAGGAATATCAGATTTAGTCCACTTCCACCATCCGTAAAGACTTTGCTCATATTGTATCCTCATATTTGCGCTTCAACTACCAAGGCAGCATGACCTGGCTTTGGGATTGTCATCGGATGATCTGCTTTGCTGAACAGGATACTCTGAGACGACCAATCAATGTATTCTGGAATATTTGCCATAGTACTTTCTGCCAGGTTGATTTCTTGAGTGAGCTTCTTCATCTCCCTTCTCGAAACACCAGTTTTGTGGATCATGCTCATCTGTCCCCGTGGTGGAGGGAAGGACTCATTAGGGTTGCGAGACTGCACTTGCTGAATTTGGTGCAGAGGTGGTGGTGTTGGTGGCGGTGGATTCGGCTGCTGCTGCTAGATAAACTTCTGCATCTCAATGAAGTGTCGACAATCCCTGAGTAGATGACTCGACTTTTTCTTGTCATCCTTAGGGTCAATGTACCCATGTAGGTAACTGATACGTCTCCAACGTATCTATAATTTCTTATGTTCCATACTAGTTTTATGACAATACCAACATGTTTTAGTCATACTTTATAATGTTTTTATGCATTTTCCGAGACTAACCTATTAACAAGATGCCGAGTGCAGTCTGCTGTTTTTGATTTCAGACAAGTTAGTTTACGAATATTCTCGGAATTGGACGAAACGAAGCCCACGGTCTTATTTTCACGAGTTTCCAACACCGAAGAGAAGACGAAGAGGGGCCACGAGGTGGCCACCCAACATGGCGGCGCGTGGGGCCCCGGCCGCGCCGACCTATGGGAGGCCTCGCGCCCCCCGACGCCGCCTATTTATTCCTTCCGTCACGAAACCCTAGTACCGAGAGCCACGATACGAGAAAAGTTCCAGACGCCGCCGCCGTCAACCCTACCTCGGGGGTTCAAGACTCACCGCACCCCGTCTGAGAGGGGAATCATCACCGAGGGCTCTACATCACCATGCCCGCTCCGGACCGATGCGTGAGTAGTTCATCCTTGGACTACGGGTCCAGCAGTAGCTAGATGGTTGTCTTCTACTCTTGTGCTATCATGTTTAGATCTTGTGAGCTGCCTATCATGATCAAGATCATCTATTTGTAATGCTACATGTTGTGTTTGTTGGGATCCGATGAATATGGAATACTATGTCAAGTTGATTATTGATCTATCATATATGTGTTGTTTATGTTCTTGCATGCTCTCCGTTGCTAGTAGAGGCTCTGGCCAAGTTGATAATTGTGACTTCAAGAGGAGGTATTTATGCTAGATAGTGGGTTCATGTCTCCATTGAATCTGGGGGAGTGACAGCAACCCCTAAGGTTGTGGATGTGTGTTGCCACTAGGGATAAAACATCAATGCTTTGTCTAAGGATATTTGTATTGTTTACATTACGCACAATACTTAATGCAATTGTCTGTTGTTTGCAACTTAATACTGGAAGGGGTGCGGATGCTAACCTGAAGGTGGACTTTTTAGGCATAGATGCATGCTGGATGGCGGTCTATGTTCTTTGTCGTAATGCCCTAAGTAAATCTCATAGTAGTCCTCATGATATGTATATGCTTCTCTATTTGTCAATTGCCCAACTGTAATTTGTTCACCCAACATGCTATTTATCTTATTAGAGAGACACCACTAGTGAACGGTGGACCCCGGTCCATTATTTTACATCTAAATACAAACGCAATCATTGTTCTCTTTTGTTTTCTGCAAGCAAACATAATTCTCCATACCATACGTTTAATCCTTTGTTTTCAGAAGGTGAGATTGACAACCTCACCGTTAAGTTGGGGCAAAGTAGTTTGATTGTGTTTGTGCAGGTTCACGTTGGCGCCGAATCCTGGTGTTGCGCCGCACTACACTCCTCCACCAACAACCTTCACGTGGCCTTCATCTCCTACCGGTTCGATAAACCTTGGTTTCTTACCGAGGGAAAACTTGCTGTTGTGCTCATCATACCTTCCTCTTGGGGTTCCCAACGGACGTGTGCCATCAACAGCTACCATCAAGTTACATCCTGTGGATTTCTAACTCCCACACGCCAACAACTACTTTTCTCGCGCCGTTGTTGGGAGATCAAGACATGCAAAGGGAGTCTCTCACATCCAATCTCTTTACTTTGTTTATTGTCTTGCTTTATTTTATTTTCTGTCTTGTTTACTTTCTTTATATCAAAAACACAAAAAATTAGTTACTCGCATTTACTTTATTTATTAGTTTACCTTTGTTTATTTCATCATGCTTCTCCCTAAGTTCACTTTGAAAGATATATCGGTAGGGAGTGGGTCTATCATTGGAAGAGATAATATAGAAGAATTTTTCACTCATGTTAGCAAGGTTGAAGATTTTGAAGATAGATCCTTGGTAGAACTTGCTCCTAATTATGAAATTGCTACTGCCTCTTTAGTGCACATGTTGGAAGCTAGATTTGTTAATCTTAATCCTATAATGCAACATATGTTTCTTACACTCTGTGATATGGAAGAAGGAGAGAAGAAAGATTTTGTTTTAGAAACCCTTTTAAAGAATTTGGTGATGTAGCTAGAGAAGCTAGGAAAGTCTTTATTCAACATAAGATGCTTGGCTTTTATACTAATTTTGCAAATACCCTTGAAAGGATGGAAAAAAGATAGGCTAAAATAAACTAATGAAGCCAATTGTGAGGGGGAGATTAAAATACTAATACCTTATAAACTCATAGGAATGCATGAGGCACTAGAAAAGAATTTTGATTGGATTGTTCCTGAAAATTTATTTGAGGAGGATAGTAAGCCTAAAAGTAATGAAAGAGGAGCTTCTTACATAGATAAGATACAATGCATAGTTGAGAAACTCCAAACTCCTCTGATGCTTCTTCTCTTGATATTACTTGATTTGCACTTTCTCGCGCTGAAAGGCGTTAAAGAAAAGCGCTTATGGGAGACAACCCATTATTTTATTTCTGCAATTTTTGTTTTATATTTGAGTCAAGGTACTTGTTTCTACTGTAGCAATACATTTGTATCTTTATTTTATTGCATTGTTGTGCCAAGTAAAGTCTTTGATAGAAAAGTTGATATTAGATTTGGATTTCTGCGCAGAAACAGATTCGTAACTGTCACGAATTTGAGTTGATCTCTCTGTAGGAAACTAAAATGCTGAAAAATTCATGCGTGATCCTCGGATATGTACGCAACTTTCGTTCAACGGAGATTTTCCATCCGAGCATGTTAAGTGCCTCGAAAAATTCATCTTTACGGACTGTCTGTTTTGGACAGATTCTGCCTTTTATTTCGCATTGCCTCTTTTTGTTTGTGGATTTCTTTGCTCTATTAAATTTCAGTAGCCTTGGGTAATGTCCAGAAGTGTTAGGAATGATTGTGTTCTTGCTGAACATGTGAATTTTTTTGATTATGCACTAACCCTCTAATGAGATTGCTTTGAGTTTGGTGTGAAGGAAGTTTTCAAGGATCAAGAGAGAGGATGATATGATATGATCAAGAAGAGTGAAAAGTCTAAGCTTGGGGATGCCCCGTGGTTCATCCTTGCATATTTCAAGAAGACTCAAGGTTTAAGCTTGGGGATGCCCAAGGCATCCCTTCTTCATCAACAACTTATCAGGTCACCTCTAGTGAAACTATATTTTAATTCCGTCACATCTTATGTACTTTACTTGGAGCGTCTGTGTGCTTTTATTTTTGTTTATGTTTGAATAAAATTGGATCCTAGCAATCCTTGTGTGGGAGAGAGCTTTTTCGTTTTAACACTTGTGTTCTTAGTCTTAATTCATGTTCATGGCGAAAGCTGAAAGCCGCAACACTTATTGTTATTTTGTTGGAAACAGAAAATGCTTCATGTGGTAATTGGTATATTGTCTTGAATAATTTGATACTTGGCAATTGTTTTGAGCTCTCAAGTAGATCATGTTTAAGCTCTTGCATCATGTAGTTTAAATCTATTAGTGGAGAACTACCATAGAGCTTGTTGAAATTTGGTTTGCATGATTGTCTCTCTAAGGTCTAGATATTTTCTCTGGTAAAAGTGTTTGAACAACAAGGAAGACAGTGTAGAGTCTTATAATGCTTGCAATATGTTCTTGTGTAAGTTTGTTGTACGGTTTATACTTGTGTTTGCTTCAAACAACCTTGCTAGCCAAAGCCTTGTCTGAGAGGGAATGCTTCTCTTGCATCCAAAACCTTGAGCCAAAACCTATGCCATTTGTGTCCACCATAACTACCTACTATGTGGTATTTCTCTACCATTCCAAAGTAAATTGCTTGCGTGCTACCTTTAAAAAATTCATTCCTTGTCTTTGCAATACATAGCTCATGGGAAAGTAGCCTAAAAACTATTGTGGTAATGAATATGTAGCTTATGTATCTTAGTTCTTATAAGTTGCTTGTTGAGTGGTAACCATGTTTCTGGGGACGCCATCAACCTGTCACACCTTTGTTAAATATCATATGAGTTGCTATGCATGTTCGTCTTGTCTGAAGTAAGGGAGATTTCTCATGAGTTAAATGGTTTGAGTATGCATATTGTTAGAGAAGAACATTGGGCCGCCAACCAAAGCCATGTATCATGGTGGAAGTTTCAGCTTGACATTAATCCTCAAATCTCTTATGAGAATATTATCTGTTGTTGAATGCTTAAAGCATAAAAAAGGAGGCATTATCTGTTTCTATGTTGTCCCGGTATGGATGTCCTCAAGTTGAGATCTATCAAAATCGAGAAATCAAATGCGATTTATCTCCTTGGACCTTTGTACATGTGGCATAGAGGTACCCCTTTGTGACACTTGGTTGAAACATATGCAATGCAATGATAATCCATGGAAATCCGAGCTAATTAGGACAAGGTGCGGGCACTATTAGTATTCGATGTATGAGGCTTGCAACTTATAGGAAGTTTTATGCATAACCCATATGAATTATTACTACCGTTGACACAATTGTTTCCATGTTTTCAAAATAAAAAACTCTAGCACATGAGTAATCCATGCCTCCCGAAGGGCCTTTCTTTTACTTTATGTTGAGTCAGTTTACCTACTTCTTTCTATTTTAGAAGCAAACACTTGTGTCAACTGTGTGCATTGATTCCTACATGTTTACTTATTGCACTTATTATATTACTTTGTGTTGACAATTATCCATGAGATATACATGTTGAAAGTTGAAAGCAATTGCTGAAACTTAAATTTTTCTTTGTGTTGCTTCAAAACCTCTTATTAAGAATCTATTGCTTTACGAGTTAACTCTTATGCAAGACTTTTTGATGCTTGTCTTGAAAGTACTATTCATGAAAAGTTTTTGCTATATGATTCAGTTGTTTAGTCATTATCTTTTTGTTAGCAAACTATATACCATTGCTTTGAGTCACTTCATTCATCTCATATGCTTTACAAATAGTGTTGATCAAGATTATGTTGGTAGCATGTCACTTCAGAAATTATTCTTTTTATCGTTTACTACGAGTAGGAACTAAGCTTGGGGATGCTTGATACGTCTCCAACGTATCTATAATTTCTTATGTTCCATGCTAGTTTTATGACAATACCAACATGTTTTAGTCATACTTTATAATTTTTATGCATTTTCCGAGACTAACCTATTAACAAGATGCCGCCGCTTCCTGTCTGTTTCGATTTCGTGTTAGTTTACGAATATTCTCGATTTGGACGAAACGAAGCCCACATTCTTATTTTCCACGGAGTCTTCCAAACACCGAAGAGGAGACGAAGAGGTCACGAGGCGGACACCCCACATGGCGGTGGGGCCCCGGCCGCGCCGGCTATAAGGGCCCCTGGGCGCCCCCGACGCTGCCCTTCGCCTATTTATTCCTTCCGTCAAAACCCTAGTACCGAGAGCCACGATACGAAAGTTCCAGACGACGCCGTCGTCAACCCTACCTGGGGTTCAAGATCGCTCCGACACCCCCGCCGGGAGAGGGAATCATCACCGAGGCTCATCACCATGCCCGCCTCCTGACGATGCGTGAGTAGTTCATCCTTGGACTACGGGTCCATAGCAGTAGCTAGATGGTTGTCTTCTCCTCTTGTGCTATCATGTTTAGATCTTGTGAGCTGCCTATCATGATCAAGATCATCTATTTGTAATGCTACATGTTGTGTTTGTTGGGATCCGATGAATATGGAATACTATGTCAAGTTGATTATTGATCTATCATATATGTGTTGTTTATGTTCTTGCATGCTCTCCGCTGCTAGTAGAGGCTCTGCCAAGTTGATACTTGTGACTCCAAGAGGGGGTATTTATGCTAGATAGTGGGTTCATGTTCCATTGTCGGAGGAGTGACAGTAACCCCTAAGGTTGTGGATGTGTCACACTAGGGATAAAACATCAATGCTTTGTCTAAGGATATTTGTATTGTTTACATTACGCACAGTACTTAATGCAATTGTATGTTGTTTGCAACTTAATACCGGAAGGGGTGCGGATGCTAACCTCGAAGGTGGAATTTTTAGGCATAGATGCATGCTGATGGCGGTCTATGTTCTTTGTCGTAATGCCCTAAGTAAATCTCATAGTAGTCATCATGATATGTATATGCTTCTCTATTCTGTCAATTGCCCAACCGTAATTTGTTCACCCAACATGCTATTTATCTTGTTGGAGAGACACCACTAGTGAACTATGGACCCCGGTCCATTATTTTTCTGAAATACAACCTACGCAATCATTGTTCTCTTTTGTTTTCTACAAGCAAACATAATTCTCCACACCATACGTTTAATCCTTTGTTTCAGCAAGCCAGTGAGATTGACAACCTCACTGTTAAGTTGGGGCAAAGTAGTTTGATTGTGTTGTGCAGGTTGCACGTTGGCGCTGGAATCACTTGTGTTGCGCCGCACTACACTCCTCCACCAACAACCTTCACGTGGCCTTCATCTCCCCACGGTTCGATAAACCTTGGTTTTCACTGAGGGAAAACTTGCTGATGTGCTCATCATACCTTCCTCTTGGGGTTCCCAACGGACGTGTGCTTTACCGTCACAAGGAGCTACCACTGGCGCTGTTACATCCCAGGGATTTCTAACTTCCACACGCCAGCAGTAATAAGGAGCGTTTATCTGCTCAGCAAAAGGCAATTCTGGGATCCTTGAAGGTCGTGGTTGTAGTTGCCACGATTCCCTGAATTACTGCGATTGTTGTTCTGTCGATCATCTCACCTATCGTCGTACCGATCATCTCGACGATCAGAATATCCTACGGTTACCATGTTAGTATCATCGTATCCACGCTCCTTCCTTTTCTTACGTCGATCTCTTTGACTGCCTGAGTCATGTCTCGGCTGGTCGTCGTCTTCGTCGTCACTGCGTGGACGAGGCTTTCGTACATTATCCTCGCCATTAGCCCAACTATTAGCGATTTCCATCAGCTTGGTTATGGTCTTCGGCTTCTTACGCCCAAGCTCCTCTATGTAAGATTCTCGTCGAATACCATCACTGAAGGCGTCGATTGCTCTATCGACAGAGACATCTTCAGCAGCGTTCAAGAGTTTAGTGAACCTCCCGATGTAAGTATGCATCAAATCTTTCGGCTTCTACTGACAATGACGTAATTCCTCGATTCCAACGGGCCTTTTATATGTTGCCTGGAAATTTTTGAAAAAAGCGTCTACCAGATCGTCCCGTGACTTGATGGATCCCTTCGGCAGGCCTCTCAACCAGGCTCGTGCCGAATCCCTCAGGTAAAGTTGCAAATGCTGCATCGCCGCTATTTGGTTTCCTTTGTGCAAGATTACGGTCCGCAGATAATCGTCTAACCAAGACCTCGGCTCCTGCTTCCCATCATATTTAGCAGCATCAGTAGGAGTAGGTTTGAACCTTTTGGGCGGCATCGTCTCACGGATCTTGTAGCTTAAACAGTCGGCTCCTCTTAACTAGCCGTTGTACTCCTGGCTCTCCTCAGAATCATCACTGCCGTATTCTTCCCTTGCCGCTCACCGTCGTCTGGCTCTGTCGATCCTGCTCTGAGTAATTTCATCTCGAGCATCTCTCGAACGATGCCTGGAACCACTAGCTTGAAGCGTAGATTTCTCCTTCCATGGAAAAAGTTTATCCCCGGGGATCGCGAGGCTTTCCAGGGCACCTCGGTGAGCTTGAGCCATAGGACCTTTGGGTGTTGGTTGCTGGTTGATCAAATAAGCCGCGAGGTTGGCGGTTGCCCCTTTGACGGTTTTTGGCCTCAACATACCCGCAGTGTCTGTAGTCATGAAGGATTTGGATAGATTTGACGTTATTTCTCGTGCATCATCTTCCAAAAGCCGAGACAGCCTTGATCGATGCCTCCCCGCACCTTGGCTGCTTTCGAGATCCACTTCCTCGTGAGGCCCTCTGACGCTCACTAGATTGATCTGCTGCGAGTAGACGTCGATTGAGGGTGGCTTACTCGTTCGATAATCGTTCCCGATTCCTCTCCAAGATAGAACGATATGCGTTGAGAGTTCCAACTGAAGTTCCAGCAGGAAGCGGCGTATTGTTGGTTATAGCAGCCCGAGCTGCCGCCCACTCTTCCTCTGTGATAGTATAATCGCTATTGTCGTTATTGGCACTGTTTTCAGAGTTACGTCGCCTGCTGGCGCGGGGTATGCGATCTCCTTCTTCTCCTTCGTTCCCTGCGTTCCCTGTGTTGAGGGTAGATAAGACTTGGTGACGCGCCATCCTCCAAGTGGTCATCCTTACGGCGTTGTCGATGCTTTCCTCTCCCGACGAATATCTGGCACTGCAGACGAATGGTGTATCGCTTGATCCCAATCCATGCCTGAAATCATAGTTTAAACAGTAGTACGAAGTCATATCGGATGACATAGAGTCATCGGATCCAATCGACATAGAGGATATCGACCGAGGGGTTGATGGTGAGGAAGAATTCGTCGAGTCCGTCAAACCGGCCGATAGATCGACCGATGAGGACGCGATCGATCCTGCAACTGATGGAGACGGTTTCCTTGCTGATTTGGAGACGAACGGCTCAGGCAGCCGAAGAATCCCTTCCGCGTTGATGTTGTAATGAACACTTCCAAACGTCATGCCCAAACCTCCTTGCAGATCCGAAAAGGTCGAGTGGGACAAGTTGTTGTGCGGGGTGACTCGAAGGAACCAAATCGAATCGAATGGAGCTTGGCAAGAGGCCGGTGGTGATGCCGGCGGTGTTGATGAAGCATCGACATGGCCGAATGCCGATGCCGGATCTTGTGCCAACAGCACAATTATCGAAGGTACTCTTGCAATGCCCTCCATATGGGGCCTCGGGTGAACTGATACGTCTCCAACGTATCTATAATTTCTTATGTTCCATGCTAGTTTTATGACAATACCTACATGATTTATTCATACTTTATATCATTTTGATGCATTTTCCGACTAACCAATTAACAAGATGCCGAAGCGCTAGTTCCTTTGGATTCAGAAATCCTACACAGAAATATTCTCGAATTGGACGAAACAAAAGCCCACGGCCCTATTTTCCACTTGAGGGTTCCAACATCGAAGAAGAGCCTGGAGACGGCGGCCAGGAGGGGCACCCCATAGGCGGCGCGCCCACCCTCCCGCGCGCCTAGGTGTGGGAGGCCACCCCCTGGCTCCCCCGACGCTGCCCCTTCGCCTATATATTCCTTCGTCTCTGAAAACCCTAAATCAATCATTCATATTCCACGAAGAGTTCCGTAGCCGCCGCCATCGCGAAGACAAGTTTCGGGGACAATCTCTGCGCACGCCGCGGGGGGAATTGCCCCCGAGTCATTCCATCGACACCACCGCCATCTTCATCGCCGTTGCTCTCTGATGAGGAGGAAGTTCTCCCCCGAGGGAGGGCCCACCGGTAGCTATGTGGTTCATCTCTCTCCCATGGTGTGATCTTTATGTGATCATGAGCTTTGTGATCTAGTTGAATATGTAGATGTTACTCTTGTCTATTATGCACTTTAGAGGTTACTTTAATATGAACTCCGGAGTTACTCTCCACGGTGTGATGGTGACAAAGCATCGTGTGTGATTCCTTTATGACGTTGTGAACCTTGTTTACTCCGGCTTGAGGTGTGCTCTTGTAGCCCTACACAATGAATGGTGTTTGTTATCCAACAAGAGAGTGTTTGAGAGTAGCATTTATTTATTCAATCATGTGATCATTGTTGAGAGTGTCCACTAGTGAAAAGTATGATCACTAGGCCTTGTTTCTAAGCATTGAAACACCGTTTCCAACAAGTTCTGCTACATGTTCGCTTGCTGCTATTTTTATTTCAGATTGCAATTACTACTTATAATCATCTATATTACTTGTATTTCACTATCTCTTCGCCGAACTAGTGCACCTATACATCTGACAAGTGTATTAGGTGTGTTGGGGACACAAGAGACTTCTTGTATCTTAATTGCAGGGTTGCTTGAGAGGGATATCTTTGACCTCTACCTCCCCGAGTTCGATAAACCTTGGGTGATCCACTTAAGGGAAACTTGCCGCTATTCTACAAACCTCTGCTCTTGGAGGCCCAACACTGCCTACATGAATAGCGTGCATAGACATCAAGCTATTTTCCTGCGCCGTTGTCGGAGGTAAGGTAAAGGTATTCACATCCTCCGACTACTAAGCTATTTCCTAGCACCTGTTGCCGGTGTGTGAGTGCTCGGGTTATTTCCTTTAGATCCTGCAATTGCATCTTTTTGTTTCTTGTTTTTATGTTTCACTAGTTAGGCATAATGGAAAACAACAAAAAAATTAGTGAGCTTTTTAATATTTTTCCTGAGTTAAGACATGAATTGTTTGATGCGAAAATTAAAAAACCTATGGAACCTTATTTTCATGCTAGTAGCAATGTTATTAGTGAACGCAATTACTAATGCTATGGAAAAGTCTAAGCTTGAAGCTAGTTTTTATGATCTTTTTAGCTTCCCAACTTTAGGGGAGAAAATTTGCTCCGATAATACTTTATCTCCCATATGCGATAACTCAAATGATGCTTGTGATATTTTAAATCCACCTACTGAAAGTATTCCTTTCAAGATACCTACGAAAATTGTTGAACTTGCTATGAACAATTGCTATTTTGGAGATGGGACTGTCCATCCTAGTGATCATTTACTCTTTATACATGAATTATGCGAGTTGTTCGAGAGTGCAGGTTTTTCAAAGGACCAAGTTAAGAGGAAGCTATTCTCTATATCTCTGAAGGGCAGAGCTGCGGAATGGTATAAGATGCTGAAGAATGGTCGATCTATTGGTTGGGAGGAAATTGTACCTCTCTTTTATTCTAAATTTTATCCTCCTCATGAAGTGCATGTTGATAGGAATTACATTTATAACTTTTATCCTCGTGATGGAGAGAGTATTTCCCAAGCATGGGGGAGATTGAAGTCACTAATGCTCAAATGTCCCATTCATGAGCTCCCCGTAATGTTATTACTAATAATTTGTATGCAAGGCTTTCAGACATCACAAGGACTATCTAGATGCCTGTTTGGAGGGATCTTTCACAAGCAAGGAGGTTGAAGCTAGATGGGATCTTCTTGAAAGAATTCAAAGCACACTGAAGATTGGGAGAACGACAAAGGTAAAGAATCAGGTATAAACTATGAATATGAATGCATTAAGTCTTTCATTGAAACTGCTGTTTTTCAAGAGCTTAGTGCTAAATATGGTCTTGATCCTCAAATTACGGTCGATTGCTATAGAGCCTTTGCTCTCATATTAATGTTCCTAAAGAAAATTGGTACATGTATCATGAACCTTTAAAGACACTTGCATGGAAAATGAAATTGTTGTTAATGATTGCAATAAACATGCCCAAACTTCTGAAAATACTATTTCTTATAAGCATGTTAATTTTTGTGGAATGCATAGACCTTGTGGAATTAATCAAATCGAAGAAGAATATTGTATCCATCACATGAATGAAAAAACTAGAAAGTGGTCTAGGCTCTAGATGATCTTGGTGAAAAAGTTTGTGCCCTCTATCCTTTTATTTGTGAACTTTGCCATAGAGTGGGTCATTTTAATTTTCAATGTTCTGGTCATGATGATAGCATTTCGAATTTAATGAGTACTTCAAGTCTATATTGTGATAACATGATCACTGATAATCAGCATGATGAACTTACTTTATTTTTGGGGTGTGAAGAGTTATCAAGAAAAATTTCTTTGTTAGATATGAGTGATCTTGATATGAATAGTGTGTTGCATGGATGTTATCTCTATTGTGTTAATAATTGCCATGCCAACACCTACATACAAAGTGTTATAAAGGATGGGACTTTACCAAAATATGACAGGACTAATATGTGTTTTGTTCTTATTAATGAAAGAGAGGTATCCTCCCAAGTTTCTTCTATTGTTTCTAATAATAAACCAGGTTATGTGGAGAAGCTTCCTTTCAAGTCTCTCCCTCCTAAAGGGGAAGAGAAGAAGAAGGGAACGAAGAAGAAGAAGAAGAAGAGGGGGAATAAAAAGAAAGAGGTAACGGCATATCCCCGCGTGTATGAGATAACGATAGGTAACCGTAAGTATGTTGCTCCTAATGATTAATATGATAATGAATCTGAGTACAATGATCTTCCTATGCCCTTTACCTATATTAGTGATCATGATTTGGAAGAGCACACTACTTTTGATACTGAAAATCTCTTTGGTACCGATTATGAAAGTAATGATGTTAGCACTATCCATGTTCCCTCAAATGATGATATTATATCTTCGGGTTTAGATAATCGTTATAGAGATGGCTATGACACAAGTTATAATTATCCTTATGAAACTTGTCATAGTTATGATGGGATTGCCAAAACCATTCCTTTAGTATGCAACTTGTTTACCATGTTCAAATTCTTGATAATGATCCTGCTCCAATTACTATTAATGAGAAGAGTTTTCTTATGCCAAAAATAATGATACTTTTATGCATATGAACCATGATAAGAATCTTTTAAGTGATGGTTATACTGTGGATTTCATCAATGATGCTACTGAAAGTTATTACGAGAGAGGGAAACATGGTTATATGCATCTTAATAATATTAAGTTTCCCCTCTTTATGATAAGAATCTTGAAGTTGCGCTTGTGTTGCCTTTCTATGCTTGTTGCTTTGTGCTTTCAGTACTTGTTCCCTTACAAGATTCCTTTTCATAGGAAGTGGGTTAGACTTAAAAGTGTTTCTTATTTGCTTTTGATGCTCTCTTTGCTTCAACTCTTATTTCTTATGAGAGCATCATTAAAATTACTGAGCCCATCTTAATGGCTATAAAGAAAGCACTTCTTGGGAGATAACCCATGTTTTTATTTTGCTACTGTTTTGTTGTGTCTTGAAGTTGTTACTACTGTAGCAACATCTCCTTATCATGTTTATTTCGTTTTTGTGCCAAGTAAAGTCTTTGATAGAAAGTTGATACTAGATTTGGATTTCTGCGCAGGAACAAATTTTTAGCTGTCACAAATTTGAGTTGATCTCTCTGTAGGAAACTCGTAAAATGCTGAAAAAATTCATGCGTAATCCTCAGATATGTACGCAACTTTCATTCAACTGGAGCTTTTCCATCTGAGCATGTTAAGTGCCTCGAAAAAATTCATCTTTACGGACTGTTCTGTTTTGACAGATTCTGCCTTTTATTTCGCATTGCCTCTTTTACTGTGTTTGAGTGGATTTCTTTGCTCCATTACATTTTCTTGGGTAATGTCCCATGTTGGGAATGATTGTGTCCTTGCTGAACATGTGAATTTTTAATTATGCACTAACCCTCTAATGAGATTGCTTTGAGTTTGGTGTGAAGGAAGTTTTCAAGGATCAAGAGAGGTGGATGATATGATATGATCAAGAAGAGTGAAAAGTCTAAGCTTGGGGATACCCCCGTGGTTCATCCCTGCATATTTCAAGAAGACAACTTATCAGGTCACCTCTAGTGAAACTATATTTTAATTTCGTCACATCTTATGCACTTTACTTGGAGCGTCTGTGTGCTTTTATTTTCGTTTTGTTATTTTCATTCTCTGAATAAATCGGATCCTATCATGCTTGTGTGGGAGAGAGACACGCTCCGCTTTTTCATTTGAACACTTGTGTTCTTCGTTTTACTTTAATATTCATGGCGGAAGCTGAAAGCCTCAACACTTATTGTTATTTGGTTGGAAACAGAAAATGCTTCATGTGGTAGTTGGTATATTGTCTTGAATAATTTGATACTTGGCAATTGTTTTGAGCTCCCAAGTAGATCATGTTTAAGCT
The DNA here is from genome assembly GCA_030979885.1 of Lolium multiflorum. Lineage (NCBI taxonomy): Eukaryota > Viridiplantae > Streptophyta > Magnoliopsida > Poales > Poaceae > Lolium > Lolium multiflorum. The sequence goes on from CM061752.1 coordinate 35,414,227, forward strand.
CTTGCATCATGTAGTTTAAATCTATTAGTGGAGAACTACCGTAGAGCTTGTTGAAATTTGGTTTGCATGATTGGTTTCTCTAAGGTCTAGATATTTTCTGGTAAAAGTGTTTAAGCAACAAGGAAGACAAGTAGAGTCTTATAATGCTTGCAATATGTTCTTATGTAAGTTTTGTTATCGGTTTATACTTGTGTTTGCTTCAAACAACCTTGCTAGCCAAAGCCTTGACTGAGAGAAATGCTTCTCGTGCATCCAAAACCTTGAGCCAAAACCTATGCCATTTGTGTCCACCATAACTACCTACTATGTGGTATTTTTCTCCATTCCAAAGTAAATTGCTTGTGTGCTACCTTTAAAACCTTTCAAAAATTCATTCTTCGTTTTTGCAATACATAGCTCATGGGAAAGTAGCCTAAAAACTATTGTGGTAATGAATATGTCGCTTATGTATCTTAGTACTTATAAGTTGCTTGTTGAGCGGTAACCATGTTTCTGGGGACGCCATCAACCTGTCACACCTTTGTTGAATATCATGTGAGTTGCTATGCATGTTCGTCTTGTCTGAAGTAAGGGAGATTTCTCATGAGTTAAAAGGTTTGAGTATGCATATTGTTAGAGAAGAACATTGGGCCGCCAACCAAAGCCATGTATCATGGTGGAAGTTTCAAATAATCCTCTAATCTCTTATGAGAATATTATTGTTGTTGAATGCTTAAAGCATAAAAGAGGAGTCCATTATCCGTTTTCTATGTTGTCCCGGTATGGATGTCCTCAAGTTGAGATCTATCAAAATCGAGAAATCAAATGCGATTTATCTCCTTGGACCTTTGTACAGTGGCATAGAGGTACCCTTTGTGACACTTGGTTGAAACATATGTAATGCAATGATAATCCATGGAAGTCCGAGCTAATTAGGACAAGGTGCGGGCACTATTAGTATTCGATGCATGAGGCTTGCAACTTATAGGAAGTTTTATACATAACACATATGAATTATTACTACCGTTGACACAATTGTTTCCATGTTTTCAAAATAAAAAGCTCTAGGACATGAGTAATCCCTGCTTCCCTCTGCGAAGGGCCTTTCTTTTACTTTATGTTGAGTCAGTTTACCTACTTCTTTCTATCCTAGAAGCAAACACTTGTGTCAACTGTGTGCATTGATTTTTACATGTTTACTTATTGCACTCATCATATCACTTTGTGTTGACAACTATCCATGAGATATATATGTTGAAAGTTGAAGGCAATTGCTGAAACTTAAATCTTCCTTTGTGTTGCTTCAAAACCTTTTATTAAGAATCTATTACTTTATGAGTTAACACTTATGCAAGACTTTTTGATACTTGTCTTGAAAGTACTATTCATGAAAAGTTTTTGCTATATGATTCAGTTTAGTCATTATCTATTTGTTAGCAAACTATAGACCATTGCTTTGAGTCGTTCATCTCATATGCTTTACAATAGTATTGATCAAGATTATGTTGGTAGCATTTCACTTCAGAAATTATTCTTTTTATCGTTTACCTACTCGAGGGCGAGTAAGCTTGGGGATGCTTGATACGTCTCCAACGTATCTATAATTTCTTATGTTCCATGCTAGTTTTATGACAATACCTACATGATTTATTCATACTTTATATCATTTTGATGTATTTTCCGCACTAACCTATTAACAAGATGACGGCCGCTCCTGTTTCGCTGTTTTGGTTTAAATCCTACACAGAAATATTCTCGAATTGGACAAAACAAAAGCCCACGGCCCTATTTTCCACGGAGGGTCCCGAACATCGAAGAAGAGTCTGAGACGGCCAGGGGGGCCACCCCAGGTGGCGCGGCCCACCCTCCCGGCGCGCTCAGTGGGGAGGCCACCCCCGGCTCCCCGACGCCGCCCCTTCGCCATATTCCTTCGTCTCCGAAACCCTAAATCAATCGTAATATTCCACGAAGAGTTCCGTAGCCGCCGCGCCATCGAAGACAAGTTTCGGGGACAAAATCTCCGCCGGACGGGAATTGCCCCTGCAGTATCTCCATCGACACCACCGCCATCTTCATCGCCGCCGCCGACTCTCATGATGAGGAGGGAGTAGTTCTCCCCGAGGTGAGGGCTACCGGTAGCTATGTGGTTCATCTCTCTCCCATGGTGTGATCTTTATGTGATCATGAGCTTTGTGATCTAGTTGAATATGTAGATGTTACTCTTGTCTATTATGCACTTTAGAGGTTACTTTAATATGAACTCCGGAGTTACTCTCCACGGTGTGGGTGACAGTGTGCGCATCGTGTGTGATTCCTTTATGACGTTGTGGAGCTTGTTTACTCCGGTTGAGGGTGCTCTTGTAGCCCTACACAATGAATGGTGTTTGTTATCCAACAAGAGAGTGTTTGAGAGTAGCATTTATTTATTCAATCATGTGATCATTGTTGAGAGTGTCCACTAGTGAAAGTATGATCCCTAGGCCTTGTTTCTAAGCATTGAAACACCGTTTCCAACAAGTTCTGCTACATGTTCGCTTGCTGCTATTTTTATTTCAGATTGCAATTACTACTTATAATCATCCATATTACTTGTATTTCACTATCTCTTCGCCAAACTAGTGCACCCATACATCCGACAAGTGTATTAGGTGTGTTGGGGACACAAGAGACTTCTTGTATCTTAATTAGGGTTGCTTGAGAGGGATATCTTGACCTCCTCTCTGAGTTCGATAAACCTTGGGTGATCCACTTAAGGGAAACTTGTCAGCTGTTCTACAAACCTCTCGCTCTGGAGGCCCAACACCACGAATAGAAGCGCAGTGAGACATGAACTCGTAGGCCGATGATGACCCACAAGCATAGGGGGTGTATCGTAGTATCTTCGATAAGTAAGAATGTCGATCCCAACGAGGAGCAGGTGTTGACAGCAGTTTTGATGAAGGATTCACCGTAAATGCTCACAAACAAGTATTCGTGGGGTTTTGATGTAACGATGAATAAAGTACGAGTAAGTAAAATGCGAGAGAAATAATTGCAGTGGCCCAATCCTTTTTAGCACAAAGGACAAGCCGGTTTGTTTACTTATAATGACCAAACGTTCGAGGACACACGGGATTTTAGTCTAGTGCTTTCGCTACATACAGCTGATTAACCTTCATTGTTTTGATAAGTGTTGTGTGGGTGAACCTGCTAATGTACCGCCCTTCCTAGGACTAATACATACTTGTGATTATACCCTTGCAAGCATCCGCAACTACAAGAAAGTAATTAAGATAAATCTAACCACACCAAACTCGAGATCCTGCGATCCTCCCCGCATCGATATACCAACGGGTTTAGGTTTCTCACTCCAACCCCGCAATTGGCAAACGAGTACAAGATGCATTCCCTAGGCCCATAAATGGTGAAGTGTCGTGTAGTCGACGTTCACACGACACCACTAGAAGAATAACACCACAACTTAAATATCATAACATTGAATATTACTCAACCATAGTTCACTACTAACATTTAGACTTCACCCATGTCCTCAAGAACTAAACTAACTACTCACGAGACATCATATGGAACATGATCAGAGGTGATATGATGATGAATAACAATCTGAACATAGACCTTGGTTCAATGGTTTCACTCAATAGCATAAACAACAAGTAGAAATCAACACCGGGAGAGTTTCCCCTATCAAACAATCAAGATCAAACCCAAATTGCTACAGCGGTGACGATGTCCAGCGGTGGTGATGATGTGATGATGAAGATGATGGTGAGTGATGGAGATGATGTCCAGCTCGCGGTGACGATGGCGTCACCCTCCGGAGGAATTTCCCAGGATTCTCGCCCGCCGAGAGCCTTTTTCTCTCGGTGTTCTCCGCCCCGCGCAGGCGGCGTAACCCGTGAGGATTCCTCTGTGGCTTAGGTCTTCGGACGAAGGGTTTCGCGAAGAAAAGGAGGCGAAAGAGGCCGAGGGCCCCACACCACATGGTGGCGCGGCCAGGGCCGCGCCACCCTATGGTGTGGGCCCACCCCGGGTCCTGCCCCCTTCCGGCTTCCTCCGTCATCCTGGAAAATAGGATTTTCTCAGAAACTTCCACAGCTGATCTTCCGAAATATTGCATCCCGACGGTGTTTTTCCAAGCAGAACTCGGCTCCGGTGCTCGATCTCCAAATAATCATGAAACATGCAAAATAGATGAAATAACATAAGTATTGTGTTCCAATATGAAATATATCAATGAATAACAACAAATTATGATATAAAATAGTGATGCAAATTGGACGTATCAACTCCCCCCAAGCTTAGACTTCGCTTGTCCCCAAGCGAAACTGAACTCAGTAAACAAGTCCACATGTTTATGGAGTGAAGAGTCGATAAATAAAATACGGACAAGAAGCATCATATTCATTCACACAAGACATTATAGTAAACAACTTCCTCATATAACTCAATCTTGAAACAAGTATAAGGTAGTCACAAATAAAGGTGCATAAGGAATCATAATTGGTGATGGCAAACTTTGTTCTTGGTCAGAGAACATTTAACAGATTATATTCATCTATTGAGCAGCGCTCTCATATCAAAAGCTTATGGTAAACTTGCATACTCAATCATATTAATCATTGATGACTTCAAAGCTCTATTCATTCAAGGTAAAACTTGTACTAAACAAGAAAGAGTAAAAACATGATGAAGCAAATCACAATATAATAGTTTGATCACAACAACTCAAATGCTTGCTTGAGATGGAGGGAAATAGGTTTACTGACTCAACATAAAGTAAAAGATAGGCCCTTCGCAGAGGGAAGCAGAGATTAAATCATGTGCTAGAGCTTTTTCAGTTTTGAAATCATATAAAGAGAATAAAAGTAAAGTTTTGAGAGGTGTTTGTTGTTGTCAACGATTGGTAGCGGGTACTCTAACCCCTTGCCAAACAGACCTCCAAAGAGCGGCTCCTATGAAGGACGTTATCTCTACAAGCAAGGTAGATCATCCCTCTTCTCTTTTGTTTACACATGTATTTTAGTTTATTTAAGGGTGACACTCCAACCTTTGCTTACACAAGCCATGGCTAACCGAATCCTCGGGTGCCTTCCAACAATCTCATACCATGGAGGAGTGTCTATTGCAAAATTAAGTTGCTTACTGATGAATCAGGGCAAAACATGTGAAGAGAATTATTAATGAAAGTTGATTAATTGGGGCCGGGAACCCCCAGCTCTTATTGCAAAATTATAGGATAAGTGGATGAAGCCACTAGTCCTTTAGTGGAGGCTGCCTAACAAGACTGAAAGATAAAACACCACATACTTCCTCATGAGCTATAAAACATTGACACAAATAAAGAGTAATAAGTTTTGAATTGTTTAAAGGTAGCACATGAAGTATTTACTTGGAATGGCAAACAATACCATGCAGTAGGTAGATATGGTGGACACAAATGGCATAGGTTTGGGTTCAGGTTTGGATGCACGAGAAGTATTCCCTCTCAAGGTCTTTGGCTAGCAAGGTTAAAAGAAGCATAAGAGTTGAGGGAAACAAACAAATATACATGTGATAGAAACAATCATGCATCTTACTTGTAAGCACAAACAGTTTTAACTTTAGAATACTAAGCTAAGAACTGATAAGAAAGATAATAATATCTTCTACATGTACTTCCTCTATTCTTCTAAAACTCAAAGTGTTGTTGCTATTGACCATTGCTAAGTTTGCCAAAACCAAATAGATTAAATCAATGCTCCCAAAGTGGTACCAATACTAAAATCAAGATCAATCATATAGTAGAAATTGCAAACTAAAATAAGATGTGCAATATGTAAATGATAAGACTTCTCATTAATATTCCATAATGATAACTCACACCAAGGGATACATAGACAAACTAAAGGAGAGATACTTCCATACCGCAACCCATCTCATACGATAACTTCCCTACTCATGATATGACACTACTTGATAGTAAAAAGTAAAAGGTAATGATAATGTGATACCGCGGCACTCCCCAAGCTTGGAACAAACCAAGGGGATGCCAATACCGATGATAGATTACTCCTTTGGTGATGGTGGTGATGAATTCCCGCGCTTCTTAATAAACTCCTTCAACTTCAGTTTCTCAATTCTGCACTAAGATTCGAAGAGATTCATTGTTATCCGAGGTTGGCGATGACGACCTTGTGATGCGAATCGAGTGGTATTCAATCATTCTTCTGAGACGGCCCTTCCTTGGAGTATCTCCACCTCTCTTCTTAGAGCCCGATATTGATCACAAAACTCATCAGTAATCCGTAGAACTTCTTCCATCACGGGGAAGGAGTCGAGGCTAAGAGCGGGTGGTAGAGGTCCCTGCAAGTTATGAGAAAAAGAACGTTGAGTGTCAAGATCCCACCAAGATTTGCTTGCTCCCTCCGGCTTGCTGATCTTGTCTCGATGGCACCTCCTTCACTTCTTCCTCCGAAAGCCCCTTGCCCTTGTTCTTGGAGACCATGGTGCCTCTAAACTGAAAACAGATCCTGCAGAAACAGCTCGAAACAAAACACGTCGAGAAAATGATATACGACCTCCAGGGTCCGGGGGATTTTATAGTAAAAATTTTCGAACAAACGGAAAGTACAGATCGAACCAGAGTCTGAAAGGGGAGACGAGGCGGCCAGACCATAGGTCGCCTGGGCCGCGCCGCCTATGGTGGCACGCCCTCGTGCGCCCTTTCCACTCCGTTTCGAACTCGTAATTTTTCATATTTTCCAAAAACAACAAAAATAATGTTCGGAAAGTAAATCGCGAACTTTTCATTACCATCGTTACCTATTCAAAGTCGAGTTCTCGGACCGTCAATTTGTCCTTTGATGAAAGCCTCCGGTGTTTCCACTCGAATAATATCAACATCAACATTATAAGAATCACCCGAGATATAATGCTTGAGTCTTTGTCCATTCACCACTTCGTGAGCATTGCCTTGAGAGAGCTAATTTTAATTGCCCTAACGATACACCTCCTCAACAACATATGGTCCTTCCCATTTCGAGAGTAATTTCCCTGCAAAGAATCCGAGACGAGACCGATACAATAGGACTTTATCCCCAATATTAAACTCTCTTTTGATGATCTATCATGCCATTTTTTAACTTTTTCTTTAAAGAGTTTAGCATTTTCATAAGCTTCACTTCTCCATTCATCTAGAGAACTTAATTGTAGCAACCTCTTATCACCGGCAAGTTTAGGATCTTTATTTAATTCTCTAACAGCTCGATAAGCTTTGTGTTCTAGTTCTAAAGGTAAATGACAAGCTTTTCCGTAAACCATTTTATAAGGTGACATTCCCATGGGGTTTTTATAAGCAGTTCTATAAGCCCATAGTGCATCTTTCAATTTACTAGCCCAATTCTTTCTAGATTTATTAACGGTCTTTCCAAGATAGATTTAATTTCTCTATTTGATAGTTCTACTTGACCACTACTTTGAGGGTGATAAGCGGAAGCAATTCTATGATTAATACCATACTTAGCAAGAGTTTTTCTAAAACCTCCATGAATAAAATGAGAACCTCCATCAGTCATAATATATCTAGGTACTCCAAATCTAGGAAAAATAATATCTAAAAGCATTTTTAAAGAGGTCTCACCATCAGCACTTTTTGTAGGTATGGCTTCCACCCATTTAGTAACATAATCAACAGCAACAAGTATATGAGTGTTACCTTTTGAAGAGGGAAAAGGTCCCATGAAGTCAAATCCCAACAATCAAATGGTTCAATAACAAGAGTATAATTCATAGGCATTTCATTACGTCTGGAGATATTACCAACCTTTTGACATTCATCACAAGATAAAATAAACTTCCTTGCATCTTTGAAGAGAGTTGGCCAATAAAACCCGATTGTAGAACCTTTTGCGCGGTTCTATCCCAGCGTGATGTCCTCCATAAGCACCGCCATGACATTTACTCAATATCTCTTGTTGTTCATATTCGGGAACACACCTTCGCATAATACCATCCACTCCTTCTTTAGATAAGTGTGGGTCATCCCGAAAATAATGTCTCAAGTCATAAAAGAATTTCCTCCTCTGCTGAGCTGAAAAGGTTGGAGGCAAGTACTTGGAAACAATAAAGTTAGCATAATCAAGCATACCAAGGACTCTTCGTAGCTCACCTTTATTACAGCCAATTGTTCATTTGGAAAACTATCATTAACAGGAACAGGTTCATAAGCAATATTTTCCAATCTAGACAAATTATCAACAACAGGATTATCAGCACCTTTCCTATCTACAATATGTAAATCAAATTCTTGCAAAAAGAAGTACCCATCTAATAAGCCTCTGCTTAGCATCTTTCTTTGTCATAAGGTATCTAATTGCAGCATGATCAGTATGAATCGTAACTTTGAATCAACAATATAAGATCTAAATTTATCACAAGCAAAGACTACAACTAATAATTCTTTTTCAGCAGTAGCATAATTTCTTTTGAGATCAAGAGTCTTGCTAGCATAATGAATAACATTTAATTTTTTATCTACTCGCTGTCCAAGAACAGCGCCTACAAAAATCACTAGCATCACACATAATTTCAAAAGGTAAATTCCAATCAGGAGGTTCAACTATAGAGGCAGTTGTTAAAGTTTCAAAAGCTTCCTTACAATCATCATCAAAAACAAAAGGTACATCTTTTTGAAGAAGATTAGTAAGAGGTTTTGAAATCTTGGAGAAATCTTTAATAAATCTCCTATAAAACCCAGCATGTCCAAGAACACTACGAATACCTTTAACATCCCTTGGATAGGGCATCTTCTCAATAGCTTCAACTTTAGCTCTATCAACTTCAATACCTCTCTCGTAAATTTTATGTCCCAATACAATTCCTTCATTAACCATAAAGTGGCATTTCTCCCAATTAAGAACAAGGTTAGTTTCTTCACATCTCTGCAAAACTTTATCAAGGTTTCGCAAGCAACTATCAAAAGAATTCCCGTAGACAGAAAAATCATCCGTGAATACTTCCACAATACTCTCACAAAAACCATGAAAAATAGCAGACATGCATCTTTGAAAAGTAGCAGGAGCATTACATAAACCAAAAGGCATACGCTATAAGCATAAGTTCCATAGGGACAAGTAAAAGTGGTTTTCTCTTGATCTTTAGCTTTAACAGAATTTGTGAAAACCCATAATAACCATCAAGAAAGCAAAAATGAGTATTTTTAGATAACCTTTCTAGCATTTGATCAATAAATGGTAAAGGATAATGATCTTTCTTAGTAACTTTATTAACTTTTCGAAAATCAATGCACATTCTATAACCTACAACTACTCTTTGAGGTATAAGCTCATCATTATCATTAGGCACAATAAATTCCTCCTTTCTTAGGAACACAATGCACAGACTAACCCATCTACTATCAGCAATAGGATATATAATACCAGCTTCAAGAAGTCGTAATACCTCATTTCTTACCACATCCTTCATCTTAGGAATTAGACGACGCTGAGGTTCAACAACAGGCTTCGCATCATCTTCCATATTAATGGCGTGTTGGCAAATAGAGGAGAAATCCCCTTCAAGTCATCAAGAGTATAGCCAATAGCACTTCGGTGTTTCTTCAATATTTGCAATAATCTTTCTTCTTCAAACTCTGTAAGTTTAGAACTAATAATAACAGGATATATTTTCTTATCATCAATATGAGCATATTTAAGATTATCAGGCAAAGGCTTTAAATCAAAAACAGGATCTTCCTTTGGTGGCGGTGTTGTACCCAAATCTTCCACCGGTAAATCATGTTTGAGAATAGGTTGGCGAAGAAAATCTCCTCAAGCTCTCTCTTTCTTTCCTAAAAACTTCACTCTCGCTATCCTCCAAATGTTGCTGCAAGGGATTGTTAGGAACAAGAACAATAGATGCACACTGCTCCATTTTAAAATCATTACTAGGCAAATCAGCTTTATAAGGAGTTTTAGTAAATTTAGAGAAGTTAAACTCATAAGATTCACCAGCAAATTTAGTTAAAATTTTCTCTTTCTTGCAATCTATAATAGCTCCACAAGTATTTAGAAAAGGTCTACCAAAAATGATAGGACAATAATCACTAGCAGCAGAACCAAGTACCAAAAAGTCAACAGGATATTTAATCTTACCACATAGAACTTCCACATCTCGAACAATACCAATTGGAGAAATAGTTTCTCTATTAGCCAAATGAATAACCACATCAATATCTTCAAGTTCACAAGAATCAATTTCGTGCATAATCTCCGTGTAAAGCTCATAAGGTATAGCACTAACACTTGCACCAATATCACATAAACCATAATAGCAATGATCACCAATTTTAACAGATAGCATAGGAACACTAGCTTGATTGGGTTTATTAGGATGTGAAACAATATTAGAAGCATCTTCACAGAAAAATAATATGACCATCCTCTACATTTTCATCACAAGATCTTTAACTATTGCAACAGCAGGTTCAACTTTTATTTGTTCTTCAGTTCTCTAGGTTTCTTTTCACTTTTATGAACCGCACTATTTATAACAGAGTACTCTTTCATTTTAGGCAAAAAGGTTTTTTCAATATAAGCTTCAGGAATAACACGATCAGCAGTTTCAATTACAACACATTTATTAATAGATGGATCAATTTTATCTTTGTATGGTTCATGATACTTATCAAAATTCTTCTTAGGCAATTCATAATGAGAGGCAAAAGCTTTATAAAGGTTTGCAGCAACTTGAGAATCAAGACCATATGTAGCACTCATATTACGAAATGTATCAGTATCCATAAAAGCTTCAATGCATTTATAATCATAAATTATACCTGATTCTCTATCTTTGTCGTTCTCCCAACCTTCAGTATTTTCTTGGATCCGATCAAGAAGGTCCCTTTTAAACTCTTCTTTATTGCGTGTAAATGATCCAGAACAAGAAGTATCCAGCAAGGTCTTGTCTTGAAAAGAAAGTCTTGCATAGAAATTATCAATAATAACATTACCAGGAAGCTCATGAATGGGGCATTTGAGCATTAAAGACTTCAATCTCCCCAAGCTTGGGCAATACTCTCTCCATCATGAGGCCAGAAATTATATATGCGGTTCCGATCTTTGTGAATTTCACTTGGAGGATAAAATTTGGAATAAAATAAAGGCACAATGTCCTCCCAATCAAGAGAATCACCATTCTTCAGCAATTTATACCAATGCGCCGCTTTACAGACACCGATATAGAGAATAGTTTCTTCCTAACTTCATTCATAGCAATACCTGCACATTTGAATAACCCGCATAATTCATGCAAAAATAGTAATGATCACCAGGATGGACAGTTCCATCCCCTTCATAGCGGTTATCCATAACATGTTCAATAATTTTCGTAGGTATTTTATATGGTATTACTTCCTCACCTGGCGCCTCATCCACTACCAGTACTAGTAGATTTCCCAAATAGAAATTGAAGAGAAGATCTCTCCATAATGACTTATAGCAACAGGCATAAATAAAATCAGCACAAACAATAAAGGTTTTCCTTACCAATTCCGCTTACCAATAGCGCTTCAGCAACGGCAACCAGCCAGAAAAATAGTCCATGGCAAGTATAGGGGTGTATCGTATATCTTCGATAAGTAAGAATGTCGATCCATAGCGAGGGTAGGACATGGATTCGATGAAGGATTCACATGTAAATTCACAAGTACGATGTATTGGGGTTTTGATGAATACATGAATAATGTTGTAAGTAAAATGCGAGAGAAATAATTGCAGCGAGTGGCCCAATCCTTTTAGCACAAAGGACAAGCCGGTTTGTTTACTTATAATGACCAAACGTTGGAGGACACACGGGATTTTAGTCTAGTGCTTTCGCTACAGCTGATTAACCTTCATTGTTTTGATAAGTGTTGTGTGGTGAACCTATGCTAATGTACCGCCCTTCCTAGGACTAATACATACTTGTGATTATACCCCTTGCAAGCATCCGCAACTACAAGAAAGTAATTAAGATAAATCTAACCACAGCCTTAAACTCGAGATCCTGCGATCCCTCCTGCATCGATATACCAACGGGGTTTAGGTTTCTGTCACTCCGGCAACCCCGCAATTGGCAAACGAGTACAAGATGCATTCCCCTAGGCCCATAAATGGTGAAGTGTCGTGTAGTCGACGTTCACACGACACCACTAGAAGAATAACACCACAACTTAAATATCATAACATTGAATATTACTCAACCATAGTTCACTACTAACATTTAGACTTCACCCATGTCCTCAAGAACTAAACGAACTACTCACGAGACATCATATGGAACATGATCAGAGGTGATATGATGATGAATAACAATCTGAACATAGACCTTGGTTCAATGGTTTCACTCAATAGCATAAACAACAAGTAGAAATCCCGGGAGAGTTTCCCCTATCAAACAATCAAGATCAAACCCAAATTGCTACAGCGGTGACGATGTCCAGCGGTGGTGATGGCGGTGATGATGATGAAGATGATGGTGATGGTGATGGAGATGATGTCCAGCTCGATGGCGGTGACGATGGCGTCGATTTCCCCCTCCGGAGGGAATTTCCGGCTTCCCGCGCCGAGAGCTCTTTTCTCTCCGGTGTTCTCCGCAGAGGCGGTGTAACTCGTGAGGATTCCTGTGGCTTAGGTCTTCGGACGAAGGGTTTCGCGAAGAAAAGGAGGAAAGAGGCCGAGGGGGCCCCACACCACATGGTGGCGCGGCCAGCCTTAGGCCGCGCCACCCTATGGTGTGGGCCCACCCGGGTCCAGCTGGCTCCCCCCGGCTTCCTCCGTCATCGGAAAATAGGATTTTCTGTAAAACTTCCTTCCACAGTTGATCTTCCGAAATATTGCATCCTGACGGTGCTTTTTCCAGCAGAATCCTGGCTCCGGTGCTCGATCTCCAAATAATCATGAAACATGCAAAATAGATGAAATAACATAAGTATTGTGTTCCAATATGAAATATATTAATGAATAACAGCAAATTATGATATAAAATAGTGATGCAAATTGGACGTATCAGCTGACACGAGACATCGGTTATCAAACAAGCGGGGAGAGCGATTTACCCAGGTTCGGGGCCCTCGTTGAGGTAAAACCCTTACGTCCTGCCTGTCTGATCTTGATTGCTGAAAATATCGGTTACAATGGGCTGCCGAAGGTTTCGACTATGATCTCGTCGAGAGGCTAAGTTCTACGGTGACCTAGCTCTAGACTTGCGGTGGTTATGGCTATTATGATTGTGTGTCCCTCGGCATACCCTCTCCTGGCCCTTATATTGGGAGCCAGGTCCCGAGAGATCTGTCCGGGTACGACTAGTTGAATTCCAGTGCGTTGCTACGTCTCTCGTATTTTTTATCAGTTATGCATATAGATGCCAATTTTCTTATAAAAATCTAACATAATAAAATAGGTCACACCATGTTTAATTGATGTGTTCTTATCTACCATCAAACAAATGCACTTTTGAACCATGTGGTGACAAGCTACGGTTTTCTCTCAGACACTCTTCACAATGTATCCTCTATGTTCCATGTTAACCTCTTGGTTTTACGTTTTCTTCATTTTTTTATCTGTAACCAACTTCTAATGGAGGCACATGAAACACATCTACTTCGTATTTCTCCCTCATTATGTTGTGGCCAATATACATGATCTAACGATTCCTTGACCCTCTAATGTTCTTTAGCATTTCTACTCTTCGCTCGCCAAAGAAAGCATCCTTGTGCCGCAAGAGTGTGGCCTTGTCATGGTTGATCAAGAGGTGGATGGAGACGACGACGGTGGTGGGGGCGTCGATCACATCGACGAGGCTGTCGGTGCAGAACTCCAGCGAGAAGCAGGGTAGATGACGCTCATGCTGACATGTCGTCGCCTTCCGACATTTGGCAGTCTGTCACCTGTCGCCATGCAGACAGGCCTGGCAGTCGCCGCAACCGTCCACTGTCTTGTGCGAGCTTACGTCGAGCACCTGCTTGGGTCAGATCATCATGTCGCGGTCGAAGATGATCATAGCTAGCAAGACAGAAATAAAAACGACGGCGGTGGCAAGTCCATTTTTTAATTTCGTTAATGCGGTGTGCTTTTCAATTTTTTAAATAAAATTGGTGGCACGTCCATGCGCTGGTAGTCATCTTGATTGTTTTCTATGTATTACCAATTTTTGTCTCCTAACTGATCGTGATGATCGGTCATCCCTTTATTGTAGCGATTTGACGATTAATACTTTATGTTTATGTTTAGTTCCTTATTTAGTAGTTCCTTATTCAACTGCATAGGGTTGTTTCGTCTTCCCCCGCACACCCCTACCGTTGATGTACCGAGCAGATGGCACGGATGTCTCCGCTAACCCATCGTACCGAGCGTTGGCATACCATTCGTGATGCGGATGTTTTGCAGTCTCTCGTGATCCTCCTCGGACAAGTAAACATGAAAACATCACCCGGCTAGCAGCAGGATACATATGCATGAACTCGTTATAGCCATGCACATGCACATCAAGATGCATCTAACATAACATGTGGTTCGATTGGCATGCAGGGGAATCGTACTCCTAATCATCCTTATCCTGATTCTGCACAACCTATGCATACAAATCACTTTAAGATCATACACTATTATCTTTTTTGTGAAGAAAGATCATACTCAATTTAATTTGCTGAATGTATGGATTTACGCATGGGATCCCATTAATTAACTGATCCCTACGCGAACAATGGATATGCTTCAAGCGCCCCAGATGGTGTTCCCTACATCATGCACTTGAACTCGCCGAAGTCGACGCCGTCGCCGTCACGGTCGACGTTGCAGATCATCTTGCACACGGTGGCATGGTTGCTGCCCTGGGAGAGTCCCAGCTTCTTGAGCACCTCTTGCATCTCGGCGGCCGAAATGAACCTACTGCCATATGTACATGTCGAACACCTTGAATGTCAACCTCATCTCCTCCCCATCGCATCGCCAGCGGCCGCCTTGTTGTCCCCGGTCACGTCATCTAGCGCATCGTCGAGGGCGTGGTGGAGGAATGCGGAGTCCTCGAACCGGAGACCTACCATGCCCTCGTGGACGTACACACCCATGGTGGTGGTCAGGCCAGTGTGACCCGTGATGAGGTCGAGCGAGTTGAGCGCCTGCACCAGCTTGTCCATCGTGATCTCTCTGTCGCTGTTGTTGTCAAACAGATCAAACACACGCCGGATACAGATACAGACTCTATTCATGCCGCAGTTGCATAGTTGGAACAACGACGTAGCGGCACCAGCACCAGCATCGCTACCACATGTGGGGAGCGACAGGTCTACATCCGCCGCGACTCTCTGCTTCGTGTGTCCGTATGCATGGTAGCTCTTTAAAAGTATATGAGGAAACCATCCGTGATTGAGGTGATATATCTGCTGCGGAATACATGATTTTTCTTAAATGAGGTGATATTTGTTAGGCAAAATAAGGAAATAGTTAGCTTGATTGACGTGATACTTTTTGATGAAAAGAAGGAAATTTAAGTATATTAATTTATTTGCTGATGATAGCCTTCCAAAATTAGGAAAGATTGATTGGAAATATACCAGTAGCTTTCCTTTTACTCAGGATTTCCCACGTTCAAATATAGGCAAAGATATCCGACGTTGGGCGTGAATCAAATGTTAAATGGAGATGTTGAATGGCCATGATTTCTTCAATGTTTGATGTCAAAGTGCACACCATCCCCAAATCTAATATAATAGTAAAGACTATGTCTGTGGTGCAGTATTTCAGATTTAGTTGGAAACTGCCTAACCCCATGGTTCATTACAAAATATATAATATAGCTGTCGATTTGCCTCTCGATGATTTCAGTGCAGCTATCAGAGTGCCACAATGGGGATCATGCGGAAGAATCAAGGAGCGACCCAAGCCATTGCTAGAACTTTACAAAGAAATTTGTCAGGGGAGGAGCTTCTCAAAGGAGGATGGTAAAATCCGAAGCATTCAACTTTACTCTATTCGGTATTTTTCTTATTTTATTACTAAGTGCGTTCTAGCTAGAAAGGTTGCAAGTAAATTATCCTCTCATGATTTAGCCTTCATAGCTGCTGCTTTGAAACAAGATAGAGAATATAATTTGGGTGCTTTGATAGCCTCCCGTCTTACTACTAACCGTGAGAAAGGGGGAGTTTGTGGATGCCTCATTGCTTCTCGTTTATTAGCCTTTCACAGTCTAGTTCCACATGCTTTTGGACTTTGAATTTCCATTAGAGAGGCTTGATCTTAATTCAATGATGCAACATCAATTTGTTTCTTACCAAGCTAACATTGGCTACCTACCTTATGAAATTACCTTTTTCAAGAGAAAATCATTATCTCGGTGGGTAACTAAGACCGATCGTCTAGTCAATTTGCATGCGCCCCTTTTGCTTAACCTTGATGCCAGGGAAGGATGGTCACTCACGGAACAAGATCTTGACACATACATAGAGGAGCAAGGGCGACATGTACAGGACGATGGAGGGGAAGCCAAAGATAACTTCGTCCAACCCTCCAACGCTGCTGGGTTCCCATATCAACAACATGATTATGACTATGGCTCTTCTGCTTCTTCTTCCTCACGAGGGCCGGGGTATGATCATGCTAGGGATGACCCACCATCCTGGAGCCACTACTCACCATGGGGTTGATCTCCACTTAGGCCAAAATCCTAAGCTTGGGGGAGGTATACCGACATCTCCCTCATCTACATATCATATTCCGTCGGAACTTTGTATATCCATGTTTCGCTTTCTTTTTGTTCTTGTTAGTTTATTTCTGTAATTTCTCTTTTATTTGAATCTTGGAAGTTGTTACTACTGTAATAACCTCTCTTTAGCCTATTTATTTCGTTTTTATACCAAGGATAGCCTCTAATAGGAAGGAGGTAAGAATTTGGGAAGTTGCTGTCTAAAAACAGATTATATGCTGTCACCATAAACAATCGTATAAATAGCCAGAATGGAATTTTGAGCTTCCAATTTTTGAGCATATGACCCAGGTTGTTATATATCTTTCGTTAGTTGAGCACTTTTCTAGCTGAGCTACAGAACATTTTCAAAAAAATCAATATTTGCTTGCTGTTCTGGGTTGGCAGATTTCTGCCACTAGTTGCATTTGCGTGTTTTTTATTTTTTTTTTATTTTTGTTTTTCTTGCTTTTGTTTCTACTTTTCAAAACACAAAAATACCAAAAATATTTCTGTTATTTCTCTTCATTTGCTTCTTTAGTTTGCTTCATTTTTCCTTTATGGTTTGTGATGACCCACAAGTATAGGGGATCGCAACAGTCTTCGAGGGAAGTAAAACCCAATTTATTGATTCGACACAAGGGGAGCCAAAGAATATTTGTAAGCCTTAACAGCGGAGTTGTCAATTCAGCTGCACCTGGAAACAGACTTGCTCGCAAGAGTTTATTAGTAGCAACAGTTTTATAGCAGTAGTAGTAGTGAAATATAAGCAGCAGAGTAACAAAGACAGCAGTAGTGATTATAGTAAACAGCAGGATTAAAATACTGTAGGCACAAGGATGGATGAACGGGCGTTGCATGGATGAGAGAAACTCATGTAACAATCAAGGTAGGGCATTTGCAGATAATAAAACGGTATCCAAGTACTAATCAATCAATAGGCATGTGTTCCATATTTAGTCGTACGTGCTCGCAATGAGAAACTTGCACAACATCTTTTGTCCTACCGGCCGGTGGCAGCCGGGCCTCTAGGGAATCTACTGGAAATTAAGGTACTCCTTTTAATAGAGCACCGGAGCAAAGCATTAACACTCCGTGAACACATGTGATCCTCATATCACCGCCTTCCCCTCCGGTTGTCCCAATTTCTGTCACTTTGGGGCCTCGGGTTCCGGACAGCAACATGTGTATACAACTTGCAGGTAAGATCATAAAATAATGAATATCATCATGAAACAATAACATGTTCAGATCTGAGATCATGGCACTCGGGCCCTAGTGACAAGCATTAAGCATAACAAGTTGCAACAATATCATAAAAGTACCAATTACGGATACTAGGCACTATGCCCTAACAATCTTATGCTATTACATGACCAATCTCATCCAATCCCTACCATCCCCTTCAGCCTACAGCGGGGAATTACTCACACATGGATGGGGAAACATGGCTGGTCGATGGAGAGGCGTCGGTGGTGATGATGGCGATGATCTCCTCCAATTCCGTCCGCGAGGTGCCGAACGGAGTTTCGGTCCCGAGACGGAGTTTGCGATGGCGGCGGTGTTCGGATGTCTTCTCGTGATTTCGTAACCCCTGTTTTTAGGTCGAAGACATTAAGTAGTCCGGAGGGGGCACTGGGCTGCACGAGGCGTCGCCACCATAAGGCGGCGCGCCCCCTCTAGGCGCGCCGGCCTATGGCTGGAGGCCGTGGGCCTCCCACGGCCTGCCCTTCTGGCTCCGTGATTATTCGGGAAAATAGGACCTTTGACATTAATTCGGGATTTTCCGAAAGTTGAGTTTCTGCACAAAAACGAGACACCAGGGCAATTCTGCTGAAACAGCGTTAGTCCGTGTTAGTTGTATCCAAAATACACAAATTAGAGGTAAAACAATAGCAAAAGTGTTCGGGAAAGTAGATACGTTTTGGACGTATCAACTCCCCCAAGCTTAGCTTATTGCTTGTCCTCAAGCAATTCAGTTAACAACTGAGCGATAAAAGAACTTTCACGAACACATTTGTTCATATGATGTAAATATTCTCATGATATGGGCAAGTACTTAAGCAATTCATAATAAGATACATGCAAATAAAGTCATCTAATAGCTATGTCAATCATGGAAAAGGTACCAACAAATTAATAATAAGTATCATGAATCTTGTCTATCAGCACGATTGCAATGTTCATAAAAGGATATGATAAAGTGGTATCTCGCTTGCCCGTATTTGTACATCAAAACATAAATGCTCGGGCACCTTTGAAGTTCATGGAAAGAATGGAAGTAGAGATTGTCAAAGATAAAAGCATCAAAGTTATACCACAATTAATCACATTTTGGGACAAGCATGTTATACTAAGAATGACAGTTGTGCTCTCAAGAAAGTGCTCAAAGAAAGGATGGTGACTCAACATAAAAGTAAAAGATTGACCCTTCGCAGAGGGAAGCAGGGATTAACATGTGCTAGAGCTTTTCATTTGTAAAACAGGAGTAAAATTATTTTGAGAGGTGTTTGTTGTTGTCAACGAATGATAGTGGGTACTCTAACTACCTCATCAACCAGACTTCCAAGAGCGGCTCCCATGAAGGACGCTATCTCCACCAGCAAGGTAGATCATCCCTCTTCTCTTTTGTTTACACATGTATTTTAGTTTTTATTATGGATGACACTCCCCCAACCTTTGCTTACACAAGCCATGGCTAACCGAATCCTCGGGTGCCTTCCAACATTCTCATACCATGGAGGAGTGTCTATTTGCAAATTAAGTTGCTTACTGATAAATCAGGGCAAAGCATGTGAAGAGAATTATTGATGAAAGTTAATTAATTGGGGCTGGGAACCCCGTTGCCAGCTCTTTTTGCAAAATTATTGGATAAGCGGATGTGCCACTAGTCCATTGGTGAAAGTACGTAAATGACAAGATTGAAAGATAAACACCACATACTTCCTCATGAGCTATAAAACATTAACACAAATTGAGAAGCATTTTGGAGGTTTTAAAGGTAGGACATGAGAATTTACTTGGAATGGTTTGAAATGACATGCATAGGTATTTATGGTGGACACTTTGGAATAACTTGGTTTTCAGGGGTTTGGAAGCACGAGCAGCGTTCCCGCTCAGTACAAGTGAAGGCTAGCAATAGACTGGGAAGCGACAATCAAGAGAGCAACTGTCATAATCATGCTTGCAACAAAATAAATTAACGGAGGCATAAAAGTGATACAAGAACTCTGAGGCAAAGTAAATCATCGAGGCTTAATTGAGTTTTGTTCAGTCATATGCATGTGTGAGCATGTGCCAAGTTGATTCAAGTGAATTATTCAGAGGAGGATACCACAATGTCATATCTATCTATGAATAAAGCAATGCAAGCAAATATTTATGACATGCTACTCATATTAATAAATTGGAGCTAAACATGAGAGATCATGAACTACTAGACTTCATTAAATGACATATACCTCACATGAACCAACTAAGCATGCTCACATGGATGAGTATATGTACAAAAATGAAAACAAATAGAGTTCATACCAGCCTCTCACCACAATCAGATTGTCGTAGATCGTCATTATTGCCTTTCACTTGTGTAGCTTGAATAATATGGAATGAAAACCAAGCTCCAACCACCGAAGACCGCTGAACTCCATAATGAACTTTACAAAACCAAAGAAGAACAACAAATATTTTTGGTGTTTTCGAATTGGAAACAAGAACAAAAGGAAACAAGCAAGCAAAGCAAAATCTTTTTGGATTTTCTTATAGCAAACCAACGATAGCAAATAAAGCAAAATAAGAGCAAGAAACTAAAATAAGCAAATGATAAAGAGAAACAACAGAATTTTTTTGGTCTTTTTGTGTTTTAGGAAAGAAACAAAGCAAAAACAGGAGAATGAAAACTAAAAGAATCACATAAACACAAAGTAACAGAAATCTGCCAAACTTGACAGCAGTACAGTAATCGATTTGTAAGAAATTCTTCTGCTGCTCAACTCGAAAAGTGTTCAACTAATGAAAGTTAGATAACAACCTGGGGAACATGCACAAAAATTGGCTTCGCAAAATAACGTTCTGGCTGTTTTTGAGAATTTTTTTGGTATCAGTCCAGAATCTGTTTTCAATCAGCACTTCCCCAAATATCATCTTCCTCTTATTAGAAAACCACTTTAAGAAGCTAAACAAGTATGTACAAGTATCCAGCAATTATAATATGCAATGAATGAGTGATGCCGGTATACCTCCCCCCAAGCTTAGGCTTTTGGCCTAAGTGGAGATCAACCCCAGCGAGGATCAGGGTTCCACGCCGGTGGATCATACATGGTGTGGTCATAATAAGGTCCCTGTGCAGAAGAAAAGGGTGAAGGCTCCACATGCCCAAAATGTTGATGTGAAGAGCTCGCTGCATCGGATGACAAGTCGAGGTGTTCCTCGGCCTCCTCCGTGCCATCCCTTGCATGATGGCCATCCCCCTCTATGTATGCATTTAGTTCATCTTCCGTGACCGACCAATTTCCCCTGGAAGCAAGGTTAAACAAAGCAGGTGCAGGCAATCCTACTAGTTTTTCAGTTCTTTTAGTTGTTCTCCAATTTTTCTTGTAAAATGTTATCTCATAAGACAGGTTACTCAGATTAGATTGGTTAGAAACAAAGTCATGTTTAATCATTGAAACAATATCGAGTTTCTCTACAGAGAGCTGAACATCAAGAGGGTGAGGTTCTACACCATGCATAGCTAATAAACGAGAGGCGATGAGACCTCCACAAATTTCTCCCTTCTCACGGTGTGGCAAGTCTAAAGGCTATCAAAGCACCCAAGTTATAAGTCCTATCACCTTGCAATGCTGCAGCTAGGAAAGCTAAATCCTGGATAGATAACTTATTGGCATTCTGTCTAGCAAGAACGCACTTGGTGATGAAATAAGCAAAATAGCGAATAGCTGGGAGTTGAATGCTACGAATTTTACCACTCTCATCTGAGAAGCTTCTCCCTTGACAGATCTTCTTGTATAGACTCGAGAGTTCCTGCGGCGTCCCCCTAATCTTCTCACAAGATCCCCATTGTGGCACTCTAATAGCTGTACAAAAATCAGCAAAAGGCAAGTCGATGGTTTTATTATAAATTTTATATCGAACCATGGGGTTAGGTTGGGACCAATAGAATTCAAAATCCTGCACCACCGACATGGTTAGTTTTGCATATTGGTAAGGTTCACCAACAACGAAATTTTCCAACCCTGCATTGGAAATCAGATTTTGAACATCTTGCAAGATTCCTGCACTCCTCATAAAATCAACGCATGGGTAGTAAGAGGGGTATACTCCCTCTTCGCGGTGAACTCTCATAACTCTTTGCACCTCCAATTCTTGTTGATTCAGTTGGTGCCTATTCCACTCCATTTTCTGAAATTTTTCAACAAACATTATAAAAGTTGATTTGGAGACATATAATTGAGGGAAACTACTATAGGAACTTGGTAGAGTACTAAACATGCATCAAAACTAATTTTTACAACTTAGAACAAGCATGCAAGCTCACTAAACATGTTACCTACAGCAGCAAAATATTCAAGATATACTAAACCAAACAAAATTCTATTTGGATAATCGGAGGAGTCACATACCGAAGAACAAATGTGCCAAATTTCAGACAGAAATCTGGGCTGAGCAAAGAGATCGAGAAATCTTGAGCTCTTGAGCAGAAACGCGAGTGAGAGAAAGTGAGTACGAGTTTTTTCGGGAGAGAGAGTGAGATGGGAGGAAGAGATGAGTTAGTGGGGCAAGGAGGGGCCCACACCACAGGGTGGCGCGCCCCTTGCTGGCGCGGCCCATGGGGTCCATCCCCGGTGCCCTGGTCAGCCCTGGTGCTCCCAGGTAGCTCTTCGAAAAATAAGACCAACAGTATAATTTTTGTAAATTTTTGAGAACTTTGAAAAATGCACATTTCTGGGTGTCAAAATTATTATTACAGGGCAGAAAAAGATTTTCAAACTTCTAAACAACTAAGCATCTTGCAAAACAAGTAGTGCTACAGCGAGTAAAACAAGTGGAGGAGGAAAGAAATGTTGTTTAGCTCTTCTATGCATATAAAATGTACTTGTTAACAAGGTTGATCAAGTCTTGCTACCAAATAAATCTTACACGTCATAAGAAGAAATAAACCTCAAATCAATCATGTTACCTTATATTGTATTGATATAGATCCAATCACAAGAGTTTGATATTCTTCTTTAGGCTCATATATTGGACAATCAATATCTCCCACTTTGATAGATCTCAAATTAGAAATTGTATTAACTCCACATACTTTATCAATCCTCTTGGGAAAATAAACGGTATGCTCCTTGTCATCGACATTGAAAGTAACTTTTCCTTTATTGCAATCAATAACAGCCCCTGCGGTGTTAAGAAAAGGTCTCCCAAGAATAATAGACATATTATCATCTTCGGGCATTTCCAACACAACAAAATCAGTTAATATTAAGCAATTTTGAGTAACTTGAACAGGAACATCCTCACATATACCAACAGGAATAGCAGTAGATTTATCAGCCATTTGCAAAGATATATCGGTTGGTATCAACTTATCTAAATAAAGTCTCTTATAAAGAGAAAAAGGCATAACACTAACACCTGCTCCCAAATCACATAGAGCAGTTCTAACATAATTATTCTTGATGGAACAAGGAATAGTCGGTATACCTGGGTCCAACTTCTTTGGAACTTTGCCATTGAAAGAGTAATTAGCAAGCATAGTGGAAATCTCCTCATTAGGAATTTTCCTTTTGTTAGAGACAATATCTTTCATATACTTTGAATAAGGAGGCAATTTAATAGCATCAGTCAAAGGGATTTGCAAGAACAAAGGTTTCATCCAATCACAAAATTTATTATAGTGTTCCTCTTCCTTTGATTTTAGTTTCTTAGCAAGAAAAGGCATTTGCTTTTGAACCCAAGGTTCTCTTTCATTACCATGTTTCTTAGCAATAAAATCTTCTTTAGTGTACTTTTTATTCTTAGCATGCTTTTCAGGTTCATCTTCAACCTCTTCTTTATCAGAAGCATCATTTTTATCATTATCTTTATCATGTTCATTACCACTTTCAGTTTCAGCATCAGAAATAGAAATACTATTAGGATCATTAACAGGTTCAGAGGATTCTACAACAGTTTTATGTTTCTTTTTCTTTTTCTTAGAAGGAGCACTAGTTTCAGTTCGTTGAGAATCTTGTTCAACTCTTTTGGGATGCCCCTCAGGATATAGAGGATCCTGAGTAGAAACACCACCTCTAGTTGTTACTTCATAAGCATGTTTTTCTTTAGAACTATTTTTTAACAAGTCATTTTGCACTTTAGTGAGTTGATCAATTTGAGTTTGAACCATATGAAAATGTTTAACAAGCATCTTAACATCATTAGAGGTTCTCTCCACAATACCATGCAATTCACTAATAGCTCGAGAATTTTCCATTAAATGATTCTCTACTCTCATATTAAAATTATCTTGCTTAACAATATAATTATCAAACTCATCTAAGCATTGTGCAGGAGGTTTTGAATACGGAATATCTTCCCTAGTAAAGCGTTGAAGAGAGTGTACCTCAATCATGGATGAAGAGGGAGTTATCTTACATAAATCTTCTATGGGAGGTAAATTCTTCACATCTTCAGATTTAATACCTTTCTCCTTAAGAGATTTCTTGGATTCCCTCATATCTTCATCATTTAATTTAATCATACCCTCTTCTTCAATATTGGTGTCGGGGTTGGTTCAGGTGTAGTCCAATCATCATGATTCCGGCCTATTCTAGCCAATAATTCTTCAGCGTCTTCTGGAGTTCTTTTCCTGAAAACACAACCAGCACAACTATCCAGGTATGCCCTAGACTCAATGGTTAGTCCACTATAAAATATATCAAGTAAATCATGCTTTTCCAAATCATGTCCAGGCCGAGCTCTGATAAGAGAGCAAAATCTCACCCAAGCTTCAGGCAATTTCTCTCCATCTTTCTGGTCAAAATTATAAATTCTCTGCAAAGCAATATGTTGAGCACTAGCAGGAAAGTATTTCCGAAAGAAAACATCAAGCAAACCACTTGGACTATCAATAGAATGAGGAGGTAAACTATTATACCAAGTTTTAGCATCATCCTTTAATGAGAAAGGAAATTTTTTAGCAATGAAATAAGTACGCTTCTTGATATCATCAGAAAACAAGCTACTCAAGGTTGAAAGCTCATTCATGTGTTCTACAACACTTTCTTTTTCAGTACCACAAAAAGGTGTTTTCTCAACAATAGATATATGAGATAAATCAAGAGAAAAATCATAATCTTTATCCTTAATGTTTATAGGAGATGTGGCAAATTTAGGATCAGGAGACAGTTTATATCTAACAGCATGTTGTGCAAGAAGCTTTTTAATATTACTTGTACCAGTAGTAGCATTGCATTTATCAATGAAATCATCATCAAGATCATCACTAGAGTATTCAACAGACTCAGGTGAATTAACAGGTGTAGCAGCATTTTCATTAGGAGTTTCAGTATTTTCAATTTGTCTAGACCTAGCAATCGTAGCATCTAGAAAAGATCCTAATGAACCATCATTATCAAGCACAGTAGAAGCATCATCAAAATTATAAGAGCAATTTTCAGATTCAGCAGAAGTACCAGCATTTGAAGCTTGTGGTGGTGAAACAAGTTTACTTATCACAGATGGTGAATCAAGAGCAGAGGTACTCAGAGTTGTACCTTTTCTTGTAGTGGATGGTAATATGGTGACTTTAGTATCGCGAGGTTTACCCATGATGGAGAATTTGCAGCGAACAATATCAATCCAAGTGAACTTGCAAATAAAGCTATGCTCCCCGGCAACGGCGCCAGAAAATAGTCTTGATGACCCACAAGTATAGGGGATCGCAGTCTTCGAGGGAAGTAAAACCCAATTTATTGATTCGACACAAGGGGAGCCAAAGAATATTTGTAAGCCTTAAGCGGAGTTGTCAATTCAGCTGCACTGGAAACAGACTTGCTCGCAAGAGTTTATTAGTAACAGTTTTATAGCGTAGGTAGTGAAATATAAGCAGCGTGTAACAAAGACAGCAGTAGTGATTATAGTAAACAACAGGATTAAAATACTGTAGGCACGGGGATGGATGAACGGGCGTTGCATGGATGAGAGAAACTCATGTAACAATCAAGGTAGGGCATTTGCAGATAATAATAAAACGGTATCCAAGTACTAATCAATCAATAGGCATGTGTTCCATATTTAGTCGTACGTGCTCGCAATGAGAAACTTGCACAACATCTTTTGTCCTACCAGCCGGTGGCAGCCGGGCCTCTAGGGAATCTACTGGAAATTAAGGTACTCCTTTTAATAGAGCACCAGAGCAAAGCATTAACACTCCGTGAACACATGTGATCCTCATATCACCGCCTTCCCCTCCGGTTGTCCCAATTTCTGTCACTTTGGGGCCTCGGGTTCCGGACAGCAACATGTGTATACAACTTGCAGGTAAGATCATAAAACAATGAATATCATCATGAAACAATAACATGTTCAGATATGAGATCATGGCACTCGGGCCCTAGTGACAAGCATTAAGCATAACAAGTTGCAACAATATCATAAAAGTACCAATTACGGACACTAGGCACTATGCCCTAACAATCTTATGCTATTACATGACCAATCTCATCCAATCCCTACCATCCCCTTCAGCCTACAGCGGGGGAATTACTCACACATGGATGGGGGAAACATGGCTGGTCGATGGAGAGGCGTCGGTGGTGATGATGGCGATGATCTCCTCAAATTCCCCTTCCCGGCGAGGTGCCAGAACGGAGTTTCTGGTCCCGAGATGGAGTTTCACGATGGCGGCGGTGTTCTGGATGTCTTCTCGTGATTTCGTCTAACCCCCGTGCGTTTTTAGGTCGAAGACCTTAAGTAGTCTAGAGGGGGGCACCTGGGGCTGCACGAGGCGTCGCCACCATAAGGCGGCGCGCCCCCTCCTAGGCCGCGCCGGCCTATGGCCGGAGGCCGTGGGCCTCCCCTGGCTTGCCCTTCGGCTCCGTGATTCTTCTTGGAAAATAGGCCCTTTGACATTAATTCCGGGGATTTTCCTGAAAGTTGAGTTTCTGCACAAAAACGAGACACCATGGCAATTCTGCTGAAAACAGCGTTAGTCCGTGTTAGTTGTATCCAAAATACACAAATTAGAGGCAAAACAATAGCAAAAGTGTTCGGGAAAGTAGATACGTTTTGGACGTATCAGTTTGCTATTTGAAAATCCAAAAAGATTTTGCTTTGTGTGTTGATTAAAAATCGAAAACCCAAAAATATTTGTTGTTCTTCTTTGGTTTTGTAAAGTTTATGTAAGGTTCAACGGTCTTCCGTGAATTCATTGGAGCTTGGTTATCATTTCATATCATTCAAGTCACACAAGTGAAGAGCAATAATGACGGTCACGACAATTCGAGTTGTGGTGAGAGGCTGGTATGAACTCTATTTGTTTTCATTTTTGTACATATACTCATTTATGTGGACATGCTTAGTTTGTTTGTGTAAGGTGTATGCTACTTAATGATGCTCAGTAGTTTATGCTCTCTCATGATTAGTTCCAATTTACTAATAGTAGGTAACATGTCATATAGATGTTTGCTTGCATTGCTTTATTCATATAACGGTATGACATTGTGGTATCCTCCTCTGAATGCTTCATTTGAATCGACTTGGCACATGCTCAAGCATGCATAAGACTAAAACAAAAGTCATTTAAGCCTCGATGATTTATCTTGCCTCGGAGTTCTTGTATTACTTTTATGCTTCCATTAATTTTATTTGTCGCAAGCATGATTATGACAACTATTGTTTTCTTGATTGTCGCTTCCCAGTCTATTGCTAGCCTTCACTTGTACTGAGTATGATCTCTACTCGTGCATCCAACCACTAAAAACCAAAGTGCCAATTGAGTCCACCATACATACCTATATGTGGTATTTCACTGCCACTCCAAAGTGAATTGCTTGTGTGCTACCTTTAAACCTTCAAAATTACCACCTGTTTTGTGTTTTGTTTTAGCTCATGAGGAAGTATTAAGTGTTTTATTGTCCTTTCATGACTTCATACCGCGACTAGCATGCATAATGTGCTGGTCCATAATATTGCAAAAAGAGCAAGGCGCTGGGTGCCCATCCCAAACAAAATATAAAATGAACAAATAAACAAACACTGCACCGCACATTATGTACTGGAGAGATCCTAAATAATGGTGTGCATTGGAGAACTACATGGGAGCCGCTCTTGAGGTCACTATATGAAGGGATGATAAATCATTTAGTGCCAATCGTTGACATAGACATGCATACCTCTCAAAATATATATTTTCAACACTCCTATTGCATTTGAAATGAAAAGCTCTAGCACATGAGCAATCTTACTTCCCTCTGCGCAGGGCCAATCTTTTACTTTTATGTTGAGTCACCATCCGTTCTTCGAGCACCTTCTTGAAAGCATAGCTGTCATTCTTAGTTTAATGTGCTTGTCCCAGAATAAGATTAATTGTGGTATAACTGTGATGCTTGAATCTTTCGATATTTTTACTTCTAGTCTTCTCTTGAACTTCAGAGGTGCCCCGACATTTATGTTTTGCTCCACAAATAGGGCAAGCGAGATACCACTTTATCATATCATATTATGAACATTGCAATCCTGCAGATACTTATGTTTCATGTTGCTTATTATTGTGTTGGTATCTTTTCATAAGTCTGCATAACTATTGAGTATTCTTAGTTGCATGCTTCTTATTATGAATTGCCTAAGCATTTGATCATGTAATGAGAATAAATACATCATATGAAGCAAATAGGTTCGTGAAAGTTTCTTTTGTCGCACTTAGTTGTCACTGAATTGCTTGAGGACAAGCAATAAGCTAAGCTTGGGGAATTGATACGTCCAAAACATATCTACTTTCCCGAACACTTTTGCTGTTGTTTCCCCTCTATCTTGTGTGTTTTGAATACAACTAACGCGGACTAACGCTGTTTTCAGCAGAATTGCTCTGGTGTCACGTTTTTGTTCAGAAATCTAACTTTCAGGAAAATTCCCGGAAAATATCACAAATCCATATTTCACCCGAAGAATCACGGAGCCAGAAGACGAGACGGAGGGGGGCCACGAGGGGCCCATACCTGCCCTAGGCGTGGGCCAGGCCTTCCCCGCGCCTAGGGGTGTGATACGTCCCAAACGTATCTATAATTTCTTATGTTCCATGCTACTTTTATGACGATACTCACATGTTTTATACACACTTTATGTCATTATTATGCATTTTCCGGCACTAACCTATTGACTAGATGCGAAAGGCACTTGTTTTCACGTTTTTGGTTTCAGAAATCCTAGTAAGGAAATATTCTCGGAATTGGACGAAATCAACGCCCGGGTCCTATTTTTCCACGAAGCTTCCGAAGTCCGAAGAGGAAACGAAGTGGGGCCACGAGGTGGCCACACACTAGGGCGGCGCGGCCCAAGCCCTGGCCGCGCGGGCCTGTTGTGTGGGCCCCTCGTGATGCCCCCTGACCTACCCTTCCGCCTACATATAGTCTTCGTCGTGAAACCCCCAGTACCGAGAGCCACGATACGGAAAACCTTCCCGAGACGCAGCCGCCGCCAATCCCATCTCGGGGGATTCGGAGATCGCCTCGGCACCGCCGGAGAGGGGAATCATCTCCGGAGGTCTCTTCATCGCCATGATCGCCTCCGGATCGATGTGTGAGTAGTCCACCCCTGGACTATGGGTCCATAGCGGTAGCTAGATGGTTGTCTTCTCCTCATTGTGCTATCATGTTAGATCTTGTGAGCTGCCTATCATGATCAAGATCATCTATTTGTAATGCTACATGTTGTGTTTGTTGGGATCCGATGAATATTGAATACTATGTCAAGTTGATTATCAATCTATCATATATGTTGTTTATGTTCTTGCATGCTCTCCGTTTCTAGTAGAGGCTCTGGCCAAGTTGATACTTGTAACTCCAAGAGGGAGTATTTATGCTCGATAGTGGGTTCATGCCTCCATTAAATCTGGGACAGTGACAGAAAGTTCTAAGGTTGTGGATGTGCTGTTGCCACTAGGGATAAAACATCGATGCTTTGTCTAAGGATATTTGTGTTGATTACATTACGCACCATACTTAATGCAATTGTCTGTTGCTTGCAACTTAATACTGGAAGGGGTTCGGATGATAACCTGAAGGTGGACTTTTTAGGCATAGATGCATGCTGGATAGCGGTCTATGTACTTTGTCGTAATACCCTGATTAAATCTCATAGTACTCATCATGATATATGTATGTGCATTGTTATGCCTTCTTTATTTGTCAATTGCCCAACTGTAATTCGTTCACCCAACATCTGTTTATCTTATGGGAGAGACACCACTAGTGAACTGTGGACCCCGGTCCTATTCTTTACATCTGAAATACAATCTCTGCAATTGTTCTTTACTGTTCTTCGCAAACAATCATCATCTTCCACACAATACGTTTAATCCTTTGTTTCAGCAAGCCGGTGAGATTGACAACCTCACTGTTACGTTGGGGCAAAGTACTTTGGTTGTGTTGTGCGGGTTCCACGTTGGCGCCGGAATCCTGGTGTTGCGCCACACTACACCCGCCACCAACAACCTTCAACGTGCTTCTTGGCTCCTCGGTTCGATAAACCTTGGTTTCTTTCTGAGGGAAAACTGCTGTGTGCATCACACCTTCCTCTTGGGGTTCCCAACGGACGTGTGTCTCACGCGCGCCTAGGGGTGGTCTGGCCGCCTCGGCCACCCCCTCGACCTCTCGTTCGCACTATAAGAAGCGACACGAAAACCGAGGGGGGTTCGACGTTTTTTCCAGAAAGAGTTCCGCTGCTCCGCCGCCACCAGAAACCCCAATCCGGGGACCAGAAACTCCATTCTGGCACCCTGCTATGACGGGGATTTGGAGGAGATCATCGCCATCGCCATCACCGACGCCTCTCCATCAACCATCCATGATTCCCCCATCCATGTGTGAGTAATTCCCCGCTGTAGGCTGTAGGAGATGGTAGGGATTGGATGAGATTGGTCATGTAATAGCTATAAGATTGTTATGGGCATAGTGCCTAGTATCCGTTGTTAGTATTTTTGACATTGTTGCAACTTGCTATGTGTAATGCTTGTCACTTTGGGCCCGAGTGCCATGATCTCAGATCTGAACATGTTATTGATTCATGATGATAATTATTGTTTTTGATCATATCTGCAAGTTGTATACACGTATTGTTGTCCGGAACCCGAGGCCCCAAAGTGACAGAAATTGGGATAACCGGAGGGGATGGCTATGATGTGAGGATCACATGTGTTTACGGAGTGTTAATGCTTTGTTCCGGTACTCTATTAATAGGAGTACCTTAATTACCATTAGTTTCCCTTGAGGCCTGATACGTCTCAAACGTATCTATAATTTCTTATGTTCCATGCTACTTTTATGATGATACTCACATGTTTTATACACATTATATGTCATTATTATGCATTTTCCAGCACTAACCTATTGACGAGATGCGAAGAAGCCGATTCTTTTTCTGCTGTTTTTGGTTTCAGAAATCCTACAAAGGAAATATTCTCGGAATTGGACGAAATCAACGCCCAGGGTCTTATTTTTCCACGAAGCTTCCAGAAGACCGAAAGGATTACGAAGTGGGGCGACGAGGCGCCGCCACGCCAGGGCCGCGCGGCCAAGGGTGGGACCGTGCCGCCCTGTTGTGTGGGGCCCTGATGTCTACGGGTGCTTCTATTCTTGTAGACAGTGTTGGGCCTCCAAGAGCAGAGGTTTGTAGAACAGCAGCAAGTTTCCCTTAAGTGGATCACCCAAGGTTTATCGAACTCGGGAGGAAGAGGTCAAAGATATCCCTCTCATGCAACCCGCAACCACAAAGCAAGAAGTCTCTTGTGTCCCCAACACACCTAATAGGTGCACTAGTTCGGCGAAGAGATAGTGAAATACAAGTGGTATGAATGAATATGAGCAGTAGTCGCCAGAAAAGTGCTTGCTGGCGTGCAGTTGATGGTAGTAATATTAGGAAGTAAACATGCAGTAGAACAGTAAACAAGCAGCGATAAGCGATTTAGGAACAAGGCCTAGGGATCATACTTTCACTAGTGGACACTCTCAACATTGATCACATAACAGAATAAATAGATAGATGCTAGACTCTACACCCTCTTGTTGGATGATGAACACCACTAACTGTGTAGGATTACACGAACCCTCAATGCCGGAGTTAACAAGCTCCACAATATTCAATGTTCATATTTAAATAACCTTAGAGTGCATAACAGATCAACATAACCAAACCAAGTACTAACATAGCATGCACACTGTCACCTTCACACTACGAAAGGAGGAATAGATCACATCAATACTATCATAGCAATAGTTAACTTCATAATCTACAAGAGATCACAATCATAGCCTACGCCAAGTACTACACGATGCACACACTGTCACCATTACACCGTGCAGGAGGAATAAACTACTTTAATAACATCACTAGAGTAGCACGAGATAAATTGTGATACAAAACACATTGCAATCATAAAGGGATATAAATAAGCACTTCACTATGCCATTCATAACAGTGAATAAGTATTCTGTGAAATATAGCCTAAGAGACCCACACGGTGCACACACTGTCACCTTTACACACGTGGGACAAGGAGTCTCCGGAGATCACATAAGTAAAATCCACTTGACTAGCATAATGACATCTAGATTACAAGCATCATCATATGAATCTCAATCATGTAAGGCAGCTCATGAGATTATTGTATTGAAGTACATAGGAGAGAGATTAACCACATAGCTACCGGTACAGCCCCGAGCCTCGATGGAGACTACCCTCCTCATGGGAGACAGCGGCGTTGATGAAGATGGCGGTGGTGTCGATGGAGAAGCCTTCCGGGGGCACTTCCCCGTCCGGCGGCGTGCGGAACAGAGACTCCTGTCCCCAGATCTTGGCTTCGCGATGGCGGCGACTCTGGAAGGTTTTCTCTGGTTTCGTCGAACGTCGTAGGGTTTTCGCGACGGAGACTATATGTAGGCGGAAGGGCAGGTCAGGGGGCCACACGAGGTGGCCACACCATAGGCCGGCGCGGCCCAAGCCCAGGCCGCGCCGCCTTGTTGTGTCGTCGCCTCGTGGCCCCACTTCGTTTCTCTTCGGTCTTCGGAAGCTTCGTGGAAAAATAGGACCCTGGGCGTTGATTTCGTCCAATTCGAGAATATTTCCTTACTAGGATTTCTGAAACCAAAAGCAAAACAACAACTGGCCTTCGGCATCTCGTCAATAGGTTAGTTCGAGAAAATGCATAAATATGACATAAAGTATGCATAAAACATGTAGATATCATCAATAATGTGGCATGGAACATAAGAAATTATCGATACGTCGGAGACGTATCAGCATCCCCAAGCTTAGTTCTGCTCGTCCCGAGCAGGTAAACGATAACAAAGATAATTTCTGGAGTGACATGCCATCATAACCTTGATCATACTATTGTAAGCATATGTAATGAATGCAGCGATCAAAACAATGGTAATGACATGAGTAAACAAATGAATCATAAAGCAAAGACTTTTCATGAATAGTACTTCAAAACAAGCATCAATAAGTCTTGCATAAGAGTTAACTCATAAAGCAATAAATCAAAGTAAAGGTATTGAAGCAACACAAAAGAAGATTAAGTTTCAGCGGCTGCTTTCAACTTATAACATGTATATCTCATGGATATTGTCAATGTAAAGTAATATAACAAGTGCAATATGCAAGTATGTAAGAATCAATGCACAGTTCACACAAGTGTTTGCTTCTTGAGGTGGAGAGAATAGGTGAACTGACTCAACATAAAAGTAAAAGAATGGTCCTTCAAAGAGGAAAGCATCGATTGCTATATTTGTGCTAGAGCTTTGGTTTTGAAAACATGAAACAATTTTGTCAACGGTAGTAATAAAGCATATGTATCATGTAAATTATATCTTACAAGTTGCAAGCCTCATGCATAGTATACCAATAGTGCCCGCACCTTGTCCTAATTAGCTCGGATTACCAGGATTATCATTGCAATACACATGTTTTAACCAAGTGTCACAAAGGGGTACCTCTATGCCGCCTGTACAAAGGTCTAAGGAGAAAGCTCGCATTTGGATTTCTCGCTTTTGATTATTCTCAACTTAGACATCCATACCGGGACAACATAGACAACAGATAATGGACTCCTCTTTTATGCATAAGCATGTAGCAACAATTAATGTTCTCATATGAGATTGAGGATATATGTCAAAAACTGAAACTTCCACCATGATTCATGGCTTTAGTTAGCGGCCCAATGTTCTTCTCTAACAATATGCATGCTCTAACCATTAAATGAGTGGTAAATCTCCCTTACTTCAGACAAGACGGACATGCATAGCAACTCACATGATATTCAACAAAGAGTTGATGGCGTCCCCAGAACATGGTTATCGCACAACAAGCAACTTAATAAGAGATAAAGTGCATAAGTACATATTCAATACCACAATAGTTTTTAAGGCTATTTTGTCCCATGAGCTATATATTGCAAAGGCGAATGATGGAAATTTAAAGGTAGCACTCAAGCAATTTACTTTGGAATGGCGGAGAAATACCATGTAGTAGGTAGGTATGGTGGACACAAATGGCATAGTGGTTGGCTCAAGGATTTTGGATGCATGAGAAGTATTCCCTCTCGATACAAGGTTTAGGCTAGCAAGGTTATTTGAAACAAACATAAGGATGAACCGGTGCAGCAAAACTCACATAAAAGACATATTGTAAACATTATAAGACTCTACACCGTCTTCCTTGTTGTTCAAAACTCAATACTAGAAATTATCTAGACTTTAGAGAGACCAAATATGCAAACCAAATTTTAGCAAGCTCTATGTATTTCTTCATTAATAGGTGCAAAGTATATGATGCAAGAGCTTTAAACATGAGCACAACAATTGCCAAGTATCACATTATCCAAGACATTTTATCAATTACTACATGTAGCATTTCCCGATTCCAACCATATAACAATGAACGAAGCAGTTTCAACCTTCGCCATGAACATTAAAAGCTAAGAACACATGTGTTCATATGAACCAGCGGAGCGTGTCTCCCACACAAGCATTTATTCAAACAAAAACAAAAACAAAAACAAACAGACGCTCCAAGTAAAGTACATAAGATGTGATGGAATAAAAATATAGTTTCGGGGAGGAACCGATAATGTTGTCGATGAAGAAGGGGATGCCTTGGGCATCCCCAAGCTTAGACGCTTGAGTCTTCTTAAAATATGCGGGGTGAACCAGGGGCATCCCCAAGCTTAGAGCTTTCACTCTCCTTGATCATATTGCATCATTTCCCTCTCTTGATCCTTGAAAACTTCCTCCACACCAAACTCGAAACAACTCATTAGAGGGTTAGTGCACAATAAAAATTTATATGTTCAGAGGTGACATAATCATTCTTAACACTTCTGGACATTGCATAAAGCTACTGGACATTAATGGATCAAAGAAATTCATCCAACATAGCAAAAGAGGCAATGCGAAATAAAAGGCAGAATCTGTCAAAACAGAACAGTTCGTAAAGACGAATTTTAAAATGGCACCAGACTTGCTCAAATGAAAATTCCCAAATTGAATGAAAGTTGCGTACATATCTGAGGATCACGCACGTAAATTGGCATATTTTTCTGAACTACCTACAGAGAGGCAGGTCGAAATTCGTGACAGCAAAGAAATCTGTTTCTGCGCAGTAATCCAAATCTAGTATGAACCTTACTATCAACGACTTTACTTGGCACAACAATGCAATAAAATAAGATAAGGAGAGGTTGCTACAGTAGTAACAACTTCCAAGACACAAATACAAAATAAAAGTACTGTAACAAAATAAACACATGGGTTATCTCCCAAGAAGTTCTTTCTTTATAGCCATTAAGATGGGCTCAGCAGTTTTAATGATGCAATCGCAAGAAATAGTATTTGAAGCAAAAGAGAGCATCAAGAGGCAAATTCAAAACAAATTTAAGTCTAACATGCTTCCTATGCATAGGAGTTTTGTAAATAAACAAGTTCATGAAGAAAAAAGTAACAAGCATAGGAAGATAGAACAAGTGTAGCTTCAAAAATTTCAGCACATAGAGAGGTGTTTTAGTAACATGAAAATTTCTACAACCATATTTTCCTCTCTCATAATAACTTTCAGTAGCAACATGAGCAAACTCAACAATATAACTATCACATAAAGCATTCTTATCATGAGTCTCATGCATAAAATTATTACTCTCCACATAGGCATAATCAATTTTATTAGTTGTAGTGGGAGCAAATTCAACAAAGTAGCTATCATTATTATTCTCATCATCAAATATAGGAGGCATATTGTAATCATAATCAAATTTATCCTCCATAACAGGTGGTACTAAAAGACCAATATCATTATAATCATCATAAATAGGAGGCAAAGTATCATCAAAGTAAATTTTCTCCTCAATGCTTGGGGGACTAAAAATATCATGCTCATCAAAGCCAGCTTCCCCAAGCTTAGAATTTTCCATATCATTAGCAACAATGGTGTTCAAAGCGTTCATACTAATATGTTCCATAGGTTTTTAAATTTTCGCATCAAACCATCCATGTCTTAAATCAGGAAATAGAATAAGAAGCTCATTGTTGTCCATTATGCCTAACTAGTGTAAACAAGAAACAAAAAGATGCAATTGCAGGATCTAAAGGAAATAGCTTCGAGCACACACACAACGGCAACAGAAAAGTACTTTACCTGGGACCGGAGTATGAGTGCCTTTTACCTTTCCTCCCCGGCAACGGCGCCAGAAAAGTGCTTGATGTCTACGGGTGCTTCTATTCTTGTAGGCAGTGTTGGGCCTCCAAGAGCAGAGGTTTGTAGAACAGCAGCAAGTTTCCCTTAAGTGGATCACCCAAGGTTTATCGAACTCGGGGAGGAAGAGGTCAAAGATATCCCTCTCATGCAACCCTGCAACCACAAAGCAAGAAGTCTCTTGTGTCCCCAACACACCTAATAGGTGCACTGTTCGGCGAAGAGATAGTGAAATACAAGTGGTATGAATGAATATGAGCAGTAGTACGGCGCCAGAAAAGTGCTTGCTGGCGTGCAGTTGATGGTAGTAATATTGTAGGAAGTAAACATGCAGTAGAACAGTAAACAAGCAGCGATAGCAGTATTTAGGAACAAGGCCTAGGGATCATACTTTCACTAGTGGACACTCTCAACATTGATCACATAACAGAATAAATAGATAGATGCTAGACTCTACACCCTCTTGTTGGATGATGAACACCACTAACTGTGTAGGATTACACGAACCCTCAATGCCGGAGTTAACAAGCTCCACAATATTCAATGTTCATATTTAAATAACCTTAGAGTGCATAACAGATCAACATAACCAAACCAAGTACTAACATAGCATGCACACTGTCACCTCACGAAAGGAGGAATAGATCACATCAATACTATCATAGCAATAGTTAACTTCATAATCTACAAGAGATCACAATCATAGCCTACGCCAAGTACTACACGATGCACACACTGTCACCATTACACCGTGCAGGAGGAATAAACTACTTTAATAACATCACTAGAGTAGCACGCAGATAAATTGTGATACAAAACACATTGCAATCATAAAGGGATATAAATAAGCACTTCACTATGCCATTCATAACAGTGAATAAGTATTCTGTGAAATATAGCCTAAGAGACCCACACGGTGCACACACTGTCACCTTTACACACGTGGGACAAGGAGTCTCCGGAGATCACATAAGTAAAATCCACTTGACTAGCATAATGACATCTAGATTACAAGCATCATCATATGAATCTCAATCATGTAAGGCAGCTCATGAGATTATTGTATTGAAGTACATAGGAGAGAGATTAACCACATAGCTACCGGTACAGCCCCGAGCCTCGATGGAGAACTACTCCCTCCTCATGGGAGACAGCAGCGTTGATGAAGATGGCGGTGGTGTCGATGGAGAAGCCTTCCGGGGGCACTTCCCCGTCCGGCGGCGTGCCGGAACAGAGACTCCTGTCCCCGGATCTTGGCTTCGCGATGGCGGCGACTGGGAAGGTTTTTCTCTGGTTTCGTCGAACGTCGTAGGGTTTTCGCGACAGAGACTATATGTGGCGGAAGGGCAGGTCGGGGGCCACACGAGGTGGCCACACAATAGCTGGCGCGGCCCAAGCCCGGGCCGCGCCGTGTTGTGTCGTCGCCTCGTGGCCCCACTTCATTTCCTCTTCGGTCTTCGGAAGCTTCGTGGAAAAATAGGACCCTGGGCGTTGATTTCGTCGATTCCGAGAATATTTCCTTACTAGGATTTCTGAAACCAAACAACAGAAAACAGCAACTGGCCCTTCGGCATCTCGTCAATAGGTTAGTTCCGGAAAATGCATAAATATGACATAAAGTATGCATAAAACATGTAGATATCATCAATAATGTGGCATGGAACATAAGAAATTATCGATACGTCGGAGACGTATCAGGCCCTCGTGCCGCCCCTAAACCTACCCTTCCGCCTACTTAAAGCCTTCGTCGCGAAACCCCCAGTACCGAGAGCCACGATACGGAAAACCTTCCAGAGACGCCGCCGCCGCCAATCCCATCTCGGGGGATTCAGGAGATCGCCTCCGGCACCTGCCGGAGAGGGGAATCATCTCCCGAAGGGCTCTTCATCGCCATGATCACCTCCGGATCGATGTGTGAGTAGTTCACCCCTGGACTATGGGTCCATAGCAGTAGCTAGATGGTTGTCTTCTCCTCATTGTGCTATCATGTTAGATCTTGTGAGCTGCCTATCATGATCAAGATCATCTATTTGTAATGCTACATGTTGTGTTTGTTGGGATCCGATGAATATTGAATACTATGTCAAGTTGATTATCAATCTATCATATATGTTGTTTATGTTCTTGCATGCTCTCCGTTGCTAGTAGAGGCTCTGGCCAAGTTGATACTTGTAACTCCAAGAGGGAGTATTTATGCTCGATAGTGGGTTCATGCCTCCATTGAATCTGGGACAGTGACAGAAAGTTCTAAGGTTGTGGATGTGCTGTTGCCACTAGGGATAAAACATCAATGCTTTGTCTAAGGATATTTGTGTTGATTACATTACACACCATACTTAATGCAATTGTCTGTTGTTTGCAACTTAATACTGGAAGGGGTTCGGATGATAACCTGAAGGTGGACTTTTTAGGCATAGATGCATGCTGGATAGCGGTCTATGTACTTTGTCGTAATGCCCTGATTAAATCTCATAGTACTCATCATGATATATGTATGTGCATTGTTATGCCTTCTTTATTTGTCAATTTCCCAACTGTAATTCGTTCACCCAACATGCTATTTATCTTATGGGAGAGACACCACTAGTGAACTGTGGACCCCGGTCCATTCTTTACATCTGAAATACAATCTACTGCAAACTCTGTTCTTTACTGTTCTTCGCAAACAAACATCATCATCCACACTATACATCTAATCCTTTGTTTACAGCAAGCTGGTGAGATTGACAACCTCACTGTTACATTGGGGCAAAGTACTTTGATTGTGTTGTGCAGGTTCCACGTTGGCACCGGAATCCCTGGTGTTGCGCGGCACTACACTCCGTCACCAACGACCTTCACGTGATCCTTGACTCCTACTGGTTCGATAAACCTTGGTTTCTTACTGAGGGAAACTTGCTGCTATACGCATCACACCTTCCACTTGGGGTTCCCAACGGGCGTGTGCTTTACGCGTACCAAGGCCCCGCTGCAACGGGCTGGTAGGATAAAAGATGTCGTGCAAGTTTCTCCGCACGCACGACTAAATAGGAACACACGCCTATGGTTATCTTATACTAGGATACTTATATCATTATTACTTGCAATGCCTGTGTCTTGCTATTATATGGACTCCCTCATTCATGCAACGTCCGTTCATCCATCCCTGTGCCTACGGTATTTTAATCATGTTGTTTACTGCAATCATCGCAATTGTTGTTTTTATTTTGCTACTGTTGTTAGTTCATTACTACCACTGCTATAATATTGTTACTACTGATAAACTGTTGCGAGCAAGTCTATTTCTAGGTGCAGGTGAATGACAACTCATCTGTTAAAGCTTATAATTATTCTTTGGCTCACCTTGTGTCGAATCAATAAATTTGGGATTTACTTCCCTCAAAGGGTCATCAAGCTCCACGTATCGCTTCGTCTTGGGCCATGATGTCTACGCACGCTTCTATTCTTGTAGACAGTGTTGGGCCTCCAAGAGCAGAGGTTTGTAGAACAGCAGCAAGTTTCCCTTAAGTTAATCACCCAAGATTTATCGAACTCAGGGAGGTAGAGGTCAAAGATATCCCTCTCAAGCAACCCTGCAATTACGATACAAGAAGTCTCTTGTGTCCCCAACACACCTAATACACTTGTCGGATGTATAGGTGCACTAGTTCGGCGAAGAGATAGTAAAACACAGGTGGTATAGATGGTGATAATATTGCAGGAAGTAAAGATGTAGTAAAACAGTAAATAAGCGATGTTTGCAGTATTTGGAAACAAGGCCTAGGGATCCTACTTTCACTAGTGGACACTCTCAACATTGCAATCATAATTGAATATAAATAAGCACTTCATCATACTACTCTCCTGTTGGATAAAGAACTCAAATTCATTGGGCAAGTGTGCAAAAGCACACCTCAAAGGCGTATTCCCAAGTACTAATAAACACCCCACACTGTCACCGTGAGCATTCATAGGAGGTACTGATACGTCTCCGACGTATCGATAATTTCTTGTGTTCCATGCCACATTATTGATGATACCTACATGTTTTATGCACACTTTATGTCATATTCGTGCATTTTCTGGAACTAACCTATTAACAAGATGCCGAAGTGCCAGTTGCTGTTTTCTGCTATTTTTGGTTTCAGAAATCCTAGTAACGAAATATTCTTGGAATCGGACGAAATCAAGACCCAGGTTCCTATTTTCACCGGAAGCATCCAGAACACCCGAGAAGGACCAGAGGGGGGCCACAGGCCACCAGACCATAGGCGGCGCGGCCCAGGCCCTGGCCGCGCCGCCCTATGGTGTGGCCACCTTCGACCCTCCTGCGCCGCCTCTTCGCCTATATAAAGCCCCTGGATCGAAAACCCTGATGCGAAAAACCACGATACGGAAAACCTTCCAGAGCCGCCGCCATCGCGAAGCCAAGATCTGGGGGACAGGAGTCTCTGTTCCGGCACCCTGCCGGAGCGGGGAAGTGCCCCCGGAAGGCTTCTCCATCGACACCGCTGCCATCTCCACCGCCATCTTCATCACCGCTGCTGCTCCCATGAGGAGGGAGTAGTTCTCCATCGAGGCTCGGGGCTGTACCGGTAGCTATGTGGTTAATCTCTCTCCTATGTACCTCAATACAATGATCTCATGAGCTGCTTTACATGATTGAGATTCATATGAGTTTTGTATCACTACTATCTATGTGCTACTCTAGCAATGTTATTAAAGTAGTTCTATTCCTCCTGCACGTGTGTAAAGGTGACAGTGTGTGCACCGTGTTAGTACTTGGTTTATGCTATGATCATGATCTCTTGTAGATTGCGAAGTTAACTATTGCTATGATAATATTGATGTGATCTATTCCTCCTACATATGCATGAAGGTGACAGTGTGCATGCTATGCTAGTACTTGGTTTAGTCTTTTGATCTATCTTACACTAAAGGTTACTAAAATATGAGCATTATTGTGGAGCTTGTTAACTCCGGCATTGAGGGTTCGTGTAATCCTACGCAATGTGTTCATCATCCAACAAGAGTGTAGAGTATGCATTTATCTATTCTTATGTGATCAATGTTGAGAGTGTCCACTAGTGAAAGTGTAATCCCTAGGCCTTGTTCCTAAATACGCTATCGCTGTTGTTTTTTGTTTTTTGCGTTACTTTCGCTCCATTACTACGCTTGTTTTCTTGTCCTGGGCAAAGCACTTTTCGGTGCCGGGTTACTGCTCATACTTATTTATACCACCTGTATTTCACTATCTCTTCGCCGAACTAGTGCACCTATTAGGTGTGTTGGGGACACAAGAGACTTCTTGCTTTGTGGTTGCAGTGTTGCATGAGAGGGATATCTTTGACCTCTTCCTCCCTGAGTTCGATAAACCTTGGGTGATCCACTTAAGGGAAACTTGCTGCTGTTCTACAAACCTCTGCTCTTGGAGGCCCAACACTGTCTACAAGAATAGAAGCTCCCGTAGACATCAAGCACTTTTCTGGCGCCGTTGCCGGGAAGGTAAAAAGGCACTCATACTCCGGTTCCAGGTAACAGTTTTCTGGCGCCATTGTGTGTGCTCGAAGCTATTTCCTTTAGATCCTGCAATTGCATCTTTTTGTTTCTTGTTTACACTAGTTAGGCATAATGGAAAACAACAAAAAATTTAGTGAGCTTTTTAATCTTTTTCCTGATTTAGAATTGTTTGGTGTGAACATTAAAAAACCAATGAAATCTTATTTGCATGCTGGTAGTAATATTAGTATGAACGCTTTGAACACCATTGTTGATAATAATATAGAAAGTTCTAAGCTTGGGGAAGCTGGTTTTCATGATCTTTTTAGTCCCCCAAGCATTGAGGAGAAAATTTTCTTTGATGATACTTTGCCTCCTATTTATGATGATTATAATGATAGTGGTCTTTTGGTGCCACCTACTATGGAGAGTAAATTTTGTTGTGATTATACTATGCCTCCTACACTTGATGAGAATAATAATGATAGCTACTTTGTTGAATTTGCTCCCACTACAACTAATAAAATTGATTATGCTTATGTGGAGAGTAATAATTTTATGCATGAGACTCATGATAAGAATGCTTTATGTGATAGTTATATTGTTGAGTTTGCTCATGTTGCTACTGAAAGTTATTATGAGAGAGGAAAATATGGTTGTAGAAATTTTCATGTTACTAAAATGCCTCTCTATGTGCTGAAATTTTTGAAGCTACACTTGTTTTATCTTCCTATGCTTGTTACTTTGCTCTTCATGAACTTGTTTATTTACAAGATTCCTATGCATAGGAAGCATGTTAGACTTAAATGTGTTTTGAATTTTCCTCTTGATGCTCTCTTTTGCTTCAAATACTATTTCTTGCGAGTGCATCATTAAAACTGCTGAGCCCATCTTAATGGCTATAAAGAAAGAACTTCTTGGGAGATAACCCATGTGTTATTTTGCTATAGTACTTTGTTTTATATTTGTGTCTTGGAAGTTGTTTACTACTGTAGCAACCTCTCCTTATCTTAGTTTTGTGTTTTGTTGTGCCAAGTAAAGTCTTTGATAGTAAAGTAAGTACTAGATTTGGATTACTGCACAGTTCCAGATTTCTTTGCTGTCACGAATCTGGGTCTACCTCCCTGTAGGTAGCTCAGAAAATTAAGCCAATTTACGTGCATGATCCTCAGATATGTACGCAACTTTCATTCAATTTGAGCATTTTCGTTTGAGCAAGTCTGGTGGCCTAATAAAATCCATCTTTACGGACTGTTCTGTTTTGACAGATTCTGTCTTTTATTTCGCATTGCCTCTTTTGCTATGTTGGATGAATTTCTTTGATCCACTAATGTCCAGTAGCTTTATGCAATGTCCAGAAGTGTTAAGAATGATTGTGTCACCTCTGAACATGTTAATTTTTATTGTGCACTAACCCTCTAATGAGTTGTTTCGAGTTTGGTGTGGAGGAAGTTTTCAAGGATCAAGAGAGGAGTATGATACAATATGATCAAGGAGAGTGAAAGCTCTAAGCTTGGGGATGCCCCGGTGGTTCATCCCTGCATATTTTAAGAAGACTCAAGCGTCTAAGCTTGGGGATGCCCAAGGCATCCCCTTCTTCATCGACAACATTATCAGGTTCCTCCCCTGAAACTATATTTTTATTCCGTCACATCTTATGCACTTTGCTTGGAGCGTCTGTTTGTTTGTTTCTATTTTTGTTTGTGTTTGAATAAATTGGATTACATCATGCTTGTGTGGGAGAGAGACACGCTCCGCTGTAGCATATGGACAAATATGTCCTTAGGCTCTACTCATAGTATTCATGGCGAAGTTTCTTCTTCGTTAATTTGTTATATGGTTGGAATTGGAAAATGATACATGTAGTAAATTGCTATAATGTCTTGGATAATGTGATACTTGGCAATTGTTGTGCTCATGTTTAAGCTCTTGCATCATATGCTTTGCACCTATTAATGAAGAAATACTTAGAGCTCGCTAATTTGGTTTGCATATTTGGTTTCTCTAGAGTCTAGATAATTTCTAGTATTGAGTTTTGAACAACAAGGAAGACGGTGTAGAGTCTTATAATGTTTACAATATGTCTTTTATGTGAGTTTTGCTGCACCGGTTCATCCTTGTGTTTGTTTCAAATAACCTTGCTAGCCTAAGCCTTGTATCGAGAGGGAATACTTCTCATGCATCCAAAATCCTTGAGCCAACTACTATGCCATTTGTGTCCACCATACCTACCTACTACATGGTATTTCTCCGCCATTCCAAAGTAAATTGCTTGAGTGCTACCTTTAAAATTCCATCATTCACCTTTGCAATATATAGCTCATGGGACAAATAGCTTAAAAACTATTGTGGTATTGAATATGTACTTATGCACTTTATCTCTTATTAAGTTGCTTGTTGTGCGATAACCATGCTTCTGGGGACGCCATCAACTATTCTTTGTTGAATATCATGTGAGTTGCTATGCATGTCCGTCTTGTCTGAAGTAAGAGAGATCTACCACCTTCATGGTTGGAGCATGCATATTGTTAGAGAAGAACTTTGGGCCGCTAACTAAAGCCATGATTCATGGTGGAAGTTTCAGTTTTGGACATATATCCTCAATCTCATATGAGAATAATAATTGTTGCCACATGCTTATGCATTAAAGAGGAGTCCATTATCTGTTGTCCATGTTGTCCCGGTATGGATGTCTAAGTTGAGAATAATCAAAAGCGAGAAATCCAAAATGCGAGCTTTCTCCTTAGACCTTTGTACAGGCGGCATGGAGGTACCCCATTGTGACACTTGGTTAAAACATGTGCATTGCAAAGATCCGGTAGTCCAAGTTAATTAGGACAAGGTGCGGGCACTATTAGTATACTATGCATGAGGCTTGCAACTTGTAAGATA
This sequence comes from Lolium multiflorum, assembly GCA_030979885.1. Lineage (NCBI taxonomy): Eukaryota > Viridiplantae > Streptophyta > Magnoliopsida > Poales > Poaceae > Lolium > Lolium multiflorum. The sequence continues at coordinate 35,459,206 of CM061752.1, forward strand.
TAATGTACATAACTCATATGCTTTATTACTACCGTTGACAAAATTGTTTCATGTTTTCAAAATAAAAGCTCTAGCACAAATATAGCAATCGATGCTTTCCTCTTTGAAGGACCATTCTCTTTACTTTTATGTTGAGTCAGTTCACCTATCTCTCTCCACCTCAAGAAGCAAACACTTGTGTGAACTGTGCATTGATTCCTACATACTTGCATATTGCACTTGTTATATTACTCTATGTTGATAATTATCCATGAGATATACATGTTACAAGTTGAAAGCAACCGCTGAAACTTAATCTTCCTTTGTGTTGCTTCAACACCTTTACTATGATTTATTGCTTTATGAGTTAACTCTTATGCAAGACTTATTGATGCTTGTCTTGAAGTACTATTCATGAAAAGTCTTTGCTTTATGATTCACTTGTTTACTCATGTCATTACCATTGTTTTGATCGCTGCATTCATTACATATGTTTACAATATGATCAAGTTTATGATGGCATGTCACTCAAGAAATTATCTTTGTTATCGTTTTACCTGCTCGGGACGAGCAGAACTAAGCTTGGGGATGCTGATACGTCTCCGACGTATCGATAATTTCTTGTGTTCCATGCCACATTATTGATGATACCTACATGTTTTATGCACACTTTATGTCATATTCGTGCATTTTCTGGAACTAACCTATTAACAAGATGCCGAAGTGCCAGTTCCTGTTTTCTGCTGTTTTTGGTTTCAGAAATCCTAGTAACGAAATATTCTTGGAATCGGACGAAATCAAGACCAGGTTCCTATTTTCACCGGAAGCATCCAGAACACCCGAGAAGGACCAGAGGGGGGCCACAGGCCCCCAGACCATAGGCGGCGCGGCCCAGGCCCTGGCCGCGCCGCCTATGGTGTGGCCACCCCTTCGACCCTCCTGCGCCGCCTCTTCGCCTATATAAAGCCCCTGGATCGAAAACCCTGATGCGAAAAACCACGATACGGAAAACCTTCCAGAGCCGCCGCCATCGCGAAGCCAAGATCTGGGGGACAGGAGTCTCTGTTCCGGCACCCTGCCGGAGCGGGGAAGTGCCCCGGAAGGCTTCTCCATCGACACCGCTGCCATCTCCACCGCCATCTTCATCACCGCTGCTGCTCCCATGAGGAGGGAGTAGTTCTCCATCGAGGCTCGGGGCTGTACCGGTAGCTATGTGGTTAATCTCTCTCCTATGTACCTCAATACAATGATCTCATGAGCTGCTTTACATGATTGAGATTCATATGAGTTTTGTATCACTACTATCTATGTGCTACTCTAGCAATGTTATTAAAGTAGTTCTATTCCTCCTGCACGTGTGTAAAGGTGACAGTGTGTGCACCGTGTTAGTACTTGGTTTATGCTATGATCATGATCTCTTGTAGATTGCGAAGTTAACTATTGCTATGATAATATTGATGTGATCTATTCCTCCTACATATGCATGAAGGTGACAGTGTGCATGCTATGCTAGTACTTGGTTTAGTCTTTTGATCTATCTTACACTAAAGGTTACTAAAATATGAGCATTATTGTGGAGCTTGTTAACTCCGGCATTGAGGGTTCGTGTAATCCTACGCAATGTGTTCATCATCCAACAAGAGTGTAGAGTATGCATTTATCTATTCTGTTATGTGATCAATGTTGAGAGTGTCCACTAGTGAAAGTGTAATCCCTAGGCCTTGTTCCTAAATGCTATCGCTGCTTGTTTCTTTTTCTGCGTTACTACTCCGTTACTACTGCTTGTTTCTTGTCCTGGGCAAAGCACTTTTTCCGGTGCCGCTCATACTTATTTATACCACACATTTCACTATCTCTTCGCCGAACTAGTGCACCTATTAGGTGTGTTGGGGACACAAGAGACTTCTTGCTTTGTGGTTGCAGGGTTGCATGAGAGGGATATCTTTGACCTCTTCCTCCCGAGTTCGATAAACCTTGGGTGATCCACTTAAGGGAAACTTGCTGCTGTTCTACAAACCTCTGCTCTTGGAGGCCCAACACTGTCTACAAGAATAGAAGCTCCCGTAGACATCAGTACTAACACACCACAATTCATAAGGGAGTTACACATGGCGCACACACTGTCACCATTACACCGAGGTCACAGTAACTCCAAAGTTATAATAAAACACTTGAATAGCATATGACATCTAGATTGCAAAGCCTATGATCACATAACTGAATAAATAAATGCTACTTTCTACACTCTCTTGTTGGATAACAAACACCATTCATTGTGTAGGGCTACAAGAGCTCCCTCAAGCCGGAGTAAACAAGCTCCACAACATTCGGAATTCATATTTAAGTAACCTCTAGAGTGCATAATAGACCGTTGCAATTTAGACTGTCACCTTTAAGCTATGAAAGGGGGAATAGATCACATCAATACTATCATAGTAATAGTTAACTCCATAATCTACAAGAGATTACAATCATAACCTACGCCAAGAACTACATGATGCACACACCGTCACCTTTACATCATGAAGGAGGAATAGACTACTTTAATAACATCACTAGAGTAGCACATAGATTAATAGTGATACAAAGCTCATCATATGGATCTCAATCATGTAAGGCAGCTCATGAGATCATTGTATTGAGGTACATGAGAGAGATATTAACCACATAGCTACCGGTAGAGCCCTTAGCCTCGATGGAGAACTACTCCCTCCTCATCATGGGAGACAGCAGCGGCGGTGAAGATGGCGGTGGTGTCGATGGAGATGCCTTCCGGGGGCAATTCCCCATCCCGGAGGCGTGCCGGAACAGGTCCCCCGAACTTGGCTTCGCGATGGCGGCGGCTGCGTAACTTTTCTCGTCCCGTGGCTTATCTTTTTAGGGTTTTCGAGGCGGAGAGAATATATAGGCGGAAGGGCAGCCTCGGAGGAGCCAGGGGGTGGCCCCCCATAGGCTGGCGCCCCCCCTCTTGGCCGCGCCGCCATGTGGGGTGGGGCCCCCAGGGCTCCCCTCTGGTCCCTCTCTGGCTCTCTGGAAGCTTCCGTGAAATATAAGATCGTGGGCATTAATTTCGTCCAATTCCGAGAATATTTCCTTGTAAGATTTCTAAAACCAAAAACAGCAGAAAACAGGAACTGGCGCTTTGTTAATAGGTTAGTTCCGGAAAATGCATAATAATGATATAAAGTGTGTATAAAACATGTGAGTATTGTCATAAAAGTAGCATGGAACATAAGAAATTATGGATACGTTTGAGACGTATCAAGCATCCCCAAGCTTAGTTCCTACTCGCCCTCGAGTAGGTAAACGATAACAAGGATAATTTCTGAAGTGACATGCTACTATCATAATCTTGATCAATACTATTGTAAAGCATATGAGATGAATGAAGTGATTCGAAGCAATGGTAAAGACAATGACTAAACAACTGAATCATATAGCAAAGACTTTTCATGAATAGTACTTTCAAGACAAGCATCAATAAGACTTGCATAGGAGTTAACTCATAAAGCAATAGATTCAAAGTAAAAGGCATTGAAGCAACACAAAGGATGATTAAGTTTCAGCAATTGCTTTCAACTTGTAACATGTATATCTCATGGATAGTTGTCAACATAAAGCAATATAACAAGTGCAATAAGTAAACATGTAAGAATCAATGCACACAGTTGACACAAGTGTTTGCTTCTAAGATAGAAGGAAGTAGGTAAACTGACTCAACATAAAGTAGAAGAATGGCCCTTCGAAGCATGGATTACTATTTTTGTGCTAGAGCTTTTATTTTGAAAACATAGAAACAATTTTGTCAACGGTAGTAATAGTTCATATGTGTTATGCATAAGACATCCTATAAGTTGCAAGCCTCATGCATAGAATACCAATAGTGCTCGCACCTTGTCCTAATTAGCTTGGATTTACATGGATTATCATTGCATAACATATGTTTCAACCAAGTGTCACAAAGGGGTACCTCTATGCCGCCTGTACAAAGGTCCAAGGAGATAGATCGCATTTGATTTCTCGTTTTTGATAGATCTCAACTAAGGACATCCATACCGGGACAACATAGAAAACAGATAATGGACTCCTCTTTAATGCATAAGCATTCAACAACAGATAATATTCTCATAAGAGATTGAGGATTAATGTCCAAACTGAAACTTCCACCATGATACATGGCTTTGGTTAGCGGCCCAATGTTCTTCTCTAACAATATACATACTCAAACCATTTGATCATGATAAATCGCTCTTACTTCAGACAAGACGAACATGCATAGCAACTCACATGATATTCAACAAAGGTGTAAAAGTTGATGGCGTCCCCAGAAACATGGTTACCGCTCAACAAGCAACTTATAAAAAATAAGATACATATCAACATATTCAATACCACAATATTCCCATGAGCTATGTATTGCAAAGACAAGGAATGAAATTTTAAAGGTAGCACTCAAGTAATTTACTTTGGAATGGCAGAAAATACCACATAGTAGGTAGGTATGGTGGACACAAATGGCATAGGTTTTGGCTCAAGGTTTTGGATGCACGAGAAGTATTCCCTCTCGGTACAAGGCTTTGGCTAGCAAGGTTGTTTGAAGCAAACACAAGTATGAACCGGTACAGCAAAACTTACATAAGAACATATTGCAAGCATTATAAGACTCTACACTGTCTTCCTTGTTGTTCAAACACTTCACCAGAAAATATCTAGACTCTAGAGAGACCAATCATGCAAACCAAACTTCAACAAGCTCTATGGTAGTTCTTCATTAATAGGTGCAAAGTACATGATGCAAGAGCTTAAACATGATCTATTGAGCAAAACAATTGCCAAGTATCAAATTATTCAAGACCATATACCAATTACCACATGAAGCATTTTCTGTTTCCAACCAAATAACAATGAACGAAGCGGTTTTCAACTCCGCCATGAACATTAAAAGTAAAAGCGAAGAACACTAGTGTTCATATGAAAAAGCGGAGCGTGTCTCTCTCCCACATAAGCATGAATTTATTCAGAGAATGAAAATAACAAAATGAAAATAAAAGCACACAGACGCTCCAAGTAAAGTACATAAGATGTGACTGAATAAAAATATAGTTTCACTAGAGGTGACCTGATAAGTTGTCGATGAAGAAGGGGATGCCTTGGGCATCCCCAAGCTTAGATGCTTGAGTCTTCTTGAAATATGCAGGGATGAACCACGGGGGCATCCCCAAGCTTAGACTTTTCACTCTTCTTAATCATAGTATATCATCCTCCTCTCTTGACCCTTGAAAACTTCCTCCACACCAAACTCAAAACAAACTCATTAGAGGGTTAGTGCATAATCAAAAATTCACATGTTCAGAGGTAACACAATCATTCTTAACACTTCTGGACATTGCACAAAGCTACTGGAAGTTAATGGAACAAAGAAATCCATTCAACATAGCAAAAGAGGCAATGCGAAATAAAAGGCAGAATCTGTCAAACAGAACAGTCCGTAAAGACGAATTTTTCTGGGGCACTTAACTTGCTCAGATGAAAAATCTCAAATTGAATGAAAGTTGCGTACATATCTGAGGATCACGCACGTAAATTGGCAGATTTTTATGAGTTACCTACAGACGGGGCTGCTCAATTTCGTGACAGTAAGAAATCTGTTTCTGTGCAGTAATCCAAATCTAGTATCAACTTTACTATCAAAGACTTTACTTGGCACAACAATGCAATAAAATAAAGATAAGGAGAGGTTGCTACAGTTGTAACAACTTTCAAGACACAACAAAACAGTAGCAAAAAATAAAAACATGGGTGATGTCTACGTTCCCCCTCCTTTCCTGTAGACAGTGTTGGGCCTCCAAGAGCAGAGGTTTGTAGAACAGCAGCAAGTTTTCCCTTAAGTGGATCACCCAAGGTTTATCGAACTCAGGGAGGAAGAGGTCAAAGATATCCCTCTCATGCAACCCTGCAACCACAAAGCAAGAAGTCTCTTGTGTCCCCAACACACCTAATAGGTGCACTAGTTCGGCGAAGAGATAGTGAAATACAGGTGGTATAAATAAGTATGAGCAGTAGGTGCCAGAAAAGTGCTTGCTGGCGTGTAGTTGATGGTGGTAGTATTGCAGCAGTAGTAACACAGTAAAACAATAAACAAGCAGCGATAGCAATATTTAGGAACAAGGCCTAGGGATTACACTTTCACTAGTGGACACTCTCAACATTGATCACATAATAGATAAATGCATACTCTACACTTTTGTTGGATGATGAACACATTGCGTAGGATTACACGAACCCTCAATGCCGGAGTTAACAAGCTCCACAATAATGCTCATGTTTTAGTAACCTTTAGTGTAAGATAGATCAACAGACTAAACCAAGTACTAGCATAGCATGCACACTGTCACCTTCATGCATATGTAGGAGGAATAGATCACATCAATATTATCATAGCAATAGTTAACTTCGCAATCTACAAGAGATCATGATCATAGCATAAACCAAGTACTAACACGGTGCACACACTGTCACCTTTACACACGTGCAGGAGGAATAGAACTACTTTAATAACTTTGCTAGAGTAGCACATAGATAGTAGTGATACAAAACTCATATGAATCTCAATCATGTAAAGCAGCTCATGAGATTATTGTATTGAGGTACATGGGAGAGAGATGAACCACATAGCTACAGCGGAGCCCTCGGGGTGGATTACTCCCTCCTCATCATGGAGGCAGCGATGGCGGTGAAGATGGCGGTGAAGACGGCGGTGGAGATGGCTCCGGGGGCAATTCCCCGTCCCGGCAGGGTGCCGAAACAGAGTTCGTACCCCGAATTGGAGTTTCGCGATGGCGGCGGCGCCCCGGAGTCTTTACGGAGTTTCGTCAATTGGTACTGCGTTTAGGTCGGGGTTTTATAGGAGGCGGCGCGGGGGGCACCTGGGGGCGCCACACCCTAGGCCGGCGCGGCCTAGGTCTGGCCCGCGCCGCCATGTGGTGTGGTGGCCCCCTGGCCCCTCTCCGACTCTTCTTCGGTGTTCTGGAGCCTTCCGGGAAAAATAGGAGGTTTGGCGTTGATTTCGTCCAATTCCGAGAATATTGCCCGAACAGCCTTTCTGGAACCAAAAACAGCAGAAAACAGCAACTGGCCTTTCGGCATCTTGTTAATAGGTTAGTTCCAGAAAATGCACGAATATGACATAAAGTGTGCATAAAACATGTAGATAACATCAATAATGTGGCATGGAACATAAGAAATTATCGATACGTCGGAGACGTATCAATGGGTTATCTCCCAAGAAGTGTTTTCTTTATAGTCATTAAGATGGGCTCTGTAATTTTAATGATGCACTCGCAAGAAATAAGAGTTGAAGCAAAAGAGAGCATCAAAAGCAAATAAGAAACACTTTTAAGTCTAACCCACTTCCTATGAAAAGGAATCTTGTAAATAAACAAGTCATGTAAGCATAATGCAACAAGCATAGAAAGGCAACACAAGCGCAACTTCAAGATTCTCAACATAAAGAGGGGAAACTTAATATTATTAAGATGCATATAACCATGTTTCCCTCTCTCATAATAACTTTCAGTAGCATCATGAACAAACTCAACAATATAACTATCACATGAAACATTCTTATCATGAGCTACATGCATAAAATTATTACTCTCCACATAAGCATAATCAATTTTATTAGTAATAGTGGGAGTAAAACTACCATAACCATCATTGTAATCATCATAAATTGCAGGCATGGTATAATCATAATAACCTTTATCCTCCATAGTAGGTGGCACCAAAATACCACTATCATTATAATCATCATAAATAGGAGGTAAAGTATCATCAAAGAAAATTTTCTCCTCAAAACTTGGGGGACTAAAAATATCATGCTCATCAAAACCAGCTTCCCCAAGCTTAGAATTTTCCATAGCATTAGCAACAATGGTGTTCAAAGCATTCATACTAATAACATTGTCATTAGCATGCATATAAAGTTCCATAGGTTTTTTAATTTTCTCTTCAAACACCTCATGTCCTAACTCAAGATAAATACTATAAAGATCTCTAATATTTTTGTTGTTTTCCATTAAGCCTAACTAGTGAAATAAAAACAAGAAACAAAAAGATATAATTGCAGGATCTAAAGGAAATAGCTTCGAGCACTCACACACCGGCAGTGCTAGGAAATAGCTTAGTAGTCGGAGGATGTGAATACCTTTTACCTTACTTCCCCGGCAACGGCGCCAAAATAGCTTGTTGCCGTGGGAGGCAACTGTGGTGTAACTTTTCTTTCGATCCCGCAACGGCGCCGGAAAATAGCTTGATGTCTACGCACGCTTCTATTCTTGTAGACAGTGTTGGGCCTCCAAGAGCAGAGGTAGAACAGCAGCAAGTTTCCCTTAAGTGAATCACCCAAGGTTTATCGAACTCAGGGAGGTAGAGGTCAGAGATATCCCTCTCAAGCAACCCTGCAATTATGATACAAGAAGTCTCTTGTGTCCCCAACACACCTAATACACTTGTCAGATGTATAGGTGCACTAGTTCGGCGAAGAGATAGTAAAACACAGGTGGTATAGATGGTGGTAATATTGCAGGAAGTAAAGATGTAGTAAAACAGTAAACAAGCGATGTTTGCAGTATTTGGAAACAAGGCCTAGGGATCCTACTTTCACTAGTGGACACTCTCAACATTGCAATCATAATTGAATATAAATAAGCACTTCATCATACTACTCTCCTGTTGAATAAAGAACTCAAATTCATTGGGCAAGTGTGCAAAAGCACACCTCAAAGGCGTATTCCCAAGTACTAATAAACACCCCACACTGTCACCGTGAGCATTCATAGGAGGTACTAACACACCACAATTCATAAGGGAGTTACACACGGCGCACACACTGTCACCATTACACCGAGGTCACAGTAACTCCAAAGTTCACATAATAAAACACTTGAATAGCATATGACATCTAGATTGCAAAGCCTATGATCACATAACTGAATAAATAAATGCTACTTTCTACACTCTCTTGTTGGATAACAAACACCATTCATTGTGTAGGGCTACAAGAGCTCCCTCAAGCCGGAGTAAACAAGCTCCACAACATTCGGAATTCATATTTAAGTAACCTCTAGAGTGCATAATAGACCATTGCAATTTAGACCGAGTACTAACATAGCATACACACTGTCACCTTTAAGCTATGAAAGGAGGAATAGATCACATCAATACTATCATAGTAATAGTTAACTCCATAATCTACAAGAGATTACAATCATAACCTACGCCAAGAACTACATGATGCACACACTGTCACCTTTACATCATGAAGGAGGAATATACTACTTTAATAACATCACTAGAGTAGCACATAGATTAATAGTGATACAAAGCTCATCATATGGATCTCAATCATGTAAGGCAGCTCATGAGATCATTGTATTGAGGTACATGAGAGAGAGATTAACCACATAGCTACCGGTAGAGCCCTTAGCCTCGATGGAGAACTACTCCCTCCTCATCATGGGAGACAGCATCGGCGGTGGTGTCGATGGAGATGCCTTCCGGGGGCAATTCCTCGTCCCGGCGGCGTGCCGGAACAGAGACTTCTGTCCCCCGAACTTGGCTTCGCGATGGCGGCGGCTGCGTAACTTTTCTCGTCCCGTGGCTTATCTTTTTAGGGTTTTCGAGGCGGAGAGAATATATAGGCGGAAGGGCAGCCTCGGAGGAGCCAGGGGGTGGCCCCATAGGCTGGCGCGCCCCCCTCTTGGCCGTGCCGCCATGTGGGGTGGGGCCCCCAGGGCTCCCCTCTGGTCCCTCTCTGGCTCTCTGGAAGCTTAAGTGAAATATAAGATTGTGGGCATTAATTTGTCAATTCAGAATATTTCCTGTGTAAGATTTCTGAAACCAAAAACAACAGAAAACAGGAACTGGCGCTTCGGCATCTTGTTAATAGGTTAGTTCCGGAAAATGCATAATAATGATATAAAGTGTGTATAAAACATGTGAGTATTGTCATAAAAGTAGCATGGAACATAAGAAATTATGGATACGTTTGAGACATATCAAGCATCCCCAAGCTTAGTTCCTACTCTTCTCACGTCCAAAGTATCCCATCAGTCCACCTCCATGTGACTCCTGCAAAAGCAACTTTCGAAGAAAAGACTCGGGTATGCAAATTTTGTTAGCTTTAAACAGTAGCCATCATGCAAATAGAAATCATCAAATCCTCTTTCAGCGGCACACTTGGCAAGAATGGGACCAAAGAAAACGTCGGTGTGTTAAAGGTCCTTGATCTCCTCAAGACCCAAAACATGACAATCCAAGCGAGTGAGCAAAATATTGTTCTTGCGGGAAAGAGCATCCGCAACCACATTGTCCTTTCCCTTTTTGTATTTGATGACATAAGGGAAGGACTCAATAAACTCAACCCACTTAGCATGTCTCTTGTTCAAATTGTGTTGACTTTTCAAATATTTCAAAGACTCATGATCCGAATGGATAACAAACTCTTTTGGCCAAAGATAATGTTGCCAAACTTCAAGAACACGAACTAAAGCATAAAGTTCCTTGTCATATATAGGATAGTTGAGGCGTGCGCCATCTAACTTTTCGCTATAATATGCCACAGGTTTGCCATCTTGCATAAGAACACCACCAATACCGAGTCCACTTGCAACACACTCAATCTCAAAGGTTTTTGCAAAATTTGGAAGAACAATGAGTGGTGCCTCGGTGAGTCTCTTTTTCAATTCATAAAAAGCGTCTTGTTGGGCCTTGCCCCAAATAAACGGAACATTCTTTTTAGTAAGTTCATTCAAAGGGAAAGCAATGGTACTAAAGTCGTCTTTCACAAAGCGGCGATAGAAACCGGCAAGGCCATGAAAACTTCGAACTTGGGCAACGGTTGTAGGCGTAGGTCAATTATAAATAGCCTCAACTTTCAAAGAATCCACTTCAATGCCATTTGAGGAAACAACGAATCCAAGGAAAACCAACTTCTTTTGTGCGAAAGAGCATTTTGGAAGATTGGCATAGTGTTTCTCATTGCGTAGGATGCATAACAATTCTCTCACATGTTGTACATGGTCCTCGAGATTCTTGCTATAAACGAGAATATCATCAAAATACACAGCAACACTCTTGCCAATGAGAGGTCTCCATATATGATTCATAAGACGCATAAAGGTGGAAGGAGCATTGGAAAGACCAAACGACACGACTAGCCATTCATAGAGACCAAGATTTGTCTTGAATGTCATCTTCCAATTGTCACCAATGGCCATGCGAATTTGGTGATAGCCACTACGAAAGTCAACTTTCGAAAATATAGTGGCACCGCACAACTCATCAAGCATGTCGTCTAAACGAGGAACAGGGTGTGATACGTTGCAAACGTATCTATAATGTTTGATGCTCAATGCTTGTTTTACACCAATTTCTATATGTTTTGTTTACACTTCGTTGCACTTTTATGCATTTTCCGAAACTAACCTGCTGACAAGATGCCATAGTGCCAGTTCCCTGTTTTCTGCTATTTTGTATTTCAGAAAATTTGTACAGAAAATATTCTCGGAATTGGACGAAACAAAAGCCAAAGTTCCTATTTTACTGTAACGAAGACGGAGTCCGGAGGAGAGACAAAGAAGTGCCACGAGGCAGCCACATCTGTCCTAGGCGCGGCCCAGGCGCTGGCCGCGCCTAGCGGTGGTGTGGGCCCCTCGGGCACCCACCGACCTCGCCCTTCCGCCCATTTATTCACCTGTTCGGGAAAACCTAAATACCCGAGCCTCCATCCACTAAAAGTTCTGTCGCGGCCGCCATCGCCGACCCTAGCTCGGGAGGGTTCTGTCTTCCGGGCTGCGGAGAGGAGATCATCAGGAGGCCTCTACATCGCCATGCCCGCCTCCGAAGTGTTGCGTGAGTAGTTCATCTTTGGACTATGGGTCCATAGTAGTAGCTAGATGGATGTCTTCTCCAATTTATACTTCATGTTTAGATCTTGTGAGCTGCCTATCGTGATCAAGATCATCTTTATGTAATGTTACATGTTGTGTTTGTCGGGATCCGATGAATATTGAATACTATGGTTGAGATTGATTATGTACTTGTCATATGTTATTTGTGATCTTGCATGCTGATATGTCCATTTTGCATCACTATTTTGTATCATAATTTACTGTTATTCCTTGATATATTTCATATTTAGAGATGATACTTATGTTATTTCACCTATTTTGCATGTTTCACGATTATTGGAGAATTACTCACCGGAGTCAGGATTCTGCTGGAAAAAGCACCGTCAGGATACAGTATTTCTGAAGATCAACAATTGACGGAAAATATACCGAAGCTCTTATTATTCCAAAAGACGGACACAGCCAAAAGGGGAGGCCGAGGAGGGCCGCCATGGGCCCCCCATAGGCCGGCGCGGGCTCCACCCTGGCCGCGCCGCCATGTGGGGAGGGGGCCCACGACCCCCCCGGCCATCTCTTTAGCTTGATACGCGTAAAGCACACGTCCGTTGGGAACCCCAAGTGGAAGGTATGATGCGTATAGAAGCAAGTTTCCCTCAGTAAGAAACCAAGGTTTATCGAACCAGTAGGAACCAAGAAGCACGTTGAAGGTTGATGGCGGCGAAGTGTAGTGCGGCGCAACACCAGGGATTCCGGCGCCAACGTGGAACCTCCACAACACAATCAAAGTACTTTGCCCCAACGTAACAGTGAGGTTGTCAATCTCACCGCTTGCTGTAACAAAGGATTAGATGTATAGTGTGGAAGATGATGTTTGTTTGCGAAGAACAGTAAAGAACAATTGCAGTAGATTGTATTCAGATGTAAAGAATGGACCGGGGTCCAGTTCACTAGTGGTGTCTCTCCCATAAGATAAATAGCATGTTGGGTGAACAAATTACAGTTGGGCAATTGACAAATAAAGAAGGCATAACAATGCACATACATATATCATGATGAGTACTATGAGATTTAATCAGGGCATTACGACAAAGTACATAGACCGCTATCCAGCATGCATCTATGCCTAAATAGTCCACTTTCAGGTTATCATCCGAACCCCTTCCAGTATTAAGTTGCAAACAACAGACAATTGCATTAAGTATGGTGCGTAATGTAATCAACACAAATATCCTTAGACAAAGCATCGATGTTTTATCCCTAGTAGCAACAGCACATCCACAACCTTAGAACTTTCTGTCACTGTCCCAGATTCAATGGAGGCATGAACCCACTATCGAGCATAAATACTCCCTCTTGGAGTTACAAGTATCAACTTGGCCAGAGCCTCTACTAGCAACGGAGAGCATGCAAGAACATAAACAACATATATGATAGATTGATAATCAACTTGACATAGTATTCAATATTCATCGGATCCCAACAAACACAACATGTAGCATTACAAATAGATGATCTTGATCATGCTAGGCAGCTCACAAGATCTAACATGATAGCACAATGAGGAGAAGACGACCATCTAGATACTGCTATGGACCCATAATCCAGGGGTGAACTGCTCACACATCGATCCGGAGGCGATCATGGCGATGAAGAGCCCTCCGGGAGATGATTCCCTCTCCCCAGGGTGCCGGAGGCGATCTCTGAATCCCCCGAGATGGGATTGGCGGCTGCATCTCGGAAGGTTTTCGTATCGTGGCTCTCGGTACAGAGGGTTTCGCGACGAAGGCTTTAAGTAGGCGGAAGGGCGGAGTCGGAGGAGTCACGGGGGCCCCACACGCTAGGGCCGCACGGGCCCCCCTAGGCCGCGCCGCCCTAGTGTGGCGGCGCCCCGTGGCCCCACTTCGTATCTCCCTCGGTCTTCTGGAAGCTTGGAAAAATAAGCCCCGGGCGTTGATTTCGTCAATTCCGAGAATATTTCCTTACTAGGTTTCTGAAACCAAAAAGCAGAAACAACTGGCTCTTCGGCATCTCGTCAATAGGTTAGTGCCGGAAAATGCATAATAATGACATAAAGTGTGTATAAAACATGTGAGTATCATCATAAAAGTAGCATGGAACATAAGAAATTATAGATACGTTTGAGACGTATCAAGCATCCCCAAGCTTAGTTCCTACTCGCCCTCGAGTAGGTAAACGATAACAAAGATAATTTCTGAAGTGACATGCTATCATAATTTTGATCAATACTATTGTAAAGCACATGAGATGAATGCAGCGATTCGAAGCAATGATGAAGACAATGAGTAAACAACTGAATCATATAGCAAAGACTTTTCATGAATAGTACTTTCAAGACAAGCATCAATAAGACTTGCATAACAGTTAACTCATAAGCAATAAGTTCTTAGTAGAGGCATTGAAACAACACAAAGGAAGATATAAGTTTCAGCGGTTGCTTTCAACTTCAACATGTATATCTCATGGATAATTGTCAACACAAAGTAATATAACAAGTGCAATAGGTAAACATGTAAGAATCAATGCACACAGTTTACACAAGTGTTTGCTTCTAAGATAGAAAGAATAGGTAAACTGACTCAACAATAAAGTAGAAGAATGGCCCTTCGCAGAGGGAAGCATGGATTACTATTTTTGTGCTAGAGCTTTTCATTTTGAAAACATAGAAACAATTTTGTCAACGGTAGTAATAAATCATATGTGTTATGTATAAGATATCTTATAAGTTGCAAGCCTCATGCATAGAATACTAATAGTGCTCGCACCTTGTCCTAATTAGCTTGGATTAACACGGATTATCATTGCATAACATATGTTTCAACCAAGTGTCACAAAGGGGTACCTCTATGCCGCCTGTACAAGGGTCTAAGGAGAAAGTTCGCATTGGATTTCTCGCTTTTGATCATTCTCAACTTAGACACCCATACCGGGACAACATAGACAATAGATAATGGACTCCTCTTTTAATGCTTAAGCATTCAACAACAGGTAATATTCTCATAAGAGATTGAGGTTTTGTGTCCAAACTGAAACTTCCACCATGATTCATGGCTTTAGTTAGCGGCCCAATGTTCTTCTCTAACAATATGCATACTCAAACCATTTGATCATGAAAATCTCCCTTACTTCAGACAAGACGAACATGCATAGCAACTCACATGATATTCAACAAAGGTAAAAGTTGATGGCGTCCCCAGAAACATGGTTACCGCTCAACAAGCAACTTATTAAGAAATAAGATACATAAGTACATATTCTTCACCACAATAGTTTTTAAGGCTATTTTCCCATGAGCTATGTATTGTAAAGGCAAAGAATGGAAGTTTAAAGGTAGCACTCAAGTAATGTACTTTGGAATGGCAGAGAAATACCATGTGGTAGGTAGGTATGGTGGACACAAATGGCATAGTTTTTGGCTCAAGGATTTGGATGCACGAGAAGAATCCCTCTCAATACAAGGCTAGGCTAGCAAGGTTGTTTGAAGCAAACTCAAGTATAAAATGGTGCAGCAAGACTCACATATGAACATATTGTAAGCATTATAAGACTTTACATCGTCTCCTTGTTGTTCAAACACCTCAACCAGAAAATATCTAGACTTAGAGAGACCAATCATGCAAACCAAATTTTAACATGCTCTATGTAGTTCTTCATTAATAGGTGCAAAGTACATGATGCAAGAGCTTAAACATGATCTATATGAGCACAACAACTGCCAAGTATCATATTATTCAAGACATTATACCAATTACCACATGCGGCATTTTCCGTTTCCAACCATATATCAATGAACGAAGTAGTTCAACCTTCGCAATGAACATTAAGAATAAAGCTAAGAACACATGTGTTCATATGCAACAGCGGAGCGTGTCTCTCTCCCACACAAAGAATGCTAGGATCCAATTTTATTCAAAAAAAAACAAAAAAAAACAAACAGATGCTCCAAGGAAAGCACATAAGATGTGACTGAATAAAAATATAGTTTCACTAGAGGTGACCTGATAAGTTGTCGATGAAGAAGGGGATGCCTTGGGCATCCCCAAGATTAGATGCTTGAGTCTTCTTAAAATATGCAGGGATGAACCACGGGGGCATCCCCAAGCTTAGACTTTTCACTCTTCTTGATCATATTGTATCATCCTCCTCTCTTGACCCTTGAAAACTTCCTCCACACCAAACTCAAAACAAACTCATTAGAGGGTTAGTGCATAATTGAAAATTCATACATTCAGAGGTGACATAATCATTCTTAACACTTCTGGACATTGCACAAAGCTACTGAAAGTTAATGGAACAAAGAAATCCATCAAACATAGCAAAACAGGCAATGCGAAATAAAAGGCAATCTGTCAAAACAGAACAGTCCGTAAAGACGAATTTTCCAGGGGCACTTAACTTCTTCAGATGAAAATGCTCAAATTGAATGAAAGTTGCGTACATATCTGAGGATCACGCACGTAAATTGGCAGTTTTTTGTGAGTTACCTACAGAGAACCCTGCCCAAATTCGTGACAGCAAGAAATCTGTTTCTGCGCTGTAATCCAAATCTAGTATTGACTTTACTATCAAAGACTTTACTTGGCACAACAATGCAATAAAATAAGGATAAGGAGAGGTTGCTACAGTAGTAACAACTTCCAAGACTCAAATATAAAACAAAAGTGCTGTAGTAAAATTATGGGTTGTCTCCCATACGCTCTTTTCTTTAATGCCTTTCAGCTAGGCGCAGAAAGTGTGAATCAAGTGTTATCAAGAGAAGAAGCATCGACATTATTACCTTGGCCTTTACGCCTACCCTTCTTACTCTTTTTCTTACTCTTTGGTTTAGGGAATACATGTCTACCTCCCGGTGTAGAGGTGAATTTTAGGGTGCCTTCTCCCACATCTATGATTGCTCCCAATAGTTTCAGCAGGGATCTTCCAAGTGTGATTTGTCCTGTTCCTACACATTCAATAACAAGATAATCAGTGGATACCGTTCTTCCAAGAATGGTTGTGTGCACACCCTCGGCTATTCCCTTAGGAATTATAACAGAGTTATCAATAAGAGTTATTCCTTCTCCCCCTTCAACGAGTCCCCAAAGTGTCAAAGATTCATAAATACTCTTAGGCATAAGGCAAAATTCAGACATAATATCACAATGGGCATGAAAAGTTTCACCACCAATAATAACTTTAATAGTAGGGTCCCACATTGAAGGTTCAGAGTTCACTAAAACTTGATCAAGACGGTTACGAACATAGCTATAATTTTCTTTCAAGCAAGATGCACTTGTCTCAAGAGTGTTTAATCTATTATAAATGCTAATAAGAGCTGAATCAAAGTTATTAGCTGAACTATGTGATGCAACCAATTTTTTTATGGCATTAAAAGCTTGATCACCATTGCAATGAAGGAAATCTCCTCCCACTACAGCATCTAAGGCATATCTATAGCGAATCATAAGCCCAAAATAAAAATTACTAAGGAGCAGACTTAGAGTCATTTGAGGTTCAGCTTTACGATAAGAATCAAAAATTCTAGACCAAGCATCTTTAAAACTTTCCTCATCCCCTTGTTTGAAAGTAAAAACTAATTCCTCAGGTGAAGAAGTAATAGGTACAGAGCTAGACATGATAACAAAACAAAGTAAATGCAAGTAACTAATTTTTTTGTGTTTTTAATATGGAGAACACAAACAAGATAGTAAATAAAGTAAAGCTAGAAACTAATTTTTTTGTGTTTGTTTTAGTGCAGCAAACAAAGTAGTAAATAAAGTAAAGTAAAGCAAGACAAAAACAAAGTAAAGAGATTGGAAGTGGAGACTCCCCTTGCAGCGTGTCTTGATCTCCCCGGCAACGGCGCCAGAAATTTAGCTTGATACGCGTAAAGCACACGTCCGTTGGGAACCCCAAGTGGAAGGTATGATGCGTATAGAAGCAAGTTTCCCTCGGTAAGAAACCAAGGTTTATCGAACCAGTAGGAGCCAAGAAGCACGTTGAAGGTTGATGGCGGCGAAGTGTAGTGCGGCGCAACACCAGGGATTCCGGCGCAACGTGGAACCTGCACAACACAATCAAAGTACTTTGCCCCAACGTAACAGTGAGGTTGTCAATCTCACCGGCTTGTTGTAACAAAGGATTAGATGTATAGTGTGGAAGATGATGTTTGTTTGCGAAGAAAAGTAAAGAACAATTGCAGTAGATTGTATTTCAGATGTAAAGAATGGACCGGGGTCCACAGTTCACTAGTGGTGTCTCTCCCATAAGATAAATAGCATGTTGGGTGAACAAATTACGGTTGGGCAATTGACAAATAAAGAAGGCATAACAATGCACATACATATATCATGATGAGTACTATGAGATTTAATCGGGCATTACGACAAAGTACATAGACCGCTATCCAGCATGCATCTATGCCTAAATAGTCCACTTTCAGGTTATCATCCGAACCCCTTCCAGTATTAAGTTGCAAACAACAGACAATTGCATTAAGTATGGTGCGTAATGTAATCAACACAAATATCCTTAGACAAAGCATCGATGTTTTATCCCTAGTAGCAACAGCACATCCACAACATTAGAACTTTCTGTCACTGTCCCAGATTTAATGGAGGCATGAACCCACTATCGAGCATAAATACTCCCTCTTGGAGTTACAAGTATCAACTTGGCCAGAGCCTCTACTAGCAACGGAGAGCATGCAAGAACATAACCAACATATATGATAGATTGATAATCAACTTGACATAGTATTCAATATTCATCGGATCCCAACAAACACAACATGTAGCATTACAAATAGATGATCTTGATCATGATAGGCAGCTCACAAGATCTAACATGATAGCACAATGAGGAGAAGACGACCATCTAGCTAGTGCTATGGACCCATAGTCCAGGGGTGAACTACTCAGACATGGATCCAGAGGCGATCATGGCGATGAAGAGTCCTCCGGGAGATGATTCCCCTCTCCGGCAGAGGCGATCTCCTGAATCCCCGAGATGGGATTGGCGGCGGCTGCGTCTGGAAGGTTTTCCGTATCGTGGCTCTCGGTACAGAGGGTTTCGCGACGAAGGCTTTAAGTAGGCGGAAGGGCGGAGTCGGTGGAGTCACGGGGGCCCCACACGCTAGGGCCACGCGGCCCCCTCTAGGACGCGCCGCCCTAGTGTGGCGGCGCCCCGTGGCCCCACTTTGTATCTCCCTCGGTCTTCTGGAAGCTTCGTGGAAAAATAAGCCCCTGGGCGTTGATTTCGTCAATTCCGAGAATATTTCCTTACTAGGATTTCTGAAACCAAAAACAGCAGAAAACAGCAACTGGCTCTTCGGCATCTCGTCAATAGGTTAGTGCGGAAAATGCATAATAATGACATAAAGTGTGTATAAAACATGTGAGTACCATCATAAAAGTAGCATGGAACATAAGAAATTATAGATACGTTTGAGACGTATCAAGCATCCCCAAGCTTAGTTCCTACTCGCCCTCGAGTAGGTAAACGATAACAAAGATAAAGTGACATGCTATCATAATTTTGATCAATACTATTGTAAAGCACATGAGATGAATGCAGCGATTCGAAGCAATGATGAAGACAATGAGTAAACAACTGAATCATATAGCAAAGACTTTTCATGAATAGTACTTTCAAGACAAGCATCAATAAGACTTGCATAACAGTTAACTCATAAGCAATAAGTTCTTAGTAGAGGCATTGAAACAACACAAAGGAAGATATAAGTTTCAGCGGTTGCTTTCAACTTCAACATGTATATCTCATGGATAATTGTCAACACAAAGTAATATAACAAGTGCAATAGGTAAACATGTAAGAAGCAATGCACACAGTTTACACAAGTGTTTGCTTCTAAGATAGAAAGAATAGGTAAACTGACTCAACAATAAAGTAGAAGAATGGCCCTTCGCAGAGGGAAGCATGGATTACTATTTTTGTGCTAGAGCTTTTCATTTTGAAAACATAGAAACAATTTTGTCAACGGTAGTAATAAATCATATGTGTTATGTATAAGATATCTTATAAGTTGCAAGCCTCATGCATAGAATACTAATAGTGCTCGCACCTTGTCCTAATTAGCTTGGATTAACACGGATTATCATTGCATAACATATGTTTCAACCAAGTGTCACAAAGGGGTACCTCTATGCCGCCTGTACAAGGGTCTAAGGAGAAAGTTCGCATTGGATTTCTCGCTTTTGATCATTCTCAACTTAGACACCCATACCGGGACAACATAGACAACAGATAATGGACTCCTCTTTTAATGCTTAAGCATTCAACAACAGTAATATTCTCATAAGAGATTGAGGTTTTGTGTCCAAACTGAAACTTCCACCATGATTCATGGCTTTAGTTAGCGGCCCAATGTTCTTCTCTAACAATATGCATACTCAAACCATTTGATCATGAAAATCTCCCTTACTTCAGACAAGACGAACATGCATAGCAACTCACATGATATTCAACAAAGGTAAAAGTTGATGGCGTCCCCAGAAACATGGTTACCGCTCAACAAGCAACTTATTAAGAAATAAGATACATAAGTACATATTCTTCACCACAATAGTTTTTAAGGCTATTTTCCCATGAGCTATGTATTGTAAAGGCAAAGAATGGAAGTTTAAAGGTAGCACTCAAGTAATGTACTTTGGAATGGCAGAGAAATACCATGTGGTAGGTAGGTATGGTGGACACAAATGGCATAGTTTTTGGCTCAAGGATTTGGATGCACGAGAAGAATCCCTCTCAATACAAGGCTAGGCTAGCAAGGTTGTTTGAAGCAAACTCAAGTATAAAATGGTGCAGCAAGACTCACATATGAACATATTGTAAGCATTATAAGACTTTACATCGTCTCCTTGTTGTTCAAACACCTCAACCAGAAAATATCTAGACTTAGAGAGACCAATCATGCAAACCAAATTTTAACATGCTCTATGTAGTTCTTCATTAATAGGTGCAAAGTACATGATGCAAGAGCTTAAACATGATCTATATGAGCACAACAACTGCCAAGTATCATATTATTCAAGACATTATACCAATTACCACATGCGGCATTTTCCGTTTCCAACCATATATCAATGAACGAAGTAGTTCAACCTTCGCAATGAACATTAAGAATAATGCTAAGAACACATGTGTTCATATGCAACAGCGGAGCGTGTCTCTCTCCCACACAAAGAATGCTAGGATCCGATTTTATTCAAACAAAAACAAAAATAAACAAACAGACGCTCCAAGCAAAGCACATAAGATGTGACTGAATAAAAATATAGTTTCACTAGAGGTGACCTGATAAGTTGTCGATGAAGAAGGGGATGCCTTGGGCATCCCCAAGCTTAGATGCTTGAGTCTTCTTAAAATATGCAGGGATGAACCACGGGGCATCCCCAAGCTTAGACTTTTCACTCTTCTTGATCATATTGTATCATCCTCCTCTCTTGACCCTTGAAAACTTCCTCCACACCAAACTCAAAACAAACTCATTAGAGGGTTAGTGCATAATTGAAAATTCATACATTCAGAGGTGACATAATCATTCTTAACACTTCTGGACATTGCACAAAGCTACTGAAAGTTAATGGAACAAAGAAATCCATCAAACATAGCAAAACAGGCAATGCGAAATAAAAGGCAGAATCTGTCAAAACAGAACAGTCCGTAAAGACGAATTTTCCAGGGGCACTTAACTTACTCAGATGAAAGTGCTCAAATTGAATGAAAGTTGCGTACATATCTGAGGATCACGCACGTAAATTGGAAGATTTTTCTGAGTTACCTACAGAGAACCCTGCCCAAATTCATGACAGCAAGAAATCTGTTTCTGCGCAGTAATCCAAATCTAGTATTGACTTTACTATCAAAGACTTTACTTGGCACAACAATGCAATAAAATAAGGATAAGGAGAGGTTGCTACAGTAGTAACAACTGCCAAGACTCAAATATAAAACAAAAGTGCTGTAGTAAAATGATGGGTTGTCTCCCATAAGCGCTTTTCTTTAACGCCTTTCAGCTAGGCGCAGAAAGTGTGAATCAAGTGTTATCAAGAGAAGAAGCATCGACATTATTACCTTGGCCTTTACGCCTACCCTTCTTACTCTTTTTCTTACTCTTTGGTTTAGGGAATACATGCCTCCCGGTGTAGAGGTGAATTTTAGGGTGCCTTCTCCCACATCTATGATTGCTCCCAATAGTTTCAGCAGGGATCTTCCAAGTGTGATTTGTCCTGTTCCTACACATTCAATAACAAGATAATCAGTGGATACCGTTCTTCCAAGAATGGTTGTGTGCACACCCTCGGCTATTCCCTTAGGAATTATAACAGAGTTATCAATAAGAGTTATTCCTTCTCCCCCTTCAACGAGTCCCCAAAGTGTCAAAGATTCATAAATACTCTTAGGCATAAGGCAAAATTCAGACATAATATCACAATGGGCATGAAAAGTTTCACCACCAATAATAACTTTAATAGTAGGGTCCCACATTGAAGGTTCAGAGTTCACTAAAACTTGATCAAGACGGTTACGAACATAACTATAATTTTCTTTCAAGCAAGATGCACTTGTCTCAAGAGTGTTTAATCTATTATAAATGCTAATAAGAGCTGAATCAAAGTTATTAGCTGAACTATGTGATGCAACCAATTTTTTATGGCATTAAAAGCTTGATCACCATTGCAATGAAGGAAATCTCCTCCCACTACAGCATCTAAGGCATATCTATAGCGAATCATAAGCCCAAAATAAAAATTACTAAGGAGCAGACTTAGAGTCATTTGAGGTTCAGCTTTACGATAAGAATCAAAAATTCTAGACCAAGCATCTTTAAAACTTTCCTCATCCCCTTGTTTGAAAGTAAAAACTAATTCCTCAGGTGAAGAAGTAAATGCAAGTAACTAATTTTTTTGTGTTTTTAATATGGAGAACGCAAACAAGATAGTAAATAAAGTAAAGCTAGCAACTAATTTTTTTGTGTTTTGTTTTAGTGCAGCAAACAAAGTAGTAAATAAAGTAAAGTAAAGCAAGACAAAAACAAAGTAAAGAGATTGGAAGTGGAGACTCCCCTTGCAGCGTGTCTTGATCTCCCCGGCAACGGCGCCAGGAATTTAGCTTGATACGCGTAAAGCACACGTCCGTTGGGAACCCTGATGACCCACAAGTATAGGGGGTGTATCGTAGTATCTTCAATAAGTAAGAATGTCGATCCCAACGAGGAGCAGAAGGTGTTGACAAGCAGTTTCGATGAAGGATTCACTGTAAATGCTCACAGACAAGTATTCAGGGGGTTTTGATGTAACAGATGAATAAAGTACAAGTAAATAAAGTGCGAGAGAAATAATTGCAGCGAGTGGCCCAATCCTTTTTAGCACAAAGGACAAGCCGGTTTGTTTACTTATAATGACCAAACGTTCTCGAGGACACACGGGATTTTAGTCTAGTGCTTTCGCTACATACAACCGATTAATCTTCATTGTTTTGATAAGTGTTGTGTGGGTGAACCTATGCTAATGTACCGCCCTTCCTAGGACTAATACATACTTGTGATTATACCCCTTGCAAGCATCCGCAACTACAAGAAAGTAATTAAGATAAATCTAACCACAGCCTTAATCCCTCCTGCATCGATATACCAACGGGGGCTTAGGTTTCTGTCACTCCGGCAACCCCGCAATTGGCAAACGAGTACAAGATGCATTCCCCTAGGCCCATAAATGGTGAAGTATCGTGTAGTCGACGTTCACACGACACCACTAGAAGAATGACACCACAACTTAAATATCATAACATTGAATATTACTCAACCACAATTCACTACTAACATTTAGACTTCACCCATGTCCTCAAGAACTAAGCGAACTACTCACGAGACATCATATGGAACATGATCAGAGGTGATATAATGATGAATAACAATCTGAACATAAACCTTGGTTCAATGGTTTCACTCAATAGCATCAATAACAAGTAGAAATCAACACCGGGAGAGTTTCCCCTATCAAACAATCAAGATCAAACCCAAATTGTTACAGCGGCGACGAGGTGCTGCGGTGGAGATGGCGGTGATGATGATGAAGATGATGGTGATGGCGATGGAGATGATGTCCAGCTCGATGGCGATGACGATGGCGTCGGCCAGGGCCATGGGCCGCGCCGGCCTGTGGTCTGGCCCCACCTTGGGTCTTCTCGGCTCCCCCTTCTGGCCTTCTCCGTCATCTGGAAAAATAGGATTTTTGGTGTAATTTCCTTCCACAGTTGATCTTCCGAAATATTGCATCCTGACGGTGCTTTTTCCAGCAGAATCCTGGCTCCGGTGCGCGATCTCCAAATAATCATGAAACATGCAAAATAGATGAAATAACATAAGTATTGTGTCCCAATATGAAATATATCAATGAATAACAGCAAATTATGATATAAAATAGTGATGCAAATTGGACGTATCAACTCCCCCCAAGCTTAGACTTCGCTTGTCCCCAAGCGAAACTGAACTCGGTAAACAGGACCACATGTTTATGGAGTGAAGAGTCGATAAATAAAATACGGACAAGAAGCATCATATTCATTCACACAAGACATTATAATAAACAACTTCCTCATATAACTCAACTTGAAACAAGTATAAGGTAATCACAAATAAAGGTGCATAAGAAATCATAATTGGTGATGGCAAACTTTGTTCTTGGTCAGAGAACAGTTAACAGATTATACTTATCTATTGAGCAGCGCTCTCATATTAAAGCTTATGTGGCTCATCTTGCATACTCAATCATAATGATCATTGATAACTTGCAAAGCTATATTCATTCAGATAAAACTTGTACTAAACAAGAAAGAATAAAAGACATGATGAAGCAAATCACAATATAATAGTTTGATCACAACAACTCAAATGCTTGCTTGAGATGGAGGGAAATAGGTTTACTGACTCAACATAAAGTAAAAGACAGGCCCTTCGCAGAGGGAAGCAGGGATTAAATCATGTGCTAGAGCTTTTCAGTTTTGAAATCATATAAAGAGAATAAAAGTAAAGTTTTGAGAGGTGTTTGTCGTTGTCAACGAATGGTAGCGGGTACTCTAACCCCCTTGCCAAACAGACCTCCAAAGAGCGGCTCCCATGAAGGACGTTATCTCTACCAGCAAGGTAGATCATCCCTCTTCTCTTTTGTTTACACATGTATTTTAGTTTATTTAAGGATGACACTCCCCCCAACCTTTGCTTACACAAGCCATGGCTAACCGAATATTCGGGTGCCTTCCAACAATCTCATACCATGGAGGAGTGTCTATTGCAAAATTAAGTTGCTTACTGATGAATCAGGGCAAAACATGTGAAGAGAATTATTAATGAAAGTTGATTAATTGGGGCTGGGAACCCCGTTGCCAGCTCTTATTGCAAAATTATAGGATAAGTGGATGAAGCCACTAGTCCATTAGTGGAGGCTGCCTAACAAGACTGAAAGATAAAACACCACATACTTCCTCATGAGCTATAAAACATTGACACAAATAAGGAGTAATAAGTTTTGAATTGTTTAAAGGTAGCACATGAAATATTTACTTGGAATGGCAGAAAATACCATGCAGTAGGTAGATATGGTGGACACAAATGGCATAGGTTTGGGTTCAGGTTTGGATGCACGAGAAGCATTCCCTCTCAGTACAGGTCTTTGGCTAGCAAGGTTAATTAGCAAGCATAAGAGTTGAGGGAAACAAACAAATATACATGTGATAGAAACAATCATGCATCTTACTTGTAAGCACAAACAATCTTAACTTCAGAATACTAAGCTAAGAACTGATAAGAAAGATAATAACATCTTCTACATGTATTTCCTCTATTCTTCTTAAACTCAAAGTGTTGTTGCTATTGACCATTGCTAAGTTTGCCAAAACCAAATAGATTTACTTGATGCTCCCAAAGTGGTACCAATACTAAAATCAAGATCAATCATATAGTAGAAATTGCAAACTAAAATAAGATGTGCAATATGTAAATGATAAGACTTCTCATTAATATTTCATAACGATAACTCACACCAAGGGATACATAGACAAACTAAAGGAGAGATACTTCCAACTGCAACCCATCTTATATGATAACTTCCCTACTCATGATATGACACTACTTGATAGTAAAAAGTAAAAGGTAGTGATGATGTGATACCGCGGCACTCCCCCAAGCTTGGAACAAACCAAGGGGATGCCAATACCGATGATGAATTACTCCTTTGGCGATGGTGGTGATGAACTCCCGTCATCAGACTTCCAAGGAAGAGGCTCTCCATCAAGAAACGACATCTTGGTCTCGGGGATCCTGAAACTAGCAGCACGGCTTATGTATTTAAACCTGTTTTCATACTCACAGTTCTGATTCTGAACGTCATAGAGTTGTGCTTGGAGTTTGTTGGTGGTGTTGTGAAGTGAGAGGATGTCACTCCATAGCTTTGCAGTTTCCTTCTCGTGTTCAGCAATGAGTTCAGACACAATCTTGTGGAAGATATCCACCTCACGCTCAGCCATCTTCTTGTATTTGAAGACCTCTTGTTCTAGCTTCTCCATCCTGTCTTCCAAGCTTCCTTCTCCTTTAGGACCCTGAACATCTTTGATCTGCAGTTTTCCCTCGACGAGCATCAACTCCTTTGGGTGCATCCTCAGCTCCTCCATGTACAAGTTGCCAACATCCTTGCAGGAGCTGTCCTTCGGAGTTCCCGACGACATGATGGCTCTAGATCCGAAGCAAATCCTGGCAGAAACAGCTCGAAACAAAACACGTCGAGAAAACGATATACGGACCTCCAGGGGTCCGGGGGATTATATAGCAAAAATTTTCACAAACGGAAAGTACCAGGTCGAACCAGAGTCGGAGAGGGCGACGAGGCGGCCAGACCATAGGGCGGCGCGGGCCCAGGCCAGGCCGCGCCGGCCTGTGGTGGCACGCCCTCGTGCGTCCTTTCCACTCCGTTTCGATCTCGTAATTTTTCATATTTTCCAAAAACAGCAAAAATATTGTTCGGAAAGTAAATTGCGAACTTTTCATTACCAGTACTGTTACCTATTCAAAGTCGAGTTCTGGCGGACTGTCAATTTGTCCTTTGATGAAAGCCTCCGGTGTTTCCACTTGAATAATATCAACATCAACATTATAAGAATCACCTGAGATATAGTGCTTGAGTCTTTGTCCATTCACCACTTGCGTGGCATTGCCTTGGAGAGAACTAATTTTAATTGCTCCTGAACGATACACCTCCTCAACAACATATGGTCCTTCCCATTTCGAGAGTAATTTCCCTGCAAAGAGTCTGAGACGAGACCGATACAATAGGACTTTATCCCCAATATTAAACTCTCTTTTGATAATCCTTCTATCATGCCATTTCTTAACTTTCTCTTTAAAGAGTTTAGCATTTTCATAAGCTTCACTTCTCCATTCATCTAGTGAACTTAATTGCAGCAACCTCTTATTACCGGCTAGTTTAGGATCTTTATTTAGTTCTCTAACAGCCCAATAAGCTTTGTGCTCTAGTTCTAAAGGTAAATGACAAGCTTTTCCATAAACCATTTTATAAGGTGACATTCCCATGGGGTTTTTATAAGCAGTTCTATAAGCCCATAGTGCTTCCTTCAATTTACTAGCCCAATTCTTTCTAGTTTTATTAACAGTCTTTTGCAAGATAGATTTAATTTCTCTATTTGATAGTTCTACTTGCCCACTAGTTTGAGGATGATAAGCGGAAGCAATTCTATGATTAATACCATACTTAGCAAGAGTTTTTCTAAAACCTCCATGAATAAAATGAGAACCTCCATCAGTCATAATATATCTAGGTACTCCAAATCTAGGAAAAATAATATCTAAAAGCATTCTTAAAGAGGTCTCACCATCAACACTTTTTGTAGGTATGGCTTCCACCCATTTAGTAACATAATCAACAGCAACAAGTATATGAGTGTTACCTTCTGAAGAGGGAAAAGGTCCCATAAAGTCAAATCCCCAACAATCGAACGGTTCAATAACAAGAGTATAATTCATAGGCATTTCATTACGTCTGGAGATATTACCAACCCTTTGGCATTCGTCACAAGATAAAATAAACTTTCTCGCATCCTTGAAGAGAGTTGGCCAATAAAAACCTGATTGTAGAACCTTTTGCGCGGTTCTATCTCCGGCGTGATGTCCTCCATAAGCACTACCATGACATTTACTCAATATCTCTTGTTGTTCATATTCGGGAACACATCTTCGCAGAATACCATCCACTCCTTCTTTATATAAGTGTGGGTCATCCCAAAAATAATGCCTCAAGTCATAAAAGAATTTCCTCCTTTGCTGAGCTGAAAAGGTTGGAGGCAAGTACTTGGATACAATAAAGTTAGCATAATCAGCATACCAAGGGCTATCTCGCGAGTTCACCTTTATTACAGCCAATTGTTCATTTGGAAAACTATCATTAACAGGAACAGGATCATAAGCAATATTTTCCAATCTTTAACATCCCTCGGATAGGGCATCTTCTCAATTGCTTCAACTTTAGCTCTATCAACTTCAATACCTCTCTCAGAAATTTTATGTCCCAATACAATTCCTTCATTAACCATAAAGTGGCATTTCTCCCAATTAAGAACAAGGTTAGTTTCTTCACATCTCTGCAAAACTTTATCAAGGTTCCAAGCAATTATCGAAAGAATTACCATAGACAGAAAAATCATCCATGAATACCTCTACAATACTCTCACAAAAGCCATGAAAAATAGCAGACATGCATCTTTGAAAAGTAGCAGGAGCATTACATAAACCAAAAGGCATACGTCTATAAGCATAAGTTCCATAGGGACAAGTGAAAGTGGTTTTCTCTTGATCTTTAGCTTTAACAACAATTTGTGAAAACCCAGAATAACCATCAAGAAAACAAAAATGAGTATTTTTAGATAACCTTTCTAACATTTGATCAATAAAAGGCAAAGGGTAATGATCTTTTTTAGTAACCTTATTAACTTTTCGAAAATCAATGCACATTCTATACCCTACAACTACTCTTTGAGGTATGAGCTCATCATTATCATTAGGCACAACAGTCATTCCTCCTTTCTTAGGAACGCAATGAACAGGACTAACCCATCTACTATCGGCAATAGGATATATAATACCAGCTTCAAGAAGTCGTAATACCTCATTTCTTACCACATCCTTCATCTTAGGAATTAGACGACGCTGAGGTTCAACAACAGGCTTCGCATCATCTTCCATATTAATGGCGTGTTGGCAAATAGAAGGAGAAATCCCCTTCAAATCATCAAGAGTGTAGCCAATAGCTCCTCGGTGTTTCTTCAGTATTTCCAATAACCTTTCTTCTTCAAACTCTGTAAGCTTAGAACTAATAATAACAGGATATATTTTCTTATCATCAATATGAGCATATTTAAGATTATCAGGCAAAGGCTTTAAATCAAAAACAGGATCTTCCTTTGGTGGCGGTGTTGTACCCAAATCTTCCACCGGTAAATCATGCTTGAGAATAGGTTGGCGAAGAAAAATCTCCTCAAGCTCATCTCTTTCTTTCCTAAAAACTTCACTCTCGCTATTCTCCAAATGTTGCTGCAAAGGATTATTAGGAACAAGAACAATAGATGCACACTGCTCCATTTTAAAATCATCACTAGGCAAATCAGCTTTATAAGGAGTTTTGGTAAATTTAGAAAAGTTAAACTCATAAGGTTCACCAGCAAATTTAGTCAAAATTTTCTCTTTCTTGCAATCTATAATAGCTCCACAAGTATTTAGAAAAGGTCTACCAAAAATGATAGGACAATAATCACTAGCAGCAGAACCAAGTACCAAAAAGTCAGCAGGATATTTAATCTTACCACATAGAACTTCCACATCTCGAACAATACCAATTGGAGAAATAGTTTCTCTATTAGCCAGCTGAATAACCACATCAATATCTTCAAGTTCACAAGAACCAATTTCATGCATAATCTCCGTGTAAAGCTCATAAGGAATAGCACTAACACTTGCACCAATATCACATAAACCATAATAGCAATGATCACCAATTCTAACAGATAGCATAGGAACACTAACTTGTTTGGGTTTATTAGGATGTGAAACAATATTAGAAGCATCTTCACAGAAAATAATATGACCATCCTCTACATTTTCAGTCACAAGATCTTTAACTATTGCAACAGCAGGTTCAACTTTTATTTGTTCTTCGGGTTCTATAGGTTTCTTTTCACTTTTATGAACCGCACTATTTATAACAGAGTACTTTTTTCAATATAAGCTTCAGGAATAACATGATCAGCAGTTTCAACTACAACACATTTATTAATAGATGAATCAATTTTATCTTTATACGGTTCATGATACTTATCAAAATTCTTCTTAGGCAATTCATAATGAGAGGCAAAAGCTTTATAAAGGTTTGCAGCAACTTGAGAATCAAGACCATATGTAGCACTCATATTACGAAATTTATCAGTATCCATAAAAGCTTCAATGCATTTATAATCATAAATTATACCTGATTCTCTATCCTTGTCGTTCTCCCAACCTTCAGTATTTTCTTGGATCCGATCAAGAAGGTCCCTTTTAAACTCTTCTTTGTTGCGTGTAAATGATCCAGAACAAGAAGTATCCAGCAAGGTCTTGTCTTGAAAAGAAAGTCTTGCATAGAAATTATCAATAATAACATTACCAGGAAGCTCATGAATGGGGCATTTGAGCATTAAAGACTTCAATCTCCCCCAAGCTTGGGCAATACTCTCTCCATCATGAGGCCAAAAATTATATATGCGGTTCCGATCCTTGTGAATTTCACTTGGAGGATAGAACTTAGAATAAAACCGGGGCACAATATCATTCCATTCAAGAGAATCCCCATTATCCAGTAATTTATACCAATGCGCCGCTTTACCAGACAGCGATATAGAGAATAGTTTCTTTCTAACTTCATTCATAGCAATACCTGCACATTTGAATAACCCGCATAATTCATGCAAAAACAGTAAATGATCACCGGGATGGACAGTTCCATCCCCTTCATAGCGGTTATCCATAACACGTTCAATAATTTTCATAGGTATTTTATATGGTATCACTTCCTCACCTGGCGCCTCATCCACTACCGTTGCAGTAGTAGTAGATTTCCCAAATAGAAATTGAAGAGAAGATCTCTCCATAATGACTTATAGCAGCAGGCAGAAATAAAATCAGCACAAACAGTAAAGGTTTTCCTTACCAATTCCGCTTACCAATAGCGCTTCACTCCCCGGCAACGGCGCGCCAAAATAGTCTTGATGACCCACAAGTATAGGGGGTGTATCGTAGTATCTTCGATAAGTAAGAATGTCGATCCCAACGAGGAGCAGAAGGTGTTGACAAGCGGTTTCGATGAAGGATTCACTGTAAATGCTCACAGACAAGTATTCAGGGGGTTTTGATGTAACAGATGAATAAAGTACAAGTAAATAAAGTGCGAGAGAAATAATTGCAGCGAGTGGCCCAATCCTTTTTAGCACAAAGGACAAGCCGGTTTGTTTACTTATAATGACCAAACGTTCTCGAGGACACACGGGATTTTAGTCTAGTGCTTTCGCTACATACAGCTGATTAATCTTCATTGTTTTGATAAGTGTTGTGTGGGTGAACCTATGCTAATGTACCGCCCTTCCTAGGACTAATACATACTTGTGATTATACCCCTTGCAAGCATCCGCAACTACAAGAAAGTAATTAAGATAAATCTAACCACAGCCTTAAACTCTGAGATCCTGCGATCCCTCCTGCATCGATATACCAACGGGGCTTAGGTTTCTGTCACTCCGGCAACCCCGCAATTGGCAAACGAGTACAAGATGCATTCCCCTAGGTCCATAAATGGTGAAGTATCGTGTAGTCGACGTTCACATGACACCACTAGAAGAATGACAGCACAACTTAAATATCATAACATTGAATATTACTCAACCACAATTCACTACTAACATTTAGACTTCACCCATGTCCTCAAGAACTAAGCGAACTACTCACGAGACATCATATGGAACATGATCAGAGGTGATATAATGATGAATAACAATCTGAACATAAACCTTGGTTCAATGGTTTCACTCAATAGCATCAATAACAAGTAGAAATCAACACCGGGAGAGTTTCCCTATCAAACAATCAAGATCAAACCCAAATTGTTACAGCGGCGACGAGGTGCTGCGGTGGAGATGGCGGTGATGATGATGAAGATGATGGTGATGGCGATGGAGATGATGTCCAGCTCGATGGCGATGACGATGGCGTCGATTTCCCCCTCCGGGAGGGAATTTCCCCGGCGGATTCCTGCCCACCGGAGAGCTCTTTTCTCTCTGGTGTTCTCCGCCCCGCAGAGGCGGCTATGGCTCTTCGCGACGTACCCTCTGGAGCTTAGGTTTTCGGGACGAAGGGTTTCGCGAAGAAAAGGAGGAAAAGGGGCTGTGGGGCCCCCACACCACAGGTGGCGCGGCCAGAGCCATGGGCCGCGCCGGCCTGTGGTGGCCCCACCTTGGGTCTTCTCGGCTCCCCCTTCTGGCCTTCTCCGTCATCTGGAAAAATAGGATTTTTGGTGTAATTTCCTTCCACAGTTGATCTTCCGAAATATTGCATCCTGACGGTGCTTTTTCCAGCAGAATCCTGGCTCCGGTGCGCGATCTCCAAATAATCATGAAACATGCAAAATAGATGAAATAACATAAGTATTGTGTCCCAATATGAAATATATCAATGAATAACAGCAAATTATGATATAAAATAGTGATGCAAATTGGACGTATCAAACCCCAAGTGGAAGGTATGATGCGTATAGAAGCAAGTTTCCCTCAGTAAGAAACCAAGGCTTATCGAACCAGTAGGAGCCAAGAAGCACGTTGAAGGTTGATGGCGGCGAAGTGTAGTGCGGCGCAACACCATGGATTCCGGCGCCAACATGGAACCTGCACAACACAATCAAAGTACTTTGCCCCAACGTAACAGTGAGGTTGTCAATCTCACCGGCTTGCTGTAACAAAGGATTATATGTATAGTGTGGAAGATGATGTTTGTTTGCGAAGAACAGTAAAGAACAATTGCAGTAGATTGTATTTCAGATGTAAAGAATGGACCGGGGTCCACAGTTCACTAGTGGTGTCTCTCCATAAGATAAATAGCATATTGGGTGAACAAATTACAGTTGGGCAATTGACAAATAAAGAAGGCATAACAATGCACATACATATATCATGATGAGTACTATGAGATTTAATCAGGGCATTACGACAAAGTACATAGACCGCTATCCAGCATGCATCTATGCCTAAATAGTCCACTTTCAGGTTATCATCCGAACCCCTTCCGGTATTAAGTTGCAAGCAACAGAAAATTGCATTAAGTATGGTGCGTAATATAATCAACACAAATATCCTTAGACAAAGCATCGATGTTTTATCCCTAGTAGCAACAGCACATCCACAACCTTAGAACTTTCTGTCACTGTCCCAGATTCAATGGAGGCATGAACCCACTATCGAGCATAAATACTCCCTCTTGGAGTTACAAGTATCAACTTGGCCAGAGCCTCTACTAGCAACGGAGAGCATGCAAGAACATAAACAACATATATGATAGATTGATAATCAACTTGACATAGTATTCAATATTCATCGGATCCCAACAAACACAACATGTAGCATTACAAATAGATGATCTTGATCATGATAGGCAGCTCACAAGATCTAACATGATAGCACAATGAGGAGAAGACGACCATCTAGCTACTGCTATGGACCCATAGTCCAGGGGTGAACTACTCACACATCGATCCGGAGGCGATCATGGCGATGAAGAGCCCTCCGGGAGATGATTCCCCTCTCCGGCGGGTGCCGGAGGCGATCTCTGAATCCCCCGAGATGAGATTGGCGGCGGTTGCGTCTCTCTGGAAGGTTTTCCGTATCGTGGCTCTCGGTACAGAGGGTTTCGCGACGAAGGCTTTAAGTAGGCGGAAGGGCGGAGTCGGAGGAGTCACGGGGGCCCCACACTCTAGGGCCGCGCGGGCCCCTCTAGGCCACGCCGCCCTAGTGTGGCGGCGCCCCGTGGCCCCACTTCGTATCTCCCTCGGTCTTCTGGAAGCTTCGTGGAAAAATAAGCCCCTGGGCGTTGATTTCGTCCAATTCCGAGAATATTTCCTTACTAGGATTTCTGAAACCAAACAACAGAAAACAGCAACTGGCTCTTCGGCATCTCGTCAATAGGTTAGTGCCGGAAAATGCATAATAATGACATAAAGTGTGTATAAAACATGTGAGTATCATCATAAAAGTAGCATGGAACATAAGAAATTATAGATACGTTTGACACGTATCATACTTCATCTCCCGAAAACCCTAAGGCGTGGGGGGACATCGAGAATAGACACAGCCGCCTCTGCGGGGTGGAAAACACCAGAGAGAAAAGAGCTCTCCGGCAGGCTGAAATCTGCCGGGGAAATTCCCTCCCGGAGGGGGAAATCGTCGCCATCGTCACCGCCATCGAGCTGGACTTCATTGGGATCATCATCACCATCATCTCCACCACCGACACCATCATCTCCACCGCTGCACCTCGTCTCCGCTGTAACATCTAGGGTTGAATCTTGATTATTTCATAGGGGAAACTCTCCCGGTATTGATTACTCCTTGTTATTGATGCTATTGAGTGAAACCATTGAACCAAGGTTTATGTTCAGATTGTTATTCATCATATCACCTCTGATCATGTTCCATATGATATCTTGTGAGTAGTTCGTTTAGTTCTTGAGGACATGGGTGAAGTCTAAATGTTAGTAGTGAACTATGTTGAGTAATATTTAATGGTTTGATATTTAAGTTGTGGTGTTATTCTTCTAGTGGTGTCATGTGAACGTCGACTACATGATACTTCACCTTTATGGGCCTAGGGGAATGCATCTTGTATTCGTTTGCCAATTGTGGGGTTGCCGGAGTGACAGCAACCTGAACCCCCGTTGGTATATCGATGCATGAGGGATAGCAGGATCTCAGAGTTTAAGGTTGTGGTTATATTTATCTTAATTACTTTCTTGTATTTGCGGATGCTTGCAAGGGGTTTAATCACAAGTATGTATTAGTCCTAGGAAGGGTGGTGCATTAGCATAGGTTCACCCACACAACAATTATCAAAACAATGAAGATTAATCAACTATATGAAGCGAAAGCACTAGACTAAATTCCCGTGTGTCCTCAAGAACGCTTGGTCATCATAAGTAAACAAACCGGCTTGTCCTTTGTGCTAAAAAGGATTGCGCCACTCGCTGCAATTATTACTCTCGCATTTTACTTACTTGTACTTTATTTATCTGCTATATCAAAACCCCCTGAAACTTGTCTGTGAGCATTTACAGTGAATCCTTCATCGAAACTGTGTCAACACCTTCTGCTCCTCGTTGGGTTCGACACTCTTATTTCGAAAGTACTACGATACACCCCCTATACTTGTGGGTCATCAAGACTATTTTCGCCGTTGCCGGGGAGTGAAGCGCTATTGGTAAATGGAATTGGTAGGGAAACTTTTACTGTACGTGCTGTTTTTATTTCTGCCTGCTGCTATAATTCATTATGGAGAGATCTTCTCTTGAATTCCTATTTGGAAAATCTACTACTACTGCAACGGTAGTGGATGAGGCGCCAGGTGAGAAAGAGATTCCATATAAAATACCTATGAAAATTATTGAACGTGTGATACGTCCCAAACGTATCTATAATTTCTTATGTTCCATGCTACTTTTATGATGATACTCACATGTTTTATACACATTATATGTCATTATTATGCATTTTCCGGCACTAACCTATGGACGAGATGCCGAAGAGCCAATTGCTGTTTTCTGCTGTTTTTGGTTTCAGAAATCCTAGTAAGGAAATATTCTCGGAATTGGACGAAATCAACGCCCAGGGGCCTATTTTTCCACGAAGCTTCCAGAAGACCGGAGGAGATACGAAGTGGGGCCACGAGGTGGCCACACAACAGGGCGGCGCGGCCCAAGCCCTGGCCGCGCCGCCTAGCGTGTGGGCCCCTCGTGACGCCCCTGACCTGCCCTTCCGCCTACATATAGTCTTCGTCGCGAAACCCCCCTGAGAGCCACGATACGGAAAACCTTCCGAGAGACGCAGCGCCGCCAATCCCATCTCGGGGATTCAGGAGATCGCCTCCGGCACCCGCCGGAGAGGGCAATCATCTCCCGGAGGTCTCTTCATCGCCATGATCACCTCCGGATCGATGTGTGAGTAGTCCACCCCTGGACTATGGGTCCATAGCAGTAGCTAGATGGTTGTCTTCTCCTCATTGTGCTATCATGTTAGATCTTGTGAGCTGCCTATCATGATCAAGATCATCTATTTGTAATGCTACATGTTGTGTTTGTTGGGATCCGATGAATATTTAATACTATGTCAAGTTGATTATCAATCTATCATATATGTTATTTATGTTCTTGCATGCTCTCCGTTGCTAGTAGAGGCTCTGGCCAAGTTGATACTTGTGACTCCAAGAGGGAGTATTTATGCTCGATAGTGGGTTCATGCCTCCATTAAATCTGGGACAGTGACAGAAAGTTCTAAGGTTGTGGATGTGTTGTTGCCACTAGGATAAAACATCGATGCTTTGTCTAAGGATATTTGTGTTGATTACATTACGCACCATACTTAATGCAATTGTCTGTTGTTTACAACTTAATACCGGAAGGGGTTCGGATGATAACCTGAAAGTGGACTTTTTAGGCATAGATGCATGCTGGATAGCGGTCTATGTACTTTGTCGTAATGCCCTGATTAAATCTCATAGTACTCATCATGATATATGTATGTGCATTGTTATGCCTTCTTTATTTGTCAATTGACCAACTGTAATTTGTTCACCCAACATCTGTTTATCTTATGGGAGAGACACCACTAGTGAACTGTGGACCCCGGTCCTATTCTTTACATCTGAAATACAATCTACTGCAATTGTTCTTTACTGTTCTTCGCAAACAATCATCATCATCCACACAATACATCTAATCCTTTGTTTACAGCAAGCCGGTGAGATTGACAACCTCACTGTTACGTTGGGGCAAAGTATTGTGATTGTGTTGTGCAGGTTCCACGTTGGCGCCGGAATCCCTGGTGTTGCGCTACACTCCGCCACCAACAACCTTCAACGTGCTTCTTGGCTCCTACGGTTCGATAAACCTTGGTTTCTTTTGAGGGAAAACTTACTGCTGTGCACATCACACCTGCCTCTTGGGGTTCCCAACGGACGTGTGTCTCACGCGCATCAAGACTGTTTTCTGGCGCCGTTGCGGGAGATCAAGACACGCTGCAAGGGAGTCTCCACTTCCAATCTCTTTACTTTATTTTTGTCTTGCTTTACTTTATTTACTACTTTGTTTGCTGCACTAAAACAAAACACAAAAAAATTAGTTGCTAGTTTTACTTTATTTATTGTCTTGTTCTCTATATCAAAAACACAAAAAAATTAGTTACTTGCATTTACTTTATTTACTTTTTGTTTATTTCATCATGTTTCCTCCTAAGTACACTCTGGAAAAAATACCGGTAGGACAAGGGTCTATCATTGGAAGAGATAATATAGAAGAATTTTTCACCCATGTTAGTATGGATGAAGATTTTGAAGATATACCATTATTAAAAGTTGCTCCTACTTATGAAAGTGCTTCTGCCTGTTTAGTACACATGTTGGAAACTAGATTTGTTAATCTCAATCCCATAATACAACATATGTTTCTTACACTTTCGGATATGGAGATGGGAGAAAAGAGAAATTTTGTTTTAAAAGTCCTTGTTAGAGAATTTGAAGATATAGCTAAAGAAGCTAGAAAAGTTTTTATCAAGCATAAGAGGCTTGGTTTGTTCCCTGATTTTAAAAGAACACTTGAAAAGATGGACATGGATAGAATAAGGTACACTAGTAATGTTAATGATGGTAAGGAAATTAAAGCACCGATACCTAGTAAGCTCCTAGGAATGCATGAAGCTCTAGAAAATAATTATGCTTGGCTTGTTCCTGAAAATTTGTTTGATGAGAATAGTAAGCCTAAAAGCGTACAAAGAGGAGTTACTTATATAGACCAGATACAATGCATTGTTGAGGAAACTCCCAACACCCCTGGTAATGATGTTGATGCTTCATCTCTTGATAATATTTGATTCACACTTTCTGCGCCTAGGCGTTAAAGAAAAGCGCTTATGGGAGACAACCCATTATTTTACTACAGTACCTTTGTTTTATATTTGAGTCTTGGAAGTTGTTACTACTGTAGCAACCTCTCCTTATCTTTATTTTATTGCATTGTTGTGCCAAGTAAAGTCTTTGATAGTAAAGTCAATACTAGATTTGGATTACTGCAGAAACAGATTTCTTGCTGTCACGAATTTGGGTATGGTTCTCTGTAGGTAACTCAAAAAATCTGCAAATTTACGTGCGTGATCCTCAGATATGTACGCAACTTTCATTCAATTTGGGCATTTTCATCTGAGCAAGTCTGGTGCCTCTAAAATATTCGTCTTTACGGACTGTTCTTTTGACAGATTCTGCCTTTTATTTCGCATTGCCTGTTTTGCTATGTTTGATGGATTTCTTTGTTCCATTAACTTTCAGTAGCTTTGTGCAATGTCCAGAAGTGTTAAGAATGATTATGTCACCTCTGAATATATGAATTATGCACTGACCCTCTAATGAGTTTGTTTTGAGTTTGGTGTGGAGGAAGTTTTCAAGGGTCAAGAGAGGAGGATGATACAATATGATCAAGAAGAGTGAAGAGTTTAAGCTTGGGGATGCCCCCGTGGTTCATCCCTGCATATTTTAAGAAGACCAAGCGTCTAAGATTGGGGATGCCCAAGGCATCCCTTCTTCTTCGACAACTTATCAGGTCACCTCTAGTGAAACTATATTTTTATTCCGTCACATCTTATGTGCTTTGCTTGGAGCGTCTGTTTGTTTTTATTTTTGTTTTTGTTTGAATAAAATCGGATCCTAGCATTCTTTGTTTGGGAGAGAGACACGCTCCGCTGTTTCGTATGAACACATATGTTCTTAGCTTTATTTTTAATGTTCATTGCGAAAGTTGGACTATTTCATTCATTGCTATATGGTTGGAAACGGAAAATGCCGCATGTGGTAAATGGTATAATGTCTTGAATAATGTGATACTTGGCAATTGTTGTGCTCATATAGATCATGTTTAAGCTCTTGCATCATGTACCTTGTACCTATTAATGAATAACTACATAGAGCTTGTTAAAATTTGGTTTGCATGATTGATCTCTAGAGTCTAGATATTTTCTGGTTAAGGTGTTTGAACAACAAGGAGACAATGTAAAGTCTTATAATACCTACAATATGTTCATATGTGAGCTTTGCTGCACCTTTTATACTTGAGTTTGCTTCAAACAACCTTGCTAGCCTAGCCTTGTATTGAGAGGAATTCTTCTCGTGCATCCAAATCCTTGAGCCAAATACTATGCCATTTGTGTCCACCATACCTACCTACCACATGGTATTTCCCCGCCATTCCAAAGTATATTACTTGAGTGCTACATTTAAATTTCTATTCTTTGCCTTTACAATATATAGCTCATGGGACAAATAGCCTAAAAAACTATTGTGGTGAAGAATATGTACTTATGTGTCTTATTTCTTAATAAGTTGCTTGTTGAGCGGTAACCATGTTTCTGGGGACGCCATCAACTCTTTTACCTTTGTTGAATATCATGTGAGTTGCTATGCATGTTCGTCTTGTCTGAAGTAAGGGCGATTTTCGTGATCAAATGGTTTGAGTATGCATACTGTTAGAGAAGAACATTGGGCCGCTAACTTAAGCCATGATTCATGGTGGAAGTTTCAGTTTGGACAATTAATCCTCAATCTCTTATGAGAAAATTAACTGTTGTTGAATTCTTATGCATTAAAGAGGAGTCCATTATCTATTGTCTATGTTGTCCCGGTATGGATGTCTAAGTTGAGAATAATCAAAAGCGAGAAATCCAATGCGAACTTTCTCCTTAGACCTTTGTACAGGCGGCATAGAGGTACCCCTTTGTGACACTTGGTTGAAACATATGCTATGCAATGATAATCCGTGTTAATCCAAGCTAATTAGGACAAGGTGCGAGCACTATTAGTATACTATGCATGAGGCTTGCACCTTATAAGATATCTTATACATAACACATATGCTTTGTTACTAACGTTGACAAAATTGTTTCTTGTTTTCAAAATGAAAAGCTCTAGCACAAAAATAGTAATACATGCTTCCCTCTGCGAAGGGCCATTCTTCTACTTTATTGTTGAGTCAGTTTACCTATTCTTTCTATCTTAGAAGCAAACACTTGTGTAAACTGTGTGCATTGATTCTTACATGTTTACCTATTGCACTTGTTATATTACTTTGTGTTGACAATTATCCATGAGATATACATGTTGAAGTTGAAAGCAACCGCTGAAACTTATATCTTCCTTTGTGTTGTTTCAATGCCTCTACTAAGAACTTATTGCTTATGAGTTAACTGTTATGCAAGTCTTATTGATGCTTGTCTTGAAAGTACTATTCATGAAAAGTCTTTGCTATATGATTCAGTTGTTTACTCATTGTCTTCATCATTGCTTCGAATCGCTGCATTCATCTCATGTGCTTTACAATAGTATTGATCAAAATTATGATAGCATGTCACTTCAGAAATTATCTTTGTTATCGTTTACCTACTCGAGGGCGAGTAGGAACTAAGGTTGGGGATGCTTGATACGTCTCAAACGTATCTATAATTTCTTATGTTCCATGCTACTTTTATGATGGTACTCACATGTTTTATACACACTTTATGTCATTATTATGCATTTTCCGGCACTAACCTATTGACGAGATGCCGAAGAGCCAGTCTTTTTTCTGCTGTTTTTGGTTTCAGAAATCCTAGTAAGGAAATATTCTCGAATTGGACGAAATCAACGCCCAGGGCTTATTTTTCCACGAAGCTTCCAGAAGACCGAGGGAGATACGAAGTGGGGCCACGGGGCGCCGCCACACGGCGGCCCGGGGGGCCGCGTGGCCCTAGCGTGTGGGGCCCCCGTGACTCCTCCGACTCCGCCCTTCCGCCTACTTAAAGCCTTCATCGCGAAACCCTCACCGAGAGCCACGATACGGAAAACTTTCGAGACGCGCAGCCGCCAATCCCATCTCGGGGGATTCGGAGATCGCCTCCAGGACCCTGCCGGAGAGGGGAATCATCTCCCGGAGGGCTCTTCATCGCCATGATCGCCTCCGGATCGATGTGTGAGTAGTTCACCCCTGGACTATGGGTCCATAGCAGTAGCTAGATGGTCGTCTTCTCCTCATTGTGCTATCATGTTAGATCTTGTGAGCTGCCTATCATGATCAAGATCATCTATTTGTAATGCTACATGTTGTGTTTGTTGGGATCCGATGAATATTGAATACTATGTCAAGTTGATTATCAATCTATCATATATGTTATTTATGTTCTAAGGTTGTGGATGTGCTGTTGCCACTAGGGATAAAACATCAATGCTTTGTCTAAGGATATTTGTGTTGATTACATTACGCACCATACTTAATGCAATTGTCTGTTGTTTACAACTTAATACCGGAAGGGGTTCGGATGATAACCTGAAGGTGGACTTTTTAGGCATAGATGCATGCTGGATAGCGGTCTATGTACTTTGTCGTAATGCCCTGATTAAATCTCATAGTACTCATCATGATATATGTATGTGCATTGTTATGCCTTCTTTATTTGTCAATTGCCCAACTGTAATTTGTTCACCCAACATCTGTTTATCTTATGGGAGAGACACCACTAGTGAACTGTGGACCCCGGTCCTATTCTTTACATCTGAAATACAATCTACTACAATTGTTCTTTACTGTTCTTCGCAAACAATCATCATCATCCACACAATACATCTAATCCTTTGTTTACAGCAAGCTGGTGAGATTGACAACCTCACCGTTACGTTGGGGCAAAGTACGTGATTGTGTTGTGCAGTTCCACGTTGGCGCCGGAATCCCTGGTGTTGCGCCGCACTACACTCCGCCACCAACAACCTTCAACGTGCTTCTTGGCTCCTACTGGTTCGATAAACCTTGGTTTCTTTCTGAGGAAAACTTACTGCTGTGCACATCACACCTTCCTCTTGGGGTTCCCAACGGACGTGTGTCTCACGCGCATCAACGTGTTGTGGATAACCGCTATGAAGGGGATGGAACTGTCCATCCTGGAGATCATTTACTGTTTTTACATGAATTATGCGGGTTATTCAAGTGTGCAGGTATTTCTATGGATGAAGTTAGGAAGAAACTATTCTCTATATCGCTGTCTGGTAAAGCGGCGCATTGGTATAAATTGCTGAAGAATGGGAATTCTCTTGATTGGAAGGATATTGTGCCTCTATTTTATTCTAAATTTTATCCTCCAAGTGAAATTCACAAAGACCGAAACCGCATATATAATTTCTGGCCTCATGATGGAGAGAGTATTGCCCAAGCATGGGGGAGATTGAAGTCTTCAATGCTCAAATGCCCCATTCATGAGCTTCCTGGTAATATCATCATTGATAATTTCTATGCAAGACTTTCTTTTCAAGATAAAACCTTGCTGGATACTGCTTGTTCTGGATCATTCACGCGCAACAAAGAAGAGTTTAAATGGGACCTTCTTGATCGGATCCAAGAGAATACTGAAGGATGGGAGAACGACAAAGGTAGAGAGTCAGGTATAAATTATGATTATGAATGCATTGAAACTTTTATGGATACTGATAAATTTCGTAATATGAGTGCTACTTATGGTCTTGACTCTCAAGTTGTTGCAAATTTTTATAAAGCTTTTGCCTCTCATTTTGAATTGCCTAGGAAGAACTTTAATAAGTATCATGAACCTTATAAAGATAAAACTGATTCACCTATAGGTAAATGTGTTGAAATTAAAACTGTTGATCATATTCTTCCTGAAGCTTATATTGAAAAAACTCCTTTCCCTACTAAAATGAAGGAGTATTCTGTTATAACTAGTGTGGTTAATAAAAGTGCAAAGAAACCTATAGAACCTGAGGAGCAAATAAATGTTGAACCTGCTATTGCAATAGTTAAAGATCTTGTGACTGAAAATGTAGAAGATGGTCACATCATTTTCTGTGAAGATGCTTCTAATATTGTTTCACATCCTAGTAAGTCTAGGAAAGCTAGTGTTCCTATGCTATCTGTTAGAATTGGTGATCATTGTTATTATGGTTTATGCGATATTGGTGCAAGTATTAGTGCCATTCCTTATGAGCTTTACAAGGAAATCATGCATGAAATTGGTTCTTGTGAACTTGAAGATATTGATGTGGTTATTCGGCTAGCTAATAGAGAAACTATCTCTCCTATTGGTATTGTTCGAGATGTGGAAGTTCTATGTGGTAAGATTAAATATCCTGCTGACTTTTTGGTACTTGGTTCTGCTGCTAGTAAGACTTGTCCTATCATTTTAAGCTATTTTCTCATGAGCTATGTATTGCAAAGACAAGGA
Source organism: Lolium multiflorum (assembly GCA_030979885.1). Classification (NCBI taxonomy): domain Eukaryota; kingdom Viridiplantae; phylum Streptophyta; class Magnoliopsida; order Poales; family Poaceae; genus Lolium; species Lolium multiflorum. The sequence goes on from CM061752.1 coordinate 35,502,702, forward strand.
ATGAAATTTTAAAGGTAGCACACAAGCAATTTACTTTGGAATGGCAGAGAAATACCACATAGTAGGTAGTTATGGTGGACACAAATGGCATGAGTTTTGGCTCAAGGTTTTTGGATGCACGAGAAGCATTTCCTCTCAGTACAAGGCTTTGGGCTAGCAAAGGTTGAAGCAAACACAAGTATGAACCGGTACAGCAAAACTTACATAAGAACATATTGCAAGCATTATAAGACTCTACACTGTCTCCTTGTTGCTCAAACACTTTTACCAGAAAATATCTAGACCATAGAGAGATCAATCATGCAATCCAAATTTCAACAAGCTCTACGGTAGTTCTCCACTAATAGGTTTAAACTACATGATGCAAGAGCTTAAACATGATCTATGAGAGCTCAAAACAATTGCCAAGTATCAAATTATTCAAGACCATATACCATTTACCACATGAAGCATTTTCTGTTTCCAACCAAATAGCAATCAACGAAGCGGTTTTCAACTCCGCCATGAACATTAAAGATAGAGCTAAGAACACCAGTGTTCATATGAAAAAGCGGAGCGTGTCTTTCTCCAATACAAGGAATGCTAGGATCCGATTTTATTCAAACAAAAACAAAAACAAAAACAAACAGACGCTCCAAGTAAAGAACATAAGATGTGACGGAATAAAAATATAGTTTCACTAGAGGTGACTGATAAGTTGTCGATGAAGAAGGGGATGCCTTGCGCATCCCCAAGCTTAGATGCTTGAGTCTTCTTGAAATATGCAGGGATGAACCACGGGGGCATCCCCAAGCTTAGACTTTTCACTCTTCTTGATCATAGTATATCATCCTCCTCTCTTGACCCTTGAAAACTTCCTCCACACCAAACTCAAAACAAACTCATTAGAGGTTCAGTGCATAATCAAAAATTCACATGTTCAGAGGGGACACAATCATTCTTAACACTTCTGGACATTACCCAAAGCTACTGAAAGTTAATGGAACAAAGAAATCCACTCAACACAGTAAAAGAGGCAATGCGAAATAAAAGGCAGAATCTGTCAAAACAGAACAGTCCGTAAAGACGAATTTTTTAGAGGCACTTAACAGGCTCAGATGAAAAAGCTCAAAACTAATGAAAGTTGCGTACATATCTGAGGATCACGCATGAATTTTTGCAGATTTTTTTGATTCTTCTACAGAGAGATCTACTCAAATTCGTGACAGGTAAAAATCTGTTTCTGCGCAGGAATCCAAATCTAGTATCAACTTTACTATCAGAAACTTTACTTGGCACAACAATATGATAAGGAGAGGTTTCTACAGTAGTAACAACTTCCAAGACACAACAAAACAGTAATAAAAACATACATGGGTTATCTCCCAAGAAGTGCTTTTCTTTAACGCCTTTCAGCGCAGAAAGTGCAAATCAAGTATTATCAAGAGAAGAAGCATCAACATTATAATTTTCCTTAAAAACACAACTTGTCGCAGAGGGTACCTTAGATGCTCCATTATCTAAATTTCCCATAGTGGTACTAAGGGTTTTATCAATTTTAGGCTTATAATAATTCTTTGGCTTAGGCACCTTAGAGACATACATGAATTTTTGCTCCTTACCCACATAAGCTTTCTCCTTAAACTTAAGAGAAGAAAAAGTTGAACCCAAGGTTCTCATAGCTTCTTCAAGTTCACCAATCCTATGGGTTTGATTATCATGGATAGCACAAGTTTCTAAGATAGCAATTCTTTCATTAATTCCTCCTAGGGATTTATCAAGTTTATCAGTATTATCAAGTAATATTCCCAATTTAGTCTCAACACTTGGAAGATTTTTCTCTATGGCTTCCAACTTTTTCATGACATCCTCAAGAGAGATTTCAATTTTAGCTTCATTAACAGGTGGTATTCCAACTAGACTCTCAATGCAACTAGCTTCTAAAGCAGGAGTACCTAGGAAATTACCCCCCGAAAGAGTATCAAGAACATACCTATTCCAGCTAGATATACCAACATAAAAGTTCCTAAGGAGGATAATAGTGGAGTGTTTCTTAGTGCACCTATGATGAGCATCACTAATTCTATACCAAGCATCTTTAAAACTTTCTCCCCCTTGTTGCTTAAAAGAACGAACTTCAACTTCAGGATTACTCATTTTAGCAATAGTAAAAATAAACAAAGCAAAACCGAATTAAATAAAGTAAAACAAGTAACTAGTTTTTTTGTGTTTTTGATATAAGGAAAGCAAACAAAACAGAAAATAAAGTAAAGTAAAGCAAGACAATAAACAAAGTAAAGAGATTGGATGTCAGAGACTCCCCTTGCAGCGTGTCTTGATCTCCCCGGCAACGGCGCCAGAAAAATGCTTGATGGCGCGTGAAGCACACGTCCGTTGGGAACCCCAAGAGGAAGGTGTGATGCGTACAGCAGCAAGTTTCCCTCAGTAAGAAACCAAGTTTATCGAACCAGTAGGAGATGAAGGCCACGTGAAAGTTGTTGGTGGAGGAGTGTAGTGCGGCGCAACACCAGGGATTCGGCGCCAACGTGGAACCTGCACAACACAATCACAATACTTTGCCCCAACAGTGAGGTTGTCAATCTCACCGGCTTGCTGAAAACAAAGGATTAAACGTATGGTGTGGAGAATGATGTTTGTTTGCGATGAACAACAAAGAACAGAGATTGCAGTAGATTGTATTTCAGATGTAAAAGAATGGACCGGGGTCCACAGTTCACTAGTGGTGTCTCTCCAATAAGATAAATAGCATGTTGGGTGAACAAATTACGGTTGGGCAATTGACAAATAGAGATGCACATACATATATCATGATGACTACTATGAGATTTAATTAGGGCATTACGACAAATAACATAGACCGCAGCATGCATCTATGCCTAAAAAGTCCACCTTCGGGTTAGCATCCGCACCCCTTCCAGTATTAAGTTGCAAACAACAGACAATTGCATTAAGTAGCGTAATGTAATCAACACAAATATCCTTAGACAAAGCATCGATGTTTTATCCCTAGTGGCAACAGCACATCCACAACCTTAGAACTTTCTGTCACTGTCCCAGATTCAATGGAGGCATGAACCCACTATCGAGCATAAATACTCCCTCTTGGAGTTACAAGTATCAACTTGGCGAGAGCCTCTACTAGCAACGGAGAGCATGCAAGAACATAAACAACACATATATGATAGATTGATAATCAACTTGACATAGTATTCAATATTCATCGGATCCCAACAAACGCAACATGTAGCATTACAAATAGACGATCTTGATCATGATAGGCAGCTCGCAAGATCTAAACATGATAGCACAAGAGGAGAAGACAACCATCTAGCTACTGCTATGGACCCATAGTCAAAGGATGAACTACTCACGCATCAGTCCGGAGGGCGGGCATGGTGATGTAGAGCCCTCCGGTGATGATTCCCCTCTGCGGCAGTGCGGAGGCGATCTCCTGAATCCCCGAGATGGGATTGGCGGCGGCGTCTCGGAACTCTCGTATCGTGGCTCTCGGTGATAGGGTTTCGCGACGGAGAGAATATATAGGCGAAGGGGCAGAGTCGGGAGGCGCCCGAGGGGCCCACCCCATAGGGCGGCGCGCCCAAGGGGCCCACCCCATAGGGCGGCGCGCCCAAGGGTGGGGCCGTGCCCCCCTTGGGTGTGGCCGCCTCGTCGCCCCTCTCCGTTTCCTCTTCGGACTTCGGAAGGCTCCGTGCAAAATAAGACCGTGGGCTTTTGTTTCGTACAATTCCGAGAATATTTCTGTGTAGGATTTACGAAACCAAAAACAGCAGAAAACAGGAACTGACGCTTCGGCATCTTGTTAATAGGTTAGTGCCGGAAAATGCATCAAAATGATATAAAGTGTATATAAAACATGTGAGTATTGTCATATAACTAGCATGGAACATAAGAAATTATAGATACGTTTGAGACGTATCAGGGGGCCCACGACCCCCCTCGGCCATCTCTCCTTCGCGTACTTCATCTCCCGAAAACCCTAAGGCGTGGGGGGACATCGAGAATAGACACAGCCGCCTCTGCGGGGCGGAAAACACCAGAGAGAAAAGAGCTCTCCGGCAGGCTGAAATCTGCGGGGAAATTCCCTCCCGGAGGAAATCGTCGCCATCGTCACCGCCATCGAGCTGGACTTCATTGGGATCATCATCACCATCATCTCCACCACCGACACCATCATCTCCACCGCTGCACCTCGTCTCCGCTGTAACATCTAGGGTTGAATCTTGATTATTTCATAGGGGAAACTCTCCCGGTATTGATTACTCCTTGTTATTGATGCTATTGAGTGAAACCATTGAACCAAGGTTTATGTTCAGATTGTTATTCATCATCATATCACCTCTGATCATGTTCCATATGATGTCTTGTGAGTAGTTCGTTTAGTTCTTGAGGACATGGGTGAAGTCTAAATGTTAGTAGTGAACTATGTTGAGTAATATTTAATGGTTTGATATTTAAGTTGTGGTGTTATTCTTCTAGTGGTGTCATGTGAACGTCGACTACATGATACTTCAACTTTATGGGCCTAGGGGAATGCATCTTGTATTCGTTTGCCAATTGTGGGGTTGCCGGAGTGACAGCAACCACCCCCGTTGGTATATCGATGCATGAGGGATAGCAGGATCTCAGAGTTTAAGGCTGTGGTTATATTTATCTTAATTACTTTCTTGTATTTGCGGATGCTTGCAAGGGGTTTAATCACAAGTATGTATTAGTCCTAGGAAGGGCGGTGCATTAGCATAGGTTCACCCACACAACACTTATCAAAACAATGAAGATTAATCAACTATATAAAGCGAAAGCACTAGACTAAATTCCCGTGTGTCCTCAAGAACGCTTGGTCATCATAAGTAAACAAACCGGCTTGTCCTTTGTGCTAAAAAGGATTGGGACACTCGCTGCAATTATTACTCTCGCATTTTACTTACTTGAACTTTATTTATCTGCTATATCAAAACCCCTGAAAACTTGTCTGTGAGCATTTACAGTGAATCCTTCATCGAAACTGCTTGTCAACACCTTCTGCTCCTCGTTGGGTTCGACACTCTTATTTATCGAAAGTACTACGATACACCCCCTATACTTGTGGGTCATCACATGCTCTCAGTTGCTAGCAGATGCTCTGGCCAAGTATGTGCTTGTGACTCCAAGAGGGAGTATTTATGCTCGATAGTGGGTTCATGCCTCTAGTAATCTGGAAGAGTGAAAATAACTTCTAAGATTGTAGATGTGCTATTGCTACTAGGGAGAAAACAACAATTCTTTGTCTAAAGATAATTCTATTGTTTACTTTACACACTTTGCTTAATGCGATAATCTGTTGCTTGCAACTTAATACTGAAAGGGGTGCGGACGCTAACCGGAAGGTGGATTATTAGTCATAGACGCAGTTGGATTACGGTCTATGTATCATGTTGTAATGCCCAAATGAATCTCATAGTAATCATCTTGTCATGTATGGTCTTTATTCTGTCAATTGCCCAGCTGTAATTTGTTCACCCAGCATGTTATTTATATTTATGGAGAGACACCTCTAGTGAACTGTGGACCCCGGTCCTTTCTTTTACACTGATAAAATCATCTACTGCAAACATTATGTTTACTTACTGCAAGCACTGTTCTCTTTAATTCCACTGCAAACAAACATCTCTTTCCACACTATACGGTTAATCCTTTGTTTTCAGCAAAACCGGTGAGATTGACAACCTCACTATAAGTTGGGGCAAAGTATTTTGGTTGTGTTGTGTGCAGGTTCCACGTTGTTTGACACCGGTAGTGCGCCTGCCAAAAGTCAGCTAGAAACACCTTCAGAAGTGATTTCTTTCTCCTACTGGTCGATTAAACCTTGGTTTCTTACTGAGAGAAAACTTGCTACTGTGCTCATCATACCTTCCACTTGGGGTTCCCCAACAGTGTGCGTTGCACAACATCAGGGTGGAGATAGCGGACGGTAATGGCATTAATGGGTCGACAATCCATACACATCCTTTGCGTGTCGCCCGGTTTAGGCACAAGAATGACCGGTACCGCACATGGGCTAAGGCTCTCACGAACGTACCCTTTAGAGAGGAGATCTTGAATTTGGCGTTGTATCTCCTTGGTGTTGTTGGGGTTGGTGCGGTGATGGTGCTCCGTTGATGGCGCCAGACAATCTTGTTGGCAGTTGTTGTGGAAGCGGTTGGGAAACCCCAAGAGGAAGGTGTGATGAGCACAGCAACAAGTTTTCCCTCAGTACGAAACCAAGGTTTAATCGACCAGTAGGAGAAAGGCGTGACTTTTGAAGGTGTTGTTGAATGACTAGTGGCAGGGCACACTACCGGCGTCAGCAACAACGTGGAACCTGCACACAACACAACCAAAGTACTTTGCCCCAACTTACAGTGAGGTTGTTAATCTCACCGGTTTGCTGAACACAAAGGATTAGACGTATCGAATGGAAGGAGATGTTTGCAGAAAGTAAACATAACATGACTGCAGTACAATTTATCAGCAAAGGAAATAGGACCGGGGTCCACATTTCACTAGAGGTGTCTCTCCATAAAGAAATAGCATGTTGGGTGAACAAATTACAGCTGGGAAATTGACAGAATGTCGATCGATACATGAAAAGATGATTACTATGATATTTGGTATTGGGAATTACAACATAATACATAGACCGTAATCCAACTACGTCTATGACTAATAATCCACCTTCAGGTTAGCGTCCGCACCCCTTCCAGTATAAAGTTGCAAGCAACAGACTATCGCATTAAGCAATGTGTGTAAAGTAAACAATAGAGTTACCCTTGGATAAAACATTGTTGTTTTCTCCCTAGTAGCAACAACACATCTACAACCTTAGAAGTTATAAAGTCACTCTCCCAGGAAACTAGAGGCATGAACCTACTATCGAGCATAAATACTCCCTCTTGGAGTCACAAGTGTCCACTTGGCCAGAGTTTCTACTAGCAACGGAGAGCATGCAAGATCACAAATAACATATGACATGAATATATAATCAATCTCAATATAGTATTCAACATTCATCGTATCCCAGCAAACCAAACATATAGGATTACGAAAAGATGATCTGAATCATGTAGGGCAGTGATACGTCTCCAACGTATCTATAATTTCTTATGTTCCATGCTAGTTTTATGACAATACCTACATGTTTTGCTGATACTTTATATCATTTTTATGCATTTTTGGGACTAACCTATTAACAAGATGCCGAAGCGCCAGTTCCTGTTTTCTGCTGTTTTTGGTTTCAGAAATTCTACACAGGAAATATTCTCGGAATTGGACGAAACAAAGCCCACCCTATTTTCCACGGAATGTTCCAGAAGTCCGAAGGAGAGACGAAGAGGGGCCAGGCGGCCACCATAGGGGCGCGGCCCCACCCCTGGCCGCGCCGCCATATGGGGTGGGCCCTCGGGACTCCACCGCCGCCCTTCCGCCTATATATTCTCCCAGATGCGAAAACCCTAGGGCAATCAGTCATATTCCACGAAAAGTTACGTAGCCGCCGCCATCGCGAAGCCAAGTTCGGGGGACGAAGTCTCGTTCCGCACGCCGCCGGGACGGGGAAGTGCCCCGGAATCCATCTCCATCGACTCCATCGCCATCTTCATCGCCGCTGCTGACTCCCATGATGAGGAGGGAGTAGTTCTCCCGAGGCTGAGGGCTCTACCGGTAGCTATGTGGTTCATCTCGCTCTCCCATGGTGTGATCTTTATGTGATCATGAGCTTTGTGATCTAGTTGAATATGTAGATGTTACTCTTGTCTATTATGCACTTTAGAGGTTACTTTAATATGAACTCCGGAGTTACTCTCCACGGTGTGATGGTGACAGTGTGCGCATCGTGTGTGATTCCTTTATGACGTTGTGGAGCTTGTTTACTCCGGCTTGAGGTGTGCTCTTGTAGCCCTACACAATGAATGGTGTTTGTTATCCAACAAGAGAGTGTTTGAGAGTAGCATTTATTTATTCAATCATGTGATCATTGTTGAGAGTGTCCACTAGTGAAAGTATGATCCCTAGGCCTTGTTTCTAAGCATTGAAACACCGTTTCCAACAAGTTATGTTACATGTTTGCTTGCTGCCATCTTTATTTCAGATTGTAATTACTACTTACAATCATCCATTATACTTGTATTTCACTATCTCTTCGCCGAACTAGTGCACCTATACATCTGACAAGTGTATTAGGTGTGTTGGGGACACAAGAGACTTCTTGTATCGTAATTGCAGGGTTGCTTGAGAGGACTATCTTTGACCTCTACCTCCCCGAGTTCGATAAACCTTGGGTGATTCACTTAAGAGAAACTTGCTGCTGTTCTACAAACCTGCTCTTGGAGGCCCAACACTGTCTACATAAAGAAGATCTTGATCATGTAGGGCAGCTCACAAGATCGATACATGAAGCACATGGTGGAGAAGACAACCATCTAGCTACTTCTATGGACCCATAGTCCAGGGATGAACTACTCACGCATCACTTCGGAGGCGGGCATGGCGATGTAGATGCCTCCGGCGATGATTTCCCCCTCCGGCAGGGTGCCGGGAAGAGCTTCAACCCCCGAGATGGGTTCGGCGATGGCGGCCGCGACGGAACTTTTCGTGGATGGAGGCTCGGGTATCCAGGGTTTTCCCGAGAAGATGTATAAATAGGCGGAGGATTCAGGTCGGTGGGGCGCCTGTGGGCCCCACACCTACCCTAGGCGCGGGCCAGCCCTAGGCTGCGCCTAGGGGTGGTGTGGGCGCCCTTGTGCGCCTCTTCCTCCCCCCTCCGGACTTTGTCTTTGTATCGGTAAAATATTGACTTCGGCTTTTGTTTCATTCAATTCCGATAATATTTCATGTACAACTTCTCACAAAAACAGTAGAAAACAGGGAACTGGCACTGTGGCATCTTGTTAATAGGTTAGTGCGGAAATCATGTAAAAGTGCAACGAAGTGTAAACAAAACATATATGAATTGGTGTAAAACAAGCATGGAGCATCAAAAATTATAGATACGTTTGAGACGTATTAGCATCCCCAAGCTTAACTCCTGCTCGTCCTCGAGTAGGTAAGTGATAACAAAAATAATTTTTGAGGTGACATGAAGCCAACACAATCTTGATCAAGCATGTAAAGCATTGTGAGCTGGGATCTAAGTACTCTAACATAGGCATGATAGATATAATTCAATTGAACTTAGCAACTATGTTATAACATGAAGAGTAACTCAAACAAAGGATCATGAATAATAGTGCATTGAAAGCAACTGTGTGTTTATGATCATAGAGTAAACATAACAAAGTGGTACTCAACATGTCCTTATGGAATAGCAAAACATAAATGCAAGGACACCTTCAAAGTTCAGAGGGTGACTAGATACAAGTAATTTAAGAGCAAGCAATAGCACAATCATGAATCAATCAATAATAATTTTGGGACTATGCACATTGCACTAAGAATGACAACTATGCTCTCTTAATTGGTGCATAAGGAAGAAGGTGGAGACTCAACATAAAACTAAAAGAAAGTCCCTTCGCATAGGGAAGCAGGGATTACCCATGTGCTAGAGCGTTTTATTTTGAAAGCAATAGGAGTGTTGAAAATATTTATTTTGAGAGATGCATGATACGTCTCCAACGTACCTATAATTTCTGATGTTCCATGCTTGTTTTATGACAATACTTACATGTTTTGCTTGCACTTTATAATGTTTTTATGCATTTTCCGGAACTAACCTATTAACGAGATGCGAAGGCCAGTTCTTTGTTTTTTTTGGTTCCAGAAAGGCTATTCGGGCAATATTCTCGGAATTCGACGAAACGAAGACCCAACATCTTATTTTTCCCGGAACCTTCCAGAAAGTCGAGGGGGACCAGAGGGGTGCACTGGGGGCCCCACACGTGGTGGCGCGGCCCAAGGGGGCGCGCCACCCTAGTGTGAGGAGGCCCCGTGGCCCCTCCGACTCCGACTCTTCACCTATTTAAGCCGTCCTGACCTAAAACATCGATACCAATTGACGAAACTCCAGAAAGACTCCAGGGGCGTGATGTCTACGGGAGCTTCTATTCTTGTAGACAGTGTTGGGCCTCCAAGAGCAGAGGTTTGTAGAACAGCAGCAAGTTTCCCTTAAGTGGATCACCCAAGGTTTATCGAACTCGGGGAGGAAGAGGTCAAAGATATCCCTCTCATGCAACCCTGCAACCACAAAGCAAGAAGTCTCTTGTGTCCCCAACACACCTAATAGGTGCACTAGTTCGACGAAGAGATAGTGAAATACAGGTGGTATGAATATATATGAGCAGTAGCACAGCACCGAGAAAAGTGCTTTGCCCGGGACGTAAACAAGCGGTAATGCAGACGAGTAACAGTAAACAAGCGGCGATAGCGATATTTAGGAACAAGGCCTAGGGATTAGACTTTCACTAGTGGACACTCTCAACATTGATCACATAATAGATAAATGCATACTCTACACTCTTGTTGGATGATGAACACATTGCGTAGGATTACACGAACCCTCAATGCCGGAGTTAACAAGCTCCACAATAATGCTCATATTTTAGTAACCTTTAGTGTAAGATAGATCAAAAGACTAAACCAAGTACTAGCATAGCATGCACACTGTCACCTTCATGCATATGTAGGAGGAATAGATCACATCAATATTATCATAGCAATAGTTAACTTCGCAATCTACAAGAGATCATGATCATAGCATAAACCAAGTACTAACACGGTGCACACACTGTCACCTTTACACACGTGCAGGAGGAATAAAACTACTTTAATAACATTGCTAGAGTAGCACATAGATAAATTGTGATACAAACACATTGCAATCATAAAGAGATATAAATAAGCACCTCACTATGCCATTCAACAGTGAATAAGTATTCTGTGAAATATAGCCTAAGAGACCCACACGGTGCACACACTGTCACCTTTACACACGTGGGACAAGGAGTCTCCGGAGATCACATAAGTAAAACTCACTTGACTAGCATAATGACATCTAGATTACAAGCATCATCATATGAATCTCAATCATGTAAGGCAGCTCATGAGATTATTGTATTGAAGTACATAGGAGAGAGATTAACCACATAGCTACGGTACAGCCCCGAGCCTCGATGGAGAACTACTCCCTCCTCATGGGAGCAGCAGCGGTGATGAAGATGGCGGTGGAGATGGCAGCGGTGTCGATGGAGAAGCCTTCCGTGGGCACTTCCCCGCTCCGGCAGGGTGCCGGAACAGAGACTCTGTCCCCCGGATCTTGGCTTCGCGATGGCGGCGGCTGAAGGTTTCCGTATCGTGGTTTTTCGCCTCGGGGTTTTCGCGACGGAGGCTTTATATAGGCGAAGAGGCGGCGCGGGAGGGTCGAAGGGGTGGCCACACCATATGGCGGCGCGGCCGGGGGCTGGGCCGCGCCGGCCTGGTGCAGGGGCCCGGTCCCCCTGCAGTCCTTCCCGGGTGTTGGATGCTTCCGGTGAAAATAGGAACCTGGGTCTTGATTTCGTCCGATTAGAGAATATTTCGTTACTAGGATTTCTGAAACCAAAAACAGCAGAAAACAGCAAGCTGGCACTTGGCATCTTGCTAATAGGTTAGTTCCGAAAATGCACGAATATGACATAAAGTGTGCATAAAACATGTAGGTATCATCAATAATATGGCATAGAACATAAGAAATTATCGATACGTCGGAGACGTATCAAGCATCCCCAAGCTTAGTTCTGCTCGTCCCGAGCAGGTAAAATGATAACAAAGATAATTTCTGAAGTGATATGCCATCATAACCTTGATCATACTATTTGTAAACATATGTAGTGGATGCAGCGATCAAAACAATGGTAATGACATGAGTAAACAAGTGAATCATAAAGCAAAGACTTTTCATGAATAGTACTTCAAGACAAGTATTAATAAGTCTTGCATAAGAGTTAACTCATAAAGCAATAAATCAAAGTAAAGGCATTGAAGCAACACAAAGGAAGATTAAGTTTCAGCGGTTGCTTTCAACTTGTAACATGTATATCTCATGGATAATTGTCAACATAGAGTAATATAACAAGTGCAATATGCAAGTATGTAAGAATCAATGCACAGTTCACACAAGTGTTTGCTTCTTGAGGTGGAGAGAAATAGGTGAACTGACTCAACATAAAAGTAAAAAGAATGGTCCTTCAAAGAGGAAAGCATCGATTGCTATATTTGTGCTAGAGCTTTTATTTTGAAAACATGAAACAATTTTGTCAACGGTAGTAATAAAGCATATGAGTTATGTACATTATATCTTACAAGTTGCAAGTCTCATGCATAGTATACTAATAGTGCCCGCACCTTGTCCTAATTAACTTGGACTACCGGATCTTTGCAATGCACATGTTTTGACCAAGTGTCACAATGGGGTACCTCCATGCCGCCTGTACAAAGGTCTAAGGATAAAGCTCGCATTTTGGATTTCTCGCTTTTGATTATTCTCAACTTAGACATCCATACCGGGACAACATGGACAACAGATAATGGACTCCTCTTTAATGCATAAGCATGTGGCAACAATTATTATTCTCATATGAGATTGAGGATATGTGTCCAAAACTGAAACTTCCACCATGAATCATGGCTTTAGTTAGCGGCCCAAAGTTCTTCTCTAACAATATGCATGCTCCAACCATAAGGTGGTAGATCTCTCTTACTTCAGACAAGACGGACATGCATAGCAACTCACATGATATTCAACAAAGAATAGTTGATGGCGTCCCCAGAAGCATGGTTATCGCACAACAAGCAACTTAATAAGAGATAAAGTGCATAAGTACATATTCAATACCACAATAGTTTTAAGCTATTTGTCCCATGAGCTATATATTGCAAAGGTGAATGATGGAATTTAAAGGTAGCACTCAAGCAATTTACTTTGGAATGGCGGATAAATACCATGTAGTAGGTAGGTATGGTGGACACAAATGGCATAGTGGTTGGCTCAAGGATTTTGGATGCATGAGAAGTATTCCCTCTCGATACAAGGTTTAGGCTAGCAAGGTTATTTGAAACAAACACAAGGATGAACGGTGCAGCAAAACTCACATAAAAGACATATGGTAAACATTATAAGACTCCATACCGTCTTCCTTGTTGTTCAAAACTCAATACTAGATGTTATCTAGACTCTAGAGAAACCAAATATGCAAACCAAATTAGCAAGCTCTAAGTGTTTCTTCATTAATGGGTGCAAAGTATATGATGCAAGAGCTTAAACATGAGCACAACAATTGCCAAGTATCAAATTATCCAAGACATTTTAGAGTTACTACATGTATCATTTTCCAATTCCAACCATATAACAATTTAACGAAGAAGAAACTTCGCCATGAATACTATGAGTAGAGCCTAAGGACATACTTGTCCATATGCTACAGCGGAGCGTGTCTCTCTCCCACAAAGTGAATGCTAGGATCCATTTTATTCAAACAAAACAAAAACAAACCGACGCTCCAAGCAAAGTGCATAAGATGTGACGGAATAAAAATATAGTTTCGGGGAGGAACCTGATAATGTTGTCGATGAAGAAGGGGATGCCTTGGGCATCCCCAAGCTTACGCTTGAGTCTTCTTATAATATGCAGGGGTGAACCACCGGGCATCCCCAAGCTTAGAGCTTTCACTCTCCTTGATCATAGTATATCATCCTCCTCTCTTGACCCTTGAAAACTTCCTCCACACCAAACTCGAAACAAACTCATTAGAGGGTTAGTGCATAATCAAAAACTCACATGTTCAGAGGTGACACAATCATTCTTAACACTTCTGGACATTGCTCAAAGCTACTGGAAGGTAATGGAACAAAGAAATCCACCCAACACAGCGAAAGAAGCAATGCGAAATAAAAGGCAGAATCTGTCAAAACAGAACAGTCCGTAAAGACGAATTTTAAAAGGGCACCAGACTTGCTCAAATGAAAATGCCCAAATTGAATGAAAGTTGCGTACATATCTGAGGATCACTCACGTAAATTGGCATAATTTTCTCAGTTACCTACAGAGAATTAGACCCAGATTCGTGACAGCAAAGAAATCTGGAACTGCGCAGTAATCCAAATCTAGTACTTACTTTACTATCAAAGACTTTACTTGGCACAACAAAACACAAAACTAAGATAAGGAGAGGTTGCTACAGTAGCAAACAACTTCCAAGACACAAATATAAAACAAAGTACTGTAGCAAAATAACACATGGGTTATCTCCCAAGAAGTTCTTTCTTTATAGCCATTAAGATGGGCTCAGCAGTTTTAATGATGCACTTGCAAGAGATAGTATGTGAAGCAAAAGAGAGCATCAAGAGGCAAATTCAAAACACATTTAAGCCTAACATGCTTCCTATGCATAGGAATCTTGTAAATAAACAAGTTCATGAAGAGCAAAGTAACAAGCATAGGAAGATAAAACAAGTGTAGCTTCAAAAATTTCAGCACATAGAGAGGCATTTTAGTAACATGAAAATTTCTACAACCATATTTTCCTCTCTCATAATAACTTTCAGTAGCATCATGAGCAAACTCAACAATATAACTATCACATAAAGCATTCTTATCATGAGTCTCATGCATAAAATTATTACTCTCCACATAAGCATAATCAATTTTATTAGTTGTAGTGGGAGCAAATTCAACAAAGTAGCTATCATTATTATTCTCATCAAGTGTAGGAGGCATAGTATAATCACAACAAAATTTACTCTCCATAGTAGGTGGCACAAAAAGACCACTATCATTATCATCATCAGAAATATGAGGCAAAGTATCATCAAAGAAAATTTTCTCCTCAATGCTTGGGGGACTAAAAAGATCATGAAAACCAGCTTCCCCAAGCTTAGCATTTTCCATATTATTATCAACAATGGTGTTCAAAGCGTTCATACTAATATTACTACCAGCATGCAAATAGGATTCCATAGGTTTTTTAATTTTCGCATCAAACAATCCATGTTTTAAATCAGGAAATAGAATAAGAAGCTCATTGTTGTCCATTATGCCAAACTAGTGTGAACAAGAAACAAAAAGATGCAATTGCAGGATCTAAAGGAAATAGCTTCGAGCACACACACAACGGCGCCAGAAAAGTACTTTACCTGAGACCGGAGTATGAGTGCCTTTTACCTTTCCTCCCCGGCAACGGCGCCAGAAAAGTACTTGGCGCGTAGTTGACGAGGGAGGAAAAGTGCTTAGTTGCCGGGCTTGCCAATGTGTGAGTGCCGTTTACCTTCCCTCCCCGGCAACGGCGCCGGAAAAGTGCTTGATGTCTACGGGAGCTTCTATTCTTGTAGGCAGTGTTGGGCCTCCAAGAGCAGAGGTTTGTAGAACAGCAACAAGTTTCCCTTAAGTGGATCACCCAAGGTTTATCGAACTCGGGGAGGAAGAGGTCAAAGATATCCCTCTCATGCAACCCTGCAACCACAAAGCAAGAAGTCTCTTGTGTCCCCAACACACCTAATAGGTGCACTAGTTCGGCGAAGAGATAGTGAAATACAGGTGGTATGAATATATATGAGCGTGCAACGGCACCAGAAAAGTGCTTTGCCGGGACGATAAACGAATGCGACGGTAGTAACGATAAAAAAACGGTAAACAAAACGATAGCGATATTTAGGAACAAGGCCTAGGGATTAGACTTTCACTAGTGGACACTCTCAACATTGATCACATAAACAGAATAGATACATACTCTACACTCTTGTTGGATGATGAACACATTGCGTAGGATTACACGAACCCTCAATGCCGGAGTTAACAAGCTCCACAATAATGCTCATATTTTAGTAACCTTTAGTGTAAGATAGATCAAAAGACTAAACCAAGTACTAGCATAGCATGCACACTGTCACCTTCATGCATATGTAGGAGGAATAGATCACATCAATATTATCATAGCAATAGTTAACTTCGCAATCTACAAGAGATCATGATCATAGCATAAACCAAGTACTAACACGGTGCACACACTGTCACCTTTACACACGTGCAGGAGGAATAAAACTACTTTAATAACATTGCTAGAGTAGCACATAGATAAATTGTGATACAAACACATTGCAATCATAAAGAGATATAAATAAGCACCTCACTATGCCATTCAACAGTGAATAAGTATTCTGTGAAATATAGCCTAAGAGACCCACACGGTGCACACACTGTCACCTTTACACACGTGGGACAAGGAGTCTCCGGAGATCACATAAGTAAAACTCACTTGACTAGCATAATGACATCTAGATTACAAGCATCATCGTATGAATCTCAATCATGTAAGGCAGCTCATGAGATTATTGTATTGAAGTACATAGGAGAGAGATTAACCACATAGCTACCGGTACAGCCCCGAGCCTCGATGGAGAACTACTCCCTCCTCATGGGAGCAGCAGCGGTGATGAAGATGGCGGTGGAGATGGCAGCGGTGTCGATGGAGAAGCCTTCCGGGGCACTTCCCCGCTCCGGCGGGGTGCCGAACAGAGACTCTGTCCCCCAGATCTTGGCTTCGCGATGGCGGCTCTAGAAGGTTTTCCGTATCGTGGTTTTCGCCTCGGGGTTTTCGCGACGGAGGCTTTATATAGGCGAAGAGGCGGCGCAGGAGGGTCGAAGGGGTGGCCACACCATATGGCGGCGCGGCCGGGGCACAGGCGCGCCGGCCTATGGTCGGGGCCAGTGCCCCCTCTGGTCCTTCCGGGTGTTCGGATGCTTCCGGTGAAAATAGGACACTGGGTCTTGATTTCGTCCGATTCGAGAATATTTCGTTACTAGGATTTATGAAACCAAAAACAGCAGAAAACAACAACTGGCACTTCGGCATCTTGCTAATAGGTTAGTTCCAGAAAATGCACGAATATGACATAAAGTGTGCATAAAACATGTAGGTATCATCAATAATATGGCATAGAACATAAGAAATTATCGATACGTCGGAGACGTATCAGCCGCCGCCATCGCGAAACTCAATTCGGGGGACAGAATCTCTGTTCCGGCACCCGCCGGGACGGGGAAGTGCCCCGGAAGTCATCTCCATCGACGCCACCGCCTCCATCATGCTCCGTGAGTAGTTCCCCCATGGACTACGGGTTCTAGCTGTAGCTAGTTGGTATTCTCTCCCCCATGTACTTCAATACAATGATCTCATGAGCTGCCTTACATGATTGAGATTCATCGATGTAATCGGTGTTGTGTTTGTTGGGATCCGATGGATTGTTACATTATGATTAGTCTATCTATATAAGTTTGTGAAGTTATTGTTGCTGCAATCTTGTTGTGTTTAATGCTTGTCACTAGGGCCCGAGTGGCATGATCTTAGATTTAAGCTCTATACTTATTGCTTAGATTGTATCTACAAGTTGTTTGCACATGTCTATGTCCGGAACCCGAGGCCCCAGAGTGACAGCAACTGGGATAACTGGAGGGGAAGGCTTAGGTATGAGGATCACATGTTTTCACGGAGTGTTAATGCTTTGCTCCGGTGCTCTATTAAAAGGAGTACCTTAATTTCCAGTAGATTCCCTAGAGGCCCGGCTGCCACCGGCTGGTAGGACAAAAGATGTTATGCAAGTTTCTCATTGCGAGCACGTATGACTATATATGGAAAACATGCCTACATGATTAATAATCTTGATGTTCTGTCTTAATGCTATTTCAATCCTATCAATTGCCCAACTGTAATTTGTTCACCCAACACTTGTTATAGGAGAGTTAACACTAGTGTAGATAGCTGGGAACCCCGGTTCATCTCTCATCATCATATACTCGTTCTATATGTCATTGGAAGTAGTATCAACTATTTTTTGGTGTCATTGCTCTCATATTACTGCCTGCTGCTGTGTTACTACTGCTCTCATATTACGCTACTTTCACATCACCCTGTTACTAGTGCTTTTCTAGGTGCAGCTGAATTGACTCAGTTGTTAAGGCTTATAAGTATTCTTTACCTCCCTTGTGTCGAATCAATAAATTTGGGTTTTACTTCCCTCGAAGACTGTTGCGATCCCCTATACTTGTGGGTCATCAAGACTATTTTCGCGCCGTTGCCGGGGAGGCATAGCTCTACTCATAAGTTCACCTGGGGAGTACACTCTACCTCTCTCTGCTTTATTTTATTTTGTTTTGCTTAGTTTACTTTTCTCTAGTTTATTTGTGCTTAGTTTATTTCTGTCTAGTATTATTTTGCTTAGTTTACTTTTGCTTAGTTTCTTTTTATCTTGTTTTATTTTCCCTATATACCCGAAAATCCATAAAAATTTGAAAAACCGAAAAATTAAAAACTGTTGTTATGGGAGAACCCACAACCTATTTGGAGCTTATTGAATTATATAATAATTATAGAGAATCAAGAACGGGAAAAGTTATGAGTGTTGTGATAGAAAAATTGAATACAATTGCTAAAATCTTGCTTAAACGCCATGATATAAACTGTTGCTCTAAACAGGATACTAAACATCTTAAATTTCAATGTGGCTTTAGTGAGGAAGTTTTAATTAAGAACTATAATTGGAATAGCTATCTTCATTTTGGGTTCGAAGAGGTAGAACAATTTGTCTTATTTATGGGAGCTTCTGAGATCGAATCCTTCATATCTAAAAATTATGAAACTTGTGTTGTTTGTAAGGACCTTAAAGATTATGTCTCTTCTATCCTTAATTTTTGCATAGAAAGTTATAGTGATAATCCTTATATCATTGATTATAAAGAGAGACTCATTAATGCACAAGAATGCACTCACAATTTGCAGGAACAGTGGAAGAAGAAATTGATGAACTGAAAGCTCATTGGATGAAAAAGGAGGAAATTGATGAACCTGAAAGCTCATTGGATGAAAAGGAAGAGGAGAGTGATGAACAAAAGGAGGAAGAATGGATTAGCTACCCATGCCAACCTTCTAATGAGAGTAACTCTTTATCTCTTACACTATTTGATTGTCCTCCATGCTTACCGAAAGAGGATGAATGTTATGTTCCTGTGGATTCTCTTGAAATATTACCTATGAGTAAAACTTGTGAGAATAATTATGCTACTGTTATCTATGATAATCCATGCTACTTTGATAAATCTTATGATAATGCTTTGTTTGTGCCTGATGTCGAAATGCATGGTACTAAAGAGTTTTGCTTGGCAAATGTTTATGATAAATCTCTAGATGATGGTCCTATGTTACTTGATAATATTAATTTTACTACTAATGAAAATGGGATTGGAGAAGTCTTGACTTTATCTATGAGTCCCATATCTCTTGAGATTGATCAATCATCTTGTTATATTGATAGAAGTGGGTTTGAAAGTTTTAATCCCATTATTTTTGAGCTTGATAAAAATTATATGTTTATGGATCATGAAAAACATGCTTTATGTGATAGTTATATTGTTGAGTTTATCCATGAAGCTACTGAAAATTATTATGAGAGAGGAAAATATGGTTGTAGAAATTTGCATGGTACTAAAACACCTCTCTATATGCTGAAACTTTTGAAGTTACTCTTGTTTTATCTTCTTATGCTTGTCACTTTGTTCTTCATGAATTTATTTGTGTACAAGATTCCTATGCATAGGAAGTGGGTTAGACTTAAATGTGTTTTGAATTTGCTTCTTGATGCTCCTTTTGCTTCAATTTCTATTTTCCATGTGAGCATCATTAAAATTTGCTGAGCCCATCTTAATGGCTATAAAGAAAGAACTTCTTGGGAGATAACCCATGTGTTTATTTTGCTACTGTTTTGTTGTGTCTTGGAAGTTGTTAGTACTGTAGCAACCTCTCCTTATCTTTATTTTATTGCATTGTTGTGCCATGTAAAGTCTCTAATAGAAAGTTGATGCTAGATTTGGATTTCTGCGCAGAAACAGATTTCTATCTGTCACGAATCTGGGAAGGGCTCTCTGTAGGTAACTCAGAAAAATCTGCCAATTTACGTGCGCGTTCCTCCGATATGTACGCAACTTTCATTAGTTTTGAGTTTTCTGATTTGAGCAACGGAAGTACCTCTTAAAAATTCGTCTTTACTGGCTGTTCTGTTTTGACAGATTATGTCTCTGTTTTTTGCATTGTCTCTTGTGGACTTTAAGTGAGGCTTTCTAGACGTGGAGAGCTGTAGCTAATGTTTTATTGAGTTCTTGCAATGTGTCACTACAGGACCAAAGTGGATTAAAGTTTTTTGAGTACTAACCCCTCTAATTAAGTTTATGAGAAGTTTGGTGTGAAGGAAGTTTTCAAGGGTCAAGAGAGGAGGATGATATATGATTAAGAAGAGTGAAAAGTCTAAGCTTGGGGATGCCCCCATGGTTCATACCTGCATATTTCAAGAAGACTCAAGCGTCTAAGCTTGGGGATGCCCAAGGCATCCTTCTTCATCAACTTATCAGGTTTCTTCTATTGAAACTATATTTTTATTCGGTCACATCATATGTTCTTTACTTGGAGCGTCTGTGTGTTTTTATTTTTGTTTATGTTTGAATAAATTCGGATCCTAGCAATCCTTGTGTGGGAGAGAGACACGCTCCGCTTTTTCATATGAACACTGTGTTCTTAGCTTTATTTTAATGTTCATGGCGGAGTTGAAAACTGCTGCATTTATCGATATTTGGTTGGAAAAGTGCTTCATAATGTCTTGAATAATTTGATACTTGGCAATTGTTTTGAGCTCTCAATTAGATCATGATTAAGCTCTTGCATCATGTAGTTTAAACCTATTAGTGGAGAACTACCGTAGAGCTTGTTGAAATTGGTTTGCATGATTGGTCTCTCTAAGGTCTAGATATTTTCCGGTAAAAGTGTTTGAGCAACAAGGAAGACAGTGTAGAGTTTTATAATGCTTGCAATATGTTCTTATGTAAGTCTTGCTGTACCGGTTCATACTTATGTTTGCTTCAAACAACCTTTCTAGCCAAAGCCTTGTACTGAGAGGAAATGCTTCTCGTGCATCCAAAACCTTGAGCCAAAACCTATGCCATTTGTGTCCACCATATCTACCTACTATGTGGTATTTCCTGCCATTCCAAGCAAATACTTCATGTGCTACCTTTAAACAATTCAAAAGCTATTATCTCTTATTTGTGTCAATGTTTTATAGCTCATGAGGAAGTATGTGGTGTTTTATCTTTCGATCTTGTCATTTACTTTTGACAGACTTTCACAATGGACTAGTGGCTTCATCCTCTTATCCAATAATTTTGCAAAAAGAGTGGCAATGGGGTTCCCAGCCCCAATTAATTAACTTTCATTAATAATTCTCTTCACATGTTTTGCCCTGATCTATCGGTAAGCAACTTAATTTTGCAAATAGACACTCCTCCATGGTATGTGAATGTTGGAAGGCACCCGATTCGGTTAGCCATGGCTTGTGTAAGCAAAAGGTTGGGGGAGTGTCATCCATAAATAATGAAACTAAAGTACATGTGTAAACAAAAGAGAAGAGGGATGATCTACCTTGTGGTAGAGATAACGTCCTTCATGGGAGCCGCTCTTGAAAGTCTGGTTGATGAGGTAGTTAGAGTACCCATTACCATTCGTTGACAACAACAAACACCTCTTAAAACTTTACTTTTATGCTCTCTATATGATTTCAAAACTTGAAAAGCTCTAGCACATGATTTAATCCTGCTTCCCTCTGCGAAGGGCCTTTCTTTTACTTTATGTTGAGTCAGTTTACCTACTTCTTTCCATCTTAGAAGCAAACACTTGTGTCAACTGTGCATTGATTCTTACATACTTACTTATTTGCATTCATCATATTACTTTGTGTTGACAATTATCCATGAGATATGCATGTTGAAAGTTGAAAGCAACTGCTGAAACTTAAATCTTCCTCTGTGTTGCTTCAATGCCTTTACTTTGAATGTATTGCTTTATGAGTTAACTCTTATGCGAGACTTTTGATGCTTGTCTTGAAAGTACTATTCGTGAAAAGTTTTGCTATATGTTATCTATTTGTTAGCAACTATAGATCATTGCCTTGAGTCACTAAATTCATCTCATATGCTTTATAATAGTATGATCAAGATTATGTAAGTAGCATGTCACTACAGAAATTATTCTTTTTATCGTTTACCTACTCGAGCGGCGGGAACTAAGCTTGGGGATGCGTCTCCAACGTACCTATAATTTCGATGTTCCATGCTTGTTTTATGACAATACTTACATGTTTTGCTTGCACTTTATAATTTTTATGCATTTTCGGAACTAACCTATTAACGAGATGCCGAAGGGCCAGTTCTTTGTTTTTTTTTTTGGTTCCAGAAAGGCTATTCGGGCAATATTCTCGAATTCGACGAAACGAAGACCCAACATCTTATTTTTCCCGGAACCTTCCCGAAAGTCGAGGGGGACCAGAGGGGAGCCCTGGGGGCCCCACACGTGGTGGCGGCGCGGCCCAAGGGGCGCGCCCCCCTAGTGTGAGGAGGCCCCGTGGCCCCTCCGACTCCGACTCTTCGCCTATTTAAGCCATCCTGACCTAAAACATCGAGACCAATTGACGAAACTCGAGAAAGACTCCGGGGCGCCGCCATCGCGAAACTCCAATTGAGACGGAATCTCTGTTCGGCACCTGCACGGACGGGGAAGTGCCCGGAAGTCATCTCCATTGACGCCACCGCCTCCATCATGCTCCGTGAGTAGTTCCCCCATGGACTACGGGTTCTGGCTGTAGCTAGTTGGTATTCTCTCCCATGTACTTCAATACAATGATCTCATGAGCTGCCTTACATGATTGAGATTCATCGATGTAATCGGTGTTGTGTTTGTTGGGATCCGATGGATTGTTACATTATGATTAGTCTATCTATATAAGTTTGTGAAGTTATTGTTGCTGCAATCTTGTTGTGTTTAATGCTTGTCACTAGGGCCCGAGTGGCATGATCTTAGATTTAAGCTCTATACTTATTGCTTAGATTGTATCTACAAGTTGTTTGCACATGTCTATGTCCGGAACCCGAGGCCCCGAGTGACAATGGGATAACTGGAGGGGAAGGCTTAGGTATGAGGATCACATGTTTTCACGGAGTGTTAATGCTTTGCTCCGGTGATCTATTAAAAGGAGTACCTTAATTTCCGGTAGATTCCCTAGAGGCGGCTGCCACCGGCTGGTAGGACAAAAGATGTTATGCAAGTTTCTCATCGCGAGCACGTATGACTATATATGGAAAACATGCCTACATGATTAATAATCTTGATGTTTGTCTTAATGCTATTTCAATCCTATCAATTGCCCAACTGTAATTTGTTCACCCAACACTTGTTATAGGAGAGTTACCACTAGTGTAGATAGCTGGGAACCCCGGTTCATCTCTCATCATCATATACTCG
Source organism: Lolium multiflorum (assembly GCA_030979885.1). Taxonomy (NCBI): domain Eukaryota; kingdom Viridiplantae; phylum Streptophyta; class Magnoliopsida; order Poales; family Poaceae; genus Lolium; species Lolium multiflorum. The sequence goes on from CM061752.1 coordinate 35,526,035, forward strand.
TTCTATATGTCATCGGAAGTAGTATCAACTATTTTCTGGTGCCATTGCTCTCATATTACGCTACTGTTCGTATTTTGTGCCTCTCTCATGTTCTTTACTTTCACATCCTTTGTTACTAGTGCTTTTCCAGTGCCTGAATTGACGACTCAGTTGTTAAGGCTTATAAGTATTCTTTATCTCCCCTTGTGTCGAATCAATAAATTTGGGTTTTACTTCCCTCGAAGACTATTGCGATCCCCTATACTTGTGGGTCATCAATGCAACTCATGTCAACGGTAGTGATAAATAGTATGGCTTATGCATAGTTACTTCCTATAAGTTTGCTTGCCTCATGCGAAATATACCAATAGTGCTCACACCTTGTCCTAATTATCTTGGACTTCCATGGATTTTCATCGCATACATATGTTTTAACCAAGTGTCACAAAGGGGTACCGCTTTGCCTCCTGTACAAAGGTCCTTGGGAGATGGATCTCATTTGATTTCTCAATTTTGATGAATCTCAACTGTAATATCCCATAACAAAAATGAAGAGTAGATTTAGAAATGGGATGTGCATTTCATCGCAAAACGAGGGAAATTTTTGCGCCTTATTGCATTAAAACCTAAGAGGGATCGATGTTTCTCTCTCGTTGCTATTAAGGTTAGAGCAATGTGAGTGTTATGAATTTCGACATGACCTCTTTTGAAACTTATAGATTTTGGGTGATTATTTGAATTGGCATTTCATATATGAATTCAAACAAAAGGAATGATAAGTAAATAATATATATTGAATTATGAATTCATAATTCCAATCACATCACACATACATACATAATTCACAAGTGAATAATACATTTACAAAAGAGCTCATAAGCAAAACCTTGAGATTTATTGATCATACACACACATTACATTGTCTTTACAATATTCATTATACAAGAATTAACAGAATAATCTATATACCTAATAATAAAGGAGCTAAGGTTTCTGCCAAAATTTTCGTCAACGCTTTTTTCTGGACCGTTTTGCCCTCCCACCAAACCGCATAATACTGCTCCTGCCACCGTGGTACCGGTTACCGGTTCAGTTTATAATGTTTCCGGGGCCGTGGCCGCGAGCTTATCGCCAGATCCCCGCGCGCCGCAGCCGTTCGAGAAAAGCATGAGCCAAGGGATACGAGGTGCAGGACAACACGATGCGGAGGTCGGGGAGAGGAATTTCTCCCCAGCTAAGTCGATTGGGTTTTTTCTGGACCGGCGTCGTGGTGTGGGGTGGGGAAAGTAGGGAGGCGCGCAGGAGGGGTGCTGGCGGCGGCTGCCTGGCCGGAGGGGCCCTGGCCGTCGGCGAGAGCCTGGCCAATGGCGGGGGCTTGGATGACAGCACGATGCGTGCGACAGTTCTCTGATCGGCTAGAAGTGCTACGACCCCAATCCCAGTCCAGATGCCACTGCTCCCCGCGGAGAAGGGGCGTGCGGAGCGGCCGGAGAATGCGCCTGGCGCGCAGCGCGGCCCTCGGCCCGCCGGGGTCGTCGGCCTCGGCCGGCTCCCCGCGACAACCCAGGCAACGCTGTGGTAGCGAGGAAGAACGGTGGCTGCCCACGCCCCAGAATCGTTAGGATCAAGCAGAAAATATTACCAGTCCTGCCAAGTCAACCATCGGCGAGCGAGACGAATGATAGCCTGTAGCTGCTGGAGCACGGGAGCTAGCATGAGGACGCACGAGGCTGCTGCCCTGCCTAGACCTCTCCTGATATTCGAATCAATTTTGCTTTGTTTCAGTGAACTTATGTTCACCTGCCTGGACAGAGATACTAGAGCTGTCGCTGCTCGAAAAGTGCCTTTGTAAGATTACGCCTAGCTGCACCGTTGGGCCTGCTCTGTATCAAATCAAATCACTGCGCTGCTTGGGCCTCTTATAGGGTAAAAAGATGCAAAAGCTGCGACTCTGGGAAATCGAATTGGTCATGTTGGTCACCTTATTTAACAACACAATAAAATCGAGATGATGCGCTGATATTTTCTTGGAATAGTCCCACCTCGCTCTCCTATAGAGACTTTGACCGCTTTATATACTCGCAAATCGATTGGATTATCAGCAAGTTAGAGAAGTCTGATGATCAGGAAGCATTGCATATGCTGATGGACTCTGCATGGGCCAACGAGAGAGAGCCAAGACTCCCTAAATTATATACGCTGGTGGGTTGCCTAATTGTGTAGGTGCTGTGAGCTAGGTGTAATTGAAAAGAGAGGATGATGAGAGGGGTAACCCATGAGATCCGCGCCAGCGAGGTCCGGCGTGGCCCCGTCCCCCATGGCCGACTAATAACTGTGTGACATGGTCTTCTAGGCATTGAAATAGAGAAATAAGAATACATCCATTATACCAAAAAAGAAATAGCAAATTTAAAATATCTTTTGGAAATAGTTGATTCAAAAAACATTAAATAATAAATATTTAGAATAAGACTAGGGTTAGTTGATTTAAAAAAAACATTAAATAATAAATATTCAGAATAAGACTAGGTTAGTTGATTCAAAAAACATTAAATAATAAATATTCAGAATAAGACTAGGGTTAGAAGGGTCAATTGACTTTAAGCAAAAAAAAAATAATAGTGACCTGGTTTTTTAAAAAGGGTGTTGCCCAACATCATGAGAAGTTCATCATGATGGAGCATGAAACAAATTTAAGTTACACAGAGGTGGCTTCCAAACTCCAAATAAGTATGTGGTGTTATGATTAAAAATACTTGTCTCAAACAGAAAAAAAAGGAGCACATTCGTACATGGTGGCAAAGAGGAGAAGAATTGGCTAGAGCGTTTGAGTTTCACTTTATCCCGGTGCAACGCACGGGCACTTTTGCTAGTAAATAAAAAAAGTAAGATAACAAGAATTGGAGTATATATAAAAATCCTAGCTAAATGTCTTGGAATGCTTTGTCCCTGGATCATTTTGACTTGGAAACCTGCAAATAAGGAGAAGAACTAGCCAGGGGGTTAATACAAGTGTCCAAGACACTTGTCATTGTCCAAAATCTTTTTGCCAAAAGCAAGATAAGCACCAGCAGACCAGAACTGGAGCCATCATGAGCTCAAGTTCCACCACAAGCACACACACATCTCACAGAGCTGCTATGCATGCTCAATAGCAAGCTATCCATGGCTTAGTCACCAAGAATGGCACATGTATGTGTGTCATTGCCATGGAGAACCACCAGATAGTATAAAATGGTAGAACCAGCAGAAACAAATCATCTAGTCGACCAGAGAAGTATTCACCAGCAACCAGTTATGAATAGTAGCTAGTTCATCCTGTTCTTGCTCAAGAACATCAAGACCAACCATAGAAACCATCCATCCATCCAAATCAACCAACTAAAACCCAACAGAGACATGGGAACCCAAGCAAGATCATCCAGGAGCTAGGAGGAGAAGGGCAAGTGAACAAAACCATCAAGCAGCAGCTCAACAGCAACTAAGCATAGCCATCTAGGAGCTGGAACAAGGTATAAATTATACCTGGAGTGGGTCCAATGGATCCAATCCATCTCACAACATGACACAAGGCATAAGCATGAGCAGATGCTCATGGGGGTTATCATCACTTGGTATTGACCAAGGATTACTGGCAGAAATAGAGCAACTAGAGCCAAATATCATCCAGACACTATTCTTGTGCAAATAGATAAGTATAGACGCACATATAGTAACCAGTAGAGTGATACATAGGTGCTAGCAGCTACAAGGACCACCTAGCAAGATCCTAGCCAATAAACCATCAGATTCTACATGTATTTCTTCACAGGCAAACACAATGGCATTCAAATGAACTTTGATACCCTCCTGTGCAAGCAAAGATGAGTAGCCAACAAGAATTAATCCAACATTGAGAGCAACCCAAGCAGTAGCAAGGCTACTGTGGTCACATCAACGACAAATCCATCCATTAAGCCAAAGTAATAAGTCATCATTATCCAGAAATGGATTCAGACTGGATTTATCTCCCAATTGATATTGGAGATATCATTTTATACAAATCCATGCATATAATCAACACTGCATAAGCAGTTCATCCATAAATAATCCACCAAGGCAATTAAACAAGATAATCCATCCATTTACAAGCAACAACATCACTGAGAGGCAACCAGTAGCTTGACAAATTGCATCCTAGCCATTGGATCTTGTCTAATGTGCTATGGACAGCAACAGCAGCACACACACACACACACATTAGCAGTAGCTAGAGCAAGTATAAACCATAGCAGTAGCTAGGGAAAGCACACCAATTAGCCAAATAATTAACCCTGTAACCTAACAACTAGCATCCGTTGATCAAATGGATCAATTAGATTAAGCACAAGGCACGGAAAAGCACCACAAGCATGCAGTGATCCAAATGGATCAAAGGAATCAAACACAGGGCACAGGAGAGCATCACTGGCACCACAAGTGTCAACAATGCTAGCATATGACAATAGCAAGGCCACCAATAAGCATTTGGAGTAGCACAGAGAGATAAATAGATAGTATAGGATGAACACAAGCACCAGTAAGCATATGTGCAGCACAAGGACATGAACAGATAGGGTAAGCATTAGCACACTTGACCAGTAGGAATTATACAAGTATTAGCATAGCATCAATATGCATGGATAGGCAAGAACATAGCACCAGTAGGCATAAGCAGGGCATCAAGCAAGCACAGTCAGCACAACAGTAGCAGCAGCATACACATGAGAGGGTCTAGTGGGTAGAGCTCGAGCAGATGGAGCAGATGGAGTAGAGAGGAGTAGTAGAGGGATGCAAGGTTACCTGGCGTCCATGGCGGCACGGTTTCACAGGCTAGCCACGGCAGCGCAAAACCGCGGCCAGGCCGGTGCCAAGCCACGCACCACCAGCGTAGGAGGTGGCGAACACGCGGGTGTGCCCAGGAGGTGCAGATCGACGGAGTTCGTTGATGAACTCGTCACCGTCTGGCACGGGTGAGCACGCGCACACTCAACATCGAAGGGGAAAACCATATCGACGCGGATGGAAGTGAGCGTCGTCGCGCGCTGCATCGAACGCGCCCAACGGCGAGCCCTGGAACCGCCGGAGACGGCCAGAGTTTGGCGACGACTCCGGTAAAGCCCTCATCCTCGGGGGAGAACTACTCATTCCTCATCATGGGAGTCATCAATGGCGATGAAGATGGCGGTGGAGTCGATGGAGACGGCTCCGGGGGCAATTCCCCGTCCCGGAAGGGTGCCGGAATAGAGACTTTTGTCCCCCGAATCTTGTTTGCAACGACGACGGAGCTACGAAACTTTTTGTGGGCGGAGGCTTATTGATATAGGGTTCACGCGTCGGGAGGCTTCTTATAGGCGCAAAGGCGAGGTCAGTGGAGGCCAGGGTGGCCCACACCACCCCTACTGGAGTGAAATATAAGACATGCTTCAAGTTTTCTTCTGTTAGATGATGAAATCTAGGACATGAAACTTAGCAGTTCGGATTTATCTACGCAAATAACAAGTTATGAATACTCGCAATGCCGGTTTACGTCTAAACATATAGGCGCAAAAAATTGATGTACCTGATTGTGAAGAGGGTTATGTTCTCATGGAGAAAACGGTAAGGAATCCACCGGTCTGAAGAAAAAATAAGCAATGCAATTCAGCTTTCTAAAACAAATTCTTTGCCATATTGCATTAAATTTTTACAAGAAGGTGCCCCCAAAATAAGCACAATCTTGCAAGTGAGTGATTTGATGTCCTCTGCTCCAGCCGACACACTAGTATTAGACTACAGCTTAATCCTCCTCAATAGGAAGAAACACATGGTGCTTACCTATTGTTTCATGGGTGGATGTGTATTGATCACCACTACCACATTCAACCTTATTGAGTCTTGGCATGTCATGGGTGGATGTGTACTGATTGACCTGTGTGTATGTATTGGTGAGAGCACGCATACATCCTGTATTTCTCAATCGCTTGTACACGTGGAAATGAGCAGTGATATGCAGGCGCTAAGGAGGACTACAAGGAAAAACTGTCGTCGTTCATGTACGTAGCAGAAAAGTTCTCCGGGAATGGTTCGTAACAAGTGCTTGTTGGATCGGTTTGCTTAAGTGTTCTCGACTCAGAATCATGTTCCCATTGCTTCCTATGCCTAACACACATCATAACCCTAGGAGGCCAAGATAGTGCCACTTTTGTATGCTCGAAGTTTCATCGATAGAAAAAGATGGGCAACGTTACATTTTCACAATATCATCTAGAGTGTTTAGTTTTTGTACCTTTTGGGATTTGGTACCATTTGGTAGGTGCAAAGGTCTAATTCAACTTCGTATTATATGGGTATTATATGGGTGTTCATGATTTTATTGCCTAGCCAGCCCCATTTGATGTCACGCTGCCCGTGACTTTAGTCCCACCCATATTATAGGTGGACCAACTTATAAAACAGAGAATTAATTTTCTTAATATATAACTATTTTAGAATGGAGAGAGCTTTTCGTGTGTAAGCTTGTGTTCGGATGCGTCTAAACTTAAGACACAGGAGTGGACTGGCAGGCCTTGTAAGGCCTCCCAGGTTCAGAGGCTTGCCATGGTGACAAAAGAATTGTGGCTTAAATGCTTGGAAATTGATTTAGCTTTGGCTTTGGTAATATTTTTTTGGGCAATGTATAAAAGAATCGTTAAAATTGGATTTCGTGGGCAAAGGTAATTTCAGCAGTTACTAGATAATACAATGGACAACACTGATAATTCTCCGGAGAATCCCGCACATCGAGCCTCCGGGTGAACAACCATCCGATTAACCTGTTGGATCGCACCAAATCACATGTCGCTTTTCACCCCACCCTTTCCATGTGCGTTGACCCCCTTTTACACCAGCCGTTCCTCTCTCTTGTTCGTCTCTCCTTCCCCTGATTTTCTTGCTGCACTCGAGCGGAGAAAAATTTCATGACCAACTTTGCAACACCAACCATCGATGCTTGCGCGGTGGCGCTACCCGAAGGACTGCCGCTAGATAAGAAATGGTGTGCTTCCAGAAAAAGAAGAAAATGCGGAGAAGCTTTTAGAAACAGAAGAAAATGTTTTTTTTAAAGATGAAAACAGAAGAAAATGTTGAAGATCAGAGAAAGGACGAATGGATATAATACGCCAGTTGCTCACTCCAGCTGATATTTCACTTACTAGAGTGAAATATAAGACATGCTTCGAGTTTGCTTCTGTTAGATGATGAAATATAGGACATGAAACATATAAATTTGGATTTATTTGCGCAAATGACAAGTTATGAATATTAAGCAATGTCGATTTATGTCTAAACATATAGGCTCAAAAAATCGTTGTATCTTGTTGTGAAATGAGGGTTATGTTCTCATGAAAGGGATTCACTGGCCCGAAGAAATAAACAAGCAATGTAATTTTGTTTTCTAAAATAAATGCTTTGCCATATTGCATTGAATTTTTACAATAAGGTGCCCCAAAAGAAGTACGATCTTGCAAGTGAGTGATCTGATGTTCTCTGCTATAGCCGGCACGCAACTATTTGACTACAACTTAATCCTCCTAAAGAGGAAGAAACACTTGGTGCTTAACGTATTGTTCCATATGTGGATGTGTATTGATCATCATTACCACACTCAACCTTATTGAGTCTTGACATGTCATGGGTGGATGTGTATTGATTGACCTGTGTGTACATATTGACGAGAGCACACATACATCCTGCATTGCTCAATCACCTGTACATTTGGAAATGGGCAGTGATATGCAGGCACTAAGGAGGACTACAAGAAAATATAGTCGTTGTGCCTGCATGTAGCCGAAAAAGTTTTCGACGAACACTTTGTAGCAAGTGCTTGTTGGATCAACTTGCTCAAGTGTTCTCGACTCAGAATCATGTTCCCAATGCTTCCTATGCCTAACACACATCATAATCCTAGGAGGCCAAGCTAGCGCCACTTCTCTATGTTTGAAGTTTCAGCGCTAGATAAAGATGGGCATCCTTACATTTTCATAGTGTCATCTTGAGTGTTTAGTTTTTATACCCATTGGGATTTGGTACCATTTGGTAGGTGCAAAGGTGTGATTCAACTTCGTTGTATATGGGTGTTCATGATTTTATTGTCTAACCAGCCACAGTTGATGTCAGACTACTTTAGTTCTGCCAGTTATGGGAGGAGGCTACAACCAACTTATAGAGAAGAGCAACCTTCTTCTTAATAGATAAGACCTTCATGATAGAGAGCTTTCCGCCTCTAAGGTTGCGTCTAGATGCACGTGGAGCTAGGCCTAGAACCTGCATATCCTGTAAGGCTTTCTAGGCTTTGGAGGCTTACCATGGTGACAAAAGAGTTGTGGCTTACATGGAATGCTCGAAAATTGTTTTTGGCTTTGGTACTATTTTCTGGGCAATGTTTGAAAGCATCATTAAAATCACTTTCTCGTAATTCTGAGTGTACAATATAGATAATAAATCAGTGTCCGTGTTGTGGGTATGATTAACCACAGTAGCGCCATTTATCCGGCAAGCTCGGATGACCCACAGATGATGGTTGTGGCATATGGCCCACCAGGCGGCTCAATTGCTGTTGATTGATGATGAAAGATGTCCAGTCCAGGAACAAAGAGCCGGATCCAGCCCGACCTACGCAAGGATTCGTATCCATGAAGGCCCATGAAGAAAGCCGGATCCACGATGACAAGTTAGGAATATGTGGATCCTTGACGTGCACGATAATGTAATGTTCCGTACTTAGGTAACTTGTATCCGGGTATGACTCTCCGTAGAAACCCTAGGATCCGAACGTCTATATAAGACGGATCCCGTGAGACCTAGAGGCACAACCACAACTCATGGTAATACGCGCAAGCGCCAGGATAATTCCAGACAAGCAGCAGTATTAGCATGTTCGGAGAGGGTTTTAGAATGGAGAGGGTTTCAGTTTATTAGCATGTTCGGATGCATCTAGATGTAAGACACGTGTTGGGCCTGGCACGCCTTGTAAGGTCTCCTAGATTTTCAAGGCTAGCCATGGTAGCAAAAGATTTTTTGTTTTCAGCTTTGGTAATAATTTTTTGGAAATGTCTAAAATCATAGCCAAAATTTCTTTCTCTGTCGTGTCATAGGCTACCTTTATTTGTAGTGTACAATAGATAATAACATGCTTATTTTTCTTAAATTTATTACAGTAATTTTTCCACGATTCCCTACCCTAGAAAAGAAATGGTGTACTTCCAAAAAAGAAGAAAATGGTGAGAAGCTTTCAGAAACAGAAGCAAATACTTTTATTTAAAGATTAGAGAAAATGACGAATGAAAAAGGTCGTCTTATTTATCGTACTTGTTCCCTCGAACGAAAACCGACACCTCCACACCTAACTACATAGGGCCCAGATCACGTTTAACGTAACAAACACGACAAAATCCAAGATGGAAATGTTGTGTTTGGATGCACAGAATTTGATCTTGGAATTGAATTGGGCAAAGATTCCAAATCCAAGATGGAAATGAATTGGACTAAAATTTCAAATCTGTTGTTTGGGTGTGCTTAGAATTTGCCTTTGGAATCAAATGGTGGTACAAATTCCTAATCATGTTTGGACTGCAGTATGGAAATGAATTTGTGGTATTTTTTTGGTCAACGCAAGGGAAGGTAGGGGCCGGAGGTGGAGTGCAGGCGGAGCCGCCGGTGAGCCTGTGGCCGGCGGGGGAGTGCGGGAGGGGCCGACGGTCGCTTGTGGCTGGTGGCCGGTGGCCGGCGGTGGAGGGGCCCTGCAACTCTGCCGCTCTCCTCTCCTGCAACCGGCGCCGCCGAGGCCGCGGGCCCGTGCCCCAACCACCGCCGCCGGGGGCCCTGCAAGTCCGCCGTCCTCCTCTCCTGCAACCGGCTGCGCCGAGGCCACGGGCCCATGCCCCAACCACCGCCGCCGTCCTCCCCTGCAATCGGCGCCGCGGGCCCATGCCCCAACCACCGCTGCCGCAGGCCCGTGCCCCAACCACCGCGGCCGTCATCCCTTGCAACCAGCGCCACCGCTGCCGGGAACTCGCCTGGAGGAGATATGGCCGCCCCGATGCTCCGCCTGGTAGCCGCCGCCTAGATGTGATTCTGACCACCGCCGCCTCGATCTCCTGCGGGCAGAGACGAGAAGCTCGAGGGGGAGGTGCGGGATGGGCGACTGGGAGGAAGGGCGAAGCTGTGCGCCGCCGCTGGGTCTCCGGTCTATGGCGCCGGAGTTGGAGATGATGGGAAAGGACGAGAAGGGAGGAGAGGAGCTCGCGAGGAGGGAAGGGACGGAAAGGGAGGAGAGAAGCGAAGCGAGGAGAGAGACGTATCGCTTCGCTTCGCTGGGTCATTTCCGTGCATTTCCGAGGGAGCGAGCTCGGAATTGTTGGCCCGCTCTTTACACATGAGGATTCCGAGCGCGGAAATTTGTCCCAATTCCGAGCGAAGATTCCGAGCGCAGTCCAAACGCCAGAAAGCACGGAATTGGACCCAAATTCCAATTCCATGCCTAGTTCAGTGCAACCAAACACAGCACGAAACAATTTGTCACTGATTTGTTCTTCTTCTTCCTCCTCCTATTCCTCGAATCCCCAAATCCAGACTCCACGATTCCCTCGCCATTACCAGGCCTGGAGGAATCCCCGGGTTCCTTCAAGCCCTTCCCCAGATCTCCCTCGTCTCCGTCGAGCACCCCGCAACCCACTTGGCGCTACTTGGCACGGAGATTCTTGAAGCTCGAGACCAGAGGGCCGGTGCCTGGGGTTCGTTCCCATGTGCGCGCGGGTGCGAGCAGGCTCGGCTCTGATTCTGTCGCGTCGGGTCTAGGGTTTGGCGAGATTGATGTCACCCCGCCTCGCGTGATCGCTTCCCGGGAGATATCCGCATGGATCAGAAGGGCCGCGGCCGGGGCGACGACGATGGTGGAGCGGGAGGCCGCGGGGGCGGGGACAATAGCCGCACTGATCTCCTCGCTGCTGGGCGCAAGAAGGTACTGAGTCCCACAACTTGAAGCTTCCATTTTTTTTCGTGTTCTTGCGATTTCGAGGAAATTTGCTCCCGGATTTCTAACCGCGTGTTTCGCGCCGTCGTCACGCAGCTGTAGCAGTTCAGGAAGAAGAAGGAGAAGAAGGGTCCCGGGAAGAAGGCCGAAGCTGATGCAGACGAGGGGGCATCGGCAGCGGGTGTTTTGTTGATAAGAATTTCATCATAATATTGACAAGCGGGCAATCTCCAGAAGTCGGTTACAAGCGCAACGACTGTAGGGTTTGTGGAACCTTCTATGTATTGGTTCATAGTGCCTTGCTACCAGATGCATTAGTTGTCACAATGCACAAACGTATTTGTGGTTCAGTTACTAGATATTTGGGCGATTTCCATTAAAACTTAGACATGATATTAAACATAATAGCACAATTGCTCACTCCACCTACTTGAGTGAAATATAAGACATGCTTAGAGTTTGCTTCTGTTAGATGATGAAATATATGACATGAAGCTTAGCAATACATATTTATTTGCGCAAATAATAAGTTATGAATACTAGCGATGCCGGTTTATGTCTAAACATATAAGCGCAAAAATTGTTGTACCTGCTCGTGACATGAGGGTTATGTCCTCATGGAGTAAACGCTAAGGAATTCGCTGGTCCAAAGAAATAAACAAGCAATGAAATTCAGTTTTATGAAATAAATGTTTTGCCATATTGCATTATCTCTTTACAAGAAGGTGCCCCAAAAAAAGCACGATCTTGCAAGAGAATGATCTGAGTTCTCTACTCCAGCCGAGACGCAAATATTGGACTACAACGTAATCATCCTCAAGAGGAAGAAACATATGGTGCTTACGATATTGTTTCATAGGTGGATGTGTATTGATCACAACTACCGCAGTCAACCTTAGTAAGTCTTGGCGCATCATGGGTGGATGTGTATTGATTGACAAGTGTGTATGTATTGGTGAGAGCACGCACACATCCTGCATTGCTTAATCACCTGTACATGTGGAAATGAACACTGATAGGCAAACACTAAGGAGGACAACAAGAAAATGAAGTCGCCATGCATGTAGCGGAAAAAGTTGGTGATAGAGGATCCGTAACAAGTGCTAGATGGATTCGTTTGCTCAAGTGTTTTTGACTCAGAATCATGTTCCCACTGCTTCCCATGCCTAACACACATCATAATCCTTGGAGGCCGAGCTAGAGCCACTTTGTGTATGCTCGAAGTTGCAGCGATAGAAAAATATGGGCAACCTTGAATTTTCACAGTGTCATCTTAGGTGGTTAGTTTTTATACCCATTGGGATTTGGTACCATTTGGTAGGTGCAAAGGTGTAATTCAATTTTTTATGTTGGTGTTCAGCCGCAATTGATGCTGGGTTACTATATAAGATGGCATTGCTAGTGACTTTAGTCCCGCCAAGTTATGAGAGGAGGCTTTGATCAATCTATACAGAATATTGGCCATCTTCTTTTTTTAAACAAAAAGACTAACCATCTTTTTAATAGATAAGTCTTTTGAGATAGTGAAGGCTTTCCACTTGTATGTTCGGATATGTCTAAACGTAATACAAGCGTGGAGCTAGCCTTGCGACTGGCATGCCTTATAAGGCCTTCTAGGCATTAGAGGCTTGCCATGGTGACAAATGAATTGTGACCTACATGAATGCTCGGAATTTTTTTTTTTGCTTTGGCTTTGGTCAAACTTACTTTCTCTATCGATTTCATAGGCTATGGTAATTTTGAATGTAGGAAGATAATAAATTGCTTTGTTTTCCTAAATGTGGCACTCCCTCTGATTTATATTATTTGTCGCTAGTATGGATGCATCTATATCTAAAATATGTCTAGATATATCTTATATCTATATTAAAGATAATTAATATGGATCGGATGACGTAATTTTTTTCTACTATTCCCCACGGCAAAAAGGAATTGGTGTATACTTTCAAAAAGGAAGAAAATGCTGAGAAGCTTTCAGAAACAGAAGCAAATGCTTTTATTTAAAGATGAAAACATAAGATAATGTTTTTCTATAAGATGGAAACGAATGAAAAAGGTCGTCTTCTTTCTCGTACTCGTTCCCTCAAACGAAAACCGACACCTCCATACCTACCTACACAGGGCCCAGATCACGTTTAACGTAAGAAACACGACAAAATCCCCAAAACGATTTCTCACCAATTCCTTCTTCTTATTCTTCCCCCTCTTCCGCCAATCCCCAAATCTAAACTCCACGATTCCTTCGCCATTACCAGGCCTGGAGGAATCCCCGGGGTTCCTTCAAGCCCTTCCCTAGATCTCCATCGTCTCTCTCTCGAGAGCACCCCGCAACCCACTTGGCGCTACTTGACACGAAGATTCCCGAAGCTCGAGACCAAGAAGGCCGGTGCATGGGGTTCGTTCCCCTGTGCACGCTGACTCGGCTCTGATTCAGCCGCGCCGGGTCTAGGGTTTGGCGGGATTGATGCCACCCCGCCTCGCGTGACCGCTCCCCAGGAGATCTCCGCATGGATCAGAAGGGCCGCGGCCGCGGCCGGGGCGGCGGCGGATCGGGAGGCCGCGGGGGCGGGGACAATAGCTGCACCGATCTCCTCGCTGCCAGGCGCAAGAAGGTACCGAGTCCCACAATTTGACGAATGCACATAATACCACGGTTGTTCGGCTTCGAGTTTGCTTTTGTTAGATGATGAAATATAGGACATGAAACATATCAATTTGGATTTATTTGCGCAAATGACAAGTTATTAATATTAAGCAATGACGATTTGTTTCTAAACATATAGGAGCAGAAAATCGTTGTATCTGGTTGTGAAATGAGGGTTATGTTCTCGTGGAAGGGATTCACTGGCCCGAAGAAATAAACAAGCAATGCAATTCTGTTTTCTGAAATAAATGCTTTGCCATGCATTGAATTTTTACAAGAAAGTGTCCCCCTAAAGAAGCACGATCTTGCAAGTGAGTGATCTCATGTCCTCTACTCCAGCCAACACGCATTGTATGTGTATTGATCACCACTAACGCAGTGAACCTTAGTCGGTCTTGGCGTGTCATGGGTGGATGTGTATTGATTGATCCGCGTGTATGTATTGGTGAGAGCATACATACATTCTCAGGGACGAAGCTAGGAAAGTAATCTAATGGGGTCAGACTTTGTAGCACTGGTGTCATCTTTGCTGATAATCAATGTTTAGTGCTAAAATAGAAAAGGATTTTCATAATCCATTGGTGTCAACCGACACCATTACCATATAGGAAGCCCCGTCCCTGTACATTCTGCATTGCCCAATCACGTGTACATGTGGAAACGTGTAGTGATATGGAGACATTAAGGAGGACAATGTGAAAATGTTGTCGCCATGCATGTAGGAGAAAAAGTTTCCCATGAAAGCTTCGTAACAAGTGCTTGTTGGACCAGTTCGCTCAAGTGTTTTCGACTCAGAATCATGTTCCCATTGCTTCCCATGCCTAACACACATCATATTCCCAAGCTAGCGCCACCTATGTATGCTCGAAGTTGCAGCGATAGAAAAAGATGGGCAACCTTACATTTTCAGTGTCATCTTGAGTGTCCAGTTTTTATACCCATCGGGATTTGGTACCATTTGGTAGGTGCAAAGGTGCGATTCAACTTCATATTATGTGGATGTTTATGATTTTATTGCCGAACCAACCGAAGTTGATGTCAGGCTACTATATAAGATGGGGGTTGAGTTATGGGAGGAGGCTACAACCAACTTATAGAGAAGAGTAACCATCTTCTTAATAGACAAGGCCTTTGAGATAGAGAGCTTTCCGTTTCTAAGGATACGTCTAGACGCGCCTGGAGCTAGGCCCAGGACTCGCATATCTTGTAAGACCTTCTAGACTTTAGAGGCTTACTATGGTGACAAAAGAATTGTAGCTTACATGAAATCCTCGGAAATTGTTTTTGGCTTTGGCTTTGGCTTTGGTAATATTTTTTGGGCAATGACTGAAAGCATCGTCAAAATTACTTTCTATATCGAGTCATATGCTAGGGTAATTCCGAGTGAACACTTTAGGCAATACAATACTTATTATTGTCCGAGTGTTCAGTTTTTATACCCACGGAGACTTGGTAGATGCAAAGGTGTGCTTCAACTTCGTATTAGGTGGGTTCGTAATTTTATTGCCTAACCACCCGCAATTGATTTTTAGGCTACTATATAAGATGCGCGTTGCAAGTGATTTTGGTTCTACGCGAGTTATAAGTGGATCAACTTATAAAGAAGAGTAGTCATTTTGAGAGGGTTTTCCGCTTATTAACCTCTGTTCGGATACGTCTAGATGTAAGACGTGTGTTGGGTGTAGCATGTCTTGTAAGGTTTTCTAGGTTTGGAAGGCTTGCCATGGTGACAAAAGACTTTTGGTTTCGTCTTAATAACTTGTGGGAAATGTCTAAAAGTATCGCCAAAATTAATTTATCTGTCAAGTCATAGGCTACCTTTATTTGTCGTGTACGATAGATAATAGATAATAAAATGCTTATTTTTCTTAAAATTTTCCACGACTCCCCACGCTAGAAAACAAATGGTGTACTTCCAGAAAAGAAGAAAATCCTGAGAAGCTTTCAGAAAATGTTTTTTTATAATTTTATAAGATGAAAGCAGAAGAAAATGCTGAAGTTATCTTTTTTGCGAATGATTGAAGTTATTAGAGAAAAGGACAAATCAAAAAGGTAGTCTTCTTTCTCGTACTCTTTCCCTCGAACGAAAACCAACACCTCCACACCTACCTACACAGGGCCCAGATCACGTTTAACGTAAGAAACACGACAAAATCCCCAAAACGATTTGTCACCAATTCCTTCTTCTTCCTCCTCCTCCAATCCCCAAATCCAAACTCCACGATTCCCTCGCCATTACCAGGCCTGGAGGAATCCCCGGGTTCCTTCAAGCCCTTCCCCAGATCTCCCTCGTCTCTCCCGTTCACCCCACAACCAACTTGGCGCTACTTGACACGGAGATTCCCGAAGCTCGAGACCAGAGGGTTCGTTCCCGTGCGCCCGTGGGTGCGAGCCGGCTCAGCTCTGATTTGGTCGCGCCGGGTCTAGGGTTTGGCGGGACTGATGCCACCCCGCCTCGCGTGACCGCTCCCGGGGAGATCTCCGCATGGATCAAAAGGGCCGCGGCCGCGGCGGAGCGGGAGGCCGCGGGGGCGGGGATAATAGCCGCACCGATCTTCTCGCTGCCGGGCGTAAGAAGGTACGGAGTCCCATAACTTTGTTCCATTTTTTTAGTGTTCTTGCGATTTCGAGGAATTTTGCTCCCACATTTCCGACCGCGTGTTTCACGCGATCGTCGCGCAACTGTAGTAGTTCAGGAAGAAGAAGGAGAAGAAGGGTCCCGGGAAGAAGGCCGAAGCCGACGCAGACGAGGGGGCATCGGCAGCGGGTGTTCTGTTGATAAGAGTTTCACCATAATATCGACAAGCGAGCAATCTCCAGGAGTCGGTTACAAGCGCAACGACTGTAGGGTTTGTGGAACCTTCTATGTATTGGTTCATAGTGCCTTGCTACCAGATGCATTAGTTGTCACAATGCATAAACGTACCTGTGGTTCAGTTACTAGATATTTGGGTGATTTTCATTAAAACTTAAACATGATATTAAACATAATAGCATAATTTCTCAGTGCACCTACTTGAGTGAAATATAAGACATGCTTCGAGTTTGCTTCTGTTAGATGATGAAATATAGGACATGAAACTTAGCAATACATATTTATTTGCGCAAATAATAAATTATGAATACTAGCGATGCCGGTTTATGTCTAAACATATAGGCGCAAAAATTGTTGTACCTGCTCGTGACATGAGGGTTATGTCCTCATGGAGTAAACGCTAAGGAACTCGCTGGTCCAAAGAAATAAACAAGCAATGAAATTCAGTTTTATGAAAGAAATGCTTTGCCATATTGCATTTACTCTTTACAAGAAGGTGCCCCCAAAAAAGCACGATCTTGCAAGAGAATGATCTGAGTTCTCTACTCCAGCCGAGACGCAAATATTGGACTACAACGTAATCATCCTCAAGAGGAAGAAACATATGGTGCTTACACTATTGTTTCATAGGTGGATGTGTATTGATCACAACTACCGCAGTCAACCTTAGTAAGTCTTGGCGCGTCATGGGTGGATGTGTATTGATTGACCTGTGTATATGTATTGGTGAGAGCACGCACATATCCTACATTGCTTAATCACCTGTACATGTGGAAATGAACACTGACATGCAAGCACTAAGGAGGATAACAAGAAAAACGAGTCGCCGTGCATGTAGCGGAAAAAGTTTGTGATGGATGATACGTAACAAGCGGTAGATGGATTAGTTCGCTCAAGTGTTTTTGACTCAGAATCATGTTTCCACTGCTTCCCATGCCTAACACACGTCATAATCCTTGGAGGCCAAGCTAGCGCCACTTTGTGTATGCTCAAAATTGCAGCGATAGAAAAAGATGGGCAACCTTACATTTTCACAATGTCATCTTAGGTGGTCAGTTTTTATACCCATTGGGATTTGGTACTATTTGGTAGGTGAAAAGGTGTGATTCAATTTCTTTTTTTATGTTGGTGTTCATGATTTTATTGCCTAACCGGCCGCAATTGATGATGAGCTACTATATAAGATGGGCGTTGCCGGTGACTTTAGTCCCACCAAGTTATGAGAGGAGGCTTTGATCAATCTATACAGAATATTGGCCATCTTCTTTTTTGAAACAAAAAGAGTAACCATCTTTTTAATAGACAAGTGTTCTAAGATAGTGAAGGCTTTCCACTTGTAAGCATATGTTTGAATATGTCTAAACGGAAGACAAGTGTGGAGCTAGCCTTGCGACTGGCATGCCTTATAAGGCCTCCTAGGCATTAGAGGCTTGCCACGGTGACAAATAAATTGTGACCTACATGAATGCTCGGAAATTGTTTTTTTTTTTGCTTTGGCTTTGGTCAAACTTACTTTCTCTATCGATTTCATAGGCTATGGTAATTTTGAATGTACAAAGATAATAAATTGCTTTGTTTTCGTAAATGTAGCACTCCCTCTGATTAATATTATTTGTCACTAGTATAGATGCATCTATATCTAAAATATGTATAGATATATCTTATATCTATATTAAACATAATATAAGAGATAGTGCATTGTATCATTACTATTTACCGTCTTCTCTAGATGATGTGGACTACTAAGAAAAGACATATTGTACATGCCCTTACAATCTAAATGGTCCTCCGGGAAATCAGCCCTATCTGCGTTGTTATAAAAAAAACTCAGCCGACTGTTTCAGCCATACGTTTTAGACTATGCAGTGGGGTACATCGGATGGAAAACACGAGCAAAAGAGGATCCATCAGCCTTCACCTGCACCGCACGTGCTCTCAAAGGCTGCTTGGCAACCACCATTAAGCCTGTTGACGCATTACATTGACACGCCACTCTTCCTAACCAAGCACACAGTCTTCATGAACAAGATTGAGTACCTATGCAGAGTAACAAGAAGGTAAATATGACATCGCTCCAACGGTACGCACCAACCACATCGTTCATCCTGCCGAGTACACATCCTTCCAAACTGTTCGACACTAAAGCTCTTGAGAGATAATCTTCCATCCCCGTTTTCATCACAAACGGTGAATATTACTTCTCCACCCTCGCCGGTATCATCGCGCACATCGAAAGACACATACGCATTAGTGTGTACATAAAACTGCTAAAACCAAAACAATACCTCCTCTACTTTCATCAGCATCAACCATCAACCATCAACTTCAGCCAGTGGTGGTAATCGAACAAGAAGCTGTTTAGCATACACCAAGAAGAGGACCTCCCATGTATAAACCTGTATTGTACCTGCTCCTATCTATAGCTTTGCAATGTTAGCCGAGCAACAAGTCGTTTAGCGTGCACCAAGAACCGACGTAAAAGCCTACCGGACTAGCCCATGTATCTCCTCTCATGTATCACCTTTAATGTACTTGCTCCTATCTTCAGCTTCGCCTCGGGCCTTATGTAAAAAAAAATCATGTCACCTACGGTATAAATAAATCTTCCATAAACAGTCTCTTATTTCTCGGACTTATCTGATACCATAAATGAACAACAAAAACAAGTACACACGAACAAAAGCCAAACAGAAAATACACGCCATACCAACCTCTTATTAATAAAGATAAACTAACACCATCAAGCCGCCACGGATCACCCTGCTAGAAAAAACGACAAGGATACATGAACCATCAATTTCCCTGTTTTTCTTCACGCGATAAAAGCCATCCGCCGTAAGAATTACCACAACATCACACAACATCATTCGGTGGCCACGACCAAAAACTACACAACTCCTGAAAACACTATCAACAACCTGCCACGACACGCATCCACATCCATGGAACCCATCAACAAAAATTTCGTCTTTCAAAAATAATGTAAGAGCAAACTATATACTAACAGAAATGAAACACATCACAACAACCATGCCGAACACACATTACACCTCCCGTGCATCGTAGACAGCACGGGTGCGGCGTGCGGCGCGCCATACACTTCCTAGTATGATTATGTACATAGCCTAAACTGATGAAAAGACTGAAAAGTCTGTGTGGCTCCAAGGAGAGAAAAAGAGAGAGAGAGGGAGGCGATCGTGAAACCCTATAAGGGTTTCGCCCCCTCACAGACAATGTCGTCTGTCCAATCTGCCCTGATGGTCTTTGGGGTTTGAATGAGTGGCAAATCATGGCCCCTCATCGGCCGAAGGATTGTCATTTTTTGTTTAGATTATTTTTCAGCGTCTTCTTCGTAATGGTCAAGGGGTGACTACATCTTGAAGTTAGAATAAGGCCCTCTCCACTCTATACTCACTTTGGTGGTGCGTCTAGTGCCGGTGAAGCGCACATGAAGTTATGTGTCCACTGGATCTCTTGGGATCTAGTCGGATTTCGTATTTCTTGGTATGGTTTAAGGTCCATCCCTTTCGATTTACGGGTCTCATCTTTGGCAATGGTTGTTGTTTTGACACGACTTCTCGTTTGTCCGTACGAGCTCTACGGCGACATCGATGGATGGTCTAAGGACCTACTTATAACTTTTTTTTTACAAAATTCTAAACTGACCACTACAAATAAATCGTATCAGAAGAATAATTTGATAAGGTATAAAATGTAGCTAGTCAATATCTCATGCATATTTTTTTTGATAAAGTGAATATATTAATATCAAAAGATACCAATTACATCCAGTCTCTGCAACAACGCAACATCCTAATGGCAGTACGGATGCACACATCAAAAAAAAAAAACTAAGAAATAAGTATCTCAGGCCTAGCAACAACAGTAGATCCACCACCAAGACAACACCTGAAATACAGACTCTCCAAAAGCGACGCCTCCAAAAAGGGAATAGTGCATCAGCGCCGTCGCCAACCAGATGTGTGCGCAAATGGAGGAAAAGGCGTGAGCACGCAGCGCGCAAACGAGAGTGGAGGCGAGGCTGGTACATGACAAGATAGGGGCAAACACAAAGGAGAGGCCAAGGCGTGAAGTGAAGTGAAGCCCAACCCACGATTCTTTGGTGCCAGCTGGGCAAACTAGTGCCATGTGGTGGTGAATTGGGACCCGCCTGCAAGTGTGGGAAAGCATACAAGCTTGTGTGCGTGTGTAGCAGTAGAGCAATCTGGGATCCCTGTTCAAAAAAAAATATTGGATCCCGAGTCTGGGTGTTGTGTGTGCCTTCTTCTTCCTCCTCTTTGAAACTGTTATAAAAGCGACAAGCAAATAGCGAAGGACGAAACAAGAACACACGCAGGGGACACAAGATTTAACGTGGAAAACCCCTTCCAACACAGAAGGGGAAAAAACCACGGGCGCCAGCCAGCAAAACTTCACTATATCGGGAGGTGTTTACAAACGCCGTGGGTTATCTTATAATCGACCCGGCCAAAGATGTATATAGGCGGTGCCATCGTACACTTTACCCAAGCCTCCGGCGACAGGCCTCGCTCCGCTCGTCAGAAGTTAGCCTCCCTTTAGTATATGAATTTGGATCACAATACAACAGAAACCCTGAGACTTGTTCATCCATCTGTAAGAGGTTCTGGTTATGTAATCGATAGTAGATCGATGATCCTGCTGTGTTGCGTCTCCTGATGCTAGTAGGTCTGTTACATATATTGCCATGCTTAATTATATCATGCACCAGAGCGCTAGATAATCTCGCCAAGTAGATTCACCAGAATATCGTGTTCTAGCAAACATGGATTGATCTCGAAACCTTTAGGTGGAATTTCAAACAAACATGTAATTTTAACTTATGACGATCTTTTCCGTAGTAGGGCTGGGGATTATAGTTGTCATAGGACCAGAAGAACAAGCCGAATTTTATTTACTGACTCGCTTGAGTGAGCTGTCTCTACTTCAATGTCAAGTGGTACTCTCAAGCTAGCTCCCGATCCCTCCAACTCCCAGTGAACCACATTGGCACGTAGAAGGTGGGCTAGATATATCATGTGTTGATACATCCACATCTTTCCTCGACGGAAGTTTCAGAAAAAAAGAGGAGTTCTGTTGTAGGCTCAGCCTACACCCGTCATGCTTATATGACATGGAGATGGCTGATACTCATAATTTAATAGGCAACAACGTGCAAGTGTACCGGGCCTCGAAGCATAGTAAATGTCCCTTTATCTTTTAGAAGATAGAAGATTTAATACTCTCTCCGTCCCACCAAAAATGTCTCAAAGGGACGGAGGGAGTAGTTAATACCCTAAACCTTTATAGAAAATTATAAAGTCCATAACCGCAACCAGCCTGTGCACTGAGATGTGTTACACCTGCATATAAGATTGAGCATTCTTCTCTTCAAAAACACTGTCATTTCAGTATCCAAATGGATCAAAAAACTCTGCAGCCTCAACCAAAATAAGTGAGTGCAGAGACTTGTCTACTCCCCTAAGCCTCGATCCAAAATATGCAAAATGTTGTGGGGTAATGTTAAAGTTAATTGAAGAACACTGCCAAGAAACTCACGCCATCCCATAGTAAAAACAGACTAGGAATGGTTTCCTGATCGAATCAAAAGCGACATTGTGTGTCCCACGGCCAGGTGTATTTCCTGTGTGTTAAAGAAAATGAATCTACACCTATCATGTGAGAAATAGAAGAACTTTTCGCGCGGAGCGGAAATCGCACCCATGTATGTTTATTAAGATTTGAGCCAGGTGTATTCCATATGTGTCCCAATAAATAAATCTACAACTGAAGAAGGGCTCTGAGAAAACCATGACAACTATAATCCCCATCCCTTGACCCACCCCTTGACCCACGTCGGCCTGCTCGGGAAGGCGGCACATCGAGGAGCTCACCTACTCACCTCCTTGACCCACGTCGCCGACCGCTTCCTGCCCGACAACCTCCTCCAGTCCTCCTCTCCCCGCGCCCGCGCCCGCGCCCTCGCCCTCTTCCCCCCTCCACCGCCGCATCCTCCCCAACAACCACACCTTTTCCTTCCTTCTCACTGCCTTCGCTGCCACCCCTGCTCCTCCCCCTTCAGAGCGGCGGCTGGTTTGCTCGCTCCACGCGTTCGCCGTCGCGCTCGGATGGGAAGCGCACCTCTACGTCTCCAACGGCCTCATCCACACCTACGTGGCCCACGACCACCTCGCCTCCGCGCGCCGCGTCTTCGAGGACGCCTGCTCCTGGACCTCGCTCCACACCGCCTACGCCAGGGTCGTGCAGCTGGAGGAAGCGCACGCCCTGTTCGACAGAATGCCGCACATGACGCCCGTCGTCTGGAGCGCGATGCTCAGCGCCTATGTCGGCTTCGCGAACGTGCTCGAGGTGTTCAGGCGATGCCGATGGTAAATCCTATACACCGACCAGGTCGGTCCCTACCGCGCGCCGCACACCCCCCGCGCGCGGTATGGGCCGGCCTGGTCGGCCCAGTTCGCCTCTTTTTTCTGTTTTCTCTTTCTTTCTTTTCTTTTCTTTTTTTCTTTTCTTTTCCTTTTCCTTTTTTATTTTCTGTTCCTTTTTGTTTCTTTCTTTTTGTTTTGTTTCTTTTTTGTTTATATTTATTTTTGTTCAAATTTGAAAATATTTCAAATTCAGAAAAAATTCAAAATTGAAAACTGTTCAAAATTTTAAAAATGTTCAAATTTTAAAAACGTTCAAATTTTAAAACCGTTTAAATACAAAAAATGTTCAAATCTGAAATCCGTTCAAATTTGAAAAATGTTCAAATACAAAAAATTGTTCAA
Organism: Lolium multiflorum; assembly: GCA_030979885.1. Taxonomy (NCBI): domain Eukaryota; kingdom Viridiplantae; phylum Streptophyta; class Magnoliopsida; order Poales; family Poaceae; genus Lolium; species Lolium multiflorum. Next base: position 35,549,287 of record CM061752.1, read on the forward strand.
ATTTGAAATCCGTTCAAATTTGAAAAATGTTCAAATACAAAAATGTTCAAATTATAAAAGCGTTCAAATTTGAAATCCGTTCAAATATATAAAGCGTTCAAATTTGGAAAAATGTTCAAATTCGAAAAAATGTTCAAATTTCGAAAAAAATTAAATCAAAATCTGAACATTTTTAAAATTTCCAAAATTTCGAATCTGAACAGATTTTGAAAATTTGTTCTCCGAAATATTTTTTTTTAAAAGTTAGATATTAAAAAAGAAAAATATTAACAAAAAAGAAACAGCAAAAAAAAACGTACCTACTACTAATGGGCCGCGGCCCAACCAACCGGCCTGGTCGGTGGGGTGTGCGGTGGCCCGTACACACCGACCAGGTCGGTGTACAGCACTCCCCGATGCCGATGAGCTGCCGCAGACCAGGGAGCGCTTTTGGGCTTCGATTTGACCGTCAAATCTGGGCTTTATTAACTAGGTGGTTCCCGGCCTAAGAACGCACTAACAGAGAGGTGTATTGATATTCTCTGTTGAATAGTCCCACATCGACCACTTATCACGAGTTCATCTGTTTTATATACGCTCGAAAATTTCAATCTTCACCAAGCAATCACATGAGCGGGATATTTTATAATATACCACACTTTTCTTTGATTCTTTATTATTTGCCATGTGACCACCACATGTCATAAAATTCCCCCACATGAGCTGATGGACCAATGGCAGCGAGAGACAAGCGCCAAGATTGCACATGCGGAAGGTGTTGGAACTGTGAGGAGTTGGCCAATAATAAGAGCTATCACTAGTAGTACCTCAAATCTTCAAAGCATTTTTAAGGGTTGAGAATTAGCATTTTTTGTCACTTTTGAAGGGTGAAAAACAGGGGCAAAGACTAGAACACTCAAACCCTCAAACTTTTAAGGATTCAAGGGTTCTAGTCTTTGCCGCAACCCTCAAACCCGCGTCTTGGAGAAGCCCCATGAACGACATTGTCGTTGTGGGCATTACATCGAGCGCCTCGTGCACAACGGGTGGAGGGTCGGCGATTGTGGGAGCCGACGCGACCTTCTTCCGCGATGTGGTCTTCTTGACAGCGGGCTTGGCGCCCGCAGGCTTCTTCGGCCCAAGCGCCGCCGTCTTCCGACGGCCCTTGGTGGTGGGCGGCGGGGCATCGGGCGGGGCGGCCGGGGTGACAGGCGGGGCGACGGGCGGTGGCGGGCTGCGGCTGGACAACGTGCTGCCCAACACGCCGCCGTTTTGCGCCGATGTGGGTGGCAGCGACCACCGCGGCCACTCCACACCGCTCGGGAGAGGCGGTGGTCGGGGTCAGTTCCATGGCGCGGGGCGGCCGACGGCGACGTGCTTGGAGGCGGCGGGCGGGACTTGGAGGCGGCGGGCGGGGCTGAAATTTCCCTCCCACGCTCCCGTGTGGAGGAATAGAGGTTTAAGGGGTTGGGCCTCTCCAACCCTCACATGTACAGGTTGGGAGGAGGAGTAGGGGTTGGGCCTTTAAAAATTTTTGAGGGTTTGAGGGTTAAGGGGTTCTAGTCTGCGTGTTTTTTCGGTCGCAAACTATAAAAAAAAACGGTTATTTTTTGAGGGTTTGAGGTTTTAGGGGTACTATTGTGATGCTCTAAGGCCTCACCGGGGCGAGGGGGAATTTGGGGGATGCATAGGCTGCCCGGAGAATCAGCCGGCGAGAGAGAATTTGGCCCTGTGCGGCGGCGCGCACGAAGAAATTGCAAAACTATGACTCTGTCGGCTGGGTGCCAACCGACCGCGCCTGGTCGGCGGGTAACTTGGCGGGAGAAGGGCACAACGGGGCGTGGCCGGTGCGGCGCGCTGCCGCCCGTGCACGTCAAGGCGGGTGCGCAGCAAGGGCAGCCGAGATCGATCGACGAGGCGACATGCGGTCTTTCGACAAAGTCACCCAGACCAATTTGGGCCGACTAGGCCTCGTCGGCCAGGGGTTGTCGACAGGCCTGCCAACTAAGTCCTATTTTTAATATTTGAAAAACGTGTCTGAGTTTTGAAAATTAATAGATAATTTGTATTATCAAGAAATCACCCTATATTTTTTTGTCAAAATCAAATGCTTTGAAGTTTAATAAAATATATAAAAAATATCGACATCTACGAAATCAATTGCATGTGTTACGAAAATATATTTCATGATGGTTCCAAAAACATTGATTAATTTGTGATTATAAATGTTGACATATCTTTCTAGAAAGTTAGTCAAATTTTATGAAATTTAACTTTGTCAAAATATTATATGCATTCTATTGACAAGCAGGGAGTGTCAACTATTATACTGTATGAAAATATTAATATATCTAAGGAAAAGAATGTACCTAGACGGATACCCGTGACGGGAGTACAACGTGATTGGTCACAGAGGCCCCTTTACCTAGCGTACACAATAGAAAAGAATGTAAGTATGTATTTACATTGAATTGTAAAGACTGACGATACTTTCTAAAGTTAAATTTGTTTTTGTAAAAGACTAATGACGTTGTGTGAATTATAAAGACGGATGCCAATATATAATTGTAAAATGTTATAAAGAAAATGTATCAACTGTTGTAGTAAAGACCGATGACACTTTGTGAATTATAAAGATTGATGAAAATATATAATTGTAAAATGTTCTAGATATTTGTTGCTAATGGGTATTTTAATTTTTCTAAATTAATAATTCTTTTTCCTCTTCCGCGGCAACGAGCGGGCATTGTCCTAGTTAAATATAATAGCACAATTGCTCACTCCACCTATTTGAGTGAAATATAAGACATGCTTCGAGTTTGCTTTTGTAAGATGATGAAATATAGGACATGAAACTTAGCAATACATAGTTATTTGCGCAAATAATAAATTATGAATACTAGCGATGTCGGTTTATGTCTAAACATATAGGCGCAAAAATTGTTGTACCTGCTCGTGACATGAGGGTTATGTCCTCATGGAGTGATAAGGGGTGGCCCGATCTTCTCAGTAAGCAACGGTGGTGATGATGATCACGGGGTGATAGCAGCGGAGAAACACGATGTAGCGGATGATAACTTGTATGACGCATGATCTCTCGATTGGTCTGTCGCCAATGCAACAGCTCTCAACCACAAGATATTCGCAACTCCACACACTTGCGCACGTAGCCGCCGAACGGTAAGTTGCAACCGTCTAATTCCCAATGGAACAGCAGATCACACAAGACTTAAACAGGATCTACACAATATCCAAGCAATATGGTGTAGGAATTCAATAGTTTTGCGAGCAAACAACTAAGAACTAGGGTTTATCTTAAACGTGGTCTCAAGCAGCTAGGGGGTCGTCCAAGGCACTTATATAGGCGTCGGGACGAGTTCTGGTCGAAAAATACAAGTAAAACCGACCCGAATAGATCGGTGAGACAGGACTCGGGTGGTCGATCGGAATCGATCGGCCAGGCTGTGGACCGGCGGTCGGTCGGTGGTCCGTCAACCCGGTCGCCAACCGGAAGCTGCGAAGTTTCCGGTTTGCCCGATACGATGCTCCCTCGGTTGGCGGCCGATCGGGGCGAGGACGGCGGCCGCGTAGGGCGTCGGCGACCGGCCCGCCTGGACTTCTTCTTCTCCTCTCGCGCATTCCTCCCGCTCCTCCCTCGCGCGTCCATGAGATATCTTCATGTCCAGCTCCTTGTCCAGCATCTTCACGTCCAGCTGCTCCTCTCCTCCTCGTGCGATGCTTGTCTCCTCTTCATACCCGATGATACATAAGTAATAGGACTTAGGTAGTATAAAGTTCTCATCAATCAAGGTATCGTTTAGGAACAAGTTCACTTGTTGTTAGCTTCGCACGAGCTCGTGTCATTGGTCCAATCGACTTCATTGGACTTGAGCTTCACAGTTCATCTTGGTAATGACGGAGGTAGTAGTGAGGTAGGGATGTCCTCATCATCTCCCCTTCAAAGGCGTCGACCCCACGCTCAAGGTCTTCTCCGTCATATGGTGTCAAATCAGCAACATTGAAAGAATTACTGACACCAAACTCATCTCTGGAAGATCTATCGAGTATGCATTATCATTGATCTTGGCAAGCACTTTGTAAGGACCAGCACCACGAGGCTTCAACTTAGACTTCCTCGGCTTCGGGAACCTATCCTTGCGAAAATGTACCCAGACCAAATCACCAGGCTTGAACAACATCTCCTTGCGCTTCTTATTCATCCTTGCAGCATTGCTCTTGCCTTTCTTCTCAATCAACTCTTTAGTCTTCACATGAATCTTCTTCACAAAATCTGCCCTCTTTGATGCCTCCATATTAACTCTCTCATGTATGGGCAACAAGTCAAGTGGAGTAATGGGTTTCAAACCATACACCACCTCAAAGGACATAGCTCCGTGGTAGAATGCCCCGTTGTAAGCAAACTCCACATGCGGCAAACACTCTTCCCACTCCTTGGTTCTTCTTGATCATGGATCTCAACAGTTGTGACAATGTTCTATTCACCACTTCAGTTTGACCATCGTTTGGGGATGACAAGTAGTGCTGAAAACAGCTTCGTCCCAGCTTTCTCAAAGCGTCTTCGAAGTAGCTCATAAACTTCACGTCACGATCGAAACAATAGTCTTCGGGACTCCATGTAGACGTACAATCTCCCTGAAAAAGGTTAGCAATATGCGACGCATCGTCGCTCTTGTGGCAGGCAATAAAGTGGGACATCTTAGAAAATCTATCCACTACCACAAATATAGAATCATGGCCTCTCTTAGTACGCGGCAAACCCAACACAAAATCCATACTAATATCCTCCCATGGTGTAGTAGGTGCCGGTAAAGGGTATACAATGTGAGGCTTCAGTTTGGACTTGGATTGTTGCAAGTAATGCATCTCCTCACATATCTATCCACGTCCCGCCTCATCTTTGGCCAATAAAAGTGGTCAGCTAGCATGAGTAGCGTCTTCTCACGCCCAAAGTGACCCATCAAACCTCCAGCATGTGATTCCTGCAATAAGAGCAAACGCACAGACGATTGAACACATAGTTTGTTAGCTCGAAACAAGAACCCATCATGTATGTGATATTTTTCCCATGCTTTACCAAGAGCACATAAGCGATATGGTTGCAAAATCATGATCAGTAGGATACAAATCACATAGTATCTCTAAACAGGAATTTTAACATCAAGTTGAGTTAATAGCATATTCTTCCTAGATAGATCATCAACAATATTATCTTTTCCCTTCTTATGCTTAATAATATATGGAAAAGACTCAATGAACTCAACCCACTTAGCTAGACGCTTATGCAAAGTAGATTGGGCTTTCAGGTATTTTAAAGCTTCATGATCAGAATGTATGATAAATTCTTTTGGCCACAAGTAATGTTGTCAAACCTCAAGAACTCTAATTAAAGCATACAATTCTTTATCATATATAGGATAGTTTAACTTAGCACCAGAAAGTTTCTCAAAAATATATGCAATTGGGCGACCCTTGCATCAACACACCACCAATTCCAATACCACTAGCATCACATTCAATCTCAAATTGCTTATTGAAATCGGGAAGTGCAAGCAGAAGTTAACAATCTCTTAAGTTCATCAAAAGCATGATCTTGGGCTGCGCCCCACTCAAAAACAACACCCTTTTTAGTTAAATCATTCAAAGGTGCAGCAATAGTACTAAAGTTGGGCACAAATCTGCGATAAAAAAGCTAGACCATGGAAACTTCTTACTTGACTCACATTCATGGGAGTAGGCCAATTTTGAATAGCTTCAATTTTAGACACATCTACTTCTACTCCATGCTTAGAGACAACATAACCCAGAAATATGACCTTATCTTTGCAAAATGTGCACTTCTCAAGATTACCATAGAGTTGATTATCACGCAACACTTGCAAAACATGTCTAATATGTATAGTATGATCAGATTCATTGCGGCTGTAGATTAATATGTCATCAAAATACACAACCACAAATTTGCCAATAAATTCACGCAAAACATGGTTCATCAGTCTCATGAAAGTGCTAGGTGCATTAGTTAACCCAAAAGGCATTACTAACCACTCATATAAACCAAATTTTGTTTTAAAGGCTGTTTTCCACTCATCCCCTTCTTTCATCCTAATTTGATGATAACCACTACGCAAATCAATTTTAGAGAACACAGCAGCACCACTCAATTCATCTAGCATATCCTCTAAACGGGAATAGGATGACGATATCGAATAGTAATGTTGTTTATAGCTCTACAATCTACGCACATACGCCAAGTACCATCTTTCTTAGGAACTAGAATAACGGGAACAGCACAAGGACTAAGGCTTATGCGGATATAACCTTTGTCGAGTAGCGCTTGTACTTGCTTCTGTATCTCCTTCGTCTCTTCGGGATTAGTGCGATATGGCGCCCTATTGGGCAGCGAAGCTCCGGGAATCAAGTCAATTTGATGCTCAATACCTCGCAATGGTGGTAGTCCTGCGGGTACCTCCTTCGGAAACACGTCGCCAAATTCCTGCAAAACATTAGAAACACCAAAAGGAAGAGGGGTCATGTCGTTAGTAACCAAGACCGTACCCTGTACAAAAGCACAAGAGGCATGGCCGTAGGATCCTCACTAAATTCTCTCATGTCTTCTTTGGTGGCTAATGAAACTAAGAATTCTCTCTCACTTTTCGTTATATCACTCACGACATTACAATTCGCTCGCCTATCTAGAGGTGCATCCTCCAAATTCACTTCAATATTCGATGAGACTCATTGACAATTTGTTGTGGTGACATAGCTGTAAGTTAATTTTCTTGCCCTTGTACTCCAAGTGATATGTATTGGCACGGCCATTGTGTTACACAGAACGGTCATAGAGCCAAGGCCGACCCAATAAGAGGTGACAACCGTCATAGGAACCACATCAAAATCAATGCAATCCTTATACGGTCCAATCGCAAACTCAACACGCACCATGTGGTTTACCTTCATCTCACCATTTGTCAACCACTGAATATAATATGGATGTGGGTGCGGTAGGTACTTCAACTTCAGCTTGGTACATAACTCCTTACTTGCTAAATTGCGGCAACTCCCGCCATCAATAATGACCTTGCAAGCCTTGTCAGGACCAACTAAAGCTTTGGTTTGGAACAAATTGCAGAGTAGATGCACTAGGCAACACATTAAGAACCTTATTTGTGACACAACAATGGTACGAGCATCGAAGGATAGGCATCTTCACCATCGGTGTCATAGTCATCATCGTCTGGAGCATTTGGATCAACATCATCTCCAGTCTCATACTCATTGTCCTCATTGATAATCATGACTTTGCGGTTAGGACAATCTCTCTTGAAGTGACCCTTGCCACCACATGTATGGCAAAGCATATCGCGGTTGCCGCGTGTAGACATGCTAGACCCACTCGTACTTCAGCTGATTCGGACTTCTTTGCATTAGACACATTGGAGACCGGTTGCTAGGCGGAGTAGAGTAAGGAACGGAGCGCGTCGAGCGTTGTAGAAGGCGCACGGGGTGTAAAACGCCCACCCCATAGCACGTCCCTTAACCTTTGCTTCTTGCCAGCTGTGATTCAGCTTCTCTTGCATGATGTAACAATTGATTCATATTGGTGTAGGTGTAATGACGAACAATGCCTTTAACATCATACTTCAATCCATTGAGAAAACGCTGCATTGTCATCTCTAGAGACTCACGGACACGACCACGCTGCATAAGCATCTCCATCTCCATGTAGTACTCATCACAGTCTTCACACCTTGCCTCAATAGTGTTAGCTTATCAAATATATTCCGCATGTAATTTGTAGGCACAAAGAGAAGTCATAACCTCCTTCATAGCACGCCATGTACGGATAGGTTGTGCACCATCTTCGTCGTGGTTCTTCAAAGAATCCACCACATAATGCATAACCATCAAATTCGAAGAAGCAAGCTTGATTTCTTATCTTCAGAATAGTTGGGATGTAAGCTCCATAACTTCTCAATCTTGAGCTCCCAAGTGAGATATTCTTCAACATCAGCTCCTCCTTCAAACTTGGTATGGAAAAGGCTTACCCAATCCATCTTCTTCATCTTGTCCACGACCATTGCGGCCAAGTGGCCAACCACGAGGACGATGACCACGAGGCGCACCACGAGCATTGTGTGCGTCATCTTCCAGCTCAGGATCTTCATCATCGTCTTGCTGTTGTTGTTGTGCAGTCAAATTCTCAATAGCGAGGCGCATATCTGCAATATTGCGCTGGATATCCGTCATTTGATCAGCCAATCCAGTGACGGTGACATTAGTAGCATCCAGCGTTTGTTTGATCTCGTCAACTGTACCCTTAAGCTCATCATCCTTAGTGCGGAATTCACGTCGCATCTCATTACGAAGAGCTTCATACTCCCTCCATGTGATGATATCTGCAATTCTTGTTTTCCTGGTTAACAATCTTATTATCACTAGCAGACATGATTAGTAGGTTAGTGCATTAAATCAAAAATATATGGTGGTACTCTCACAACTCACTCAAAACTGATAAGAAAATCTTCCAAAGTAAATTAGTATTGCTTACCACTTGTAGTAACAACTAGTGCACGGATGTAGCGAAGCGAATATCAAGGTATAAGAACAATCACACGACAAAGCAGGGTATATGTGGGGCTGTAGGTAGGTTACCTATTTGCACCAATAACAAGCTCTAGCGTGACCGTGACAACCAAAGATACTCACACAAGGCGATATAATGGGGCAATGCAACTATATGGAGGAAAAGTTGCAATGCTCTAGAGAGGCGCTAGCAAAGCTCAACGAGACAGGCACAAGATTGCTCAACTACGGGTGCAGTAAGTAAACTTAGGCCTTCACTTGATTCAACTAGCACTTCACTTTTCTTTTTTGGATTTTTCTTTTGTATAACACACGCAGCTATGTAGCTCTTTTTGCTTCTTTTCAATTTTCTCTCTCTTTTTTATTTTTTTATTTTATGACTCAACTCCTTGATAACACGGCCAACAAGATATGCAAAGCATCAAAACCCTAATGAGCAGCTGATACGTCTCCGACGTATCGATAATTTCTTATGTTCCATGCCACATTATTGATGATATCTACATGTTTTATGCACACTTTATGTCATATTCGTGCATTTTGGAACTAACCTATTAACAAGATGTAGAAGAGCCAGTTTGTTTTCTGCTGTTTTTGGTTTCAGAAATCCTAGTAACGAAATATTCTCGGAATTGGACGAAATCAACGCCACTGGGTCCTATTTTGCCTGAAGCTTCCGAGGCCGAAGGAGAGTGAAGTGGGGCCACGAGGTGGCGTAACACTAGGGCGGCGCGGCCGGCCCTAGCCGCGCCGACCTATGGTGTGGGCCCTCGTGCCACCTCTTTACCTGCCCTTCCGCCTACAAATAGCCTCCGTCGCGAAACCCCGGTGCGAGCCACGATACGGAAAACTATCCGAGACGCCGCCGCCGCAATCCCATCTCGGGGGATTCGGAGATCTCCTCCGGCACCCTGCCGGAGAGGGATTCATCTCCGGAGGACTCTTCACCGCCATGGTCGCCTCAGGAGTGATGAGTGAGTAGTTCACCTGGACTATGGGTCCATAGCGGTAGCTAGATGGTTGTCTTCTCCTCATTGTGCTTCATTGTTGGATCTTGTGAGCTGCCTAACATGATCAAGATCATCTATCTGTAATGCTATATGTTGTGTTTGTCGGGATCCGATGGATAGAGAATACTATGTTATGTTAATTATCAAGTATTTACCTATGTGTTGTTTAAGATCTTGCATGCTCTCCGTTATTAGTAGAGGCTCTAGTTTCGCTATTAACTCCAAGAGGGGTATTTATGCTCGATAGTGGGTTCATGTCTGTGAATCTGGGGGAGTGACAGAAACCCCTAAGGTTATGGATGTGCTGTTGCCACTAGGGATAAAACATTGATGCTATGTCAGGGATGTAGTTATTGATTACATTACGCACCATACTTAATGCAATTATGCTTTGTTTTGCAACTTAATACTGGAAGGGTTCGGATGATAACCTGAAGGTGGACTTTTAGGCATAGATGCATCTTGGATAGCGGTCTATGTACTTTGTCGTAATGCCCAATTAAATCTCACTATATTTATCATGACATGTATGTGCATTGTTGCCCCTCTCTTTGTCAATTGCCAGACTTAATTTGTTCACCCAACATGCTTTTATCTTATGGGAGAGACACCTCTAGTGAGCTGTGGACCCGGTCCTATTCTTTACGAAATACAATCTCTTGCAATACTTGTTTCTGTTTTCTTGCAAACAATCATCTTCCACACAATACGGTTAATCCTTTGTTACAGCAAGCCGGTGAGATTGACAACCTCAGTGTTTCGTTGGGGCAAAGTACTTTAGTTGTGTTGTGCGGGTTCCACGTTGGCGCCGGAATTCTGGTGTTGCGCCGCACTACATCCGCGCCATCAACCTTCAACGTGCTTCTTGGCTCCTCCTGGTTCGATAAACCTTGGTTTCTTTCGAGGGAAAACTTGCTGCGTGCGCATCATACCTTCCTCTTGGGGTTCCCAGGCGTGTGAGTTACACGCCATCAAGCTAAATTTCGGCGCCGTTGCCGGGGACTGAAGAAAAGTTACACCACAAAGATTTCTATCTCCCACGTCAACTACACTTGACTAAATTTACGGCGCCGTTGCGGAGATCAAGACTCGTTGCAAGGGAGTCTCCACTTCACAATCTCTTTACTTTGTTTTTGTCTTGCTTTATTTTATTTACTACTTTGTTTGCTGCATTATATCAAAACACAAAAAATTAGTTGCTAGCTTTACTTTATTTTTTTGTCTTGTTCTCTATATCAAAAACACAAAAAAAATTGCTTGCATTTATTTTATCTAGTTTGCTTTATTTACTACTGCTAAAATGGGTACTCTGAAAATACTAAGTTGTGTGACTTCACAACCACAAATAATAATGATTTCCTATGCACACCTATTGCTCCACCTGCTACTACAGCAGAATTCTTTGAAATTAAACCTGCTTTTATTGAATCTTGTTATGCGAGAGCAATTTTGTGGTGTTAGTTTGATGATGCTTTGCTGCCCATCTTAATAATTTTGTTGAACTATGTGAAATGCAAAAGTATAAGGATGTAGATGGTGATATTATAAAATGAAAATTGTTTCCTTTCTCATTAAGAGGAAGAGCTAAAGATTGGTTGCTATCTTCGCCTAAGAATAGTATTGATTCATGGACTAAATGCAAGGATGCTTTTATTGGTAGATATTATCCCCTGCTAAAATTATATCTTTGAGAAGTAGCATAATGAATTTTAAACAATTGGATAATGAACATGTTGCTCAAGCTTGGGAAAGAATGAAATCTTTGGTTAAAAATTACCCAACCCATGGGATGACTACTTGGATGATCATCCAAACCTTTTATGCAGGACTAAATTTTTCTTCGCAGAATTTATTGGATTCAGCTGCTGGAGGTACCTTTATGTCCATCACCTTGGGGGCAGCTACAAAGCTTCTTGATGATATGATGATTAATTACTCTGAATGGCACACGGAAAGAGCTCCACAAGGTAAGAAGGTAAATTCTGTTGAAGAATCCCCTTCCTTGAATGATAAGATTGATGCTATTATGTCTATGCTTGTTAATGATAGGACTAATGTTGATCCTAATAATGTTCCGTTAGCTTCATTGGTTGCCCAAGAGAACATGTTGATGTAAACTTCATTAAAAATAATAATTTCAACAACAATGCTTATCGGAACAACTCTAGTAATAACTATAGGGCATATCCTTATAATAATGGTACGATTATGCTAATTCTTATGGGAATTCTTACAACAATATAGAAGTGTACCCCCTGGTCTTGAAGCCATGCTTAAAGAATTTATTAGTACACAAACTGCCAATCTATTGAGGAAAAGCTCAATAAAATTGATATTCCGCTTCTAAGGTTGATAGACTTGCCTCTGATGTTGATCTTTTAAAATCGAAAGTTATGCCTAATAGGGATATTGAAAATAAAATTGTTACTACAGCAAATGCCATCCAAGTTAGAATTAATGAGAATATAAGATTAATGGCTGAATTACGTGCTAGGTGGGATAGAAAAAAAAATGAAAAACTAGCTAAAGAGAAAAATGTAGCTAAAGTTTGGACTATTACCACCACTAGCAAAGCTAATGATTCACATGTTGCTGCACCTCCTACTAATGATAAAATAGTGGTGTTAGTGTTTCTCCTAATTAAACGCGCAAAATTACACAAGCCCTTTAAAGCTAGCATGACTGCACCTTAAGTAAAACTCTTGTGAAATTTTTCCAACATTGGGGATGATAATCCCATTGCTTTGGAGCTCATAATGATTTGAATTTTGATGATTGCCATATATTACCAAAGTTATAAAGTTCTTACAAAAACTTGCTAAGAGTCCTAATGCTAGTGCTATAAATTTGGCCTTTACAAAACATATTACAAATGCTCTCACTAAAGCTAGAAAAACTAAAACTTGAAACTTCTATTCCTAGAAAGCTAGAAGATGGTTGGGAGCCCATCATTAAAATGAGGGTCAATGAGATTTTAATTGTAATGCTTTATGTGATCTTGGTGCAAGTATTCTGTTATGCCTAAGAAAGTCTATGATATGTTTGACTTGCCACTACATTGAAAAATTATTATTTGGATGTTAATCTCGTTGATAATGCTAAAAAAACCTTTGGGAGAGTTGATAATATTCCTTATTATGGTTAACAATAACATTGTCCCGGTTGATTTTGTTGTCTTGGATATTGAATGCAATGCCTCTTTTACCATTATATTGGAAGACCTTTTCTTCGACTTTTATTGGTGCTACTATTGATATGAAGGAAGGTAATATTAAATATCAATTTCCTCTCAGAAAGTGGAACACTTCCTAGAAAGAGAATGAAGTTACCTTATGATTCTATTATTAGAGCAAATTATGATGTTGATGCTTCATCTCTTGATAATACTTGATATGCACTTTCTGCGCCTAGCTGAAAGGCGTTAAAGCATGTTTTTACTACAGCACTTTGGTTTATATTTGAGTCTTGGAAGTTGTTTACTACTGTAGCAACCTCTCCTTATCTTAGTTTTATGTTTTGTTGTACCAAGTAAAGTCTTTGATAGTAAGGTTCATACTAGATTTGGATTACTGCGCAGAAACAGATTTCTTTACTGTCACGAATCTGGGTCTAATTCTCTGTAGATAACTCAAAAAATATACCAATTTACGTGAGTGATCCTCAGATATGTACGCAACTTTCATTAAATTTGGGCATTTTCATTTGAGCAAGTCTGGTGCCATTTCAAAATTCGTCTTTACGAACTGTTCTGTTTTGACAGATTCTGCCTTTTTATTTCGCATTGCCTCTTTTGCTATGTTGGATGAATTTCTTTGATCCATTAATGTCGAGTAGCTTTATGCAATGTCCAGAAGTGAGAATGATTGTGTCACCTCTGAACATGTTAATTTTTATTGCACTAACCCTCTAATGAGTTGTTTCGAGTTTGGTGTGGAGGAAGTTTCAAGGATCCAAGAGAGGAGTATGATGCAATATGATCAAGAGTGGCTACAAGCTTAGGGATGCCCCGTGGTTCACCTGCATATTCTAAGAAGACTCAAGCGTCTAAGCTTGGGGATGCCCAAAGGGGCATCCCCTTCTTCATCGACAACATTATGAGGTTCCTCCCCACGAAACTATATTTTTATTCGTCACATCTTATGTTTGGGGAGTCGGTTTGTTTTTGTTTTTGTTTTGTTTGAATAAAATGGATCCTAGCATTCACTGTATGGGAGAGACACGCTCCGCTGTATCATATGGACAAGTATGTCCTTAGGCTTTACTCATAGTATTCATGGCGAATTTTCTTCTTCGTTAAATTGTTATATGGTTGGAATTGGAAAATGCTACATGTAGTAATTCTTAAATGTCTTGGATAATTTGATACTTGGCAATTGTTGTGCTCATGTTTAAGCTCTTGCATCATATACTTTGCACCCGTTAATGAAGAAACACCTAGAGCTTGCTAATTTGGTTTGCATATTTGGTTTCTCTAAAAGTCTAGATAATATCTAGTATTGAGTTTTGAACAACAAGGAAGACGGTGTAGAGTCTTATAATGTTTACAATATGTCTTTTATGTGAGTTTTGCTGCCCACCAGTTCATCCTTGTGTTAGCTTCAAATAACCTTCTAGCCTAAACCTTGTATTGAGAGGAATACTTCTTGTGCATCAAAATCCTTGAGCCAACCACTATGCCATTTGTATCATAGCCTACACACTAATTTTCTGCCATTTCAAGTAAATTGCTTGAGTGCTACCTTTAAAATTCCATCATTCGCCTTTACAATATATAGCTCATGGGACAAATAGCTTAAAAACTATTGTGGTATTGAATATGTACTTATGCACTTTATCTCTTATTAAGTTGCTTGTTGTGAGATAACCATGTTTCTGGGGACGCCATCAACTATTCTTTGTTGAATATCATGTGAGTTGCTATGCATGTGAGTCTTGTCTCGGAGTAAGAGAGATCTACCACCTTAATGGTTGGAGCATGCATATTGTTAGAGAAGAACATTGGGCCGCTAACTAAAGCCATGATTCGTGGTGGAAGTTTGAGTTTTGGACATATATCCTCGATCATATGAGAATAATAATTGTTGCCACATGCTTATGCATTAAAGAGTCCATTATCTGTTGTCCATGTTGTCCGTGTGGATGTCTAAGTTGAGAATAATCAAAAACGAGAAATCCAAAATGCGAGCTTTCTCCTTGACCTTTGTAGAGGCGGCATGGAGGTACCCCATTGTGACACTTGGTTAAAACATGTGTATTGCGATGATCCGGTAGTCCAAGCTAAGTAGGACGAGGTGCGAGCACTATTATTATACTATGCATGAGGCTTGCAACTTGTAAGATATAATTTACATAACTCATATACTTTATTACTACCATTGACAAAATTGTTTCATGTTTTCAAAATAAAAGAGCTCTAGCACAAATATAGCAATCGATGCTTTCCTCTTTGAGGACCATTCTTTTACTTTTATGTTAAATCAGTTCACCTATCTCTCCACCTCAAGAAGCAAACGTGTGTGAGCTGTGCATTGATTCTTACATACTTACATATTACACTTGTTATATTACTCTATGGTAATAATTATCCATGAGATATACATGTTGTAAGTTGAAAGCATTCGCTGAAACTTAATCTTCCTTTATGTTGCTTCAATACCTTTACTTTGATTTATTGCTTTGTGAGTTAACTCTTATGCAAGACTTATTGATGCTGTCTTGAAGTACTATTTGAAAGTCTTTGCTTTATGATTCACTTGTTTACTCATGTCATTACCATTGTTTTGATCCTTTGCATTCATTACATATGTTTACAAATAGTATGATCAAAGAGATTATGATGGCATGTCACTTGAGAAATTATCTTTGTTATGGTTTACCTGCTGCAGGACGAGCAGAACTAACAGGGATGCTGATCGTCTCGAAGCGTATCGATAATTTTATGTTCCATGCCACATTATTGATGATATCTACATGTTTTATGCACACTTTATGTCATGTTCGTGCATTTTTCCGGAACTAACTATTAACAAGATCTTTGAAGACGATTCTAACATTTCTGCTGTTTGGTTTTCGGAATTGGACGAAATCAACGCCCAGGGTCCTATTTTGCCACGAAGCTTTCAGAAGACCGAAGGAGAGTCGAAGTGGGGCCACGAGGTGGCGTAACACCAAGGCGGCGCGGCCCAGGCCCTGGCCGCGCCGACCTATGGTGTGGGCCCCTCGTCTGGCCTTCTTACCTGCCCTTCCGCCTACAAATGCCTCCATTGCGAAACCCCGGTCACAGAGGCCGTCCCGGAAAACCTTGCGAGACGCCGCACCGCAATCCCATCTCGGGGGATTACCCGGAGATCTCCTCCGGCACCCTGCTGGAGAGGGGATTCATCTCCCGAGGAGAGAACTCTTCACCGCCATGATCGTCAATTGATGAGTGAGTAGTTCACCCTGGACTATGGATCGTAGAGGTAGCTAGATGGTTGTCTTCTCCCTCATTGTGCTTCATTGTTGGATCTTGTGACTGCTAACATGATCAAGATCATCTATCCGTAATGCTATATGTTGTGTTTGTCGGGATCGATGGATAGAGAGGATACTATGTTATGTTAATTATCAAGTATTTACTATATGTTGTTTAAGATCTTGCATGCTCTCAGTTATTAGTAGAGGCTATGGCCAAGTTTGTGTGACTCCAATAGAAGGTATTTATGCTAGATAGTGGGTTCATGTCTCATATATGTTAGTGACAAGAACCTAGGTTATGGATGTGCTGTTGCCACTGGGGATAAAACATTGATACTATTCTGAGGATGTAGTTATTGATTACATTACGCACCATACTTAATGCAATTGTCTGTTGTTTTGCAACTTGACTGGAAGGTTCGGATGATAACGTGAAGGTGGACTTTCAGACATAGATGCATGTTGGATAGCGGTCTATGTGCTTTATGTAATGCTTAATTAAATCTCACTATATTTTATCATGACATGTATGTGCATTGTTATGCCCTCTCTATTTGTCAATTGCCAGTGTAATTTGTTCACCCAACATTGCTTTTATCTTATGGGAATTACCTCCTAGTGAACTGTGGAACCAGGTCCTATTCTTTACATCTGAAATACAATCTCTTTAATACTTGTTCTTGTTTTCTTGAAACAATCATCTTCCACAATACGGTTAATCCTTTGTTACAGCGGCGGTGAGATTGACAACCTCAACATTTCGTTGGGAGCAAGAAATGCTTTGGTTAATGTTGTCTGAGGTTCCACGTTGGCTTAAGATCCAGTGTTGCTTACTTTCCATCCATGTATCAACCTTCAACGATAACTTCTTTGGCTCCTCTGGTTAAATGTTGGTTTCTTAAAGGAAAACTTTTAACTGTTTGTGCGCATCCTTACCTTCCTCTTGGGGTTCCCAACGACGTGTGAGTTACACGCCATCAACCTTTGTCGAGCGGTAAACTAGTCTCTTATGGGGAAGTTCCTAGTCACGTAGTATATCGAAAGGCTGTGTATATGGTTGGGAACAAGCACAATGTACGCTATGTGGACTGAGTAACAAAAACTGACACACTATGATAAACTAGATGATAAACATTCTAACAGATTCTACTAGAAGAAGAAAGATCTTAAAAACAACTTCAATAACTAAAACTTGAGAATTAGTGCAATCAAGGCTGTATGAAACCCTTCTTTTTATGGCTTTTACGGATAGGAAACACACAACTCAACTATGGGGTGGATTGTGGATGGCTTACGGAGGAATCTGATACCAAGATGATAAAGGGGTGGCCCGATCTTCTCAGTAAACAACGGTGGTGATGATGATCACGGGGTGATAACGGCGGCCCGGGCTCTGACGATGCTGCGGATGATGCTTGTATGGCGCAGCGAGATCTCTCGTTTGGTCCACATGCTTGAGATCTGTGACTCTCAACCCTACAGAATATTGGCAACTCCACACTTACGCGCGTAACCCGCCGACCAAACGTGGTTGGCAAATCTAATTCCCGATGGGCAGCGGATCCACAAGACATGGGGATCTACAGCTATCCAAGCAATATGGTAGCAGAATTCCAAATAGTTTTACAGGAAGCAAACAGCTAAGAACTAGGGTTTATCTTAAACGTGGTCTCAAGCAGCAGGGGGTCGTCAAGGCACTTATGGCGTCAGGGCCGAGTTACGAGTCGAAAAATACAAATACTTCGACCAGAGTGGATACGAGGTCGAGGCAGGACTCGGGCCCGGTCCGGTCACAGATCAGTCGACAGTGTGGACCGGCCCGGTCCGGTGATGGTCAGTCCTTGATCGCCAGCAGAAGCGCAGTTCCAGTTTCTGCCGGTACGATGCACTCACTCAGTTGGCGGCTTGATCGGCCGGGCCAGGGGACGTGACGGCCCGACGTAGAGGCAGTCTGACAGGCTGGCAGACCCGCTGAACTTCTTCTTCTCCTCTCGCATGACTCTCGCTCCTCCCTCGCCGTCCATGAGATATCTTCATGTCCAGCTCATATGACTTCACGTCCCATCTTCACGTCCATTGCTCCTCTCCCCTCTGTCGTCCTTGTCTCCTCTTCATACACGATGATACATAGTAATAGGACTTAGGTAGTATAAAGAGTTCTCATCAATCAAGGTAACTACGTTTAGGAGCAGAGTTTGTTGTTTAAGTAGCTTCGCACGGACTCGTGTCATTGGTCCAATCCTGACTTCATTGGACTTGAGCTTCACAGCAGGTTCATCTTCAGTTGGTAATGACGGAGGTAGTAGTGAGGTAGGGATGTCCTCATCATGGAGTAAACGCTAAGGAATTCGCTGGTCCGAAGAAATAAACAGGCAATGAAATTTAGTTTTCTGAAAGAAATGCTTTGCCATATTGCATTAACTCTTTACAAGAAGGTGCCCCAAAAAAGGCACGATCTTGCAAGAGAATGATCTGAGTCCTCTACTCCAGTCGAGATGCAAGTATTGGACTAGTCCTCAAGAGGAAGAAACATATGGTGCTTACGATATTGTTCCATAGGTGGATGTGTATTGATCACAACTACCGCAATCAACCTTAGTAAGTCTTGTCGCGTCATGGGTCGATGTGTATTGATTGACATGTGTGTATGTATTGGTGAGAGCATGCACATATCCTGCATTGCTTAATCACCTGTACGTGTGGAAATGAACACTGATAGGCAAACACTAAGGAGGACAACAAGAAAATCAAGTCGATGTGCATGTAGCGGAAAAAGTTTGTGACGGAGGATACGTAACAAGTGTTAGATGGATTAGTTCGCTCAAGTGTTTTTGACTCAGAATCATGTTCCCACTGCTTCCCATGCCTAACACACATCATAATACATGGAGGCCAAGCTAGAGCCACTCTGTGTATGCTTGAAGCTGCAGCGATAGAAAAAGATGGGCAACCTTGCATTTTCACAGTGTCATCTTACGTGGTCAGTTTTTATACCCATTGGGATTTGGTACCATTTGGTAGGTGCAAAGGTGTGATTCAATTTCTTTTTTATGTTGGTGTTCATGATTTTATTGCCTAACCAGCCGCAATTGATGCTGAGCTACTATATAACGCGTGAAGCACACGTCCGTTGGGAACCCCAAGTGGAAGGTGTGATACGTATTGCAGCAAGTTTCCCTTAGTATGAAACCAAGGTTTATCGAACCAGTGGGAGATGAAGGCCACGTGAAGGTTGTTGGTGAAGGAGTGTAGTGCAGCGCAACACCAGTGATTCCGGCGCAACCAGCACAACACAATCAAACTACTTTACCCCAACTTAACGGTGAGGTTGTCAATCTCCCGGCTTGCTGAAAGTAAAGGATTAAACGTATGGTGTGGAGAATGATGTTTGCTTGAGAAAACAAAAGAGAACAATGATTGCAGTAGGTAGTTATTCAGATGTAAAGAATGAACCGGGACAGGTTCACTAGTGGTGTCTCTCCCATAAGATAAATAGCATGTTGGGTGAGACAATTACAGTTGGGCAATTGACAAATAGAGATGCATATACATATCGTGATGATTACTGAGATTTAATGGGGCATTACGACCAAAGTACATAGACCCGCTATCCAGGCAGCCATGCCTAAAAAGTCCACATCGGGTTAGCATCCGCACCTTTCGGTATTAAGTTGCAAACACAGGAGACAATTGCATTAAGTATGGTGCGTAATGTAATCAACACAAATTCCTTAGACAAGCATTGATGTTTTTATCCCTAGTGGCAACGGCACATCCACAACATAGAACTTTCATCCATCGAGATTCAATGGAGGCATGAACCACTACTCCCGAGCATAAATACTCCCTCCTTGGAGTCACAAGTATCAACATGGCCAGAGCCAACTGAGAGTATGCAAGAACATAAACAACACATATATGATAGATTGATAATCAACTTGACATAGTATTCAATATTCATCGGATCCCAACAAACACAACATGTAGCATTACAAATAGATGATCTTGATCATGATAGGCAGCTTACAAGATCTAACATGATAGCACAATGAGGAGAAGACAACCATCTAGCTACTGCTATGGACTAGTCCAAGGTGAACTACTCACACATCAATCGGGAGGCGGGCATGAGGTGATGTAGAGCCCTGCGGTGATGATTACCTCTCCCGGCAGGAGTGCAGGGTGGCGATCTTGAATCCCGAGATGGGATTAGGCGGCGCGTCTCTTGGAACTTTTCTCATTATCGTGGCTCTCGGTAATAGGGTTTCGTGAGGAGGTTTCGTGGCGGAAGGAGGCGGAGGTCGGGAGGCTCAGGGGCCCACACCATGGCGTAGACTATCTTGCTTGGCAAATCCTATGGTTGGAGTGCCTCGTGGCCCCACTCCATTATCCCTCTTCGGTCTTGGAAACTCCATTGGAAAATAAGACCACAGGCGTTGGTGGTCAATTAGGGGAGAATATTTCTGTGTGGATACAAGAACAAAAACAGCACAAAAAGGGAGCTGGCGCTTGACATCTCGTTAATAGGTTAGTGCGAAAAATGCGTATAAATGATGTAAAGTGTGTATAAAACATGTGACTATTGTCATAAAACTAGCATGGAACATAGAAATTATAGATACGTAGACGTATCAAGCATCCCCTAGCTTAGTTCTGCTCGTCCCGACTAGTGCGATAACAAGGATAATTTCTGAAGTGACATGCTATCATAATCTTGATGAAATACTATTATAAAGCATATGAGATGAATGAAGTGATTGACAATGGTAAAGACAATGACTAAACAACTAATCATATAGCAAAGACTTTTCATGAATAGTACTTTCAAGACAAGCATGATAAGACTTGCATAGGAGTTAACTCATAAAGCAATAAATTCTTAGTAGAAAGTTTTGAAGCAACACAAAGGAAGATATAAGTTTGACGGTTACTTTCAGCAGCATCTTATCTCATGGATAGTGTGGCTTTAAGTAATATGATGAATGCAAATAAGCAAGTATGCAGGAATCAATACCACAGTTGACACAAGTGTTTGTCTAAGATAGAAAGAAG